>CM042161.1:65154547-65234547 GCA_023376005.1 Doryteuthis pealeii | reverse complement strand
TGTCTGAAGCCGAAACTAAATCACTACTCAAGTCACAATTCCCTTAGTTATTGACGTCACATTCACCATGAATTCATTTTTATTTAAACCTCAGTTATTGATAAAATTGTTATACCTTATTAATACTTTTGACTTTATCTACATTCTAATAACATGCAATTGTATTTATATATGCAACAAAATAGCGGGTTACAGTGTGAACAGGAAGCTAATTTGCATATTGATATTAAAAGTTTAATTTTATTAAATATGCGCTTGGTATTATTGATTTCTAATTGTTTGTTTTTTTCTTAATGAATATGAGCAAAAAACTCGGGGATAAATCTTAAAAGAAATCCTTTAATATAAAGAAATAACAGTAATTTTATTCTTTACCTCCTAATTTAACTAAATAGTTAAATTAGGAAAATTCAGCAATAAAAGGAGGGAGTGATGAAAAATGATGGAAGACTTAGTTTCAAAGTTGTTCTATTCTTCGATTATACCCCCTCTGTTTCAAATCATTTTATTTGGATTTTTATTTAGTTTCAAAAGTATTTCAAATTTAACATATTTCATTACATTAAAATTCAAATACTTGCACCCGGAGGGTGCATATATTTGCTAGTATATATAATTTCCAAAACACTGTCTAAATATATAGGCCACCTCCGATCAATCGGCTGTCCATGTCAAGCCCTAGCACCTATATGATTGCCCCAACCCTATTGCCCTTATGGCAAGCCCAACCCTTTTTATCATATGGGTGCTAGAAGGTGGTGGCTGAGGGTCTACATGTCCTGGGAATGACGTTAAACTCTATCTGATGGTGAGGTTCCAGTTTTGGAGGTTTGGGGAATGTAGAGCATCTCTTCATCACCATTGCTCCCTGGTCCACTCAGACCCAGAGTGGTAGTACCTGTTAGGGTCCAAATTAAATAAAAAAAACATGAGTTTAAAACAAAATTGTATTATCCATTAAGAATGAATTTATTTAAAACTTTGTCAGCATTAAATGACCCACCAAGGTTGATATGTCGTAAATCAAACCAAACCAAACTGTTTAAATATATAAATCATGGAAATAATTTGCATTTGATGGTGAGGCTACAGATCTGGAGCTCTAGGGATTGTTGAGTATCCCTTCATTGGAGTTACTCCTAGGTCAACTCGGACCTAGAGTGGTAGTACTTATTAGGATCCCATCTATGGATCAAATGGATCTGTTTGAAAATTATTTGTATTAGATAGGAATGCTTTAAACCATATAGTTTCATATATCACTGTTGTGGCAAAATAGGTGTATTGTTGTTAGCTTAGCTGTGTCAGATTTTGCCACCATAGCGACAACAGATTAAAAGTGAATCTTCTAGCCTTTTTTTTTTCCTTAAAAAAACTATTAGAAAAACTCATGGGGTTAGATTAAAAGATCACTTGTAGTGAGTTTGATTCTCACCGGGCGCTCCATTCTTCTGGCCTTATGCTACATCTAAGTTAAGCTTAGTAAATAACAATTGTAAAAACTTCAGTCCTCTGAGCAAATATCAAATTATTTTTTTGGTACAAATAATGTTCAATATATGTGAAATAATAATAGAATTTTTGTCTTAGATGCAGTGCCATATCAGGATATTGATCTTGCTATGAAAAATTCAGAAATCAATAACTTAAAATTGATTGACTTTAAGATTTTTTAAATACCATTTTTGGATTCCATGGGCAAAAATGCTTTTAGAAACCAATTTTTAGTAGTAGGAAATCTCTAGAACTCATTTTACAGACAAAAATAGATTACAAAAAGTCACCATTTTTCGCCAACCCCACCAAATTTGGAGAGCTAAAAATCGGCATAACTCCACCAATTTTTGGAATTGAAAGATCAAATTTTGGGGATCGTCTAATGTTAACATAGTCCACATCTGTAAAAAAATTCAGAAAAATTGAAGGGGGTGGGTGACAATTTTATTTTTTTCTGGATGATTTGACATGGAATTACCCTGCTGTAATGTGTTTTGATGTTTATTTTTTATAGATATTTTTTTTGTCATAATAAATTTGGAAACTTAAATGTTTTTAGTAAACTTATCAACATAAGCATATCTGAAGCTCTCTCGTACCTCAAATTTTAGCTCACAACATAAAGCAAAAAATCAACTGTGTGACAGCTTGTAAGTCAAGGTATGACTGTATATGTAAAATAAATGTTTTTTTAATCATTAGGCCACGTACCCTGTGTGAGTGTTTGTGTATGTGTGAGAGAGGATGAGAGAAATAGGGAGAGGATGAGAGAGAGAAATAGAGAGGGGGGGTGAGAGAGAGAGAGTGTGTAAGAGAGGGAGACAGAGAGGATGAATGAGAGAGGGAGACAGAGAGGATGAATGAGAGAGAGAAATAGAGAGGATGAATGAGAGAAATAGGGAGAGGATGAGAGAGAGAAATAGAGAAATAGAGAGGGGGGATGAGAGAGAGAGTGTGTAAGAGAGGGAGAGAGAGGATGATGAGAGAGGGAGACAGAGAGGATGAATGAGAGAGAGAAATAGAGAGGATGAATGAGAGAGAGAATGAGAGAAATAGAGAGGGGGATGAGAGAGAGTGTGTAAGAGGGAGAAAGAGAGAGGATGAATGATAGTGAGAAAGAGAGAAATAGAGAGAGAGAGGGGATGAGAGAGAATGTAAGAGAGAGAAAGAGAAAAATAGAGAGGATGAATGAGAGAGAAATAGAGGATGAGAGAGAGAGAAAGAGAGAGGATGAGAAAGAGAGTGAGAGAAAGAGAAAAATAGAGAGGATGAATGAGAGAGGATGAGAAATAGAGAGAGAGAGAGGATGAGAGAAATAGAGAGAGAAAGAGGGGATGAGAGAGAAAGAGTGTGAGAGAGAGAGAGAGAGAGAATAAGATATCTTTACCTACACATGTATGCTCGTCTAAAGGTATTTGATAATGAATCCTATCTTCTGTTTTGTCGGCCCTGGGGTGGAGGTCATTGTTTTGCCCCTAATCTTTACTAACCACCTGGGTTCTAGCACCACCTCCACCATGCACCCAACTGGCTTTTTTTTTTCTTTTTTTTTCTCAAATCAAATGTCAGAGATTTAAGAAAAAAGAAAGAAAAAAAAGGGTACCATTTTCTTCAACTTAAAGAATAGACGTTGCTTCGTTGGGCATGTAGGGACCATATCCTGTGTTTGTTTTTTGTTTTTCTTTTTACTAACAGTAGGAGATGCTGATAGTTGAATACTTACTTATCAGTAGTAGATAAGCCAGCATACTTACAGGGGGGGTGAGGAAGGGGGCTTTTTGTATTGTTTTCTGCTTTTGTGATTGTTAAGCCATACCTATGCTTAATTCTTGTACTTATGTCTCCTCCATACAAGCAGGATGAGACACAAGGTCAATTTTTAAGCAGAATTTAACAGGTTTGAATTCAGACTTTTCCTTCTTCTAAACTGGTTACCATACCAAAGTTAAACAGACCAATCTGCTCTACTATTTACCCATAGCTGGAGGGAGAGTAGTTGGATTTATACCTTTCCCAAGAGTATTAGCACGATGTGAAAGGCTAGCAGCTTCATCCAGGATTTGAACTTGGGTTGCTATGGCTCTTTCCTATAATGATAACCATTACACCATGAGCACCTTATACTAATTTATATGTGGGTACTGGTATATGTTTCACTCTAAAGGCGCTATAAATTTATAATGTATATGTGTGTACTGGTATAGTTTTCACTCTAAAGGCCCTATAAATTTATAATGTATATGTGGGTACTGGTATATGTTTAACTCTAAAGGCCATATAAATTTATAATGTATATGTGGTACTGGTATGTTTACTCTAAAGGCCATATAAATTTATAATGTATATGTGGGTACTGGTATGTTTCACTCTAAAGGCCATATAAATTTATAATGTATATGTGGGTACTGGTAATGTTTCACTCTAAAGGCCATATAAATTTATAATGTATATGTGGGTACTGGTATATGTTTCACTCTAAAGGCCATATAAATTTATAATGTATATGTGGGTACTGGTATATGTTTCACTCTAAAGGCCCTATAAATTTATAATGTATATGTGGGTACTGGTATATGTTTCACTCTAAAGGCCATATAATTTTATAATGTATATGTGGGTACTGGTATATGTTTCATCCTAAAGGCCTATAAATTTATAATGTATATGTGGGTACTGGTATATGTTTCATCCTAAAGGCCATATAAATTTATAATGTATATGTGGGTACTGGTATATGTTTCATCCTAAAGGCCATATAAATTTATAATGAATATGTGAATACTGGTATATGTCTCACTCTAAAGGCCATATAAATTTATAATGTATATGTGGGTACTGGTATATGTTTCACTCTAAAGGCCATATAAATTTATAATGTATATGTGGGTACTGGTATATGTTTCACTCTAAAGGCCATATAAATTTATAAGATCTAGTAATATATCTTCAGAGAATTCAGCCACCTAATACCAAGTTTACAAAAATAAAACATTAATAATAATAATATATAATAATAATCAAAGTTTGCTGAGAGCATGGATTCTCTTGATTCACAACCACCATCAGTACCTATCAATCATCATTATTGGTAAGTCCTTTGAACGGCATTCAGTGTTTGCTCAGAGCTGATGAATGTAATAATGTTAATATCAATTCTGTATACATTATATATATATATATATATATATATATATATATAGAGAGATAGAGAGAAAGGTAGACAAACACAGGATGTTATAATGGATGGAAGTTTATTACTAGTGGTAATGTCAACGCTATATTGTTTTGGTCTTTCAGACCTTCTTCAGGACACTAGCTGAGTTCTTGTATTGAAGGATTCAATTCTCTTACTCACAAGAACTCAGCTCGTGTCCTGAAGAAGGTCTGAAAGACAGAAATTTATAGCGTCAACATTACCACCTGTAATAAGCTTCCATCCATTATAACATCTTGAGTTTGTCTACATTTCTCCACATACTGTCAGATTGATTTCCTCATTTTACACCCATATATATATATATATATATATATATATATATATATATATATATAAAAGTTAGGGTAGTGAAAACATAAAGTCAACAGTGCTTAGTAATTGTGAGTTTCTCACCTATGCGATTTTCAAACCAAGTAAATTATGTATTTTTCAATAAATGCTTTTGTGTGGAGTGTGATGGTTAGGTTGGTTTAGTTTGTTGGGCATGATGGAAAGGCTGGTTTAGTTTTTTGAGCATGATGGAAAGGCTGGTTTAGTTTGTTGGGCATGATGGAAAGGCTGGTTTAGTTTGTTGGGCATGAGGGGAAGGCTGATTTAGTTTGTTGGGCATGATGGAAAGGCTGGTTTAGTTTGTTGGGCATGAGGGGAAGGGCTCTAGTTTATACTGTATTAATTTTGTGATTTTCATATATATATATATATATATATATATATATTATAAATATCTCATCTCTTCTCACCTTTTTGCCCCCTGAAATACCTCCTTACCTACTGAAGCACTCATGTTTGTGCTTACTGCTTGTTGCCATGGTAACTGTGGAGGCTGCTTGTAAAAGTATCCCTCAATGGATTGGGCAATGTTCCATGTTTACACCACCCTCACGTCCCACCCACCCCCAAACAAAATACCAAAATGTTGTCAACTTTTTTTCCTTTTATTTTTTTTTCCTTCTCTTAAGATTGTCCAAGTGAAAGTAAAAACTTTGAAATAAAGGAAAAGAAACTGCCTGCCATTTGTCAGAGTTTTGTGTGTGAGTTGAATTTCGAGAAGGCTTTATTTTTTATTTTTTTTCATTTTTTTTTCTTCCCCTTAAATAATTTTGTAAGTAAAATTTATCTATTTATTCTTTCTTATGTTGATTTCAAGAAGATTTTTCTGTTATCTTTTAATTAGAGTAAAGTGAGTGAGTCTATGAAACTAGACAAGGTGTACGAAAACAGCAAGAGACATATTCCTTGATTAGAAGGAATGAATAGGTTTCTGTGTGTGTGTGTATTTGTGCCGATATGTTCATATATGTATATATACACATGTACAAATATATACAAGAATACATATATAAACATATGGACACAAATATGCACATATGTACAAAGGTGTGTGTGTGTATGTAAATATATATAAACATACGTACACAAATATGCACGGATACGTGTGTGTGTGTGTGTGTGTGTATGTGTGTGTGTGTGTATATATATTTACAGCATGAGCAGTTGAAGAGAGATATTCGCAAGAATAAAGAAGTAGACAATCAAGGGCTTCAAATCGGTCTACTATGTGACCAGTGTGGAAGGCTATGTATGAGCAAAGCTGGCCTGATCAGTCACCAATCTGTGCATCAGCGAGATGGACTAATAAAATACCCTGTGCTCCCTGGAATTACCTGTAATTGTGGGAAGGTGTGCAAGACTTTGGCAGGACTAAAGAGCCACTTTCGTGCAGCTCATTGTTGAACTTTTTCGAAGCTCACCATTATTTTGTTTGAACTATTGAGCATTTTTTTTTTTTTTTTTTTTTTTTGCTATTGTTACTATATCAAGCAATGGCAATACTTGAATACGAGTTTGCTGCCATCATATATATATATATATATATGTGTGTGTGTGTGTGTGTATGTACACATGTATATATATATATATATATATATATATACACACACACACATATATACAAGGATATATATAAGTGTGTGTGTGTGTGTATATATATATATATATATATATATATATATATATGCAGTGATGAAGGAAAAATTCTGAATTCAAAATCAGAGGGTGTGGGGCTAGTAACCCCTAACTCCCATAGAAATCATCTTGCTACAGAAACCACATCTCCTTTCATTTTATAGGAACTCTGACAGTAGTAGGATTAGGCTACTTACTACTCACATAAATCCCCAAATGTGTTAAAACGAGCTCCTTAGCCTTGGTTGGTGACCCATCTAAGTCAAGGAAAAGTCCAACACAAAACTTCTGCTACCTTTCAAGGAAAGGCTAGGGGAGTAAACCCCGAAAACAAATCAGGAGCCGGAGTCCCTAAGGTTGTGTGATGCTGAAATCCAGTGCTACCCAGCAACTCCTGCAACACTACCACTACCAAACTGCATTGGTTCCTTACCTTTTCTTTGGATCATGACAGTGTGGAGGGGGGATTTGCTGCTTGAGCAACCGCTTGTCCTCCATATGAACCCACCCAGGCTACGTACTGGATGCTGAAACAGTGCTACCCAGCAACTCCTGCGATACTACTACTGCCAAACTGCATTGGTTCCTTACCTTTCCTTTGGATCACAGTGGCAGTGTGGAGAAGGGGGATTTGCTGCATGGGCAACAGCTTATCCTCCATACAAACCTGCCCAGGCTACATAGTTGATGCTGAAATCCAGTGCTACCCAGCTTTTCTTGCGACACTACTGCTGCCAAACTGCATTGGTTCCTTAGCTTTTGTTGCAGCTTGCTTATCAAATAAGGAACACAACAAATAGTCCAGGTGTACGTATCTGCGAGAAGTAATCACTTCCGCCTTTTTATTATCACAACTCAAAGATGGCTGAAACGGTGCTTCTGTTTCTTATTAACCAAATATACCACACCTTTCCTTTGGATCACAGTGGCAGTGTGGAGAGCGGGGATTTGCTGCTTGGGCAACAGCTCATCCTCCATATATATATTTACCAACCCCTCCGTATGAGCAGGATGCGACACAAGGTCAATTTCTTAAGCGGAATTCAGCAGGTTTGAATTCAGAGTTTTCCTTCTCCTAGACCGGTTGCCTAACCAAGGTTAAAGAGTCCAGTCTGCCCTACTATTTATCCATAGCTGGAGGGAGAGTAAGATTCATTCCTTTCCCGAAGGTATTAGCACTAAGTGAAATGCAATTACCACGTACAGGATTTGAACTAAGGGTGACGAGTCCATTTCCCATGACTTTAACCATTACACCATGCTCATTCTCCATATAAACCCGCCCAGGCTATGTAGTTAAAAAAAAAAACAAACTTGAACACTACTCCATCGTCTATTGTAGATGTAAGGATGCCAACAGAAACCACAGCATCATTGTGGTGCAGCTGCAGCCCTCGGCTCCACAAGGAATCGATAGGATCAGCAATGATTTGAAATCTCCCTTTCAACATCAATTTAAGCTTTGGGAAAAAAAAAAGCCGGCAGTCGCAAGTAGCCAAATCTGAACTGTAGAGAGACTGACAGATTTAAGTGATGCAATAGTTTGCCAAAGAGAGGGGGGGAAAGATAGCAAAAGTCACTCAACTGAGCTCACTGCTGACTGAGCAACCCCATGGGAGAGTGTTCACATATGCACAGTACAGTCCCCTCTGATTGGTTGCCAAGTTATATCAACTCCTCACAAGCAGTTCTTAAAATATTCTGGACAGATTTTGTATATATATATATATATATATATATATATATATATAGCATCCAATTTATTTTTCCTTACTAATATTATTATTATATATATATATACATATATATGTGTGTGTGTGTATATATATTTGTGTGGGTGTATATGTAAATGTATATGAATATATGTAGATCTATTGTAGTTATTTATTTGGTGTAGGCAAGTCTAGCACTCAGTGAGGATCAATCTCACTATACTGGCATGGTATCTGTATGTACCCTTGTTTTAATATACTAGTATAATTTGTTTACATGAATATGGTTTTGTAAGCATTAAGCTGAAATGTGTTCATAAGCCAAAACAAGTAGTTTTATGTCTGGCGCTCAGTGAGGATCAACCTCACTATACTGGTAAATTGGTCTGCTCTATAACATTCTTCTCGTGGATAGGTATCTGAATGTAACATTATTTTAATATAGTTATTTACTAAGCTTAACTTAAATGTGGCACAAGGCCAAAAGTATGAGGCACCCAGTGAGAACCAAACTCACTAACAATGGTTTGCGAATCTAGCTTGCTAACTCTAACACCACATGAGATGCCCACTCTTATTTTAATATACTGCCACGTGTGTGTTTGTATGAGTAAACCAAAAGCTAAAGAGTTTTATGTCTGGCACCCAGTGAGGATCAATCTCACTCTGCTGGCAAATAGGTCTGCCCTATAACCTTCTTCTCATGGTTAGGTATGATTTCTTTTAATGAATATATTTCCTGAAATGTTTGTAAACCAACACAAAACAGTTTTATGTCTAGCACTCAGTGAGGATCAACCTCACTCTAGTAGAAAATTGGTCTACCCTATAACCTTCTTATGGTCAGGTATGATGCCTGCTAATGAATATATTTCCTGAAATGATTGTAAACCAACACAAAAACAGTTTTATATCTGGCACCCAGTGAGGATCAGTCTCACTTTACTAGTATACTATAACCTAACTAGTATAACTATAACCTTCTTCTCATGGTTAGGTATGATGCCTGCTAATGAATGTTTCCTGAAATGTGTTTGTAAACCAAATCAGAAACAGTTTTATATCTGGCACCCAGTGAGGATCAACCTCACTCTATTAGCAAATTGGTCTACCCTATAACTTTCTTAGTCAGAAAGATTTTTATGTCTTTCAGTTTGAATAATGATGGATGGTTGATGAGGAGTCTGCTATAATCTGGCATGTTTAAATAAGGCATAACACGCTAATCTCTTGTATCTAGTTGTGACCCTGTTAAAATAGGGTCTCATATATCTGAGGACTTCTTATTAGGGGACACGAAACGAGCCCAGCTGTGGAGAAAGAGAGAAAAAAAATTGATCATAAGATTAGATAATGGTTATCAGTTGGTGGGGGTGTACATATACAGAATATTATGAATATTTGGGGGTCCCCATTTTTTTGAGTCTTGGAATTTTGATTTGGTTAAAATCCCATATGAGTAGTTATATATATATATATATATATGAATATATATGGCTTCATCAGAGATTTTTCATAAAAGATTTCTGGTGAAGCCTCGTAAATTCACAGAGGCAAAATATTAATTGATTGAAATTGTTTGTGTTTTATCCGCTCTGTTCCTCAATTTTTAATCATATTTTTTTCAGGTTTTACCTAATCTGTTATTTCTTCATATATATATATATATATATATATATATAAAGTTAAACCTAATGAGTCAGATATATGTACTAATATTCTTGCCCTAATGAGCTACTAAGCAAAACTATTAGTAGGTACATCTGACTCATTAGGTTTAACTTTATTATTTGCTCTACTTAGGTATTGAGCACTTTTACATTTTAGTTTTAGATAATCCTACCGGTTTATATATTTTTTTCATATATATATATATATATATATATATATATATATATATATATTTCTTTTGGCCAAGTGTTATAGTATTAATCAATTATTT
Source organism: Doryteuthis pealeii (assembly GCA_023376005.1). NCBI lineage: Eukaryota > Metazoa > Mollusca > Cephalopoda > Myopsida > Loliginidae > Doryteuthis > Doryteuthis pealeii. Next base: position 65,224,214 of record CM042161.1, on the reverse strand, counting down.
TCGGTTGATACGGTCCTCTTAGTCTTTTTTTTTTTCTTTTTTTCCCCAGGTGAAGTTTGGTAGTATATTTTTACTATCAAACTATTTGCCAGGTTTTTTCTTGTTGCAAGGGTTTACCAATAAATTTTGTATATCATATATATATATATATATTTGAAATAAAAAAGACTTGTTTATTTCAACCAAACTTCTCTTTAAAAGAGGTCTTGCATCTTCAGACAGCCAAATTCACTATCTGAATTAATTTTATTAAAAAAATTCTGATGAAGCCTCGTAAATTCACAGAGGCAATATATTAATTTATTGAAATTGTTTGTGTTTTATCCACTGTATTCCTCAACTTTTAATCACATCTTGAAGGGAATTTAAAAAAATTTTTTTACCTTTCTTGAAATAATTAGCTTCTATATAAAATTGCATCTTACTGTTTATATGTAAAGTTATTATGATGGACCATGGACTCTCCCATCGACGTATGAGGATCCATCAACTTACATTGTAAGTTTTTTTTTTTTTTAAACTTGTGTTTGTGTCTCTCGTGACACTTCAATCCAGCCACTGACCTACAAACAATCCCGCAGGCAATGCAAAGATGAGCATCGTGAGGCTGAGTGCACTAGGTATTAGAAGTGTCCTTTCTGCCTTGCCATTTTCAGAAGTAAAGATGTAAAGTTAATATATAGCTATAAAATATTATAGATAATTTTATACGAGGTATGTCAGAAAAGTTCCAGGACTGGTGTCACAAAAAATTTATTTCAAATCCAAACCCACATGAAACCAACCAACCAAATGAGTTTAGAAAGAAAAACAAATTTTGAATACCCATGAAGAATTAATAAAACAAGGTCTTCGGCATAAAATAACCCAACAAGGGTTGACATGCCGTAAAACCCAAACAACCAACCAACTCTATTACTATGTAATTTGGTAAACAGAAAGGTAGGTTAATAGTGTGAAGTGAGGGATAACTAGAAATCTAGGTAAATGAATAAGTATATCTGTTGGATAGATGAGTGTGACTGTGTATACAAACAAATAAGTAGATCAGTAGATTAGTAGGTTGATAAGTGGGTGGGGTGGGTAAATAAACAGGGGGAAGAAAAGTAAATTGATAAGTAATTTCAGGTGCTAAGAAGCAGGTACGCATTCCTTTGTCCTTTTCACACGGTTCACCACCCCCACCCCCATTACGACTGAATCCTTTCCACCCAGATTTTGGGATTTAATATTTACCTGTGTGTTGAGGTGTTATACAGGGTGCTGCAGAAAATACCTCCCTCCCACATTTTAAACTGTCAGGAGCTGATGGTAGGTGTGGCGCTCCGCCTCAGATGCCAAAACAATCTCCTTGGTCTAGCACTAAAAGGGGATAGACTCTCGCTCTTTGGTTGATACTGATTTTAGGCCACCCTGACGACTTTATTTACTTTTTACCTGTAAGGTGTTATACAGGTGTTATACAGGGTGCTGCAGAAATACCCCCCACATTTTAAACTGTTGCCTTTGTGTGCTGCAAATGAACTTAGGCAATTGGCAATGGTAGCTCCATCTAGCTCATGTCTTATGATTGGTTTCTTCAGATATGATCAGTTAATGATAATCGGTTGGACTGGTGCACATGGTGCATTTGCTGGTAAAAGTTTTGTTTTTTTTAAAGATTGGTGAATCTGTAATTGTTACACCAAGAGCTTTTCATGCTCATTTTATTGGAGTGATGCTATTCTGGATAGAATTTTCAACACATGGCAGTATCTATTTTCTACCATTTACTGTTGAAATGATTTTTTAAGATTGGTGAATCTATAATTGCTACACAGAGAACTTTTTATGCTCATTTCATGTTGAAATGATGCTGTTCTGGATGGAAAATCAAGAAAATAGAATATATATATATATATATATATATATATATATATATATATTAATATTTATATTTTTGCTTGAAGGCAATTTCAATGCATATCGCATAGAATTCGATAATTATAGAAAATAATAATGACAAGTGAATTTCGCAAAGAATTACTCGGTGTAGAATATCATACAGACTGTTTCAACTTTATTAAGTCTCATCAGCGATATATACTAACGATTTCCCTCTGACAGAAATCGAAACCGGGACTTCAGCAGGATAGTCATAAACTATACTGCTTCAGCCACGATATATATATATATATATATATATATATACACACACACACACACACTGGTACCTTGATTTAGGAGTTTAATTCATTTTGCTCATAAATCATCATTTCCTCATATATCAAATCAATTTTCCATAGTGAAATAAACTGAATTTTTTGTTATGTTTATTAAAAAATAAAAAAAATGATAAAATAGAATGTAATGTATTGTAAAATATTTTAATGTTTATTTTTTTTTTGTAATATTTTTCTTTGGCATAATAGATTTTGAAACCTGAATATTTTTAGTGAACTCATAATATATCTTAAACTCACTTGTACCTCAAATTTTAGCTCTCAACACAAAGCAAATATAACTCATAAAGCTTGTAAATTTGGGTACAAGAAAGTCAAGGTACCATTCTATGTATATATATATATATATATATATATATATATATATATATATATTAGGTAATCTGAACATTAGCTACATAAATGAGAGTAACCTCCCCTTGTTTCTTTCACTTTGAAGAAGCCGTCTGTTTTGATCAGCCATTTTCATTTCACCGTAAATCTACACTGAAAATACGAATTTGTTCGATTCAATACAACTAAATGTTTAACATGAAAATATCATAAAATGCGTTCTTAATTGTGCTTGTGCATTATTTGAAATGAACCTAATTGTTATTAAGAACTCATTTTATGATATTTTTGTGTTAAAACATGCAGTTGTATTGATTATGGTGAAATGAAAATGCCTGATCAAAACAGACAGCTTCCTCAAATTGAAAGAAACAAGGGGAAGTTACTCTCATTTATGTAGCTAATGTTCAGATTACCTATATATATATATATATATATATATATATATATGTATATGTCTGTGTTAATCAGAGTTTTTTTTCACCTTTTTCATCTCACGGCACAGTGAGCTGGTTAATGAATTGATCGAGGTACACCATCAGTATATAAACATATAATTATTTCATTTAAATTTTTTTTAAAAAGTGAAAATGTTCTAGAAGTGTGAAAGAAAATAACATCATTTTATTTCTAAAGGTAAATTTTTAATCAATCAAAACAAAAAATATTAAAGTAATTGAATAAAAATATAAAAGGATGATCAACCATCCTCAACACTCACAGCACACCCATGGAAGCTTTCACGGTACAGTAGTGTGGCATGGCACACCAGTTAAAATAAACTCTGGTGTAAATTGATAGTTATATATACATATATATTTATATTTATGTGTACCCACACTCTATCTCTCTTTATATATATATATATATATATATATATATATATATATCAACCAAGTGACAGCTTGTAACTCGTAAAACTTTTTTTAGTTGGAGTAGTAATAAGTCAAGGTACCACTATATATATATATATATGTGTGTGTGTGTATGTGTATAAATTGATAGTTATGTATGTGTGTAAATTGATAGTTATGTATGCGTGTGTGTATGTGTATAAATTGATAGTTATGTATATGTGTGTGTATGTGTATAAATTGATAGTTATATATGTGTGTGTATGTGTATTGATAGTTATGTATGCGTGTGTGTATGTGTATAAATTGATAGTTATGTATGCAGTTATGTATATGTGTGTGTATGTGTATAATTGATAGTTATATATATGTTGTGTGTATGTGTATAAATTGATAGTTATGTATATGTGTGTGTATGTGTATAAATTGATAGTTATGTATGTGTGTAAATTGATAGTTATGTATGTGTGTGTATGTGTGTAAATTGATGTATGTATGTGTGTGTATGTGTAAATGATAGTTATGTATATGTGTGTGTATGTGTATAAATTGATAGTTATGTATGTGCGTGTATGTGTATAAATTGTAGTTATGTAAAATTGATAGTTATGTATGTGTGTGTGTATGTGTATAAATTGATAGTTATGTATATGTGTGTGTATGTGTATAAATTGATAGTTATGTATGTGCGTGTGTATGTGTATAAATTGATAGTTATGTATATGTGTGTGTATGTGTATAAATTGATAGTTATGTATGTGTGTGTATGTGTATAAATTGATAGTTATGTATATGTGTGTGTATGTGTATAAATTGATAGTTATGTATGTGTGTGTGTATGTGTATAAATTGATAGTTATGTATGTGCGTGTGTGTGTATGTGTATAAATTGATAGTTATGTATGTGTGTGTGTATGTGTATAAATTGATAGTGTCATGTATGTATGTGTGTGTGTATGTGTATAAATTGATAGTTATGTATATGTGTGTGTATGTGTATAAATTGATAGTTATGTATGTGCGTGTGTATGTGTATAAATTGATAGTTATGTATGTGTGTGTGTATGTGTATAAATTGATAGTTATGTATGTGTGTGTGTATGTGTATAAATTGATAGTTATGTATATGTGTGTGTATGTGTATAAATTGATAGTTATGTATATGTGTGTGTATGTGTATAAATTGATAGTTATGTATATGTGTGTGTATGTGTATAATTGATAGTTATGTATATGTGTGTGTATGTGTGATAGTTATGTATATATGTGTATAAATTGATAGTTATATATGTATGTGTGTATGTGTATAAATTGATAGTTATATATATATGTGTGTGTGTATGTGTATAAATTGATAGTTATATATGTGTGTGTATGTGTATAAATTGATAGTTATATATGTGTGTGTATGTGTATAAATTGATAGTTATATGTGTGTGTGTGTTTATGTGTATAAATTGATAGTTTATTTATATGTGCCTGTGTACCCACATTCTCTCTTTCTATATATATATATATATATATGGACACAGTACTAGAGGGATGGTATAAATTATGGTAGATCATTCCTTCTGTCTCGTTGGCCAACCATCAAAATAGAAGAATTGTCAACAGTGTCAATAACAGAGAATGCCAATGTCTTGTAGGTAAATATCTTCCGATTCCTCCCACCCTTCCCAGCATCCTTTAGGCTCTCACCTTTCAAAGACTCCAAGAAGGGAAACGTTAATTAGGATGACTGCTTTGTTTTGATTTGGGAACTCGAAAAAGATGTCCGGCCGTGAAAATTGTTTCTCCCCTCTCTCTCCCCCCAACACCTTCACTTCCAAAAATACAAAATGAGGGAACACCTGGGTGGAACACAAATTGCTAGGGAGGACATCCTACGGAAATTTCAAAGGTACGAAACATGTAGACAAAGAAGATGAAAGCCGTCTAACTGGGGTCTTGACTAATGGCCAAATAATGAGACTGGAACGAGGATTCTTTCTTTTGCTGATGACTTCATCTGTTTATTTTCTTTTGGGGTATCATTCTTACCAAAAAATAATGTTATCTCAACAAGGCCTTGTCTCAAGAATTTTCTTTTGATGATGTTATTTTTTTTAAATCTTTTTTTTTTTTTTTAGGGTTGCTGTGTGTGTGTGTGTGTGTGTGTGTGGGAGTTACACTTATGTCTTTGGTCATGTTTGTATTACTTATCTTTATAAGTAATAAATCAATATTATCTATCCTATCTTACATACTTTGAAATAAAAATTAGTATCTAAATTTGTTTACCTGTAAAGTGTTATACAGGGTGCTGCAGAAATACCTCCCACATTTTAAACCTTGGTCTAGCACTAAAAGGGGATAGACTCTCTTGCTGTTTGGCTGATACCGATTTTAGGCCACCCTGATGACTTTATTTACTTTTACCTGTAAGGTGTTATACAGGGTGCTGCAGAAATACCCCACATTTTAAACTGTTGCCTTTTTGTGCTGCAAGTGAACTTAGGCAATTGGCAATGGTAACTCCATCTAGCTCATGTCTTATGATTGGTTTCTTCAGATATGATCAGTTAATGATAATCGGTTGGACTGGTGCACATGGTGCATTTGCTGGTAAAATGTTTTTTTAAGATTAGTGAATCTGTAATTGCTATGTGCTCATTTCATTGGAGTGATGCTATTCCGGATAGAATTTTCAACACATGGCAGTATCTATTTTCTACCATTTATTGTTGAAATGTTTTTTTAAGATTGGTAAATCTATAATTGCTACACAGAGAGCTTTTTATGCTCATTTCTTTACATTTTTTTAACCTAAAAAAAGGTTACTATATGAGAAATAACCAACCGGAGATTGCAATTGAAATGGAATCTTTATAACATTAACAAAATACAATACTCACCAGCGGCGTGAAGAAAGGAAAACCACTGTTAGCGGTATCAGACTACTCAGTCAGCATAATACTCGCGTATTTATGCAGATTGGGACATACCCATTAATGTTCATAGATAGGGTATATAACACCCCCTTTTTATATTTCAAAATGTTGTAACCTAACAAAGGTTACTAAATGAGAAATAACCAAACGGAAGTTGGAAATTAATTTTTGGAATTTTTATAACATTAACACAATACAATACTTTTTCTTTTCTTTTTTAAGAATGTTAGGGTTTTGTTATTTTTTCTTTAAATTTTAAATATATATATATATTAAATGAGAATCCATTTTTTTTTAGGGTTGGTGTTTGTGTGTGTATGTAGGGGGGGGGGCGTTTACACATATGTTTTTGGTCATGTTTGTATTACTTATAAGATATGTAATAAATCAATATTATTTACCATATCTTACAGTCTATGTGACATACTTTGAAATAAGAAATTAGTATCTAAATTTATTGTAACCTAACAAAGGTTACTAAATGAGAAATAACCAAACAGAGGTTGGAAATGAAATGGAATCTTTATAACATTAACAAATACAATACTCACCAGCGGTGTGAAGAAAGGTAAACCACTGCTAGTGGTATAAGACTCCAAAATGTTGTAATCTAACAAAGGTTACTAAATGAGAAATAACCAAACAGAGGTTGGAAATTTAATGGAATCTGCATTCAGTGCACTGGTATTATAGATAGGAAGCTGAACCCTAAATACTCTCTTTTTGATTTAGTGCATCCTAGGACGCACATATTTGCTTGGAATGAGTCCCCGAGAAAATGTATGTCCCAACTAAAGTCATCTAACTCCTACCTTGTAACCTATCCTGTATAATTTGTTTCTAAGAAACTGTTGAAATGATAAGGGAAGAAAAAGGAAAAACACTGGGACGCATGGACATGAATTTACTGCATCCTTTTAGATTTTTATCTGATAGTGTAGAATTTTTTAAAAATTGAATTGGATGATTCAAGAAATAATGGTAAGAGAAATGATCTAAGAGGGTATTTTTGGGAACTATCAGATTAATTACTTACAATTTGATCAGAATATAGATATTGTATTAATCTACCCAGATAGTAATATCTTATCTGCAGAGAGTGATGTCAATATATGCATAAGACATAGTTGACCATGACATATTGGGGAAAATTATGTTTACAATATTTTAAGCACCAAACTGACTGTATATTCTGAAAGAAAAAATAAAATAAAATTAATAGTTTTATTACAAAATTTGTGGGTCGGTTCTGTAATAATTTTTTTTAACAGACATATTTGAACCTAACAGATACTACCATCGCTGGTCAGAGTGGACCTGGGAGTAATGGCAATGAAAGAGTACATCACACTCTCCAGAACTGGAGCCTAACCATAGATGGGACCCTTCGTGATTATTGATCATTCGGAAATCTGATCTCATTGATAATATAAAGCAAAAATTATTCCAAGCTGTAGCCATGTCAGTGTTACTCTATGTCTGTACCACTTGGGCTCTAACTTAGATGGGAACTGTACAAAGATGCTACATACTGTCTTGAGCATATCCTGCAAGCAGCACCACACAAAAGAGCAACTGTATGGCCACCTGCCTCCTATCACACAAACCGTTCGGCTAGACAAATAAGACATGCTGAACACTGCTGGAGATGCAAGGACAAGCTCATATGTAATGTTATCCAATGTACATCTGCACATGGACACACTACTGTAGGTTGGCAAGCAAAAACCTACATTGATCAGCTCTGCATGGACACTGAATGTTGATGACCACTCAAGGAGATCCGTACTGTTGGTGGGACTTGATGGGAACGTAATAGCATGATGGAGTAAGATGTCTATTAGCCACTCTTTGGGTAATCTTGAACTGACTAAATTCCTACTGTACTGGCGGATAATTAGAAATGAACTTAATTGTTATTAAAAAGACATTTTATAATATTTTGGAGTTGAAAACCTGTATTAAAATGGATTTAAAAAGTGTTGTGTTTTCTCTGTGAAAATTACAAAGATGGCTGCCATTGTTTACAAGCTTCTTCTTGGAAAAAGAACAAAGGGACTTAACTCTCAAAGCAATGAGAGTTAAGTCCCTTTGTTCTTAATGCGCAAGTACAATTTTATGGAAGGAATTTAGTCACTTAAAATTCAAGATTACCGTCTTTTGAACCAGCTTGTTAACAATTACACCAAATGAGGTGGGAAAATACCAATACAAACAAGACAGGTTCGTTAATCTTCACTCTGTAACAGATGCCCTGGTCTTACGTTTACAATTTGGTAACACTTAATAAATTAGATTTAACCAGCCGTTTAGTCTGTGTCATTCCCTAGTGTTTAGAATACCTGATCTCGAGAGGAAAAAAAAAGAACTGAAAATAGTTTTTTAAAAAAAAAGAAGGTCTCATTCAGCCATTAAGTCCAGGCAATGTTTATAATATCAACAGAGTCAGAAACACCTTCTCATCTATTATATCAGCGTAATTTCATTGATGTTGGGGGTGGGGTGCACACCACTCTAATTTGTATCTTTTTTTTTTTTACCATTGATTTTTTTTTTCAGCAATCTTTCAGACGCCAGTGCATATGACAGATTATTATTTTTGGACAAGACCTGTCTGGAAAGTGTCCAGCCATTTTGTATATCTTGAAAACCGGTTGTGTGGCCTTGATGCAACTTGGTAACCAATCGAAGGGGACCTTACTGTGCATGCACGAACATTGAGTTGCTCTTGTGTTGTGTATATATCTACCTTGTTGGTATTTTTTTTCTCTTCAGGGCTTTATATTAAGGGTAGGTTCTTCTTTCTTTTTGGACTGGTCATTTCTTGTTTTTTAATAATCAATTAACAAGACTTGGTTGTTTTCTGATGAAGCTTTATTTCAACAACCCAGCCCATGATTCCACACGGGGGAGACCGACTCAGAGCGAGTGACCTACAGGTCCGCTCCCTCTCTGTTGCATCTAATCTAAAACTATCTCATAACTAATTGCACGCTTTCTAAAGGGAAGTTGGGGTCATCATCATGCCAATCATAATCCCAACGGCTATGTAAATTTCCCACCTTCGATTTTAGATCTAACAAACTTTATTCAAATATTCTAACAACAGGTACATACATAAATCATAAGCTACTTATGAATTATGTAACATATCTTGTTAACCATTGTTCCATGGTGGTGCAACCATGTGGATGGCATTATGATTAATAAAGAAGTAAATATAGATTGTTAAGTAAATTACCTTAGCATGGCACAAGGTCAGAAATTGTAGAGGACCCAATGAGGATTGAATTTACTATATTGTTAACCATTGTTCCATCCGCCCTGTCGGTGGGGCATTAGAATGCACCGACTGCATCTCCGACTCTCCCAATGGGGCCACCTATTGGCCATGGGTTGCGACCCGTGATGCTTAAGAATAGAACCCAGGTAGCTGAGCAGTCCATGACTTGCAAAACTCCACTTTGGCCCTTTCTTGGGCTAGATGGGCGATCGGAGAGGCCCCCTCCAATCAATCTACTGGTCACATCAATTCTAGTACCTATATGATTGCCCAACTTTTTCTATCATATGGTGCTAGAATGCGGTGGCTGAGGGTCTACATATCCTGGGAATGACGTTAAACTCTATCTGATGGTGAGGTTCCAGTTTTGGAGGTTTAGGAATGTGGAGCACCCCTTAATCACTGGTCAACTCTGACCCGGAGTGGTAATACCTGTTAGGGTCCCATCTATGGGTTAGATAGAAAAATGTATTTCTAAAAAAAAAACCGAGTATCCATTAAGAATGAATTTATTTCCAAACTTTATCAGCATTAAATGACCCACTGAGGTTGATATGGCGTAAAACAAAACAAACCAAACCATTGTTCCATGATGGTGCAAACATGTGGACGGCATTATGATTAATAAAGAAGTTAGCTGTTGTGATGATAAAAACGATTGTGATATGTGAGGTTAAAAGTCTATCAAGTTCTTGAGAGTAAATGTTATCTTTTATTTTTAATCTTATTCAGACAATGTGAAAAATTCTCGAGCGAAAATGTCAATTGATGTCTTGGACGATGGACATAAAAGACTCAAAGATAAGAAGGGGGGAAAAATCCCCCCCCCCCGTCAATTCCACCCCTTGACTTTCTTTAAATCCTCAGAGGAAGTCCGATGTTGGAGTGGGGGGGGGGTGAGTTTTGAAAAGGAGAAGATGCCATTTTTATGAGATGAACCAGACAAGAAAATAAAGAAGGGAGAAACTAAAGAAAAAAAAAAGATTAGGGGTGGGGGTGTTTGACATTCTTTGGTATTTTTGCCAAACAGACATAGATCTCCAGTTCTTCAAATCTGGGTAAATCTAATTTTTTTATTTGTTTGTGTTTTGTTTTACGGCATATCTACCTCTGTGGGTCATTTAATGCCGACAAAGGTTTGAATATATAATAAATTCATTCTTATTGGATACTCAATTTTATAGAGTTTTTAATGAGTTCTAGAACTTCCCTACTACTAAAGATTTTGATTTCTTGGGCAAAAATGCTTTTATAAACCAATTTTTAGTAGTAAGGGAGCTCTAGAACTCATTTTACAGACACAAATAGGTTACAAAAAGTCACTATTTTTCACAACCCCCCTCAAATTTGGAGAGCTAAAAATCGACATAACTCCGCCAATTTTTGGAACTGGAAGCTCCAATTTGGGGGATTGTCTAACTTTATCATAATCCACACTTGGACAAAATTTCAGAAAAATTGAAGGGGGTGGGTGACATGGCCTGGATTATTTGACATGGAATTACCCAGTGGCAAACCTATGTTTAGCTTATTTGTAATCTTTTTTCTTTTTTTTTTTAACTCTTAACATCTTGTTGAGAATTTTCAAAGTCCAGAGCCCCATTCCTATAAGGATTTATCAAAAATGGCTATAAATGGCCTTTGCATCTAAAGTTACCTGTTATTTCCTTTAAATCAAAGACTTCTAAATATGTTTAATATTACACTTAAACAAAGGCTATCATTTGGGGGAGATTAGGAAAATGAATGTGACTTCTGGCCAGGTGGAATGAGGCGGTATAGGATGTTAAGAGTTAAGCCAGTAGAACAATTCACATACCTAGGTAGTAATATCTCTTCCACAGAAAGCGATGTTAAGAGTTAAACCAAAACATGCTTCTCCATACACATCACCTATTCTTCTGTAAAATTCCCATAGCTTCACTTCTCAACCACCAAAAATTTGATGACAGAACTCTGTTCAAGCCTGGAGCACTCTGTTTGATTTTCCACCATTTTGAATAGCCTTAAATCAAATATTTTTGAGAGATCAAAATATTTTTTTTTCAAAAATCAATTTGAAACAATGCAGCATTTACACTTATGGAAAAAAAATCTTTGATGATTAAATAAATGCTTTTTTTTTTATTGCAATAAAAATTCCTTTATTTATTGAATGACCCTCATATATTCAACTTTCAATTTTTTTTTTTTATTGTAGAAAAATAAATAGATTTTTGTTTAACAAAACAAAAACAAAAACTTCTATATTTTTTCCTCATTTGGCTATTCTGGGATAGATTAAAGTAAATAAAAAAAATAAAAAAACGGGCTGAGGAGGTCTTTTAGGCTGGCTACTAGGTTAGATCAGTTTTGGAACTGTAACCTCTCCCATGTGGTAAAAGTTGCAAATTAACATAAAGAATTACCACACAAAATCTTTTTTCTTCAAAACTTTACCTTCGTTTGAGGAAATAGATTTCAATCTTTTAAAATGTTATCCCTGTTACAGTTAATTAATGAAGGAAAAAGCAGCATACCGGAAGTGTTGGTGGTGATGAGGATATTTTCTGTTGAAGTGAGTTAGTGTACTGTTGGTTTGAACAACAGCAACTAGCTAAGCACAACTGAACCAGTGCCCAAGACAGTTGGTATTTATGGAAATCAAGAATAGACAATTCATGTATTTGGGTGATTCCATTCCTTGAGTCTGATTGGCTGCTTGGTTTCTATGATGTTATGAGGCTTTATAAATACCTTGGCATTCTGCAGTAGTATTGCAGCAAGATTTGTATTCAGTTATGACTACTTGTTACCTTGTCTTACCAATTCAACAGTAATTGGGACTAATAGGATTATTCTACATTTTCAATTTTAATTCCAGTTTCATTTTAGTAAAATAAAGTAACAACCTTTTCTATTTTAAGTTTTGAAATTGATAAATTTTCTAACCAATTTTCTGGGATAATTGTTGTGAAAATGTGAATTTTTTGTGCATTTTAACTGAAGATTTTTTATGCTATTTCCTCAAACAATGGTGCAAGTAAAAGATCTAGTTTGTGGTATCATTATTTATCATAACAACATTCAAACAACTTTTGCTGTTTGAGAGAATTTTATATTTAAAAAAAAAGTGGAAAATCAACCTACCTTACTGGCTAGATGCTTTAGAATGAGTGTCTTTGCATCACCCCCAGGAATTTACAGGTAATATACCTTGGGGTGCAAAAGGCAATTCTTAACAGCAAATTTTGATTGACACAAAGAAAATGATTGTTGCCAAGGAAAATAGATGAAAATGTCCCATTAGGGGACGAACTGCTAACAAACAATGACATGCAACACAATTCAACAACTAAAATAGTGGAATCTTATGCCCAAAAGGAGAGAAAATGTAAAAATATCTTTAAAATGAGTCAGCAAGGTTGAAAATGTTTCTTTCTATCTATCTATTTATATATATATATATATATATATATATACACAAACACACACATAAGGGGTGTCAAAAAAGTATTGAGATTGAAGCTATATTTACCAAGATAGAAATGAAGAATGAATAGAACATTTTTTTTTTTTTCAGAATAAAATGGAAACTTAGTTTTGTCCTCCTCAAATAATATGTTGCATGTATCTATTAATTATTAAATAATTATTTTGAATATTTTGTACATAAATTTTACACGAAATCATAGGTATTTATTTGTAAACTTTTTAGTTAACTTCTTGTAACTGAAAAAAAGGACAAGAGTAAAAAAAAACAATTTTTAAAATTGCTTACTCAAATTTTGAGCGTATATAACACAGGGTTGTTCTTTATTCTATGTATTAATGATTTTAACTATAAATTAATACTCATTGATAGACATATGCAATCATTGATAATATTGTGAAATAAGCTGTGACATAGTTTTGGTTACAGACAGAAATACACCCAATCTCCATTTTTTATATATATATAATTAAAGAAATAACAAAAGACTTAGAGATCCTGCATTATAGACTATTTCAGATGAGTCGGGAGAATTAGACATTTTTGTCTAAGCTCCCTGAAATAGTCTATAATGCAGGATCTCTAAGTCTTTTGTTATTTCTTTAATTATAAATTTGCTCTGTGACTCTAAAAATAATAGCACACATTGAGCTCTCAAACTGCGACAAGTTGTTTTTAAAAAAACCTATGTCGTAAGGAAGATTTCTTCTCTGGACTTTTTTATATATATATATATATATATATATATATATATAATTCACCTGTCAGATTTATTTTATGTAGCCTTTGGTTCTGAAAATTGAATTTTATATTCGCTTTTTTTTTGTATGTATTAACATAAAAACCTGGCATCATACAGGCATTAGATTCTAAGAAAGGGATAAAAATATAAAAAATTGATGGGTGTACAAATAATTTTGTTGTTGACTCTCTCTCTCTCTCTCTCTCTCTCTCTCTCTATATATATATATATATATATATATATATATATATATATATATATATATATAAACTAGCAAATATATCCACCTTCCGGGTGCAAGTATCTAAGTTTTAATGTAATAAAACATCATATTAGAAAGACTAATGGAACTAAATAAGAATGCAGATAAAATGATTTTAAACAGAGGGTTGTATAATCGAAAAATAGAACAACTGAAACTTACTCTCCCATCACTCATTGCTAAATTTTCCTAATTTAACTATCTAGTTAAAATAGGAAGTAAAGAATAAAATTACAGTTATTTCTTCTTGTTAATGGATTTCTTTTAAGATTTATCCCCGAGATTTTTGCTCATATTCTTTAAGACAAAACTAAACAATTAGAAATCAATAATACTAAGCACATATTTATTAAAATCAAATTTTTAATATTAATATACAAATTAGTCTTCCCGTTTACACTGTAAACTGCTATTTTGTTGTATATATAAATACAGTTGCATGTGATTAGTATATAGATAAGGCGAAGAGTATTAATAATGAAAAACAAATTTATTAATAATTGAGGTTTAAATAAAAATCAAATCATGGAGAAAGTGACGTAAATAACTAAGGGAATTGGGACTTGAATTGTAATATAGTTTTGTTTACAGACAGACAAACACACAATATCTATTGTTATAAGAGATCTATTTAAAATTATTTGTATTCGATAACACTGTGTGCAAAAAAGATAACTCTTGCGAAACAACTACATAAAAAATGTAAATATGAACAATAGTTTTGGTTACAAACACACAATATCCAATATGATAAAAGATATATATATATTTATTCATTTGTTGAATTTTTTAAATATAAAAGTTTTTCATAAGCAACTACCCAGGTTTCAGGTTATTTCACCATCGTCAGGCTGCTCAATCTCCTGGTGTTTATTTGAAGAGATTTTGTGTTATGTTTATGGACCGCAAATTACGTCGGTTGATTATTGCGGATGCTCTTTTTGTATTCGATTATATTTTTGAATTTTTTAAAAAATTCCTGTATTTTGTAAAAAAAATTTAACTAATACAAACAAATAAATAAAGCTCTACAAATTTGTGATTGAGCACTGTGATTTCTTTGTTTCATCCCAAAACAAGGTTTTAAATATCTCTCTCTCTCTCTCTCTCTCTCTCTCTCTCTCTATATATATATATATATATATATATATATATACTAACTAGCATTTTTTGTAAATGAACTGATTAACAACTGTGACTCTCAGTCTAGGAGAAGGAAAACTCTGAATTCAAACCTAGCTGTACTCCATTCAAAAAAAAAAATTGACCTTATGCTACATCCTGCCATGTCGAAGGGGTTGAGCAAATACATACTGCAATCACGAGAAACACCAAATAAGCAAAATTCATTCAATCATTAATACATACATATATATATATATATATATATATATATTACAGTATTCTTTGTAAATGCACTGATTAACAACTGTGACTGTCGGTGAATTGAGACAGGACTGAAAAGAGAAATTATTGATTCATGATGAGTTGTTGGTTAATAGAAATATGTCATGATTTTTTTTTTTTGTTCTTTTTCTGCTTCCATACACGTTTTCAACTAATGGTTTGATCAATATCTTTTGGAAACTCAAGATAAAGATTTCCAGCTTGTCACTTTCTTTTTCTTTTCTTTTTTCTTCATATTTTTCTTTTCTCAGGAATTTAAAGCATGAATAATATAAGATGTGTACATGTCTCTGTGTGTGAATTTTCTTCACTTGCTGTTATAATTAAAGTGGCTTTTTCTGTTTTTTTTTCTTTTCTTTTGTTTTTTTTCTTTTTAACTTAAAAAATATAGAGTGGCTTATTCCATCATTTTAATAAAAATCTGCTTCTTTTGTTTTTTTGTCCATATATATATATATATATATATATAGGGTCATCCACAGACACGTGTTTCGACTTATCAAGTCTCTTCAGTGTGGCTAGACATCTTGTAAGCTACCTACAGCCGGAATTGAAATCTGATCGGTTGGGTGTCAGTCCAGCACCTTAACCATTAGGCTGTCTTCACTTACAGAATGGGAAGGGGATTTTAACTGTTTTAATACACATCGCTTTGTGTGTAAAGGCCGTCACAGAGTGCTCCATTCCTTATATAAAAGAGTGTTGCATGTATATATATATATATATATATATATATATATATATATATATCTGTTCCATCTACTAAAGACGGTGTCCACTTTTTTAAAAAATTATTTTATCTGCAACTGCATGAGTGGCCGAACAGACCAATTTTTGAATGGCAATCTCTGGTGCAGTGACCTAAAACAAACAGTGATGCTTACTGGAGTTGCTGTTGTCTCTCCTTCTTCTGGCTCTTTTTTCTGTGGCTGCTTTTTTTCCTCTCTTTTTCACTCCTTTTCGTTATTCAACTGTGTCCTTCCCAGTAGACCTTCTTTATTTATTCAGTTTTTTCGAATTCTCATCTTTTTATCCATTGCTGTTTTAGTAAAACACAAGACTTCATATTGTTTTTTAGATGTCTTTATTCAACCCAAGTTAGAACAACACACATGGAGAAATGGCCTACGGATAGCTGATGCCATTTGCATCTGTTCCATTCAGTCACACAGCTAAAACTGACTTTCTAGCTATCTTTCTGTTCTCATGCTTGGCTCTGGTCAATCACAGACCAACTACAATGTTAGTAAAAAGTTAAGTCTTGGACATTTTTTTCCATGATTCCCCTTTTATTCTCTTCTTATCATCTTATAATACCGATCTTCTTCGAAGCTGGTTGTTAGCGTTCATCTATCTGCTTTCTGGGCATCTATTCTGGATTTCTCGACCTTCAAGTTTGATCAGAAATTGAGTGCTTTCAACATCCTTGGTCATTTTCCTTTTGTTGTATCTTCTCCGAAGCTGGTTGTTTGCATATAGTCTATCTGGGCATCTAGGCTGACTGTATACACTGACTGTATACTCTCCAAAAAATGGGATGCCCTAAGGTGACACTAAACTGCACACAGTTGTGAGGCTTTTGTTCTGGAATATGTATCACCCTTTTCTTCTCTTCTCACCATCTTATAATACTGATCTTCTTCGAAGCTGGTTGTTAGCGTGTCATCTATCTGGGCATCTAGGCTGGCTTCTCTCTGTTCTTCTTTCGTGGGATTTCTCACCTTTGTATTGTTGCTGTTTTTTATAACAAACACAAGACTTCATACTGTTTTTTTAGATGTCTTTATTCAACCCAAGTAAGAACACACAATGCAGAAACGACCTACAGATGGCAAATGCCATCTGTTCCATTCTGTTCAGTCACCCAACCAAAACTGGCTTACTAACTATCTTTCTGTTCTCATGCTTGGCTCTGGTCAATCAGAGACCAACTTCAAGGTTATTAAGAGGTTAAGTTCTGTCAATTATAGGTTTTTTTTTCTATGATTCACAATTACCATTGTTTTTCATTTCTCCACTACTGAAGGGTCGGGTTAGCTCAGTCGGTAGAGTGTTCGGCTAGAAAGGTTCCTAGTTCAATACCAGCCTTCGCCAACTCAGCGTATGAGTAGCACAGGGATCTGTGCGGTAAAGTAAGGTGCTGATGGTAGGTGTGGCGCTCCACCCCATACGCAAAAACAACCTCCTTGGTCTAGCGCTAGTGAAAAGGGGATAGACTCCCTCGTTGATTGGCTGATACCGACTTTAGGACACCCTGACAACTTTACTATTTTACTTGCTTTACCTACTGAATATAATTTATAGGCTTCTAACTATTTTTCTGTTCTCACGCTTGGTTTTGGCCAATCAGAGACCAACTACAAGGTTAGAATTTAAGTCCTGTCATTTATAGATTTCTTTTCTATGATTCAGAACTACTATTGTTTTTAATTTCTACACTACTATACATAATTTATAGGCAACCTATCAATTATGTAACACATGTAACCTATGATATAAGAATTATTTATTAAATAATGTCAAAACCCTTTATTCTTCATTCTGATGTCATGGCAAATGTAAGACATTGATATAAGAAGTAAGTAAATGCCAAGATTTCAATCATCCATTTGTCTGTGAACGTCTTTTACTTTTGTTTGGCATTTAGAATTGTCTACCTTGCAGAAGTCGCAATTTCTTGACTTGTCAGTTGGCTCATGCCAAATTCTTCAAATAGGAACTGTCATCTCAGAAAAATGTGTGCGTGTCCACTTTAGGTATCAAGATCTAAATTGAATTTCTTCAAGAAAGTTCTAAATCAGCTGCTTACCATTCAATCTATAATGTTCAGAAAAATGGGTAAAAATTTAAGAATTATTTAGAAGTATAGCAAAGTATATATACAGGGTGAACCCCCCCCTTGCCCCCCAAAATTTGACATTTTATGAAATGATGTCAAATTTTTGGACACTCTCTCTCTCTCTCTCTCTCTCTCTATATATATATATATATATATATATATATATATATACAAAAAGTGCGATATACATATCAGTTTAAAATAAACGAGAGATGCTGGGGAAGCCAACTGGTGTAGTGGTTAGAATGTCCGCCTGTCGGACGGACAGGTAGGGTTCGAATCACACACAAAGCACTGCCCTGTCTATAGCTCTGCTGATGAGGCCTAATGGGCTGAAATGTACATACAAAGATCGACTTTTTCTCGATTTATTTACGCTTTACATTTAAACCGATATGCACGCCTAATTAATTTAATTATAATTAATTAATTAACAAATTATGTATGACTTTAATTAAGCACATAATCTCCTAAAAAATTGTCGGCCTTCGCCATTTTCAAACACATCGTTTGACAACTTCATATATATATATATATATATATATATATAACATCATCATCAAGTCGGATTGTTGGCACAGATATCCATGACAATCTCTCTCCATCCGTCCCTATCACTCATCATTCTCGGGAGGTCCTCTGTGCAGCATCCTGTATCCACACAGAGCTGATCAATGTATGTCTTTTCTGGTTGGCCCACACTGGCGTGCCCATGTGCTGGCTTCCACAGGAGGACGTCGCTTATGAGTTCATCCTTGCTTCTCCAGCAGGGTCCCATCTGCGGGTTAAAAAGGTAAAAAAGTAAGTCTTTAAAAAATGTGTTTTAAAGAATGTTTAACATTTTTCTTTTAATACCTACAAGAATGAATAAAACAAACGGACGCTTTACCAACTGAGCTAAATGGACCTATATATATATATAATATATATATAATATATATATATATATATTTGAAGGGCATGAGATAGAACCAAATGGACAGTCACTAGCAACAACTTAGTTCTGGAGATCTTCTGAAGAAGAGATTTTTATCTTGAAATATTAAGAATAAATCCCAGGTTAACAAACACCATAGTTACCTTCTTTTTCTTTACATTTGCATTGTGATAGCCTTCAAAACCAACCAACAAACCAATATAAACCCATTTTATATATATACTAGCAGCGGCTACCCGGCTAAGCCCGGGTAGTGGAGATAAAAACATGGTTTAATAATCATTTTCAGATCTATTACTACTGAATACCGAGTTCGGTCCTCGAAGGATGACCCCTAAAAATCAACACGTAAAAATGATCTTAATTTAATAATGCCTGGTGGGAGGTCAGGGAATTTTCTTTTCGTCAGATTTGAGGGGATGACATCATACAGCTAAACTTACGAAAATTAAAACATATTACAGGTGACCTAGACAAAACAGAACACAAAAAACTTACTTTTATATATCTATATATATATATATATATATATGGTTAATACTTGTGGCAATAGAAAAGATCTGGATAAGAATTGTCATTACTGAGCTGAAAAGCTACAAATATTTTGGCCTGCATTTGTAGCCATTTTGACAAAGAGAAAAGATCAGTTTTGAGCCTCATAAAATTTCTTGAAAAATAAATGATTGTTTTAGGCTAATATACTGGGCATCTTGCCAAAACAGAATGTCAAGAGATCAGTCTATCTCCATATCTGTCTGTCTGTCTTCACACACCCAACACTAATATATATATATATATATATATATATATATATATATATATATATATATATATATATATATATGTGTATGTATTCATATATATATATATATAAAGAGATGATTCTTGTTTACATATATATAGAGAGAGAGACAGACAGACAGACAGACAGTGAGAGAGAGATGACAAGAATTTTCTGTGTGTGTGTATATATATATATATATATATATATATATATATATATGTATATATATAAGAATCTTCTCTTTTATATATATACATATATATATGTGTGTGTATATATATATATATATATATGTGTGTGTATATATCTAAAATATATGTGTGTGTGTATATAATATATATATATATATATATGTATATGTGTGTGTGTATATATCTAAAATATATGTGTGTGTGTGTAATATATATATATATATATATATATATATATATATATATATATATATATATATATATATTATATATATATATATATGACAAGAATTATCTCTTAATATATATATATATATATATATATATATATATATATATATACATATATGTAACAAAATTCTCATTATATATATATATATATATATATATATATATATATATATATAAAGGGACAATTCTTATTATTTATTAATTTTTATTGATGACTCATCTCCTTTAAGGAATCAAAGATAATTACCAAATACATCATACAAGACTCTTATTTTTATTTATTTCATTTTATTTATTTATTTGTTTTTTTCAAATCTCAGAATTCTTTAATTTAAGGAACTCCCATTTATTTCCTGTCACAATCAAAAAGATGTTTTGCACAATCAAAAAGATAAAAAAAAAAAAAAAGACAAAACAAAAAACCATCATCATAAAATAACCTAAACACTTGAAGTGAAATTAAAAATTTCCTTTGTGACAATAAGAATTATTTGTGCTGTCAACTCGTCCGTTCGTTCAATCGTCTGAAAAAGATTTTTCTCGCTTTTTAAAGCATCTTGATCTTTTCATTGCAAATTAAATCCCCGTTTTCTTTTAATTTATTAATTACCTTAATTAAACATAATTATTTTTCTTGGAGAAAAAGGAATGGTAAAATGTAAACAAGATCCACCAGGGCATATTGAATGCATTAAAAGAGACACAACTATATTTGAAAAATTACCCAACAGAAGTTGTGTCAAACTCTATGTATATATTATATGTGTGTCTATATATATATATATATATATATATATATATATATATATATATATATATATATATATGTGTTTGTCTATATGTATGTATGTGTTTGTCTATATATATATATATAATGTGTGTGTTTCTCTTTATATATATGTGTTTGTTTGTGTGTATGTGTCTCTCTCTCTCTCTCTCTATATATATATATATATATATATAGAGAGAGAGAGAGAGAGAGAGAGAGACACACATATAGACACACACACACACACATACACATATATATATATGTGTGTGTGTGTCTATATATATGTATATATATATGTGTGTGTATGTGTCTATATATATGTATATATATATATATATATATATATGTGTGTGTGTGTGTCTGTGTCTCTATATATATATGTGTGTGTGTCTCTCTCACTCTCTCTCTCTCTCTCTCTCTATATATATATATATATAATATATGGATATAGATTATTAAAATAAAATATTGAAAAACATTTCTAGCATCTTTTAAGCAATACTTAGTAAGTTCAAAACAATTACAGTAATTATTTCTGTATAAGACACACTATTTTTCCAGATTTTTCAACCCAAAAGTTAGGCATGAGTAGTATACATGAGAACTATATAGTATCACAGTTGGCAGAGTGGCCTATTGATGGAGTCTATCCCCTTTTCACTAGCACTAAACCAAGGAGATTGTTTTTGCAAGTGGTGGAGGTGGTTGGACATGCCCCAAAAACAACTACCCAATCAACCAATTAAGTACTGAACAGGCTCATAGCATCTTAACTTTGGTGATCTAGTGGGAACCGGTGTTTTCAGCGTTATACCATGTGAGTCACCTAGAAGTGATCATATCAGGATTAAAAAATCTTGTTTAATAAAGTTCATACAAAAACTATCTAATGCTCACATGCACATACATGCATATATATAACAATGTATGTCAGAAAAGTTCCAGGACTGGTATCACAGAAGATCTATTTCAAACCCAAACTACTAGTTTTCCCCTTCAAACCGATCAACCAACATGTCTACAAAGAGATACTGCGGTGTTTGTTTCATTCAGTGCACAAGAAGAGGCGAGAGATGTGGCAGACCAACTCGTGGGTGCTTCACAATGTGCCTACCCATACTACCCTGAGTATCCGAGAGTTCCTAGCCCAGAAGAACATCACTGTGCTGGAGCAACCTCCCTACTCGCCCAACCTGGCTCCATTTGATTTTTTCCTCTTTCCCAACCTCAAGGGGTCATCAAGGAACCCATTTTGAGGATATTCACAACTTCAAAAAGCCCATGATTAGAGAGCTACAGAGAATCCCCGAAGAATCCTTGCAGAAGCGTGACAGAGAAGGATGGGTAAGTGCATTAGACTCCAGGGAGATTACTTTGGAGGGGGTAACTTGTAGTTTGGATTTGAAATACATTTTTTGTAACACCAGTCCTGGAATTTTTCTGACATACCTCGTACACGTACATGTGTTGCATAATCTATGTAGCAGCATAGATTATTGGCAACATCCTGTGGGAAAATTCTGAGGGGCCAGTGGTTTCAGATCACGGAACGGAAAACCACTGGACAGTTAGAATCTCGCAAGTCACGTGAGATTCAGTTAATCAGTTTTCAACCAGAGTTCAGGTGGGACATATTATATCTTGAAAATATGTATCAGTAATTTTACACAGTCAATATTGTAAACTAGTTGTTAGGGATATATTTAGTAGTGAACCTACATTTTTGAAACTTTGAAGTTTAAATCAGTTATGGAGCCCCCTTTTCATACAGTAGACCCCAAACCTTAAGTAATGTAGACTAAATTTGCTTTTTGGATGAGGATTTTTTATATTAAGCTTTATTATTGTGACTCCACACGATGAGTTAGTAAATGGGCAAATAAAATCTTTGATCAAAGCCATGAGTCTTGTTGATTAGTTATCACATGACTTAAAAGATGCCCTGAGTTAAAAGTAGAAAGAAGCAACAAGTTAGAAAGAAGCAAAGAGAAACCAGATAGACGTTCACATCATGGCCGAAATAGAAAGAGAGGTAACAACCATTTTTGATTGTAGTCCGCGCGATGAGTTAGTAAATGGGCAAATGAAACCTTTGATCAAAGCCATAAGTCTTGTTGATTAGTTATTACATGACTTAAAAGATGCCCTTAAAAGAAGCCCTGAGTTAAAAGTAGAAAGAAGCAACAAGAAACCAGACTAGACGTTCGCATCATGGCCGAAATAGAAATAGAAGAACAACCAAGTAAATAAATGAAAACATATTCTCTCGCACATACATTTACGATACGACACAAACATTATTGATAGTGAATCTATTTGGATTTTATAATTTAAATTAAAATATGTTCCCAGTTGTGCAATTTATACAATAAAATAGTAGTAGGCGCTTGCTTTGTAATGGTTATCATCGTAGGAAGTGGAAACGGTGAGCAGAGTTTAAATCCTGGGTGAGGCTGTTTTCATTTCACATACTATTTCTAATACACTTGAAAGAGGTATGCATCCAAATATTTCCTCCAGCTATGGGTAAATAGTAGGATAGCCTGGTAGACTAGAATGAAGAACCAGCAAGTAAGTTATCTATCTGTCTATCTCTCTCTAATGTCTCTACTCTCTGTATCATTTCGAAGACTCTATCACTCTTATGTATATACCCAAACGAGTGTATATGGGTACATAACACATGCGCGCTCACACATTTGCTGATGGCCTTCATCATTCTCATGCCGCCTCTTCCACCAATTAGACACTCAGAATCTTTGTAAATTATTTTTGACTCTATAAATTGGGAACATATGAAAAATGAATTAAAGATGCATATTTTTAAATGTTAATCAACATTTATTCTTCATCTAATTCATCCGTTTAGTTTCCAGGATTAATTCAAGCACAATTTATTTTATTATATGAGAGAAAAATTTTCTATGTATAAAGACATTTATATAGACAGAGGAATATAAAACATATGTTCATGTGTCATTTCGGAATAATAATTACAAATTTCATCTGGTCAAAAAGGAAACATGTGAGAACTAAACACACAAGTAATGTTTGTTTGGTTGGTTGGTTGGTTTTATGGCATGTCAACCCTTGTCGGGTTATCTAATGTCATAGTCAATCTTGTTTTTCTGCAACTAATTACTGTATTTGATGCACATTTTTTCCAAAATTTTAGCTAAAAAAATTGCCCTGCGTCTTATACATCATAGGTGAAGTTTGAGACCTCCTGTAGGCCTAGGTTAATCTTCTCTATGATGCTCACTAACCCAACTTACGCTTAGTACTTTTACCTACCCTACACTGCCAAATTGCTTTTACACAGCTATGTTTCTGCTTGTGTAATGCACCGCTAGATTGTTTTCACAATATATGCTTAAATACACTAAAAACTTTTTTTCCAGAATCTGACCTGCTGAAATGGGGGTGCGTCTTATATGCTGTCAAATAAGATATATTGTTCCAAATATGATGATAATCATTTATAAATAGTTATAAATATGAAGCCAGCACAATAAGTAACATAGAGAATGTTAATTGTAGACCTGGCTTTTTTTAACATATCTTCACATCTAGATAAATCAATCATTAATAGATACAGAATTACAAACCCTGGCTATAGCAACACAACATAATATATATAATATATATATATATATATATATATATATATATATATATATATATATATATATGATGGTATGTGGGGAGATTATGTTTGGTTGGTTTGTTTTATGGCATGTCAACCCTTGTAGGGTTATCTAATGTCAAAGTCAATATTGTTTTGTTTTTTTTTGCAACCAATTATATTGTTCCAAATGTTGAAGTTATAGCTTCAAGTAATTATTCTTAATACAAATAATTTGTACTCTTTTTGGCCCTTTTTGATTTGAATTTTCTTACATTTCGAGTATCAACAAAGGCATTTAAACATTGTAAACAAAGACTCACAAGCTTTTGCGTGTTCCACAATTTTCTTTCATATGATTAATGAGTATTAGTCCTGTTGATGGTTTAATTAAAACCGAAACGTTATCTCGCTATACTTGTCATTAGGATGTACTTTGTAAAGCCAGAGAATTGCATAAGTTTTGTACAAGCGTATGTCATTATAATCCAATGACGGATATCATAAGTACAAAGTAAAGTCGTTGGGGCGGCCTAATGTCGGTATCAGCGAGGGAGTCTATCAATTTTTCACTATATTACATATACATTGAAATAGCAACCTATTCTGCTTGTAGTATCAACAAAGGTTTTAAACATCATAAACAAAGACTCACAAGCTTTTGCTTGTTTCACAATTTTCTTTCATATGATTAATGAATATTAGTCCTGTTGATGGTTTAAATAAAATCAAAACACTATAGCGTCAGCTTCAAAAATGTCAATTTTCAACATATTTTCTTGTTTTTGTTTTTCTCAAACTTTATACACATTTACATTGTCGGATTTTATATACATTTCTTTCCTCATACACACATATATATATATATATATATATATATATATATATATATAAAGAAATGTAGACAAATACAGGATGTTAACACTGAATGAAGTTTATTATGAATTGTAATGTTGACGTTTCATCGTTTCAGTTTATATAGAAACCTTCTTCATGACAATATGAAAAAGTAAAGGAAAAAAGATTTTTGTTGTTAAAAAGATGATGGATGTTTTTGAATTAGTTGAGTTTGGAAAATATGTAGAAAAGGTTATATATATATATATATATATATATATGAGTGTGTATATATATTATTTTTTATTTTCTTTAATAAAAGATTTTTTAGTAATTGTTTAAGATGTCCTGAAGCCAATCATTCAGTTCCAAACTTTCGACTCATTGCTAAATAGTGAAATATAATGAAAATGATAATAACTTGTAATGGACTTTGTTTGTTTGTGTTTTTTTTTTTGGGGGGGGGGTTCGGGGGGTTCACTGTATGCACCCCCTCGTTCCTATCGTTTCTTGGCTGGTAGGAAGATGCTATAAACAATATTACCTGACTTTGTTTTTATCAAAACTGCTCCAACTGTGACGTAGTTATGTGCCTCCCAATTTCAATCTCTTTTTCTTCTCAAACCCACATAGAATGTATATTATATATATATATATATATATATATATATGAGAATGTATGTGTGTTAGTGTGCATTAACGTACTTCTTTCTCAGTCTCATTTCTTATTCTCACATATATGAACATATATATATATGCATGTATAGCTATGTGTATACATTTATGTGTCTCTCTGTGTGTATATATTGGAATTTGTGTGTGTGTAAATATATATATGTGTATACATGTATGTGCCTATGAGTGTTTATATATGTATATGTCTGTGTGAATGTATGTATCTATATATATATATATATATATATATATATATTATATACATATGAAGTGCATATTAATATCTGCATACTTATCTAGATAACTGTACAAATATATATATATATATATATATATATATATATATGTGTGTGTGTGTTTGTGTGCAAAATGTATATGTGTGTGTGTGTGTTTGTGTGCAAAATGTATGTGTGTGTGTGTGTGTGTGTGTGTGTGTGTGTGTGTGTTTGAATGGGTGTGTCTGTGTATGCACATATAAACAGAAAAAAAATGCAAAGACAGACATTCTTAAGAAAAATACATCGGCTAGTATAAATTGGACCAATCTTGTTCTGCTACTTTTCTGCATATATATATATATATATATATATATATACACACACACAATATCAGTGGATATGTATATGACTATAACCAAACAATTGTGCATTTAAATTTCTAAAGTGTATGTGTATATTTTAATGTGTCCGTACACACACACACACACACACATATATTATATATATATATATATATATATATATATCCTCTACACAATCTTCTCTCATGCAAACAAATGCCTTGTGTATTCCATGATAATCAGCTTGGTGCCTTTTATTATCAGTGAAAACTTTCAATCAAACGTTAATTTTAAACAAAATGATCGTGCCAAACCAGAAAATAAAAAAAGACAAAGAAAAAAAAAGACAAAAAAAAGAAAGATGTACACTTGACTGCTCTGTTGTTGTTGTTCTTCTTCCTCATCTTCTTCAGCATCTTCTTTTTCTTCTTCTTCTTCTTCCCTAACAACAGCAGACGGTCTGTGCATCCAGTTCACCTTACTAAATATTCGGCTGATTTTGTTTAATGAAAAAACCGCTCACTGTTTAAGAGGAGACATGGATCTGCTAGTTTCTAAATGCCCCGAGGCCCGGATGTTAAGGCGCTGAGAAGTGAAAGGAATTTTTGCTTTTAGTTTGTTTCGCCTTTTTTTATTTTGTGATTTTTTAATGATTTTTTTCTGTTTTGTTTTCTTTCCTTTTTTTTATTTTGAAAAAGCACAACAAATAAATTAAAAAAGAAACAAAAAAAAAAACGAAAGAAGTAAAAATATATGTAAAACCAAAAAAAAACTTTGAATAATGGCGGATTTACAAGTCCCGGTAAGTTGACTAAGAATTGCCAGGTTAACAGATTATCCCCGTGTATTCCCCCTGTATTAACGACAAACAAAGATTATCCTTTTCATGTACGCCAGCATGCTAGTTTATTTCTTGTTTATCCATTTAATATCAGAAAATCAATATTTAAGCTCAATACCTTTTTTTTTTTTTTTTTTTCAATATTTCAATTATTTGATATCTTATTTTCCTTAAAAGGGGTGGTCTAGCTCATTTAATAGAGCGTCCAACTAGGAACCACAAGCTTCCTGGTTTGATACTAGCCATCGCCAACTCAGCGTATGAGTAGCACAGGGATCAATATTTTTTTTTTTTTTCAATATTTCAATTATTTGATATCTTATTTTCCTTAAAAGGGGTCGGTCTAGCTCAGTTAATAGAGCGTCCAACTAGGAACCACAAGCTTCCTGGTTTGATACCGGCCCTCGCCAACTCAGCGTATGAGTAGAACAGGGATCAATACCTTTTTTTTTTTTTTTTCAATATTTCAATTATTTGATATCTTATTTTCCTTAAAAGGGTGGTCTAGCTCATTTAATAGAGCGTCCAACTAGGAACCACAAGCTTCCTGGTTTGAACCGGCCCTCGCCACTCAGTGTATGAGTAGCACAGGGATCAATACCTTTTTTTTTTTTTTCAATATTTCAATTATTTGATAACTTATTTTCCTTAAAGGGGTCAGTCTAGCTCATTTAATAGAGCGTCCAACTAGGAACCACAAGCTTCCTGGTTTGATACCGGCCCTCACCAACTCAGCGTATGAGTAGCACAGGGATCAATACCTTTTTTTTTTCAATATTTCAATTATTTGATATCTTATTTTCCTTAAAAGGGGTCAGTCTAGCTCATTTAATAGAGCGTCCAACTAGGAACCACAAGCTTCCTGGTTTGATACCGGCCCTCACCAACTCAGCGTATGAGTAGCACAGGGATCAATACCTTTTTTTTTTTTCAATATTTCAATTATTTGATATCTTATTTTCCTTAAAAGGGGTCGGTCTAGCTCATTTAATAGAGCGTCCAACTAGGAACCACAAGCTTCCTGGTTTGAAACTGGCCCTCACCAACTCAGCGTATGAGTAGCACAGGGATCAATACCTTTTTTTTTTAATATTTCAATTATTTGATATCTTATTTTCCTTAAAAGGGGTCGGTCTAGCTCATTTAATAGAGTGTCCAACTAGGAACCACAAGCTTCCTGGTTTGAAACTGGCCCTCGCCAACTCAGCGTATGAGTAGCACAGGGATCAATACCTTTTTTTTTTAATATTTCAATTATTTGATATCTTATTTTCCTTAAAAGGGGTCTCTAGCTCATTTAATAGAGTGTCCAACTAGGAACCACAAGCTTCCTGGTTTGAAACTGGCCCTTGCCAACTCAGCGTATGAGTAGCACAGGGATCAATACCTTTTTTTTTTCAATATTTCAATTATTTGATATCTTATTTTCCTTAAAAGGGGTCGGTCTAGCTCATTTAATAGAGCGTCCAACTAGGAACCACAAGCTTCCTGGTTTGAAACTGGCCCTCACCAACTCAGCGTATGAGTAGCACAGGGATCAATACCTTTTTTTTTTAATATTTCAATTATTTGATATCTTATTTTCCTTAAAAGGGGTCGGTCTAGCTCATTTAATAGAGTGTCCAACTAGGAACCACAAGCTTCCTGGTTTGAAACTGGCCCTCGCCAACTCAGCGTATGAGTAGCACAGGGATCAATACCTTTTTTTTTTAATATTTCAATTATTTGATATCTTATTTTCCTTAAAAGGGGTCGGTCTAGCTCATTTAATAGAGTGTCCAACTAGGAACCACAAGCTTCCTGGTTTGAAACTGGCCCTCGCCAACTCAGCGTATGAGTAGCACAGGGATCAATACCTTTTTTTTTTAATATTTCAATTATTTGATATCTTATTTTCCTTAAAAGGGGTCGGTCTAGCTCATTTAATAGAGTGTCCAACTAGGAACCACAAGCTTCCTGGTTTGAAACTGGCCCTCGCCAACTCAGCGTATGAGTAGCACAGGGATCAATACCTTTTTTTTTTTAATATTTCAATTATTTGATATCTTATTTTCCTTAAAAGGGGTCGGTCTAGCTCATTTAATAGAGCGTCCAACTAGGAACCACAAGCTTCCTGGTTTGAAACTGGCCCTCACCAACTCAGCGTATGAGTAGCACAGGGATCAATACCTTTTTTTTTTAATATTTCAATTATTTGATATCTTATTTTCCTTAAAAGGGGTCGGTCTAGCTCATTTAATAGAGTGTCCAACTAGGAACCACAAGCTTCCTGGTTTGAAACTGGCCCTCGCCAACTCAGCGTATGAGTAGCACAGGGATCAATACCTTTTTTTTTTAATATTTCAATTATTTGATATCTTATTTTCCTTAAAAGGGGTCGGTCTAGCTCATTTAATAGAGTGTCCAACTAGGAACCACAAGCTTCCTGGTTTGAAACTGGCCCTTGCCAACTCAGCGTATGAGTAGCACAGGGATCAATACCATTTTTTTTTCAATATTTCAATTATTTGATATCTTATTTTCCTTAAAAGGGGTCGGTCTAGCTCAGTTAATAGAGTGTCCAACTAGGAACCACAAGTTTCCTGGTTTGAAACTGGCCCTCGCCAACTTAGCGTATGAGTAGCACAGGGATCAATACCTTTTTTTTTTAATATTTCAATTATTTGATATCTTATTTTCCTTAAAAGGGGTCGGTCTAGCTCATTTAATAGAGTGTCCAACTAGGAACCACAAGCTTCCTGGTTTGAAACTGGCCCTCGCCAACTCAGCGTATGAGTAGCACAGGGATCAATACCTTTTTTTTTTAATATTTCAATTATTTGATATCTTATTTTCCTTAAAAGGGGTCGGTCTAGCTCATTTAATAGAGTGTCCAACTAGGAACCACAAGCTTCCTGGTTTGAAACTGGCCCTTGCCAACTCAGCGTATGAGTAGCACAGGGATCAATACTTTTTTTTTTAATATTTCAATTATTTGATATCTTATTTTCCTTAAATGGGTTGGTCTAGCTCATTTAATAGAGCGTCCAACTAGGAACCACAAGCTTCCTGGTTTGATACCGGCCCTCGCCAACTCAGCGTATGAGTAGCACAGGGATCAATACCTTTTTTTTTTTAATATTTCAATTATTTGATATCTTATTTTCCTTAAAAGGGGTCGGTCTAGCTCATTTAATAGAGCGTCCAACTAGGAACCACAAGCTTCCTGGTTTGAAACTGGCCCTTGCCAACTCAGCGTATGAGTAGCACAGGGATCAATACCTTTTTTTTTTTTAATATTTCAATTATTTGATATCTTATTTTCCTTAAAAGGGGTCGGTCTAGCTCATTTAATAGAGTGTCCAACTAGGAACCACAAGCTTCCTGGTTTGAAACTGGCCCTTGCCAACTCAGCGTATGAGTAGCACAGGGATCAATACCATTTTTTTTTTAATATTTCAATTATTTGATATCTTATTTTCCTTAAAATGGGTTGGTCTAGCTCATTAATAGAGCGTCCAACTAGGAACCACAAGCTTCCTGGTTTGATACCGGCCCTCGCCAACTCAGCGTATGAGTAGCACAGGGATCAATACCTTTTTTTTTTTAATATTTCAATTATTTGATATCTTATTTTCCTTAAAAGGGGTCGGTCTAGCTCATTTAATAGAGTCCAACTAGGAACCACAAGCTTCCTGGTTTGAAACTGGCCCTTGCCAACTCAGCGTATGAGTAGCACAGGGATCAATACCATTTTTTTTTTAATATTTCAATTATTTGATATCTTATTTTCCTTAAAAGGGGTCGGTCTAGCTCATTTAATAGAGTGTCCAACTAGGAACCACAAGCTTCCTGGTTTGAAACTGGCCCTTGCCAACTCAGCGTATGAGTAGCACAGGGATCAATACCTTTTTTTTTTAATATTTCAATTATTTGATATCTTATTTTCCTTAAATGGGTTGGTCTAGCTCATTTAATAGAGCGTCCAACTAGGAACCACAAGCTTCCTGGTTTGATACCGGCCCTCGCCAACTCAGCGTATGAGTAGCACAGGGATCAATACCTTTTTTTTTTTTAATATTTCAATTATTTGATATCTTATTTTCCTTAAAAGGGGTCGGTCTAGCTCATTTAATAGAGCGTCCAACTAGGAACCACAAGCTTCCTGGTTTGATACCGGCCCTAGCCAACTCAGCGTATAAGTAGCACAGGGATATGTGCGGTAAAGTGAGGAGCTTATGATAGGTGTGGTGCTCTGCTTCAGACGCCAAAACAATCTCCTGGTTCTAGTGCTAATGAAAAGGGAATAGACTCCCTCGCTGACTGGCTGATATCAACCTTAGGCCAACACAACAACTTTCAGTCGGTAGAGTGTCTGACTAGAAACCACAAGGTTCCTAGTTCTTTCAAAGTTGATGTTTGATTACAACAATACTTGCATAAATACACACCTATATAAGTATGTATTTATTTACACAACCTCTTTTAATTATCTTAATTAAAAAAAGAATGACCTTGTGTCGCATCCTGCTCATGCAAAGGTGTTGGTAGATTCATACAACTAATGCGATTCCCTAACATCTAGGCCTAAAATAACCCCTGATGGGTTGACATGCCATTAAAATCGATCAATCTATTCAAGGTTGTAGACAAGTACTTGTGTGTTTCTAAAATGCATGCATGCATTTATACTCATTCGGATGCAAGCTCAAGGTGGTGGGGGGCGGGGTTTTTTTTGGGGGGGTCCATTAAATTTTTAGAATAACCCATCAGTTTGAAACCTACTATCAAAGGCTTTTGGTTTCAGCATGCTAATCTGTACTTGAAAAGCAGGTGCCCCACCTCAAAAAGAATTATGGGGGGTGGGGGGTCCTGGCTGACTGACAATTATTCAATCTGAATCTTTGTTCTCCTTCCCTTGTCATTATCGTTTGCTGAATTTTTACCATAAATCCCCCCCCCTCCGTCCCGTTTTTTTTTTTTTTTTTTTTTTTTTTTTTTTTTTCAGTCTGATATTATTGAACTAATGAGTAAAGCATCAATGAAAGAATTTTACTTTTTATTGAGCAGTGTAATGGTTAGTGAGTCAGGCGAGCAGATCATTACTAGTGAGTTTGATTCTCACTGAGTGCCTCATGCTTCTAGCGTAATGCCAAACTAAACTAAGCTTAGTAAATGGCAAGACATCCAATCTGGTCACCTCTGACTGGTGTAATGGTTAATGAACTAGACTAGTAGAAAACATTGATAGTGAGTTTGATTCTCACTGGGTGACTCATGCTTCTAGCCTTGTGCCAAACTAAGCTAAGCTTAGTAAATGACTAAACATCCAATATGGTCATCTCCTCCTGGTGTGATGGTTAGTAAGCTAGACTATTAGACACCATTGATAGTGAGTTTGATTCTCACTGGGTGCTCCATACTTCTAGCCTTGGACCAATCTAAGTTAAGTATTGTGAATAACTAGACATCCTAGATAGTACTTCCTCCTGGTGTAATTGTTAATAGACTAGACTAGTAGACACCATTGATAGTGGGTTTGATTCTCACTGGGTGTCTCATACTTCTAGCCTTGTGCCAAACAAAGTTAAAATGAGTAAATGACAACATTTTTATCTTTTTATTTTCTGTCATCCCAATTGCCTGTATGCTCTAAAAGATTGGCAGAGTGAATTTCATGGATCTCATTTGTCAACTTTAGTCTCTTGCACAGTTCCCCATGGATCACCTTTCCAATCCAGTCTTTGCTATTCCTTTAGTGCCTGTTTGCTGCATTATTATTTATTTATCTATAGATAAATTTATTTTTAATAAGGGTCTATTTGATATTTATTGATTCGTTATAAAATATTTTATTAGATGTAGAGATTAATTTCATAATAAATATTTTATATCTATGAGAGCATTCGGTACATATATAGGTATATATGTGTCTGTATGAGTATATGTTTTGGGCTAATGATATAATAATCCAAATCTATATCTATTATTATACTAAAGCTGAGTGAATCAATTTTTTTACTGTTTAGTTTAATGACATTAAAATTATACTAACTTATTCCTTAATCTGTCACTTCACATTCTGCCTATCACTTTCTCCCTCTCTATGTATATCTTGAATTATACAAACCCTTATTAAAAATGGATTTATTTATGAGACATTTGAAAAATTATGTGCCGAGTATGTTGAATTATGAGGTGAATATGTAAAATAACATAGTTCTTGGTAAGGCCAAGAACTTAGCAGCACCCCTCAATTATTAGGACAACAATTTCTAAAATCCCTGCCCTCAATAAAGATTTATAAAAATTTAAGATTTTGTCAGTATACAAAGTAATGTTTTCTTTGTTACACGGCTCATTTTATTTGCTGAAAATCCCTGATTAAGGAAATTAATACATGGTATAAGATCATATGTTAAGTTTTTAAGGGCCATAATCGGCCAGTTGATTCTGAGTAGAGAGTCCTCCAATTTGGATCCTTTGGTAACCCTCTCAGGTAGAGATTCCTAGGTTCCTTTGTCTATGATTCTGAGTAGACTGAGAAAGAATCAGCGCTTAAGTAATATATCAGCCATGCAGTATGGCCAGCGATTGGCTAAGGAATAGACCACATGATCTCACCTAGTCTATAAGTACAGGCGGGGAACTGGCACACACCTTATATCTAAAAAAAATCCAACATCATAGACATATCAAACTCTTGTTAATACATTTAAATGTGTTAAACAGCTTGTTTAAATTTCATATTACATAAAATAAACCATAAAAATTGATTTTTTTTCTGTGAATTTCACACCCTGTATTATTTCCTTTTTTTTCTGAAGTAGTGCGCATATTTACAGTGGAGATATCTTCAGATTTGAAATCAGCACAAAAATACTTCTAGAAACAGTTGAAATTTTCTCATATGAATAAAAGGTCCACGGAAATTCAAAAACTAAGCCCTTTTTAAGTCTATACACTGTTATGACTATATACCAGAATTGGACTAATGAGCCACAATAGGGTCCACAAATGAAGACAACATCGTCGTCTGCAACGGACTTTGAAAAGAAAGAAAAGAAGAAAGAATACCGTTATGATCATTGCTGTTCTATTTTCTTTCTTTCTTTCTTTTAGGTAGGTTTCCCAAGGTGAAAAAGATAACTTTTAATTTGTAATTTTGATGGTGGAAAAAAAAGCGGCCAGATGAATGCCTATAGACTTCTGAATATCATACTTTTTTCTTAAGCATAGATGTTGTCTATTTTGAAGTTTTCCGTGGGTACCACCAATTTTCCCCGTGAAATTTACCTCCCACTATATTTAACATAATAAAATTTGCATAAAGGTTAATATTATCTTGATTTTTTTTTATTCACTCGAAAGAAGAAGCATTAAACAAACTCCAAGTAGACAACATTTACGCTTAAGAAAAAAAGTATGATATTCAGGAGTCTATAGGCATTTATTTGGCCGCTTTTTTTTTTTCCCACCATCAAAATTAAAAATTAAATAAAAAAACTAGAGCCTTTTTGGCTTTTGGGCCCCGTAGCCTATTTCTTTCTTATTATATTTTCTTTCTGATGACTTTAATCAAAATAGAATGGTCCATTATTTATCTGAGGTGAAGATAGGATGTAACATCCAATGCATTCATTTCTTACAAGATGTGACACAATGGACTATTTCAATGGAATATTTATTTCAAATGTGTAGCATGTCCTTTTTCTTCCATTTCTTTTCTCACAATCAAAATGGAATGGTCCATTCCCCTATCTTCTCTCTCTCTCTCTCTCTCTGCCCTCAATAAAGAATGATAAAAATTAAGATTTTGTCAGTGTTTATATACCTTTATGATCATTGCTTTTTTATCTATTAATTCTACAAGAAAATGTATCATGATCTTTTTTTACTTTTTACTTTTTTCTTCACATTTCTTTTTCTCCCTCTGATTATTTTCTCATATCCATCATGGCTGCCTTCGTCTGCCTTTTTTTTTTTTTAACTTGTAGATTATAAACCTCTTTTGTGAGTATATTGATTTTTATCCCACTTTGCATCCCAATTACAGACTTTTAAAACTATAAATCATTCATTATTCTTCTCTCTCTCTCTCTCTCTCTCTCTCTCTCTCTCTCTCTCTCTCTCTCTCTCAAAACC
This sequence comes from Doryteuthis pealeii, assembly GCA_023376005.1. Lineage (NCBI taxonomy): Eukaryota > Metazoa > Mollusca > Cephalopoda > Myopsida > Loliginidae > Doryteuthis > Doryteuthis pealeii. The sequence goes on along the minus strand of CM042161.1, from coordinate 65,188,294 downwards.
TACCCACCATCATTTTTCTTTCATTTTCATTCGACCTCTTTAAATGGTACACCTTCCCGCCTTTTTTCTTTTCTTTCTTTTTTTTAAATATCTTCTTTCTCTCTCTCTCTCCCACACAACTTAATCATTTTTTTCCTTTCTTTTTTCTTTTTTCTTTTTTTTTTTTTCTTTTTCTTTTTTTCATTCTACCTTTTTAAATGATACAGCTCTCTCTCTCTCTCTCTCTCTCTCTCTCTCTCTCTCTCTCTCTCCTCTCTCTCTCTCTCTCTCTCTCTCTCTCTCTCTTCTCTCAAGTTTTTTTTTATTTATTCATTTTTTTTTGTTGTTTTCATTCCGCCTCTTTACAGCTCCCACCTTTTTATTTTATTTTATTTATTTATTTATTTTTTTTTTAAATTTAAATATCTTCCCAAATTATCTTCTGCTTTTCTCAACCTCTGTAGTTAAGTGAGTTTTTTAAAAATAAGAAAAACTAAACATTTCAATTTCTAACCTTGCTTTGCATTTTGATTGACTATTGAACAATCATCAATCGGATAAAGATTATGATTGAAATATATCCATTCATTTTTACCCTCATGTAGGTCCGGGGTGGGGGGAGAAGTCCCATGGCGTAATGAGTAACATGGTAGAATGCAAAATTATAGTAAGCGAGTTCAAACTCCAGTCACTCTACTAATTTCACTTTCAGACTAATACTCTTGGGAAAGGTATGAACCCACTTATTTCTGCAGCTAGGGATAGTACCACTACAATTCTTATACAAAGATGGCTTTGGCATTAAACTTATTTTCCTAACCCACTCATGAACACACTCATGCACGCACATGCACAAATACACATTCATAAATGCATGTACAAACATGAAACAAATACACACACATGCACATCTTCATGAGGACTAATACTATTGGGAAAGGTATGAACCCACTTATCTCCCCAAATATGGATAGTACCACTACATGTTCTACAAACATTTGGCATTAAATGACCCATGAAGGACGAGTTTCATATTAGGCCAAGTTTAATGGAGTGCTTCATAGCATAACAGTTTCATTTTGATGTATGATACATGTTCCTGTGTTGGTAATTATACCTGTCCTAAACAAAATGGCATTACTTTTAGACTCACCCTCGTGTGTGTATATATATATATATATATATATATATATATATATATATAGTCAACATCCACTCAAATCAACAGAATACACACATCGTCACAACAACGCCCACGCACACATATGCATGTGAAGACAAGCGCTCACACATCAATATTGTTCAAATGTTGCACACTCGCACAATAATGTGAATGTGTGTGAGATCCGCTGGCTTGTATACAAAACCTTTTGTACTGTCAATAAACACATATACACATTCATAACAACACCACATACACACGCATAACCTTTCATCCAATCAAAAATACATCATATGTCTGTTTCCTTGCATTTGGACTTATAACCCCAACGTCACCTGACGATTGTTTGCAGTTACGCATGCATGAAACCAATGGTCGTGACTGTTCCTATGTCATTAAATATATAAAACCTTTATATATTTATTTATTATCATATTATATATATTATATATATATATATATATATATATAGAGAGAGAGAGAGAGAGAGAGAGAGATAGATACAAAAATTGTTCTATCAGTTTTGCTTTTTTTGGCATTCTATAGGCAATAGCCATGACCTCTTGAATGCAGTGAGAAAGTGCAGTCTCGGTGAAAACAGGTTTTCTGGAACGAGATATATTACAATTTTTGGGTCAGCAGGAAAATCTCAGGCCAGGTAATCTATAATGTAATGATTTTTCTATAGAAATGCATTGAAAATCAAAAAAAGAAAGAGACTGTTATAGTGAAGAATTAATATAAGCATTTTGGATTGAATAGGCAATATTATAATATATAATATAAAATGCATTGTTAATGATTTTACTATAGGAATGTATTGAAAATCAAGAACAAAGGTTATTATAATTAGTCATGAATTTATGAAAGCATTACTAATAGAATAGTAGAAGTGAAGTCGTTGGGGCGGCCTAAAGTCGGTATCAGCCAGTCAGCAAGGGAGTCTATCCCCTTTTCAATCAACTGCAATTAATCAATATCTTGATTAATCCAGTGGATTTAACCCTGAAGATCATTATGGTGAAATCGAGTAGGTTATTACCGTGTACCATTATCATAATAAGTCATCGGGGTGGCTTAAAGTTGGTATCAGCCAATTAGCGAGGGAGTCTATTCCTTTTTCACTAGCGCTAGACCAATGAGATTGTTTTTGGCGTCTGAGGTGGAGTGCAACACCTACATCAGCTCCTTACTTTACCGTACAGATCCCTGTGCTACTCATATGCTGATTTGGCGAGGACCGGTATCGAACTAGGAACCTTGTGGTTTCTAGCCGAACGCTCTACCGACTGAGCTAACCCGGCCCCCCTGCTAATAGAATAGTGGTACCATATGAAAAGTATTTCAGAGATGCTGATAGGTATGCATCCTGCATCCGTGATGCACAAAAATTTTAAAAAAACACAGTAAAATCGTATCCATGTGTCCCAGTGTTTTTTGTTTTTCTTCCCTCCTCTTACAGCAAAGTAGTCGCACAAATCACTGTTATTTAAGCTATAAAGAAATTGCCCAGGCTCAAAAACTCACAGCTAGTCAGCCAGCCAAGGTTCAAATCCCACAGGCTCTAAGGTGGTGATCAATTCTCTTAAAGAATTGGTCTATTGTTGGTATCAGCTGGAAAGTGAGGAAGTCTATCCCCTTTTCATTAGCGCTAAACCATTGCACACAGCTTTTAAACTTGTAGCCTTTCTCAACCAACAAGCCCACAGGATGTTCAAATCCACAGGCTCAGCCCATCAGCCTCCACAGCTTTTTTATTCTTCAAATCCCACAGGCTCTAGGTGGCGATCAATTCTCTTAAAGAATTGGTCTATTGTCGGTATCAGCTGGACAGTGAGGAAGTCTATCTCCTTTTCATTAGCACTTTTATTTGAGCTACAAAGAAAATTGCACAGGATACCACCACCAGCCAGCCAGCCAGCCAGCCAGCCAGCGAACCCAAGGTTCAAATCCCACAGGCTCTAAGGTGGCGATCAATTCTCTTAAAGAATCCTTATAAAACCAAAAGTGTGCACCTTGTTAGAACGGCCGTTATATCAACTGACAGATCATCTAGCGTCGAAGGCAAGTAGGAATATAAGCCAATAATCATTAATAGCAAATGGCTGACCCCAAAGTCGAGCGATGACAATTAAAGGCTGTTCCCTGCTCGCAGAAATAGTTTGACCTTGTCGGTATTTAATTGGCACGTGGTGACCAACTTTTATTTTCAGCTCCAGATTCGGCTGCAACAGACCAACCCCCCACCCCGCCCATAACCTGCACACCCCCACCCACCACCACCAACCCATTTCCAAAATTGCTGCGTTGTAAACATTCCTTGATTGCCATTCATATTTGTGTCATCAACTCTATTCCGCTTTGAAAATTCCGCTCGTGTTGAAACCATTTTAGGAGCCAGAATAGAATTAATCAGTGACGTATTTGTCTCCTTGATGAGACACTTCTCCGTGACATTGTTAGGGTGGGGGTCGGTTGGTTCACAGATGCTGCTGTTGGCTCCTAATCTCCGAGAGTAATAGCAACAATATAGGATAATCCAAGGGTAATAACTCCCTACCATACATATTTTGATGGGTTATAGTTATTTACTAAGTTTAGCTTAGATGTGGCAAAAGGCCAGAAGTATGGAGCACTCAGTGAGAATCAAACTCACTAACAATGGTCTGTGAATTTAGTTTGCTAACCATTACACCACATGAGGTTATTTACTAAGCTTAGATTTAGCACAAGGCCAGAAGTATGGGGCACTTAGTGAGAATCAAACTCACTAACAATGGTCTGTTAATCTAGTTTGCTAACCATTATACCATGTAAGGTGCCCTAGTTATTTACTAAGCTTAGACGTGCCACAAGGCTAGAAGTATGGAGCACCTAGTGAGAATCAAACTCACTAACAATGATCTGCTAATCTAGCTTGCTAACCATTACACCACGTGAAGTGCCTGGGAATGATGTTAAACTCTATCTGATAGCCAGGTGCCAGTTCTGAAGGTCTGGGAATGTGGAGTACCCTTCATCACCATTGCTCTCTGGTCCACTCTGACCCGGAGCGGTTGTACCTGTTAGGGTCCCATCGAAAAATCTTTTCATAAAAAATTGAGAATCCATTAAGAATGAATTATTTCAAAACTTTGTCGGTATTAAATGACCCACCGAGGTTGATATGCCTAAAACAAAACAAACAAATAAACAAACAACAACATATCAACTAATCTTTGACCTTTATTTGGATTATTCGGACTATTGTCCTCATCTTTATTGTTATCTACACAATGTTTCGGACGATGTGCTCTCTGGCCTTCTTCGGGTAGTTCTTGTTGGGAAACTTCTGGAACTAGCGAACCTTCTCTTTGAACTCGCAATCCTTCTCTTCAAACTCGTGAACCTTCATGTGGTAATCGGTACTCTTCACGGAATATAAGGATGAATTTGGCATTGAATAATCCACAACAGTTTGATATGCCATTAAATAAAGAAACAAAATAAACCAAATTTCAGAATTACATATTAGGAATTACTTTTGAATTTGTAACTATCTTGATCTGTGCTAATCAATGACTAATAAAACATATACACACTTACATATATATATATATATGCATATATATATATATATATATATACACACACCTATATATTTTTGTATATATACACACATATATATATATATATGCATATATATATATACACACCTATATATTTATGTATATATATACACACATATATATATATGCATATATATATATATACACACACACACACACACACACATATATATATATATATATATATATATGCATATATATATACACCTATATATTTATGTATTTATACACACACACACACATATATATATATATATACAGTTTTATGCTATCCTACTTATCTACACAAGCTTGTTTATATCTATATTCATATCTTTCAATTTCAGTATGTTAATACGTATCTATCTTTTCTTGTTTGGTTAAGATTTTTTTTGGGGGGGGGGTTGTTGTTGTTTTTTTTTTTCTTGTGTCTTTTGTTTCAATTCCTCATTAGATAAGAATTCTTTTGTTTTTTTTTTGTGGAACTTGTTCTTCTTTTTGAAGATGAAGACCAGATTTAAGTGTAAAGATGAAAAAGAATCTTTCACTTGATTGATTATCCAATGAAAATATTGTGTATAAATATCAAAACATAATATTGTAAAAGCTGTGAGTTATGTTGGGATATTTCGTCTTTATCAAAAAAGAAACAACAAAAAAACAAACCGCTGTATTTAAAAAAAAATGTGACTAGAAATAAATAATTACATTTTTTCCTCTTGTTTTGTTAGTTTGAATGGGATAAAAATAGTTTCAGATTTGTATGAATACACACACACACACACACACACACACACCAACCCCACTGCACGAGCAGGATGTGACACAATGTCATTTTTAAGCAGAGTTTAACAGGTTTGTGTTTTCACATCCTTTTATCTATACTTATATATAAAAGCCAATCAGCAAGGGAGTCTATCCCCTTTTCACTAGTGCTAGACCAAGGAGATTGTTTTTGTCTCTGAGGTGGAGCTCCACACCTACATAAGCTTCTTACTTTACCGCACAGATCCCTGTGCTACTCATACGCTGAGTTGGTGAGGGCTGGTATCGAACTAGGAACCCTGTGGTTTCTAGCCGAACGCTCTACCGACTGAGCCCAGGTAATGCCAGAGGTTATTTATAGAATGGGTTAAAATTAGCCAAATAAGTCAAATCTTTGCAGTTGAAAGTGGGGGACAGACATTGTGGCTAATTGTCTTTGTCCAACTCTGGCATTGGACAGTGTTCATTGTGCCAGAGACTCCAGTGAGAGAATGGTCAGCAGAAACGACACCCCCCCCCACCTTCTCGTCCCGTCACCTCCCCCCTCACACCTTGTTTCATATCATCCCGAATGTTATTCCATTGCTAATGGCTGAAAACTATTAGAGATACTTGAAAGAGAGTTTAATGGGCCTGAATAATCGCTATAAATTTACTCTTCATCTGTCTTGTGTAGACTCTGCTTGGCCATCTCTCTCGATGGCCCAATTAACAGGGTCTCTAAGAAAATTGCGGTTCTCTAAAATGATCTGAAATGCTGATGGCCCTATCACAAATTTAATCTATATATTAATACTCATGTTCCTTAATTGTACGAGTGTTATCATCTTGCGACAACTCACTGGTTAAAAATGAGATAACCATTAATTTAAATTTAATCTATATATTAATACTCATGTTCCTTAATTGTACGAGTGTTATCATCTTGCGACAACTCACTGGTTAAAAATGAGATAACCATTAATTTAAATTTAATCTATATATTAATACTCATGTTCCTTAATTGTACGAGTGTTATCATCTTGCGACAACTCACTGGTTAAAAATGAGATAACCATTAATTTAAATTTAATCTATATATTAATACTCATGTTCCTTAATTGTACGAGTGTTATCATCTTGCGACAACTCACTGGTTAAAAATGAGATAACCATTAATTTAAATTTAATCTATATATTAATACTCATGTTCCTTAATTTTACGAGTGTTATCATCTTGCGACAACTCACTGGTTAAAAATGAGATAACCATTACACCCCATACCTCCAGTATGTCTATCTATATAAGGTTCATTATTTAGCTGAGGTGAATTGGCGGATAAGCGACACTAGATAATCAGGATTTACATTTCATCTTGGCCTATTTAGACGGTCTCATTTTTAACCAGAAGGTGTTGCAGGATGATTGATTGGGCACATCAGCGTAAGTTGGAAAAAATATGAAGACCTACGTGAACAATGCGTCAGAAATGGATGGGTAACAGAAGTATTTCCCATTGAAGTCGGATGCCAGGGATTTATTACCAACTCAACCTTGGCATTTTTGTCTAAACTTGGACTTTCTCCACCAGACAAGAGGAAATACATAAAAAAGATCCAGGAGAAAGCTCTAACCGCATCAGTGTGGATATGGCAATCCTACATTGTGACATCAAACCGACAAAGTCTGGTGGTATCGTGAGATACTGCTGGGGCGCTCTAGGTTAGTGGTAATGATGCTTCAGCCCCGAAACCATGCCTGAACCCAGAGTCATCATCTGATGAAGGCTTTGTTGGTTGCAATGCTACTGTGTAAATAGCAGTCATTGTATGAAGATTTTTTTTTTTTTTTTATGGATGGAAGATTTAGGGACAAGCATATTAATATATAGATAGATTTTAACTAAATAATAAGTTTAATATCTTATCTTAATTGATAATTATTAATTACAAAATATATAAATATATATATATATATATATAGGGGCTAAATTTTCTGTGGTCCCCTCTTGGCTCCTTGTGCCTACCCATTTTTAAAGTTGGCCCTGTGGCCCCCAAAATCTTATTTGGATGATCTCATTTTTAACCAGAACGTGTTGCAGGATGATAATGGATGGAAGATTTAGGAAGAAGCATATTAATATATAGATATTAAATTAGAAAACAAAATAAAATTATAAAGATATTACACTTATTTCAATGTTATTTCAATTGATTTTTATATTTTTGAATATACGCTACATTTGGGGCACTGGTAGGTGTCGTCAGTGATGTATTTTGCATGGGTCACTGGGAAGTTTCGGGTCTTCCAACATCAGACTTCACTCGCCATGCTAACCCTACCAGAGATGATCAAAACTCTGATCCACCCACCAACTTGAGACGCTAAATGTAGTATTAGAAATCAGGAACAGCAAATAATCATTTAATAAACCCAGTTTTGTTAAAATCGTTATGCAAATTATTCCCACCATATATGTAATTCTTTATTTCTTAGAGATATATAACACATATTTCAGGATATTAAATGCATTAATAATATGGGCAGTTTTGCGGCAAATCTAACTCAATTAAACTAATAGAGACATCGTGAATAAATAAGATGCTAATTAAGATTAGATATTGATTATTTCATAATTGTTGAGAATTTAACTTAAATAACCAAGAAAATTTTGATGTCAGTGGTGACATAGTTTTGGTTAGATAGATAGACAGACAGACAGTTACAATATTTTTTTATATGAGGCTTGATGATTAGTATTATTGGACTATTGTCCTCATCTTCATTGTTATCTGTACAACGTTTCTGCTGATGTGCACTCCGGGTTTCTTCAGGTATTTTTTGTTGGACTTGTGAACCTTCCCAGACTCTCTGTCTTATCCACTAGGCTATGTGTCCTAATTGAACACATAGCCTAGTGGATAAAGGAGTTAGGTTGAGACAGTTCTAAGTGACAGTTATCTATAGACTGCAGGTTCAATCCCGGTTAGGGGCAGCAGTAACATAGAATAATAATTAACACAAGCTTAATAACTAATTAACACCTGTACCCCAGCTATTATTAGTGGAATGAGAACAGGATACCCTCATGGACTGAATAAAGGGTTAGGTTTAAAGTTCCATGATGGCTCCCAATTATGACAAGGAGGTTCCCAAGTCCAACAAGACATACCTGAAGAAGGCCGGAGGGCACATCGTCCAAAACGTTGTACAGATAACAATGAAGATGAGGACAATAGTCCGAATAATACAAATAATATTAGACAGTAACATAATCTCCATTATAATAAGATTTAAAATAAAAGAAAACTATAAAGAAAAGAAAAGAAATCTTTGGTGTTTCTGGAGGACATCACAGATTTAGCCAAATTTCTCTGTGATTGAATGGATGCTGTGAAATATAGAAATATGTTTTAAGGATTCAGTCCGAAGTTTGTTGTGTCAGTAATGTCTGCTATATTGCGGCTAAAAAATTTTTCCAGTAAACAATTATATATTTTATAGATATTGCAAATTCTTGAGAAGTCAACTTCTATGTGTGTGTTTATGTGTATTTGTGTGTGTGTGTGTGTGTGTGCATCTTTATGTGTGTATCTAAAAGATCTTGTTGTGTCATTTAATTTTCAATGGTGAAGTTCTTGAGAAGTCGACTTCTGTGTTCTTCTTTATGTGTGTGTGTGCATCTTTCTTTGTGTGTATGTGTATCTTTTATGTATATGTGTGTGTGTGTGTGTATGTGCATCTTTGTGTATATGTCTGTGTGTGTGTGTGTCTGTAAAAGATCTTGTCTTGTCATTTAATTTTCAAAGGTGAAGGTAATTCCTAAAAACCTGCTTGAAGCTAATCATGATTTGATTAACAAACAATTGATTACATACAAGTGGGATTTTTACAAGTTAACTTTGTCTTGGTGTGTGTGGGGTATGTATGTGTGTACGCATACATCTATATATGTATACGTGTATGCACATGTCAAGAGACGTGTGTGTGTGTCTTGACTTTTTAAGAATTAACTTTATCTTTGTGTGTGTTTGTGTATATATATGTGTGTGTGTATGTATATATATATATATATATATATATATATATATATATATATATATATCTTGACTTTTTAAGAATATATGAAAATATATATACTATATATATATATATATATATATATATATATTCATATGACACGTGTCAAGAGACGTGTGTGTGTCTTGACATTTTAAGAATTAACTTTATCTTTGTGTGTGTGTGTGTGTATATATATATATATATATATATATATATATGTGTGTGTGTGTGTTAACTTTTTAAGAATTAACTTTGTCTTTGTATATATATATATGTGTGTGTGTGCTGGTCTTTCTATTTTTTAATTTTTTTCCGCAGATGTCAGTTTGAAAATTTTTTATTATTTTTAAAAACTAAATTATCAGGGTTTTTTCCACACCGGTAGAGTTTAGAAGATAAAAAAATAAAATAAAAATATATATATATATATATAATATATATATATATATATTTCCTTTGTCTTTGTGGATGTGTCAAGAGACATATATATAAATAAAAGGTGTGTCAAAAAAGTATCAAGATTGAGGCTGTATTTATCAAGATAGGAATGAACAATAAATGTATCATTAATTTTTTTCCAGAATACCAGGTGTATCAAAAAGAACAGATTTTAAAGCTGTCTTTACCAAGATAGAAATGAAGAATGAATGGAATGTTACTTTTTCAGAATACAAGGTGTGTCAAAAGGTACTAAAAATCTTGATACTTTTTGACACACCCTGTGTGTGTGTATGTGTGTATATATATATATATATATATATATATATATATATATATATATAGGTCTGATAATCCCATAGGTGAAAAACTAATAACCACTGAGCACTGTTGACTTACACCATTCAAACATATATATATGGAAGCGCATGGTGTAATGATTAAAGTCATGAGAAATGGACTCATCGCCCTGAGTTAAAATCCTGGATGTGGTAATTGCATTTCACTTAGTATTAATAACCTTGGGAAAGGTATGATTCCTACTTTCCCTCCAGCTATGGATAAATAGTAGTGCAGACTGGGCTCTTTAAACTTGGTTAGGCAACTGGTCTAGGAGTAGGAAAACTCAAAATTCAAACATGTTGAACTCCGCTTAAGAAATTGACATTGTGTCACATCCTGCTCGTGTGGAGGGGTTGATATATATATATATATATATATATATATATATATATATATAGTAAAAATGTGATTAGACAAAGTTGAATATATTTCTTGATTGTGCTCAACTAGTTTCATTCTTAGGTCATCATTGAGAGAAAGATTTTGTGAGAAAAAAAAAAGAGGGTTTTCTTTACGTGGTATAAGAGAAGCAACAAAAGACGAACTTGATATATAATACCTTGATCCAAGCATCTTACCTTAGTGCTTGCATCTCACCTGTTTCTACTAGAACCACCATCAGCCTACTCTCGGCACTCGGTGTGGGCCTTTTCTTGTCGCAGTTGTCAGATTGCACCCAGGCCAGCTCGTATTGCGTTACTCGGATGAAGCTAATGTTTAAACCGTGTGAATTCTGCACCAAAAAGCCATTACTTGGATATTTACGGACCTGTAAACATACAACATCTATGTCTATAAACACATCAAATTTGACATTGTTTACCAGGGAGAAACCCTGGCCCACCCCAAGCAACCCCACGGCCCCCACGTAGATCTTGTCATTATTATTGGTAGAGAACAACTGGAACTATGATCTGTGCTGGGTTAGCTCTGCCAAGAGTTGTTTAGACAAAACAAACCCTCAAGTTTCTTGGGATTAAAACACACGACCTTAGCCCCACACCCTTGGCCAACCACTATGTATACACTCTCACAGATATCGAAAAGGAATGGTTATAGGTTTCATAGATAAGTTTAATAGTTTTTCTTATCAGAGGTGAAATACTTGCTTAAGATGATTCAATATCACCCGACATAGAAGCTGTTTGAAGTTCAGAGATTATCATCATGGTGTGCCAACAGCATGGATTCCTATCACTCTCTCTCTCTTTCACACCGTCTATCCCTATCACACTTCTAGATAGCATCCAGTGTCTGTCCATAGAATTTTTGCTGGTCAGTCAACACGGGTATGTTTATGTGTAAGTGTCAACAGGGGAACATTGCTTATGAGTTTGTCTGTGCTTCTCCAGGTAGTGTCCAGCATGTCTTCTTTATCTTTCTTAGATGGTTTGGGAGATGGGAGGTAAGTGGCCATACAGTAGCTGTTTAAAGAGGTACAGCTTCCAGAATTTTTTTCAAAATAGCACCTAGCATCCTTATGCAGTTCCCTTCTTGTTTTTTTCTCCATAGGCTTTGTTAAAGTTTAATAGTTTTTCTCATCAGAGATTAAATACTTGCTTAAGATGCTTCAGTATCACCCAACATAGGAGCTGTTTGAAGTTCAGAGATCATCTTTATTGTGTGCTGACAGCATTGATTCCCATTCCTCTCTCTCTCTCTCTCTCCCATCCATCCCTATCACTCTTAGTAAGATCTCTATCACTCTTAGTAAGATCTCTAGATGTCATCCACTGTCTGCACAGAGCTGATGGTTGTAAGTTTTTTTCTGGTCAGCCAACTGGTGAGTCCATGCGTAGGAGTCCATAGAAGAACATCACTTATGAGTTTGTTCTTACTTTGTGAGATGAAAGTTAAGTGGATCTGCAGTTGCTATTTTGTGGGGTATTTCTTCTAGAATTTGTTTAAAATCCCCGCAAAATGCATAGCACTTCTCTATAAAAGTCTCTTTTCTACCTCCTCCTAGTTTTTTTCTCGCATGTTGGCAAATGTTCAATATTCTTCCTTTTTACCATTTAGAACATAGTGTAAAATCAGCATATCTCCTTACTGTTGAAGTCAATATACTGTTGGTTTGGACAACAGCAACTGGCTAAGCACAACTGAACTAGTGCCCAAGACAGCTGGTACATATGGAACTCAAGAATAGTTAATTCATATTAACTAACTAGTTAATATTTCTCTCTCAATTTTCACATGCAGCTCATTCTATTTGTGTATTTATTCCTTAGTTCTCATTTCTGTATTTTTATTAATTTAATTCTAATTATAAATAATAGCTAGTAAAAACAGTTAAAATTTAATTCTAATTATATTTTAGGGGTTGAATTTATAACTTTTATAATTTATAATTTATAGCTTTTCATTGTTCTTTTCAGTATTTATCCTATATAAAATTAATAATTATTTAAGAAAAAAAAAATTATTTATTTAGTTAAATTTAATATTGTAATTCTAATAATATTTTAGTGACCGACCCAACCTATGTCTACAATTGCAGATTGATTCAATTCTATTATTCAAAATTTTTTTCTTATCCGGGAATTTAATTATAGTTAACTTTTTAGTAGACATAGGTAGATTTAGATTTATAGATCTGCACACATTTGATTTTTGTAGGATATTTCATTTAATAATTGGTTTTATTAATTATAATTATTTACTGATGCCACTGCAACGGAAATGTTAAAGCAACAATTGGATAGTGTATATATATATATATATATATATATATATATATATATATATATATATATATATATATATGTTGAAAAGTTTTTGCGTGTGGCTTATTCTATTTGTGTATTTATTCCTTAGTTCTCATTTCTGTATTTTTATTAATTTAATTCTAATTATAAATAATAGCTAGTAAAAACAGTTAAAATTTAATTCTAATTATATTTTAGGGGTTGAATATTACTATTTTATAATTTATCATTGTTATTTTTTGTATTTATCCTATTTAAAATTAATAACTGTTTAAGAAATAAATTCTAATTTATTTAGTTAAATTTAATATTGTAATTCTAATAATATTTTAATGATCAAGCCAACTTATGTCTACAATTGCAGATATTCATATATATATATATATATATATATATATATATATGTGTGTGTGTGTGTGTAGAAAGTTTACAAAACTTTCTACATATATATATATATATATATATATATATATATATATATATATATATGTGTGTGTGTAGAAAGTTTACAAAACTTTCTACACATATTGTCGGATTCAATATCCATTTTACCTTTCATATATATATATATATATATATATATAAAGTGGGGTACTTGGATATGCCCAGTTTGGTGCCTGTGTGCGTAGTAAGACCATTTGGAAATGGAAACTCCAATATTAAACCCCCCTGCTGACTTGTGGGTATCCTTTAGAGAAGGAGGGGGGAAGACCCCCTGATATAAAATCTACAGTCTTGATGGTTACCATCTTGTTATGCTTGTCATTGGATTCAAACTGAGAAGATATAGAGAATAGTATATATATATATATATATATATATATATATATATATATATATATATATATAATATAGAGAGAGAGGAGAGAGAGAGGAGAGAGAGAGAGAGAGAGAGAGAGAATAGTATATTTGTGGTACAAGTATATGTCACTAAAATCCATGATATACAGATGTCTCACCACCTCATCAAATTTTTTTTTATAGCTATAATAAGATTGCTACCATCTGACAAGATGAAGCAGTCATATATATATATATATATATATTTTGTTAAACTCTACTGACAATTCTTGTGAGACGTGAAAAAACCTTTGGTGGATTGCTACACCAATTCCACCCTGATATTAAAAAAATGGCCAGACAGTTAGAAAGAATCAAACAAAACTCGTCCGACAAGAATTGTCAGTAGAGTTTAACAAAACATGTTTGAAACAAAAAATGATGCCAAAATATACTTATATATATATATATATATATATAATGGAGATTCGCTCTCTGTCTGTAACCGAAACTACGTCACAATACCCTCAGGAATTGCGTAATTTTATCAATAGTCAAAATCATTAGTGCATGGAATAAATTTTACCTATTAATGCTATTTCTATGAAAATCTGAGTTAGATTTGCCTCAAAACAGCTCCTGTTATTAGTGTATTTAAAATCCTGCAATGTGTCTTATATATCACTAAGAAATAAAGGTTTACATAATATATGGTGAGGTTAATTTGCATACTGGTTTTAAAAAATAATTACTAGGTGTTATTGATTTTTAATATTATTGTTTTATTCTCTAACGTATTAAAATTAATCCTATGAATGATTTTATTTGGAAACCAATTGGAATATAATTAAAATAAGTGTAATCTTTTTATGTGTGTTCTAATTCAATTTTATCGTCTTTCTAATTTGTTATATTTCATTACATTAAAGCTTAAATACATATTCCCAGAGGGCGCATATTCTTGCTTAATATATATATATATATATATATATATATATATATATATTATATACACACACATATACAAGCAAGAATATATATATATATATATATATATATATATATATATACACATATACAAGCAAGAATATATATATATATATATATATATAATATAATAAATAAATATATAAAGTTTTACATATCTATTTATTTGGTGACAAAGGAACATTCATGACCATATTGGTTTCATGCGAGGCAATCGTCAAGTGAAGATGTTACAATGCAAGGAAAACGGAAAAATTTTCAAAAAAATTTAAGAAAATATATATATATATATAATATATATATATATATTTATATATATAGGGGGATTTTTAGTGAAGCATGGAATGTGAAATAAATAAGAAACTCTGTTGGATGTTAAGTTTCAAGTTTAATTGTCAGTTTAGATTTTATTGATAAACATATTAAAATTAATCCTATGAATGATTTTATTTGGAAACTAATTGGAATATAATTAAAAATCAGTGTAATCTTTTTATATGTGTTCTAATTCAATTTTATAGTCTTTCTAATTTGTTATATTTCATTACATTAAAGCTTAAATACATATTCCCAGAGGGTGCATATTCTTGCTTTTATATATATATATATATATATATATATATATATTGTGGGATTTTTTTTGTGAAGCATGGAATGTGAAATAAATAAGAAGCTCTGTTGGATGTTAAGTTTCAAGTTTCATTGTCAGTCTAGATTTTATTGATAAAGGAAGCTTATGGTTCTGAAATATTGAATGAAATAAAATGAAACTTAAAATATGTATTATTGACATATTCAAATATAATATATTCACACTGAGAACCAGACTAACCAGTTATACCAACAAAGAAGCACACATGGATTTCACAATGACTATATATACACACACACACACACACACACACACACACACATGTATCTGTGACCTAACAAAAATGGCATATTATAGTGTTATTTTTATAAGAGTAATATACTTGAAATACTCTGGAAATTCCTGTCCAATTTGCAACTGAATAAGGATTTTGTGAGATAACTATAAAATGCTAATTAAAATCCTTCACTCATTCCTAAATAAAAGCGTCAATATCATCATGGACTGATATCAGAATGGGAACCTAAGAGCTTGTAATATAATTTGCAATGCATCTCTGTTGTAAAATAATTTGCTAGGCACTTTTATTGTAAAATTATTTGCGAGACACTTGTGAAATTATTTGCAAGACACTTCACTTGTGAAATTGTTTGCAAGACACTTCACTTGTGAAATTATTTGCAAGACACTTCACTTGTGAAATTATTTGCGAGACACTTCACTTGTGAAATTATTTGCGAGACACTTCACTTGTGAAATTGTTTGCGAGACACTTCATTTGTGAAATTGTTTGCAAGACACTTCACTTGTGAAATTATTTGCGAGACACTTCACTTGTGAAATTGTTTGCAAGACACTTCACTTGTGAAATTGTTTGCGAGACACTTCACTTGTGAAATTGTTTGCAAGACACTTCACTTGTGAAATTGTTTGCAAGACACTTCACTTGTGAAATTGTTTGCAGACACTTCACTTGTGAAATTTTTGCGAGACACTTCACTTGTGAGTTATCTGCGAGACACTTCACTTGTGAAATAATTTGGAGACACTTCACTTGTGAAATAATTTGCAATGCAAGAGACTTCACTTTGTGAAATAATTTGCAAGACACTTTGCTGAAATAATTTGCACTTCACTTGTGAAATAATTTACAATGCACTTCTCTTGTAGAATAATTTACAATGCACTTCTCTTGTAAAATAATTTGCTGTGAATTTTATAAGGATTTTAGCATTTGCTGTGTCATGATATATAATCATTAGAAAAAAATTAAAATTCTGACATATTTGTTTAGTAAATCCTGTCCATGTTATCAATAGTTATATAAACATCTACTACATAAGTAAATAAATAATAGATAAAAAAATGCTTCACTAAAAGTCGTGTTTTCTTAGACAAATACAATTAATCAGTAATTTAATCTGATCTTTATGGGGAAAAAGTTAGAGTATCAATTTGTTACTTTAAAAAAAAACATCAAAACTAATTCCAACCCCAATCACCCACACCACCATGCATGTTCACAGCTGTAAACTGTAAGGAAAAATATGGAAGTATAAATATAAATAAAATTAAGGATATTAGTATGATAAAGATATAAGAAAAAGAGTTGTATAAAATCCTAATGATTCTTTGCTCGCAAATAGAAAAAGAAAAACATAAATAAATGTGAGAATTTATTGATCATTAGGGAAATTGACAAGATTCTTAAAGAAAAATTTTAATTCCAAACGAAAAAGGGATGCAAGAAAAATGAAAGAAGAATAAAGAAACCACTCCCCCATTCCCATCCCACCGACAAAAGATTATTACTCTTGTTAATAAACAATGTCAAGTTTAATGCAATTATATCAAAAGTACTTTTGTGGTTGGGGACCAAAAGAATTTTCTGTTTCTTTCTTGCAATAAAATGTCGGGTGATTAAGTCTCTGTAACAAAAAGTCGAAAATTAAGGAAATCCGTCTCGGGAAGAATTTTTTTGTTTTTTCTTTGGTTTAAGACTTGTTTTGTAACATTGAAGTTCATCTTTTTTTTCTCACTCTCTACCTTACCCTTACCCCCTCTCTCTCTCTCTCTCTCTCTCTCTCCTTACTGTCACTATCTCTTTCTCACTCTCTCACATTTTCTTTCCTTGTAAAAGTGCTCTGAGGAGTGAGAATATTTGATTGAAAATGAAAAACAAACACTTTTTTCATCTTCTCTTGCTCTCCCTATATCTCTCTCTCCCTTGCTCCCTCTCTCTCTCTCCCTCCCTCCCTCTTTCTCACACATTTTCTTTCCTTGTAAAAGTGCTCTGATAAGTGATAATATTTGACTGAAAAGGGAAAAACAAATGTTTTTTCTTCTTCTTCTCTCTCTACTTAACCCTCTCTCTCTCTCACACACTCCCTCAACCTCTCTTCTCACACACTCCCTCACCTCTCTCTCTCTCTCTCTCACTGTCACCCTCTCTCTCACTGTCCCCCCTCTCTCTCTCTCTCTCTCATGTTATCTTTCCTTGTAAAGGGCTCAAAAAATTGAGAATATTTGATTGAAAAAGTAAAACAAATATATTTTCTTATTCTCTCTCTCTCTCTCCCTGTCACCCTTTCTCTCCTCTCTCTCCCTCTCTTCTCTCTTCTCCCTTCTCTCTTTCTCTCTCTCTCTTCTCTCTCCCTGTCTCCCTTTCTCTCTCTCTCTCTCTCCCTGTCTCCCTTTCTCCCTTACTATCTCTCTCCCTCCCTCTCTATCTATCTCTCTCCTCTCACGTTCTCTTTCCTCTCTCTCTCTCTCTAAAAGTGCTCTGATAAGTGAGAATATTTGATTGAAAAGGAAAACATATTTTTTCTTCTTCTCTCTCCTTTTCATTATTTCTACCCTCACATGCTCTCTCCCTCCCCCTCTCTCTTCTCCCTCCCCCTCTCTCTCTCTCTCTCTCTCTCCTTATAAAAGTGCTCTGATAAGTGAGAATATTGATTGAAAAGGAAAAACATATTTTCTTCTTCTCTCTCCTTTTCATTATTTCTACCCCTCATGCTCTCTCTCCCCTCTCCCTCTCTCCCTCCCCCTCTCTCTCTCTCTCTCTCTCTCTCTCCTTATAAAAGTGCTCTGATAAGTGAGAATATTTGATTGAAAAGGAAAAACATATTTCTTCTTCTCTCTCCTTTTCATTATTTCTACCCCTCACATTCTCTTCTCTCTCTCCTCTCTCCCTCCCTCTCTCTCTCCCTTCTTCCCTCCTCTCTCTCCTCTCTCTCCCTCTCCTCTCTCTCCCCTCCCTCTCTCTCTCTCTCTCCTTGTAAAAGTGCTCTGATAAGTGAGAATATTTGATTGAAAAGGAAAAACAAACACTTTTTTTTTCTCTCTCTCTTTTTTTTCTTTTTCTTTTTCTTGGATGATTTTTGTTTGAGAGTAAAAGCCGTGATATTGCTTTTCATCCAGTTGTTGATAGAAAATTACAAACGATCAAATAAATCCCAAAGACAAAGGATTACTTCAGGCTTTCTTTACACAATAACAATAATCATCACACACACACACACACACACACACACACACACACACACACACACACACACCCAAAAAATAATAATCACCTAAGTTGTTGATTTATAATGTTGAGAAATCAAATGAAAATTTATCTTAATTATAAACATCATACAAGTTGGCCAAAAAGTAATTGGTAGGAATATCAAATTATTTTCAATTATTTCTTTTCTATTATTATCCGTATTTTTCTTTTATTTCATAAAGATTTAGATACTATGTCTTCTCCAGGTGACTATAAAAAAAAAAGTAAGTAAAGTAGTCGGGGTGGCCTAAAGTTGGTATCAGCCAATCAGCGAGGGAGTCTATTCCCTTTTCACTAGCGCTAGACCAAAGAGATTATTTTAGCATCTGAGGTGGAGCACCACACCTACCATCAGCTCCTTACTTTACCACACAAATCCTTGTGCTATTCATATGCTGAGTTGGCGTGGGCTGGTATCGAACTAGGAACCTTGTGGTTTCTAGCTGAACGCTCTACCGACTGAGCTAACCCGGCCCTGTATAGATGACTATAGCTTCTGATTAAAATCCTTAAAAGTCATTTACTTGGACTGGTTGGTTGTGTTTTATGGCATGTCAACCTTGTTGGGTTACTTTATGCCAAAGATGTTTTGTTTTATTCTTTCTGTATAGATGACTATAGCTTCTGATTAAAATCCTTAAAAGTCATTTACTTGGACTGGTTGGTTGTGTTTTATCGCATGTCAACCCTTGTTGGGTTACTTTATGCCAAAGACGTTTTGTTTTATTCTTTCTTGATGGGTATTCCAATTTTTAAAAAAATTTTTAGATTCAATTTTTTAAAAAAATCATTTTTTTCTATTTAACCCCACCATTCCAGATCAGAGTGGACCTTACTTGTACTGGCACAAGGCTACAATTGTTTGGCACTTAGTGAGGAGTGACTTCACTATTATTACAGTCATAATGGTTAAGCTTAGTACTTTATCAACCCTTGTTGGGTTACTTTATGCCAAAGACGTTTTATTTTATTTTAATGGATATTCAGATTTTTTTTTAAAAACTCAATATCTTTTTAAAACTCATTTTTTTCCTATTTAACCCATAGTTGGGACCCTAACATGTACCACCATTCCGGTTCAGAGTGGATCTTACTTGTACTGGCACAAGGCTACAATTGTTTGGCACTTAGTGAGGAGTGACTTCACTATTATTACAGTCAATGGTCAAGCTTTGTACTGTTGGTGTGCATAATAGTTTTGTGTGAAGAATTATATTCAATTATTTCTTAGCATCTGCCTAGCTAACCCCGGCCTTGTATAGATGACTATAGCTTCTGATTAAAATCCTTAAAAGTCATTACTTGGGCTGGTTGGTTGGTTTTATGGCATGTCAACCTTGTTGGCTTACTTTATTACAGTCAATGTCACGCTTTGTACTGTTGGCGTGCATAATAGTTTTTGTGTGAAGAATTATATCAATTATTTCTTAGCATCTGCCTAGGAACCACAAGGTTCCAGGTTCAGTACCAGTCCTGTGATATCATCATCATCATCATCATGCTGACAACACGGATTCCCTTGTATCTCTCTCACCATTCAACTCTATTGGTCATTGTTTTAATTAAAATTTTAATACCCTAAAATAATGAATTAAACAAAAACGTTTTTGGTATAAAAATAAACCAAGGGTTGACATATTGTAAAATCTAACCAGCAAAATGTCCTGGGTATGATGTTAAACTATCTGATGGTGAGGTTCCAATTCTGGAGCTCTGGGGAATGTGGAGTACACCTTCATCCCCATTACTCCCAGGTCAATCTGACCTGGAGTGTCAGTACCTGTGAGGGTCCTATCTATGGGTTATATAGAAAAAAATCATGAGTTTAAAAATTGGGTTTAAAAAAGATTAAGTATCTATCAATAATGAATAAAAGCAAAATATCTTCGGTATAAAATAACCCAACAAGGGTTGACATGCTGTAAAATCCAACCAACAAAACTGCATCGAAAAATAAGGTCCCCAAAAAGTTTGGCTTGGAAATCACCCTTAGAACGATTTTAGCCTGGGCTAATAAGCAGTAAAAGACTTGCTTAAGGTCTAGATAGCCATATCTTGGTTAATTTCCTGTATTCTGGAGTATTAGGTTCAAGGAATCATTAATTCCATCTTAAAACATTTTAAAAAAAGAAATATATATATATATAAGTCCAAAAATCCAGAGAGGAAATCTTTCTTATGACATAGGAGTTTTTTTAAAACATGTCGCAGTTTGCAGAGCTCAATGTGTGCTCTTATTGTTAGATTCACAGAGCAAATTTAAGCAAATTTCAGCAAGCAAATGTATATATATATATATATATATATATATATATATATATATAATCCAAAAGTCCAGAGAAGAAATCTTCCTTACTTCACAAGAGTTTTATTTAAAAAACCTGTCGCAGTTTGAGAGCTCAATGTGTGCTCTTAATGTTAGAGTCATAGAGCAAATATGTAAGTAAAGAAATAACAAAAGACTTAGAGATTTAGCATTATAGTCTATTTCAGGGAGCTTAGACTATAATGCTAAATCTCTAAGTCTTTTGTTATTTCTTTACTTTTATATAAGTCGTTGGGGTGGTCTAATATCAATATCAGCCAGACAGTGAGTTAGTCTATCCCCTTTTCACTAGCGCTAGACCAAGGAGATTGTTTTTTGCATCTGAGGTAGAGTACCACACCTACCATCAATTTACCACACAGATCCCTGTGCTGCTCATATACGCTGAGTTGGCGAGGGCCGGTATTGAACTAAGAACCTTGTGATTCCTAGACGACCGCACTACCAACTGAGCTATTCCAGCCCTTGATTATATATAATATATATATATATATATATATATATATATATATATATATTTAAATAATAAACAAATATGGTGATGTTTAAGTCATTAGTGACTATGAGTTATCTAGAAAAAAAGCATAAGTTTAAAAATTGTGTTTTAAAAAATTGAATACCTATCAAGAATGAATAAAACCAAAATATCTTCAGCATAAAATAACCCAATGGGTTGACACGCTGTAAAACCCAACCAACCAACCAACAACAAACCTGTATCAGAAAAATAAGGTCCCAAAAATTAGCTTGGTTAATTTGCTGCATTCTGGAGTATTAGGTCCTAGGAATCGTTATTTCCATCTTAAAACATTTTTTTTAAAAGAATATATATATATATATATATATATATATATATATATAAATAATAAACAAATAAACAAATATGGTGATGTTTAAGTCATTAGTGTTGGCAGACAGGCAGCCATGTATTTCCTCCTGTTAATTTTTCTTGTAATCATTATTTGGTAATGTTAACAGCTTGAAACATTCTTCCTGAGGAAACGAGAAGGCTGCTTACATTTGCCTCAAGGAAGTCAAGGGTGTTTCTCTCTCTCTGCCTCTTTTGGAATCATCTTCAGAAATGTCAGAAGAACTCAAAGAGATTTATTTTACTATAAGAATGCACTGGAAATGATTTTACTATAAAAATGTATTGGAAATGATTTTACTATAGAAATGTATTGGAAATGATTTTACTATAGAAATATATTAAAAATCATTTCCAATACAAGAATGTATTCAAAATGATTTTTAATATAAGAATGTATTCGAAATGATTTTTATTATAAGAATGTATTCGAAATGATTTTTAATATAAGAATGTATTCGAAATGATTTTTAATATAAGAATGTATTCGAAATGATTTTTACTATAAAAATGTATTGGAAATGATTTTAATGTAAGAATGAAAATGATCTTACTTTGGGAATGCATTGAAAATTATTTTGCTATAAGAATACAGTGGAAATGATTTTACAATAAAAATGCACTGGAAATGATTTTACTATAAAGCTGTATTGGAAATGATTTTACTATAAAAATGTATTGGAAATGATTTTATAAGAATGCACTTGAAATAATTTTACTATAAAGATGTATTGGAAATGATTTTATTATAAGAATGCACTTGAAATGATTTTACTATAAAAATGTATTGGAAATGATTTATTATAAGAATGCACTTGAAATGATTTTACTATAAAAATGTATTGAAATGATTTTATTATAAGAATGCACTTGAAATGATTTTACTATAAAAATGTATTGGAAATGATTTTATTATAAGAATGCACATTTTACTATAAAATGTATTGGAAATGATTTTATTATAAGAATGCACTTGAAATGATTTACTATAAAAATGTATTGGAAATGATTTTTATTATAAGAATGCACTTGAAATAATTTTACTATAAAAATGCATTGAAATGATTTTACACTGGGTATTATTTTACTGTAAAAATAATTCAGAAATGATTTCACTATAATATCCATTACAAATGATTTTACAATAAAAATGCATTGCAAATTTTGTAGCACCACATAAAACCATTTTTGTTGTTTACTCACACTGACAAATCCTTTCAAATGTTTAATATATATTAATAAGTTTTGTTGGATTTTTGATTTATAATTTTTATAAAAAGAAAGAAAACTTAATAATTTAATAATTAAAATGGTCAAAGTTTTGGATTTCTTAAATTCCTTCTTCAGCAGATTTTGTCCTGGGAATGACGTTAAACTCTATCTGATGGTGAGGTTCCAGTTCTGGAGGTTTGGGGAATGTAGAGCGCCCCTTCATCACCATTGCTCCCAGAACCACTCTGACTCGGAGTGGTAGTACCTGTTAGGGTCCCATCTATGGGTTGAATAGAAAAACATGAGTTGATAAAAAATAGAGTATCGATTAAGAATGAATTTATTCCAAAACTTTATCTGTATTAAATTACCCACTGAGGTTGAAATGCCGTTAAACAAAACAAAACAAAATCAATCTGCAGATTTGCAAACAGTGCCGCATGGAAACTAAAACTTTGTGTAACCCCAATTCAGTTGCCGCCCTGTTGGCTGGGATGTTAGAATACACCAACTGCACCTCTGCAGAGGGGTAAGACTCCCCCAATGGGGCCACCGGTTGGCCGTGGGTGGTGATCCATGATGCTTAAGGATAGAACCCAGGTGGTTGAACAGTCCATGACATGCAACATTCCACTTTGGTCCTTACTTGGGCTAGACGGGTGGTTTGAGAGGCCCCCTCCAATCAATTGGCTGGCCATGTCAAGCCCTAGCACATATATGATTGGCCCAATCATATTGCCCTTATGGCAAGCCCCAACCATTTTTATCATATGGATGCTAGAAGGCAGTGGCTGAGGGTCTTCATGTCCTGGGAATGATGTTAAATATCTGATGGTGAGGTTTCAGTTTTGGAGGTTTGGGGAATGTAGACCACCCCTTCATCACCATTGCTCCCTGGTCCACTCTGACCCGGAGTGGTAGTACCTGTTAGGGTCCCATCTATGGGTTAAATAGAAAAACATGAGTTTATGAACAAAATTGATTATCCATTAAGAATGAAAGTATTTCAAAACTTTGTCAGCATTAAATGACCCACTGAGGTTGATATGCCATAAAACAAAACAAAACAAATCTATTCCATGTTAGAGAATTATCCTGGGTATGACAATAAACTGCATCTAGCAGTAAATTTCAAATTCTGGAGCACTGGGGAGTGTGGAGTATCCCTTCATCACCATTAATCCCAGGTCCACTCTGACCAGGAATGGAAGTACCTGTTAGGGTCCCATCTATGGGTTAAATAGATCAAAAAATAAATCATAAAAAATATGTTTAAAAAAAGTTCCAATTCTGGAGCTCTGGGGAGTGTGGACTACCTACCCCTTCATTGCCAGTACTACCAGGTCCATTTTGACCCAAATTAGTAGTACCAGTTAGGGTTTAATAATTGATCAAAATGTGTAAAAAAAAATTGAGTCCCTATAAAGAATGAATAATTGAAAACGTCTTCGGCATAAAATAACCCAGCAAGGGTTGACATGCCATAAGATTCAACCAACCAAACTTATTTTGGAGAAGAGTTGGTGGATTATTATTCTGGTTATAAATCTAAAAAAGTAAAAGTAAAGATATCGGGGCGGCCTAATATCGGTATCAGCCAGACAGCAAGTGAGTCTATCCCTTTTTCACTAGCGCTAGACCAAGGAGATTATTTTTTAGCATCTAAAGTGGAGCGACACACCTACCATCAGCTCCTCACTTTACCGCACAGATCCCTGTGCTACTCATATGCTGAGTTGACGAGGGCCGGAATCAAACCAGGAACCTTGTGGTTTCTAGCCGAACGTTCTGACTGAGCTAATTGTTTTTTATTCTATGTATTGACGACTTTGGTAATTATGATGTAAGCAGTGACATAGTTTTGGTTACAAACAAATAGAGACTAAATCTCCATTATTATCGAATGGTATCGAACCAGGAACCTTGTGATTCCTAGTCGAACGCTCTACTGACTGAGCTAAACCAGTCCTATAAACCGGTCATAAATCTAACACATATTAATTAGAAGAAAAAAGTTTTTAAAATTGGTATTTATGGCCTTTCAGGTAGAAATAATGTTAATAAAAAAAAGTCCTCACAAAATAAAAAAATAAAAAAATAAAGATTTTTTTTTTATTGTTGCATTCATAGGTTGGGGGGAATATTTTATCAAAGAAAAGAGGGTGTCACCCATATTCCGCAACATGCTTTCTAAATACTGCATTTCCTGGTATCAAAGACATTTTTTTGTTCAAATATAACTTGAAATTTTACCTCTCATATTTAAGGCCAAAAATTACATTGCTTATAAGCTTACATCTCATTGGGAGGGGCGGGGACAGACAGACAAAGAGTGAGGGGTGAGAGAGAGATAGAGAGTGACAGTCAGAGAGAGGGTGACGGGTGTGAGAGAGAGAGTGACAGTGACAGTCAGAAAGGGGTGAGAGAGAGAGAGAGAGAGAGAGAAATGCTTTGATTCTTTTACTTGGTTTTCAAAATTTAGCTTCAGAAATTTTGGGTATATCTTTGAAGTGAGTATGTAGAAATCTGGGAAATATGATATATAACACCTGGCTTTTTCATAATATCAACAAAACTAACAGGACCTGTGGAAATTTCATGGCACAAAAATATAATCAAGAAGAGCTATTTAAACAAGAAAGGATGATTTGGAGTACCCCTTCATTGCCATTACTCCCAGGTCCACTTTGTTAGGGTCTGTGGATTAAATAGAAAAAATGTGTTTAAAAAAAATTGAATTAAATATTGAAGTCAGTTAGTCTACTGTTGGTTTTAGCAGCTAACTAAGTAGAACTCAAGCAGTGTCCAAGACAGCTGGTATAAATAGGAATCAAGAATGATCCATCCATGAATCTGGGTGATTTGGGTGATTCCATTCCTTGAGTTCTGATTGGCTGCTTGACTGCTTGATTTGAATGACATTATGGAGTCTTATATATACTTTGTCATTTTGCAGTGGACTTTGTAGCATTCGGGTTTGTATTTAAGTTACAACCGTTTGTTGCCTTGTCTTCCCAGTTAGATGGTAATTGGAACTTTAATTATTCTTCATTAAAATAAAATGATTGAATACTCATCAAGAATAAATAAAACAAACGTCTTCGGCATAACATATCCAAAGATGCTGATAGGTACGCGTCATGCATCCCCTATGCACAAAAATCTAAAAGGTCATAGTAAAACCATATCCATGTGTCCCAGTGTTTTTCTTTTTTCTTCCCTCACCATTTCAAGCTAACTGTAAATACATTTCAATAGTCTCTTAGAAATGAATTACTCTGGATAGATTACAAGGTAGGAGTTAGACAGCTTTAGTTGGGACCCAAAAATTTTCCTGGAGACTCATTCAAAACAATTATGTGCATCCCAGGATACACTAAATCAAAAAAGCTATCAGCATCACTACATATCCCAACTAGGGTTGACAAACCGTTAAATGTAACCAACCAACCAATTTTGGAGCTATGAGGAGTGTAGAGTACTCCTATGTTACCATTACTCCTAGGTCCATTCTGACCTGGAGTGGTTGTACTTGTTTGGGTCCCATCCACAGATTAAATAGATTTTTAAAAATTAGTTTTAAAAAAAAATGAGCTTTGAAAATTTTTTTTTGATACCCAACAAGAATAAGTAAAACAAATGTCTTTGGCGCAAATTAAACCCAAGGGTTGACATGCTGTAAAATCCAACCAACCAACCCATTTGGCCATGCTTATGGTTATGTCACATTGAAATCACCGGTTTCCACTAGATCACTGAAGTTAAGCAGCGATGAGCCTGTTTAATAATTAGATGGGCAACTGTTTATACAATAGCAGCTACTGTAAGTAACCACATA
Organism: Doryteuthis pealeii; assembly: GCA_023376005.1. Classification (NCBI taxonomy): domain Eukaryota; kingdom Metazoa; phylum Mollusca; class Cephalopoda; order Myopsida; family Loliginidae; genus Doryteuthis; species Doryteuthis pealeii. The sequence goes on along the minus strand of CM042161.1, from coordinate 65,161,118 downwards.
TCAAAATGAATTGATTCTGGTGGGATCCCATCTATTGATTAAATAGCTCAAAAAATGAGCTGAGAAAAAAAATTCTTTTTTTTCTTTCTTTTAAAAAAATACGTAACAAGAATAAATAAAACAAAAGTCTTTGGGACAAAATAACCCCAAGGGTTTGACATGCTGTAAAATCTTAAACACATTCTAAGATAATAACCCTTGAGATTCCTTGATTACAGTCACATTGATATTGAGCAGTTATTTATATGGACAACTGATTTTGTCATTTAAAATGAAACAATTTTATACAGTCTTTATTTTTTAAATTCATTTATTTCTATTTCTCTGAATTTTTTAGATGAGGCTTGATAATTAGTATTATTTGTGTTATTTGGACTATTTCCGTGATGGCTCCCAAGTACGACAAGAAGGTTCCAGATTATGATAAAAAGATTCCCGAGTCTGACAAGAAATACCTGAGTTGACATGCTTTAAAATCCAACCAAGCAACCCATTATGATAGCTCAACATCAAACCATTTGGCCATCTATTGAGGACAGACAGACAAAGTCTTCTTATTTATTGATATAGATATTTGTTATTCCAAAATTTTATTCTTATTTCTAAATAAGAATACAATTTGGGAATAACAAATATCTATATCAATAAATAAGAAATACCTGAGTTGACATGCTTTAAAATCCAACCAAGCAACCCATTATGATAGCTCAACATCAAACCATTTGGCCATCTATTGAGGACAGACAAACAAAGTCTTCTTATTTATTGATATAGATAGTTGTTATTCCAAAATGTTATTCTTATTTAGAATTAGTCCAATTGTATCTGCATAAATTTTTTTTCTTTCTAATGTTTTTTCTAAATTTCAGATGAATATAAATGAAATTTTTTAACGATATCAACAATATTGAATTAAGATTCTTTCTAAACAGTTTTAATCAAGTATTCACTTTCCAGTTTACAATTTGCTACGGATGTCTTGATACAGAAAAAAAAAATCTTATTCAACAACAGCACACAAAAACGTCTTTAAGAGGTTAAAAAAATATTGATCTAGGTCAATTTTAACCAGACATGATATGTTTGACAAAGACAATAAAGTAGTATACTGTGTATTTAAAAAAAGGAAAAAGGAAACAAAAAAAACAAAAAAATGAAGTGTATGTATCTTCCTCACTCTAAAATAAAAATTCCTTAATTTATTGAATTTTATTTTATTGTCCAATGAAAAACGTGTCTTTAATTACAATCCCATTTTCTCTGTCGTTAAAAGAACTGTTCTGCATTTTAATTTTGCTCTCTCAGATGCGGATTTTAATTTTCCAGTGTCATTTTGTTATCGCACGATTGGTTGCGAAAAAGTCAGTCGGCCGTAGATCATATTTGAACTTTTAAGAAATAGTTTGATTTGCAGATTTAATAATGAAAAAAAAATAAGATACATTTGATTAGACTGAGATAGATAGGTAGATACATGGGAATATGCTGAGATAGATAGAAAGATACATGTGAATAGGCAGAGATAGGTAGATAGATGTGAATAGACTGAGATAGATAGATATGTGTGAATAGGCTGAGATGGATAGGTAGATAGATACATGTGAATGGACTGAGATAGATAGGTAAATAGATACATGTGAATAGGCTGAGATAGATAGGTAGATAGATATGAATAGACTGAGATAGGTAGATACATGTGAATAGGCAAAGGTATATAGATACATGTGAATAGACTGAGATAGGTAGGTAGATACATGTGAATAGGCAAAGATATATAGGTAGATAGATACATGTGAATAGGCAAAGATAGGTAGATAGATACATGTGAATAGGCAGAGATAGATAGGTATATAGATACATGTGAATAGGCAGAGATAGATAGATAGATACATGTGAATAGGCAGAGATAGATAGATAGATACATGTGAATAGGCAGAGATAGATAGATAGATACATGTGAATAGGCTGAGATAGATAGATAGATACATGTGAATAGGCTGAGATAGATAGATAGATACATGTGAATAGGCTGAGATAGATAGATAGATACATGTGAATAGCTGAGATAGATAGATACATGTGGATAGACTGAGATAGATAGATACATGTGGATAGACTGAGATAGATAGATACATGTGAATAGACTGAGATAGATAGGTAGATACATGTGAATAGTCTGAGATAGATAGGTAGATACATGTGAATAGTCTGAGATAGTAGATACATGTGAACAGGCTGAGATAGATAGATAGATACATGTGAACAGGCTGAGATAGATAGATAGTGAATAGGCTGAGATAGATAGATAGATACATGTGAATAGGCTGAGATAGATAGATAGATACATGTGAATAGGCTGAGATAGATAGATACATGTGAATAGGCTGAGATAGATAGATACATGTGGATTGACTGAGATAGATAGATACATGTGAATAGACTGAGATAGATAGATACATGTGATAGACTGAGATAGATACATGTGAATAGACTGAGATAGATACATGTGAATAGACTGAGATAGATACATGTGAATAGACTGAGATAGATACATGTGAATAGTCTGAGATAGATAGATAGATACATGTGAATAGGCTGAGATAGATAGATAGATACAGATAGATAGATACATGTGAATAGGCTGAGATAGATAGATAGATACATGTGAATAGGCTGAGATAGATGATACATGTGAATAGGCTGAGATAGATAGATACAGATTGACACTGAGATAGATACATGTGAATAGACTGAGATAGATACATGTGAATAGACTGAGATAGAGATAGATAGATACATGTGAATAGGCTGAGATAGATAGATAGATACATGTGAATAGGCTGAGATTTGAACTTTAGGGAAATATTCTGATTAGCAGATCTAATAAAAGATTTTTTTTTAAATCAACTTTGTTATTTTCATTGAAAAATGCATTTTATTATCTTGGATTAGTCTGGCACAAGGCTAGAGTAGTGGGACTTATTACACTAGCAATAAACACTAAGACAAGCTTCTTAACAATCATCCAGGAAAGATAGATATCTAAATATATATATCTTCAATATTGTGATTGTTACCATTGGTTTCAAAGAAGCATACTAGTCACTTATCATCAGGAGAACACTCTTGTGAAAACCATTACAGTGAATATGAATAACAGAGTATAACACAATGTATAACTAACAGAATAACTGGCAAAACAGTAATCATCATTGAAAATGGACTTGGTGAACTAAATTAAATCCTGGACAAGGCTCTCTGCATTTCACTTGGCAATGATGGTCTTAGGAAAGGCATGAATCTATCTCTACTTGCTGTCCTCCCAGCTATGGGTAAATTGCAGGACAGATTGGGCTCTTTAGTCTTGGTATGGCAACCAATATCAGAGAAGGAAAACTGAATTTGAACCAGATGTACCTTGCTTAAAAAATTGATCTTTGCATTTTGCTCATGGCAGAGGAGGTGGGGGATTCTTATCCCTAGGCAGGGGATAGTCAGCATATTCTAAACCCTGCTGACAAGACAAAAATTAATTATTGGTTGGTTGGTTGGGATTTTACAACATGTCAACCCATTTGGTCATTTTATCACGAAGACGTTTTGTTTTATTCATTCTTGATGGGTACTTAAATTTTTAAATTCATTTTGTTCTACATAATCCATAGACGGGACCGTAACAGGTACTATCACTCCAGGTCAGAGTGTACCTGGGAGTAATGCTGATGAAGGGGTACTCCACATTCCTTAGAGCTCATTAATTGCAGGGTTAGCTTAGTCGGTAAACCACATGGTTTCTCATTCAATACCGGTCCTTGCCAATTCAGCGTATGAGTAGCACACAGACCTGTGTGATAAAGTAAGGAGCTGATGGTAGGTGTGGCGCTCCATCTCAGATGCTAAAATAATCTCCTTGGTCTAGCACTAGTGAAAAGGGGATAGACTCCCTCGCTTGATTGGCTGATACCGACTTTAGGCCACCCCAACGACTTTACTTTTTTTTTACTTTACTGCATGACCCATATAGTTATCAATGTGTAAGAAATATCATTTTCAGCAGATTTCTAATTTTCTTTATATTTTTAACAGTTTTTCCGATTTTTTTTGAAAATTTAAAAGAATACTTGTTTCTTTTTTTTTTTTTTTTTTCTCTTTTTTTAATTTAATTAATTCTTTTTACTTATTCATTTCTCGATGGATGGGGGTGGAGGAGTGCGAAAGTGTGAGGTGGTTTCTGTAATCTGAAACCTGTCCCAATTCTCAAAGACCCTGGGACAATCTACGTCTTATCTCTGTGTCTTATCTCCGTCTTTGGCACATTCCAAGATGATGACCCTAGCGTCTTTCTCAAGATTCCTTGGTTACAGTCGCACTGATATTGTGCAGTTATTTTACGGATGACTGATTTTGTCATTTAAAATAGACACAATTTTATACTCTCTTTAAATTTTTTATTTTTTATTTTGTATGCCCAACAAGAATTGATAAAACAAATGTCTTTGGCAAAAATTAAACCCAAGGGTTGACATGCTGTAAAATCCAACCAAACAACCAACCCATTTGGCCATGCTTATGATCAAGTCACATTGAAAGCAATGGTTCCTGTTAGATCAGTGACGTTAAGCAGCGATGAGCTGGGTCAATACTTAGATGGGTGACCTTTTTAGCAACAGCAGCTACTGTAAATAATCACATATCAAAATGAATTGATTCTGGTGGGATCCCATCTATTGATTAAATAGCTCAAAAAATGTGTTTTAAAAAAAAATTCTTTTTTTTTTTCTTTTTAAAAAATACTTAACAAGAATAAATAAAACAAAAGTCTTTGGGACAAAATAACCCCAAAGGGTTGACATGCTGTAAAATCTTAAACACATTCTAAGATAATGACCCTCAAGATTCCTTGCTTACAGTCCCACTGATATTGAGCAGTTATTTATACGGACAACTGATTTTGTCATTTAAAATAGAAACAATTTTATACAGTCTTTATCTTTTTTATTTATTTATTTCTCTCTGAATTTTTGAGATGAGGCTTGATAATTAGTATTATTCAGACTATTTCGACAAGAAGGTTCCTGAGTTTGAAATGAAGGTTCCCAAGTCTGACAAGATATACCTGAAGAAGTCCAGAGGGCACATCAGCTGAAACGTTGTACAGATAACAATGAAGATGAGGACAATAGTCCAAATAATACTTATTTATTTATTATTTTCATTTTTATTTTTTGATAGTTGGGTGGGTGGGGGTACTTTTCACAGTGCACCACTACATCACAATTTATTAAAAAAAAATGTTAACACTTGACTAGTCTGTTCTTCAACCATCTTCATGACTAAGTGTGATAAATCCTTTTGGAAAATGTTTCTTACTTTTTGCTGTTGGAAGAAAATAATAATTGTATGTTAAATATTGTTAAAAGATAGAAACAAAATCAATTTTTGAGTGTTCTGGATATGATGTTAAACTGCATGTAGTGGTGAGGGTCCAGCTATGTAGTGACCATATAATTAGATGTGTCACCAAGGGATATACAGTGACCCCATAATTAGATGTGTCACAAAGAACATGTAGTGACCCCATAATTAGTGTAGTATGTAGTGACCCCATAATTAGATGTATCACCTGGGACATGTAGTGATCCCATAATTACATATGTCTTCAGGGGCAGGTTTGTGACCCCCATAATTAGATGTGTCACCAGAGGCACTTGTTGACCCCATAATTAGATGTGTCACCAAGGGCATGTTTGTAACCCCCATAATTAGATGTGTCACCAGGGGCATGTTTGTGACCCCATAATTAGATGTGTCACCAGGGGCATGTTTGTGACCCCATAATTAGATGTGTCACCAGGGGCATGTTTGTAATCCCCATAATTAGATGTGTCACCAGGGGCACATGTGGTCCCATAATTAGATGTCACCAAGGGCACTTGTTCACCCCATAATTAGATGTGTCACCAGGGGGCACGTGTTGACCCCATAATTAGATGTGTCACCAGGGGCAGGTGTGGACCCCATAACTCTAATAAAAGTGAATATTTTCTATTTATCTCTATACTTATGTCTTTTTCAAAGAAAACAAGCTACACGACCATTTTAAATGGCTGTTCATAAGCCCTCTGCCCTACCCCCATCTTCTCCCCTTCCCCCATCTTCTCCATCATCTTCTCTTTTTCTCTGCCAACTTACAATTTATTTAAAGATACAAGTCATTTGTTACTCTCTTACCGCTGGTGATGGGAGAGGTTTATGTTTCCTTCAATCAGAACCATACGTCTTTTGTGTCTTTTATAAATAATGTCACTGTTCATTTGGCTAGAAGAACTATTACCACTACTACTTTCTGCTACTGCTACCAGCTGTTTATATAACTTGCGAGTTGGTTGGTTGGTTGGATTTTACAGCATGTCAACCCATTGGGTCATTTTATGGCAAAGACGTTTTTGTTTTATCTATTCTAGACTAGAAGCGACTACCTGGCATTTCTGAGGTAGAAGGGGGACAATAAGATGTATTAATTGTTTTGGTCTCACCTAATCTATATTTTAATCATGAACACAACCAATGA
>CM042161.1:65144547-65149547 GCA_023376005.1 Doryteuthis pealeii | reverse complement strand
TGACTTTTAAACTATTTTGTATTTCATGGGCAAAAATGCTTTTATAAACCAATTTTTAGTGATAGGAAAGCTCTAGAACTCATTTTACAGACAAAAATAGGTTTCAAAAAGTCACCATTTTTCGCCAACCCCACCAGATTTGGAGAGCTAAAAATCGACATAACTCTGCCAATTTCTGGAATTGGAAGCTCAAATTTTGGGGATTGTCTAATGTTAACAAAGTCCACACCTGGAAAGACTTTCAGAAAAATTGAAGGTGACAATTTTATTTTTTCTGGATGATTTGACACGTAATAATTTGATTTACCCAGTAATAACTTACTGAGTAAAACACAAAATAGTGTCAAGGATTAGATATAAATATTTTTGTTTGCAAAATGTCACCTGTTAGTATATATCTCTGCCCTTTCAATAAACATGTTTTCAAGTGTCTGTCCACATGGCATAAGAGTAGCACCAAAAGAAACAGCCTTTTTGATAAATCTTTTCCTGAAATCTTTGAAAGACTTGATTAAAATTGGGCATCAACATCCTTTTACAAATGGCTCAAAATAAATCCTGACAATCACTCAGACATCATCTCTCTCTCTCTCTCTCTCTCTCTCTTTCTCTTTCTCTCTTTCTCTCTGTCTCTCTCTCTCTTTCTCTCTTTCTCTTCTCTCTTTTCTCTTTATCTCTCTCTCTCTCTCTCTCTCTCTCTCTCTCTCTCTCTCTCTCTTTCTCTTTCTCTCTCTCTCTCTCTTTCTCTTCTCTCTCTCTCTCTCTCTCTCTCTCTCTCTTTCTCTTTTCTCTCTCTCTCTTCTCTCTCTCTTTCTCTTTCTTTGTTTCTCTCTCTCTCTCTCTCTTTGTCTTTCTCTTTTTCACTCTCTTTCTCTCTCTCTCTTTCTCTCACTCTCTCTCTTTCTCTCTCTCCCTCTCTCTCTCTCTCTTGCATTATTTACCAGCAGCCCCCTTAGAAATAAAGATTATCACTTTATTAAATGACATCTGAATTTTTTTTTGGAATTCATTCAGAATAGAGGAAGGGGAGGGGTGTATAATATTGATGGAAAACAACAATAATAAAGTCTATTTTTGGTTCTGCTTATTATTTCTCTCTCTCTCTCTCTCTCTCTCTACTATCTCTCCTCTCTCACTTACTATCTCTCTCTTTATTTTATTTATTAGATGAATTCTGTTTTGTTCCTTTCTAAAACTATTTTCTTTTTCTCTGACCCTCTCTTTCTCTCTTGTCATTTCTATTTTGTCACTATTGTCATTCTCTCTCTCTCTCTCTCTCTTCTTTTTTATTAGATGCCCCTCTCCCCATTCTTATCTGTTCCTTTCTTTTACTCTCTCTCTCTCTCTCTCCTCTTGTCATCACTATTGTCACTCAATGTTTTTCTTTTATTCATTAGATCCCCGCCTCCTTCTGGTTTGTTTCTTTCTAAAAGTACTTTCTCCCCCTCCTCTTTCTCTTCCTGTCCCTGTTTTACTTTGTCTTTCTCTCTCTCTCTCTCTCTCGTTATCATCACTGTCACTCTCTCTGTATTTTTATCTATTAGATGCCATTCTCTTCTTCTCTGTTCATTTTCCACAATTACTTTCTTTTTCCTTCAACCCCCCTCTCTCTCCTGTTGTCATCACTACTCTGTCACTATTTTACTCTCCCTGTCTTTCTTCTCTCTCTGCCCCCTCTCTCCCCCTCTCTCTCTCCCCACTCTCCCTCTTGTTGTCATCCCTATTCAGTCACTATTGTCATTCTCTTTTTTCTTTCTTTTATTTATTAGATGACCACCCACCCACCCAAGTACTTTTGGTTAATTAAACCCGTAAAACATTCTGTTTGAAATCTCTAAATGACCAATCAGAGAAATTGAGAGGCGGAGGGGATTGTCAGCAATTGGTATGGGTTGGGTTAAGGTTTGCTTGAATAATACCAAACGCACCACCACTTCCCCATGCACAGAGATTGCTTGATTTGGCCTTGATTCAGAAATCAGAAGGTTTTTTTTTTAGATTGAAAATAGGTGTACATAAAAAATAGAGTATGTTACAACAAACTGCAGTACTAAATAAAAACAAAAACTAAAAACAAAAAAAAGGAAAAGAAAAGAACAACAGATCGCTATTTGATATGATAGTATTAATTGTTTATATGTAAAGATTTGTAAATGTGTGTAAATATACATTAATATATTTATATAGCCATATATGTATGTGTCTATGGAAGTGCGTGGTCTAATGGTTAGAGTCGTAAGAAATGGACTCATCGACCCGAGTTCAATTCCTAGATGAAGCTGTTTGCATTTCACATGGCGCTAATACTCTTGGGAAAGGTATGAATGCAATTCTCCCTCCAGCTATGGGTACCACAGTATGATATTTGTGGAGGCACATGGTGTAATTGTTGGAGTTGTAGGAAATGGACTCATCAACCTGAGTTCGATTCCTGGATGAGGCTGTTTGCATTTCACATGGCGCTAATACTCTTGGGAAAGGTATGAATCCAATTCTCCCTCCAGCTATGGGTAAATAGCAGGGCAGACTGGGCTCTTTAACCATGACTAGGTAACTAGTCTAGGAAAAGGAAAACTCTGAATTCAAATCTGTTAAACTCCGCTTAATAAATTGACCTTGTGTCACATCCTGCTTGTGTGGAGGGGGTTGGTAAATATATATATATGTATGTGTCTATGGGCCTCTGTTAATACAGAACCTAAGATTATCCATTATCTCCTATTCTCTGTTTACCTGTATCTTCTCATTCTTTCCCTTATCCCTTTGGTCTGTCAGTTGAAGCTGTAAAAACGCTGACTACACCAATAGAGAGGGATACCTCTCCTCAATGAGGTCACCTAACAGGTTGCTATTTGATATGATAGTATGAATTGTTTTTTGTGTGAAGGTTTGTAAATGTTTGCAAAAATCCATTAATATATTTATACTAGCAGGACCTGTTCATATACCACAGTATGATATTTTTGGAGGCATGTGGTCTAATGGTTAGAGTTTTAGGAAATTGACTAGTCGACTTGAGTTCAATTCCTGGACGAAGCTGTATGCATTTCACATGGCACTAATACCATTGGGAAAGGTATTAATCCAATTCCTCCTCCAACTATGGTTAAATAGCAGGGCAGACTGGGCTCTTTAACCATGGCTAGGTAACCAGTCTAGGAGAAGGAAAACTCTGAATTCAAACCTGTTAAACTCCACTTAAGAAATTGACCTTGTGTCACATCCTGCTCGTGCAGAAGGCTTTGTAAATACATATATACCACAGTATGATAATTTAATTATCAAAAACATTTAATACGTTTACTTAAGAGCTATTGCTAAATAGTACAATATGTAAAAAGTATAATAATCTTGATTTAACTCTTTTTATTTCTTTCCTTCCATCTTTTCATTATGTTTGATTGAAACAGACTAGCATTATTGCTTCCACATGCTCACCCATCTTTCCCCTACTCTCTTACTTTCTTACTTTTCTATGTAGCATGTCTTTTTACTTCCTTTCTTTATGATAAGAACAGAATGGTCCATGATTTAGCTGAGGTGGTGACACTCATAAGAAATAAGAATTCAGCAGATAAGCAACACCAGATAATCAGGATTTACATTTTTGCATTTCATCTTGGACAATATTGATGGTCACATTATTAACCAGAGGCTGTTGCAAATCGATAAAAATGAGTACCCGTCAAGAATGAATATAACAAAAACGTTTCCGCATAAAATGACCCAATGGGTTTGACATGCCATAAAATTCAAGCAACGACTGTGGCTTTAGAATATTCTGATGCACCTCTGCAGAGTGGTGAGATTCCAACCATGGGGCCACCTATTAGTCGTGGGTGGCGACTCGTGATGCTTAAAGATGGAACCCAGGTGACTGAGCAATCTAGGACATGCAACACTCTACTTGGGTCCTTAATTAGGCTAGACAGGCAGTCGGAGAGGTCCCCACCGATTAATCGGTCATGTCAAGCTTTAGTATCTATATGATTGTCCCAATCCTATTGACCTTATGCCAAACCCATCCATGACATGCAACACTCCACTTTGGTGCTTACTTAGGCTAGATGGGGCCACCTGTTGGTTGTAGGTGACAACCCATGATGCTTAAGGATGGAACCCAGGTGACTGAGCAATCTAGGACATGCAACACTCTACTTGGGTCCTTAATTAGGCTAGACAGGCAGTCGGAGAGGTGATTAATCGGTCATGTCAAGCTTTAGTATCTATATGATTGTCCAATCCTATTGACCTTATGCCAAACCCATCCATGACATGCAACACTCCACTTTGGTGCTTACTTAGGCTAGATGGGGCCACCTGTTGGTTGTAGGTGACAACCCATGATGCTTAAGGATGAACCCAGGTGACTGAGCAATCTAGGACATGCAACACTCTACTTGGGTCCTTAATTAGGCTAGACAGGCAGTCGGAGAGGTCCCCACCGATTAATCGGTCATGTCAAGCTTTAGTATCTATATGATTGTCCCAATCCTATTGACCTTATGCCAAACCCATCCATGACATGCAACACTCCACTTTGGTGCTTACTTAGGCTAGATGGGGCCACCTGTTGGTTGTAGGTGACAACCCATGATGCTTAAGGATGGAACCCAGGTGACTGAGCAATCTAGGACATGCAACACTCTACTTGGGTCCTTAATTAGGCTAGACAGGCAGTCGGAGAGGTCCCCACCGATTAATCGGTCATGTCAAGCTTTAGTATCTATATGATTGTCCCAATCCTATTGACCTTATGCCAAACCCATCCATGACATGCAACACTCCACTTTGGTGCTTACTTAGGCTAGATGGGGCCACCTGTTGGTTGTAGGTGACAACCCATGATGCTTAAGGATGGAACCCAGGTGACTGAGCAATCTAGGACATGCAACACTCTACTTGGGTCCTTAATTAGGCTAGACAGGCAGTCGGAGAGGTCCCCCACCGATTAATCGGTCATGTCAAGCTTTAGTATCTATGATTGTCCCAATCCTATT
>CM042161.1:65107047-65139547 GCA_023376005.1 Doryteuthis pealeii | reverse complement strand
ATTAAATTATCATACTGTGGTTTATCCACAGATACTGCTAGTATAGTATAATAACCATGTAGTATCTATATATATGGAGATTCAGTGTCTGTATGTAACTGAACTACATCACCACTTTGTAATAAATAAATTATCATACTGTGGTATATCCACAGTTCCTGCTAGTGTTTATATAAATGTTTGTTCTCTCACTGTTGTGGCCTCGTGCTAGACTAAGTAAAACTTTGCAAATAAGTACATTTTTTTTTAAAGTATAGTTTTCTGAGAAAGAAACTTTTAATGATAAGAAAAAACATTAAAAGGTTTAAAAAAAAAAAAAAGTGTGAATAATTTTGAAAGAAATGTGTTAAATGAAAAAATTGACCTTTCAGTGTGGAAAGTCCATGTGTTTTGTTGTTTGTCAATATCACCTACGAAAAATAAAAATAATGAGGAAATATAAAAATTGCTTTACAAAACACTTGCAACAGAAGTGTCATTTTTATTTAAAATCTGTTATTAGTTTCATATTTAGCATGTATATTTTGATTTTTGTTTTCACCCTCTCCACCGCCCAACACACACACACACACACACACATATATATATATATATATATAGTGTGTGTGTGATGGATTTTGGGAAACTTTTTTAGTTGTATTCATCATTTATCTATAAAGAAGTATACGTAGAATCCCCAAGAATATTACATATTTTTATATTATATTATATATATATATATGTATGTATGTATGTGTGTGTGTATATATATATGTATGTATAACGGAAAAGGTGACTTACCGGTGAATATTGGCACGATGGCTAGGTGGTGCAGAATAATGAGCAGTTTAATGCAATGAACACACATGTGTAATCGACTGCGATTAATCGGTATCTCGATTAATTCAGTGGATTTAACCCTGAAGATCCTATGGTGAAACTCGAGTAGGTTATCTCGTTGTACCCATTTTATAATATATATATATATATATATTATATATATATATATATATATATACATACACACACACCAACCCCTCTGGATGAGTAGGATGCGATACAAGGTCAATTTCACAAGCGGAATTTAACAAGTTTGAATTCAGAGTTTTCCTTCTCCTAGACTGGTTGCCTAGCCATGGTTAAAGAGACCAGTCTGCCCTGCTATTTACCCATAGCTGGATTCATACATTTCCCAAGGGTATTAGCACCATCTGAAGTGCAAACAGCATCATCCAGGAATTGAACTCTGGTTGATGAGTCCATCTCCTACGACTCTAACCATTACACCACACACCTCCATATTTTATATATATAAAGAAAGGTAGCTGTGTCTGTGGATGACTAATATATATATATATATATAGGGCCGGGTTAGCTCAGTTGGTAGAGCGTTCGGCTAGAAATCACAAGGTTCCTAGTTCGATACCGGTCCTCGCCAACTCAGCATTATGAGTAGCACAGGCATCTGTGCGGTAAAGTAAGGAGCTGATGGGAGGTGTGGCGCTCCACCTCAGATGCAAAAACAATCTCCTTGGTCTAGCACTAGTGAAAAGGGGATAGACTCCCTCGCTGATTGGCTGATACCGACATTAGGCCACCCCGACGACTTTACTTTACTTTACTTTACTTATATATATATATATTCCAGTCATCCACAGACATGTGTTTTGAAGTTTACTTCTCATCAGTGTGGCTCAACTTCATAATAGTTACCTCTAGCTGGGTGCGAAACCTGACAAAATTTTTGTCCGTCAAGCTCCTTACCCTCTCAGCTATTGGGAACTGTTAGCCAGTTATATATATATATATATATATATATATATAAAATGGATAAAAGTAACCTACTCAAGTTTCATCGTCTGAATCGTCAGGGTTACATCTGCTGAATTAATCGAGTTTTCGATTAATGTCAGTTGGTACCATGTATGACCATTGAAACGGGTCTTATTTTTTATAGATGAAACGCTTGTTTGAACATTGTATTGAGCACTTTGTATTTGTTTTTCTCGGTCTAACCCCTGGATATGTGCGCTTCCAACGATCATACTTTAACCACTGGTAAGCCACTACTCATACATTACACAACATATATATATTTTATATATATATATATATATTATATATATTATATGATACTTTTAAATTCTAAATTACGTTTGCCTCGCTCATTAGAAATATTTAAAATAACTGCCACTTAGGTTCTTTGCTTTATAGGATGAACACTTTGAAAACAGGTTGGGAATTGGTGGATTTTACGGCATGTCAACCCTTGTTGGGTTATTTTATGCCGAAGACATTTTGTTTTATTCATTCTTGATGGATACTGAAATTTTTAAAAATTCAAACTCAGTTTTTTTTTTAACATACTAGCAAAAAATATGCCCTCCAGTCGCAAGTATTTAAGTATTAATGTAATGAAATATCATATTAAATCAGAAGGACAAAATGAAACTAGATAAGAACACATATAAAAAGATTATATTTATTTTTATCATATTTTAATTGATTTCTATATAAAATTATTCATGAGCGCTTTTAATACGTTTAAAAATAAAATAATGACATTAGAAATCAATAATACCAAGTAATTATTTATTAAACCCAGTTTTGTTAAAACCAGCATGCAAATTATCAAATAACATGGGCTGTTTTATGGCAAATATAACTCAACCAGATTTTTAGTACAGGACATTATTTAATAATTATTAAGAATATAACGTAAATAACTAAGAGACTTATGATGTAGTTTTAAAGAGAAAAACAATGAAATAAGGAAAGAAAAGGAAAACAAAGGAAAAAGTTAACGATAGGAAACTATGAAAAAAGAGGAATAAAAGGAGAAAATACCTTAAACAAGAATGAAATAATAAAAGAAAAAGGAAAAACAGGTAAAGAAAGAAAAATAAGATTTAAAGGCGTTGATAAATTGTCCTACAATTGCTAGCTGGATGTACAGACCAACAGATGAGGATTATACAACTCTTTTTTTAATACGGATCATCTGACAAGGATTAAAACTGATACTACATCTTTCTACTTCAAGAAAGGATCAACTTTATGCCACTGTAAAACTACTTTCACCTACAGCCCTAAAATGGCCTCACGAATTGTAACAAAAAGTTTTGGTTACAGACAAAGTGATGCTGATAGCTTTTAGATTTAGTGCATTCTGGGATGCATTTAATTTAATGAGTCCACGGGAAAATAAATGGGTCCCAACTAAAGTTTCTTAATAGATTGCAGGGTTTTTATTAATGATCTGGGGAAACAACTAAAGCCATCTAACTCCTCCCTTGTAACCTATCCTGAGTAATAAGTTTCTGAGAAACTATTGAAATGTATTTACAGTTAGTTTGAAATTATGAGAGAAGAAAAAAGAAAATCACTGGGATGCACAGATATGATTTTTCTGTGTTCTTTTAGATTTTTGTGTTAGGGATACAGGACACACAGACAGATAGACACCTAATCTCTATTATAATAAGATTTATGATACCTAATCATATTTTTTAAAAAATTTTTTATTTCATTTTTTTTTTTTTTTTTCCAGATGGGTCGATTAACTGGTGTGAAACGCCTGGCTCGTAATCCTATCATGATCCGACTTGCAATGTACGGTTGTCGGAATCGTCCGTTCTTTCATATTGTTGCCATTCCTCAGCGCCGAACTCGTCAAGGCAAAACCATTGAACAAATTGGAACCATCGATCCTTTGGTCAATCATTTCAACGAGAAACTTGTCTCAGTGAATTTTAATCGATTGACTTATTTCTTGTCCGTTGGAGCCCAAATGACAAAAAGTGTTTCTCAACTCCTTGGTAAGTGATTTAAGATTATATTTAATATTATTTTGTTTTGATTTCAGGTAGTAATAGTTACTGTCTATCGTATCCAATTTAAGACGTTTTTTTTTATAGCATTTGTGGATTCCTTGAGCTAAAAAGATTTTATAAACCAATTTTTTAGGACTAAGGAAGCCCTAGAAATCATTTTCCAGACAAAAATAGATGACCAAAAAGTCGCCATTTTTTCATGCAGACCCTCCCCCTCCCAAATTTGGAGAGCTAAAAATCGACATAACTCAGCAAATTTTTGGAATTTGAAGCTCAAAATTTGGGGGATTGTCTTTAACATATTCGACACCTGGGCAAAATTTCTGGAAAATTTTTGGGAGTGGGTGACAATTTTACTTTATTCTGAATGATTTGACATGGACAAAAAATGATTTGACCCACAAAAAATCAAATAAAATTTTTTTAAATTCAAATAAAATAAATTAATGATGAATGCAGCACAATGTGTTAAATATCTTAAAACTAAATTAACTAAAATAAATAAACCATATATAAAATATACCACTTGTCCAAAAATAAAGAAATAATCTTTTGTTGGATACCTAGTCACATTGGTATACCTGGAAATGACAGACTCGGAAGCAAAGAAAGCTATGAAAGAAACTATGATAAAAACAAAAATACCATATACCGATTATAAAACAGTTGTGAAAAAAATTATCAATAAAAAGTTCCAAAATCATTGGAATGCACTCATTAATAACAAACTTCAAAACTTTAAACCTACCATTGAAGTCAGTTAGTCTGCTGTTGGTTTGAATAACAGCAGCTAGCTAAGTACAACTCAAGCAGTGTCCAAGATAGTTGGTATATATAGAAATCAAGAATGATCCATTCATGAATTTGGGTGATTCCATTCCTTGAGTTCTGATTGGCTGCTTGATTTGAATGATATTGTGGAGTTTTATAAATACCCTGTCATTCTGCAGTAGACTTTGCAACTATTCGGGTTTGTATTGGGTTAAAAACCGTTTGTTGCCATGTCTTCCCAATTCGACGGTAATTGGAACTTTGATTATTTTTCAAATGGAACTTAAAATACAACAAAAATAGAAGAGAACAGGTTGTGCTGATCCGCCTTCACATACATACACACACACACACTCCAGATTTAAATCCACACGCATATACATACACACACACTCCAGATGTAATCCACACATACATACATACACACACACACACACACTCCAGATGTATATCCACACACACATACATACACACACACACACTCCAGATGTAAATCCACACACAAATACATACACACACACACTCCAGATGTAAATCCACACACACATACATACATACATACACCCTCCAGATGTAAATCCACACACACATACACACACATACACACACCACTCCAGATGTAAATCCACACACATACATAACACACACACTCCAGATGTAATCCACACACTCCAGATGTAAATCCACACACACATACATACACACTCCAGATGTAATCCACACACATACATACACACTCCAGATGTACATACAACTCCAGATGTAAATCACACACACATACATACACATACACACACTCCAGATGTAAATCCACACATACATACACACACACACTCCAGATGTAAATCCAACACAAAACATACACACACACTCCAGATGAACACACACACTCAGATGTAAATCCACACACACATACATACCACACTCCAGATGTAAATCCACACACATACATACACACTCCAGATGTAAATCCACACACACATACACTCCAGATGTAAATCCACACACACATACATACACATACACACACTCCAGATGTAATCACACACACACATACACACTCCAGATGTAAATCCACACACACATACATACACACACACACTCCAGATGTAAATGCACACATACATACATACATACACACACATACACACACCCACACTCCAGATGTAAATCCACACACATACATACACACACACACTCCAGATGTAAATCCACACACATACATACACACTCTAGATGTAATCCACCACATACATACACACTCCAGATGTAAATCCACATACACATACACACACTCCAGATGTAAATCCACACACAAATACATACACACACACACACTCCAGATGTAAATCCACACACACATACATACACACACACTCAGATGTAATCCACACATACATACATACACACACACACTCCAGATGTAAATCCACACACATACATACACACACACACACTCCAGATGTAAATCCACACACACATACATACACACACACACTCCAGATGTAAATCAATACATACACACCACACTCCAGATGTAATCCATCCACTCCACACACATACATACATACACACACACACTCCAGATTTAAATGCACACATACATACATACACACACACATACATACACACACACACACACTCCATGTAAATCCATACACACATACATACACACACCTCCAGATGTAATCCACACACACGTACATACACATACACACACTCCAGATGTAAATCCACACACACATACATACACACACACTCCAGATGTAAATCCACACACAAATACATACACACACACACTCCAGATGTAAATCCACACATACATACATACATACACACACACCCAGATGTAAATCCACACATACACACACACACACACTCCAGATGTAAATCACACGTACATACATACACACACCAGATGTAAATCACACACACAATACATACACACACAAATACATCACACACACACTCCAGATGTAAATCCACACACACATACTCCAGATGTAAATCCACACACATACATATGTCATATGTAACAACACACACTCCAGATATGAAGCTACACACATCCAAACTCCAGATGTAAATCCACACACACAAACACAACACCACAAATACATACACACACACACTCCAGATGTAAATCCACACACCACATACTCCAGATGTAAATCCACACACATACATATGTCATATGTAACAACACACACTCCAGATATGAAGCTACACACATCCAAACTCCAGATGTAAATCCACACACACAAAACACACACAAACTCCAGATGTAAATACACACACAAACTCAGATGTAAATACACACACAAACACACCACAAACTCCAGATGTAAATACACACACACAAACACACACACAAACTCCAGATGTAAATACACACACACACACACACACACACACACACAAACTCCAGATGTAAATACACACACACATTTCAAATGTTATATGTCTTTGGCATAAAATGGGTTGACATGTTGTAAAACACAAACCAACCAACTGTAACGGCTGCCCTGGTCTGGATAAATATGAAGGCATGACAATTCTTACTGATGTAATTAATTTTATTCAATTAACACCGTGAAACTGTAAGAAAAACAAATAGCATTTAATAACAGCGAATACAACAAAGAAGAACAATTTAAAAGAATCTCAAAATACAGAAAGTTCAACAAATAGACATATCAAGAGATGGAAACTCACAGCTTGTTGCCTCATTCCGACCAGACTGGCAGCGATAATCTAACTAAAGATCCCCTTTCCACTTTGGTTAGGGTTACTAGACCGCAGAAACTAGTGCTCTGCACTAAATGATGTTAACTATTAAACTACCATAAATTTAATACTCTTGGTGATAGTTAATTTATACAAACAAAAATATTCATACAAAAATAAAACATAATTAAACTGGTCAGTTTTTAGCAGCAGGTACACCAACCAACCAACCAACCAACCAAACCAAACTATTTTAGAAGCAGGATTCCTTTATTTAGTGTCCTTTTTTTTCTTTTTTTTTAGTCTTAGTCATCACTAGCTGGAGTATTTTTTTTTTTTTTATAATTTTCATTTTTTTATGATAGTTACTTTGTAATTGAAGAACGTAAACAGTAAAGCTTTGATTTTTCTCCTGAAAGAATGGTAAGGTCAGAATAGCTTATCTTGATGTACACAGGTATGAGCAGGTTAATATTTTACCTATAGGAGTTGACTAGCGATATTTCAAAGGTTTTTATCAGAGAATTTTAGATTGCCAAAATTGGTAGCGATCCATTTCATCAAAGTAAACTTGCATAAGATTTATCTGCAGCCAAGTTCAACCAGAAGATACAAGTGATTGTTTCAATGTTTCATCTTTATAAAGATAAATCGTTCTTTCGTTCGGCTGTAATTTATTTTAAAAGGGGAAGAAAAAGAAGTAAGGAAAGCAGCACATTGGTCTTGGGGAAGTAGACCAATTCCTTCTGCACAGGGATCTCACAATCTCCTTGGTCTTGTGCTATTGAAAAGGGGATAGACTTCCTCGTTGTCTGGCTGATACTGACAATAGGACACTCTGCCTACTTTACTTACTTGCTAACCCTATACTACTATTAAAATTAGCCTATCAGATATGTCAAATAAATCGTTCTTTGCCTCAGGTATAATTTATTTTAAATGGGAGAAGAAGTAAGGAAACGAGCATATTGGTCTTGAGGAAGTAGACCAATTCTTTCTTGCTGCACAGTGATCTGTGCAGTTAAGTGAGGAGCTGATGGTAGGTGTGGTGATCCACCTCAGACGCAAAAACAATCTCCTTGGTCTAGCGCTACTGAAAATGGGATAGACTTCATTTCCATTTAGTATTACAGTATTATAGAGTGAGGTTATGTACAAGGTACCATTAACCTACCAGATACTTCAAATAAATCATTCTTTGGCTCAGGTAAAAATACACCATGGAGTTTCTACTGGTCTTTTTTATTTTTATTAATTTTCTCATTATGAACTATTTTTAGGAATGTCACTACTTTCTAATCAGAAGAGACTATCCTTAGCTATATTGTTCCAATTCTGCTTATGAACTCTCAATTATTTTTAACTTTATCCTTGCTGTGTGACATTGGCTAGCAAACATAATAGAATAGACCATTATTACTGTGTAGTGAGTTTGAATCTTGCTGGATGCCTCAAACAAATGACCTTGTGCCATACTAAGCTGAATAAATGCTGTTAGTAAACCTTATCATGGAGATGTTTGTGGTCTAATGGTTACCATCGGAGGAAATGGACACGGCGACACAAGTTCAAATCCTGGACGAGGCTGGTTGCATTTCACCAAAGCCTAACCAAAACTTTCTGAAATTTCAAAGATACACCATGGTAGACTGTTCTCATTCTGTTAACCCTGACTGAGTACAAGTGTTGAACTGTGTTAAGTATTCTATGTTATTATCACCCTTGGCCAGGACTGAACCTGCAACCTAGAGATGTACTCATTGACTCAACTCTTATATCCGTTGCGGCATGTGTCTAACTAAAGAAAGTCGGAAGGCACATTGTCCGAAACATGTAGATAATAATAAAGATGAGGACAATAGTCCGAATAATCCAAATAATACAAACCCATATTTATTTGTCTGAATTTTTAAGATGAGGCTTGATGTGTATAATTTTATTACATCATCGTACAAACAGTGCTTTCACAGTTATAGTGTCCCAAGATTAATGAGAAGGAAATATATCTAAGATATATAATAAACAAAATCAAACCACCAGGATATAGAATAGCTTTATATTCTACTGAAATCTTAGGATATTGGATAAAGGTAAGAGATAAAAGTATATATTATATATATATATATATATATATATATATATATATATATATATGTGAAAATAAAATGGAAATTAATCCGACAGTATGAATAAGATATAATGAAAAACAAACGATGTTTACAACTGAAATAGGCTCATCAGAAGAGTTTGCACACTTTCTCTTCTGATGAGCCTATTTCAGTTGTAAACATCGTTTGTTTCATTATATCTTATTCATATATATATATATATATATATATATTATATATATATGTGTGTGTGTTGAAAAGAGAAATAAAGGAAAGAAAGTATAGAATGGATAAAATAGGACATTTTAATATTTTAATTGATTAAATATTATTATTTTAATATTTTAATTGATTAAAATATCCTATTTTATCCATTCTATACTTTCTTTCCTTTATTTCTCTTTTCAACATACTGTCGGATTTACTTCCATTTTCGTTAGCTCAGTCGGTAGAGCGTTGGGCTAGAAACCACAAGGTTCCTAGTTCGATACCGGTCCTCGCCAACTCAGCGTATGAGTAGCACAGGGATCTGTGCGGTAAAGTAAGGAGCTAATGGTAGGTGTGGCGTCCCACCTCAGATGCTAAAACAATCTCTTTGGTCTAGCGCTATTGAAAAGGGGATAGATTCCCTCGCTGACTGGCTGATACCGACTTTAGGCCGCCCCGTCGACTTACATATATATGTGTGTGTGTGTGTGTGTGTGTGTGTGTTTTGTTGAACTCAACGGACAATTCTTGTTTGGCAATTTTTTTTTTCAATCTGTTCTAATTGTCTGGCCATCTTTTTAATATAATGGTGGAATTGGTGTATGAATCCACTAAAAGGTTTTAACAAGATAGTTATTATGGTGCAAATAATATTTCATTAATGGGTGCCTGTGCATATGTTCATGCTATTGTCATAGCAGTGAAATATTAGGTTATCTGCCACAATCATTGATTTTTCAATAATACAAATTATCAAAATTATACCCATGAAGCCTAAGAAATAAATATATGGGTGTTTAATATAAAACATGCAAGATCAAATTAACATGTCCCAAAAGGTTAATTGTACATAATGTTCTATGAACAATCAAAGTGTGTGAAGAGGTGCAAGAAATGGTGAGAAAAGACGTAGATTATGTACCAATGTTGTTAAGATTGAACTCTTCACCTTTGTATTATAATGGGTGGGAGGACAACAGCAAGGATTGAAATCAAAACAGTGATGATTTTAAATTGACATTCAACTGACTTAGTAACTTCCTAGTGATGAACAGAGAAAATAGATTTACTAAAAGAGTAAAGACTATTTATTCGCAAGGTGCTTATTGCCAACAAAAGGCCCAGCCTGTCACCCCACGTCTACTCCTGTCTTCTATTCCTACACAACAGTGTGTGTCTGTGTGTGTCTCCCTCACACACACACACACAGTATTTGGCTGTTGTTATAGGACTACAAGTCATGGCGTTTATCCAAATCAGCCAATGTTAGAGGTGGGCCTTACTATTTGATCAGAGGCATCCCACATGACATCAGGGGCAAGAGGAGGTCGTGTCCTCTCACAAATTTGAAACTGCCCCAAATTTGAAGGGGGCCCATCACTCAAGTGTTTATCGCCATCACTTTCCGGGACCTGTTTTGCTACTCTGGGTAAGAGAAGTGGGAAGGACTTTGAAGAGAGACAAAGGAAAGTATAAATGAAAGCTGGAGACTGACGACTGGTAGGTTGGGTGTGGGAGTATTGTGGGTATGGTTCAGGGTGGGGTAGGGGGTACATAAACTCATCATCTTTTTCTGTCTGTATTGCAAAAGAGTTGTTATTGGCAACACCAGTTTTCTGTCATTTGCCATCCTCTCTTGAAAAAAAAATCTCTGATGTCGGGTATGTGGAGGCACCCATGGTGTAATGGTTAGAGTCATAGGAAATGGACTCATTAACCAGAGTTCAAAACCTGAATGAGGCTGTTCGAATTTCACATAATGCTAATACCCTCTAGCTATGGGTAAATAGTAGGGCAGACTGGGCTCTTTAACCTTGGTTAGGCAACTAATCTAGGAGAAGGAAAACTCTGAATTCAAACCCGTTAAACTCTGCTTGAGAAATTGACCTTGTGTCACATCCTGCTTGTGCGGAGGGATTGGTAAATATATATACAACTTTTTAAAAAGTTTTTCTTATTTTTTTTTTAAATTAAAATTTTTTTTTTTTAAATTAGAAAAAAAAAATTTTTTTTTAATTTTTCAAAATTAAAAAAAAATTTTTTTCTTTAATTTAAAAAAAATTTTTTTTAAGTTTTAAAAAGTTTTTTTTAATTTAAATTTTTTTTTTCTTCACATGAATGCTTGCTGCATTGTGTCATTACATAGCAGTCAGGAGTTTGGTTTATTTGAATGCAGAATTCAAAACCCAGATCCGGCTACCCTGCTAGGGCCTAGGTGCTAAGTTTGCACATTGTTCAATTAGAATTCAATTCAATTTCTTACTGGGCTTGTATCAAACGCTCTATGACTCCACTTGTGTGTTCAACAACACACTCTGTTGAGTGAACCCTTACACTAGAATGAGCTCTTTCACTTGAGTGAATGATATGGTTAATTCAAGTAAGTAAAAGATTTAACTTGAGACTGTGGAAGAATCTATGGCAGTTTAAACAAAGGCCAGTGAGTACAAGAAAACACTCGACTGAGTGGACCATTTTACTCGAATGAGTGAACCATTCCAAACATTGGCCAGAATATCAGACATAATGATTGGTTTCCTACCACAAACACTTTGATGATTTCAGACAATGTGATATTATGCAGTCAGTGAGATTCCGATAATATTTAATTAATTATTTTAAAGTATGCTCAATGACACTACAATGGGGAGTTGCTGCTTGGATCACCAGGACCAAGTATTGTGTAAAGAGAGAGCTAGGTTTCTTCAATTTTTTTTTACTATCTTTCCATGACACTACAATGGGGAGGTTTGACTTGGGATATGGATCACCAGGAACCAAATATCACTGGACACCCCATAATCTGGCCTTGTGCCACATCTAAGCTAAGCTTAGTAGGGCACCTCACGTGGTGTAACGGTTAGCAAGCTAGATTCGCAGACCATTGTTAGTGAGTTTGATTCTCACTGGGCGCCCATAATCTGGCCTTGTGCCACATCTAAGCTAAGCTTAGTAGGGCACCTCACGTGGTATAATGGTTAGCAAGCTAGATTTGCAGACCATTGTTAGTGAGTTTGATTATCACTGGGTGCCCCATAATCTGGCCTTGTGCCACATCTAAGCTAATCTTAGTAAATAACTATAAAACTAGCATGATAACCATCTTTGTATAGAAGTCATTTTATAATTTGTTGCTATAAATTAAGCTTGGCATAAGGACAGGTTTATGGAGCACCCTATGAGGAACAAAGTCACAAGTGAAAGTTGACATATGGTCATTAGGGTAGGTTGATTTTTCACTTTTAAAAAAAAAAGTTGTATGTTGGTATGATAAATACTGATACCACAAACTAGATCTCTTACTTGCGCCATTTGAGGAAATAGCATCAAAGATTGTCACATAAATTGCACTAATTTAGCAATTTCAATAATTTATTTTACTAAGAAAAAACGAATAAGATATACCTTGAATTAAAATTGAAAATATCCCCCCCCCCATCATCACCAACACCTTTCTTTCTGCTTTTTACCTCATTAATTAAGCTGTAACACAGATAACATCTTAAAATATTGAAATCTATTTCCTCAAATGAAAGTAAAGTTTTGAAGAAAAATATTTTGTGGGGTAATTCTTTACGTTAATTTTCGCCACATGGTAGACATTACAGTTCCAAAATCGACCTACCCTAATGCTCATCCTCATACTATGCATTTTTATTCAATTTTCTAAATGGTTTTATGTTTTGTACTAGCTTAGTAGGGCACCTCACATGGTGTAATGGTTAGCAAGCTAGATATGCAGACCATTGTTAGTGAGTTTGATTCTCACTGGGCGCCCCATAATCTGGCCTTGTGCCACATCTAAGCTAATCTTAGTAAATAACTATAAAACTAGCATGATAACCATCTTTGTATAGAAGTCATTTTATAATTTGTTACTCTAAATCAAGCAGGGCATAAGGACAGGTTTATGGAGCTCTTTGTGAGTCACAAGTGAAAGTTGATGTATTCTCATCCTCACATTATGTGTTTTATTCAATTTTCTAAATGCTTTATTAATGAGTTTGATTCTCCCTGGGCGCCCCATAATATGGTCTGTTTTCTACAATAAAATGTTTACATAATTCATCCTGTTTTCTTTTTTCTTTTTTGGGTTTTGTTTTTCGAGAAGCAACTTTCTAATATCAGAATTGGTTTAAATTTTGCAATTCAAGAACAATTCAACAATTGCTTAGAATTCCAAAGAACTCAGAAACCAAAACCCAATTCCTTCTTTTATTCCTTGATATCTGGAGGGCAGAAAATTTCAACTCTGACCCCCCAAATAACTCTTTGTACTTTACAGGTTAAAAATCTTCAATTTATTGAGCTTTTTGTTTTCTTCTTTCACTTTCACTTTTGCAGATCTCTGCCTATTTATTATAAGGTCATGTTGAAAGATTTTTCATATTCAACCATTTTTATCACTAAAAGACATTCCCATCATTTACCTTTTATAATTTTCCATTATCTTTGGATATAGCACTGTGCCCTCTTGGACCATCAGAAAATTGAGAATTCTTTCTCTTTGCACAAAAAGATTTGCATAGCTTCCACCAAAGCTTATTACCGTTATTTGAAGACCTGGGGCATTGTGAACTTTTGGACTCATTGCAAGATTGCGCAGTTACTTTGGTTCCAAACATTTTTGCACATGGCGGAAGCAAGAATTCTTCTTCCTCTTACTGACTTTTTTTTCATCAACTTGTTGATATAGTCTTTGTTTTGCTTTGTTTTTTGCTTTGTTGTTTTTTGTTGAGTATGCATGTTCGAGATGGAGTAGGGGGGGAGGAACAGATATTGAGGTAATATTCCTTGGTTTTGGATTTGGCTTTGGATTGGTAGTTAAAATTTCCATGCATTTGCCAGACTTAATAAGGTTATTGTTCTTTTCTTCCTTTCCCTATATAAGCACACACTCACACATTATATATACTAGTGAAAAACCACCCTCCTGGCAGTGTAAAAATTAATTTTTGCCATGATCTTTCGTTAAAAAAAAATGTAAACAGATCTTTAAAATCTTATATTTTTTAATGATATAATTATATAATAATAATTATATTTTATATTAATAATAATATTATATAATAATCATTATTATATAATAATCATTATATAATATCTTATTATAATGGAGATTGTGTGTTTTTCTGTCTGTAACCGAAACTAAATCACTACTCAAGTCACAATTCCCTTAGTAATTGACATCACATTCACCATGAATTTATCCTTATTTTAACCTCAATTATTAATAAAATTGCTTTAAATGAAAGACGAGAGTGATGGAAGAGTAAATTTCAGTTGTTCTATTTTTCAATTATATCCCCTCTGTTTCAAATCTTTTTATCTGCATTCTTATTTAGTTTCATTAGCCTTTCTAATTTAATATATTTCATTACATTAAAACTTAAATACTTGCACCCGGAGGGTGCATATATTTGCTAGTAATTATAATTTATTAATTATAATTATATTATATAATATAATGTAAAATTATATTATATTTATTATTTGTTAATTATAATTATATTATATAATATATAATAATAATTATATAATATCATATAATAATAATTAATTAATGATAATAATTATATTCTAGTATTTTATATTAATGATTATATTTTTTAAATAATTTTGCTGCCAAAATCCAAATGTTTTCTTTCTTATAAAACAAAGTTTCTAAGACTTAAATTCAAATTAATTCAAACAGTTTATAATCAAAACAGAACGGTTTCTTCATCTTATAAAATTTAATGTAGAATAACATTATGTGACGATTTTTGTTTGTAAATAATTTTTTCATAAAACTCTTTGTTGGATAACTTTGAATGTATATCAAAATAACACAAACTATATATAAATCAATAATACCAGCATTTATTTATTAAAGCTTGTTTTAACAAACAATTTGGACCGTTTAATGTTACATACTTAATTTCTGAGTATATATAATATAGGGTTGTTTTTTATTCTATGTATTAATGATTATAAATTAGATATTCATTGATAAACTTATGCAATTCCTGTGGGTAGTGTGATGTAAGCAGTGATGTAGTTTCAGTTACAGACAGCAGTCAGACACCAAATCTCCATTATATATATGTGTGTGTGTGTTTTAAGAGAGGATGACTTAACTTTTTGCCTACCAAATTTCTCCCACGGCTGTACCAAATATTCTTGGTATTTTTTCACCTGTATGATGGGATATTTCAAAGTTTACTACCTATTCACCTCAGAACTGATTTTGTTAAAATAAAGTCCAATGCTATTGTAATCTGAGTCCTTCTGCTCAATTATAATGTACTAACCATCAGTTTATTTTTACTTTGCTTGGATGTGGTATGTGTAGAAACAGTGGGCAGCATAAAATAGGCAAAGGGCTAACAGAGAAGACTAAGAATCAAGCCAGTCACAATTTTGACTGCAAAAAAAAAAAAAAAAAAAAAAAATAAGTAGCTGAATAAGTTGGAATAATGTATAAATATAAAAGGTGCTTAACACATTTGTAGAGCTGCTTTAGAAAATCGATAAAAGCAGAATATATCTACCTAGGTTACACTTTGAGGATTTTCAGAATGGTTCTGATTGAAATTGATTAAAACAAGCCAATTTAAACAAAGCACCCATATATATATATATATATATATATATATATATAATATATACATCGTCGTCGGGGTGGCCTAATGTCGGTATCAATCAGACAGTGAGGGAGTCTAGCCCTAGTGAAAGGGGGTTTCCCTAGGGCTAGACCAAGGAGATTGTTTTTGCATCTGAGGTGGAGCGCCACACCTACCATCAGCTCCTTACTTTACTGCACAGATCCCTGAGCTACTTATACGCTGAGTTGGCGAGGGCCAGTATCGAACTAGAAACCTTGTGGTTTCTAGCCAAACACTTTACCGACTGAGCTAACCCGGCCGTATATATATATATATATATATATATATATATATATATATAAGGCTAGATCTGCAGTTTATATTCTGAATATTATTTATTGCACTTACTTCAAAGATTTGCCTTAATATGCAGAATATAAACAGCAGATCTGTTTTTTTCAACATCTCTCCATATTTAGGCAAAATAATTGTTAATATCTATAAAGCGACATATATATATAAAATTAGGGTAGCCTGGATATGAAGTCAATGGCACTTGGTAACTGACAATTTCTTGCCTATGCATTTTTCAAACCAAACTTAGTCGAAAAATTGCATAGGCATGAAACTGGTTACCAAGCATAGTTGACTTCATGTCCATACTACCCTAACTTAGATATACATGCTCAATGATAATGACCACTCTTTATTTATAAATATAGCATACTATATTATCAATATATGTATATATATATATATATATATATATATATATATATATCAATGTTCCTATAAATAAGTTTGTTGGATACCTCACATGGTGTAATGGTTAGCAAGCTAGATTTGCAAACCATTGTTAGTGAGTTCAATTCTGACCTTGCACCATATCTAAGATAAGCTTAGTAAGTAAAGTCGATAGAGTGGCCTATTTTTGGTATCAGCCAGACAGTGAGGGAATCTATCACCTTTTTCAAGCACTAAACCTGGGAGATTGTTTTTGCATCAGAGGGGAGCACCATTCCTACTATTAGCTCCCCACTTTACCATACAGATTGCTGTGCTACTTATACACTGAAATGGAAAGGGCTGGTATTGAACCTGGAACCTTGTGGTTCAAATCCGGATGCCCTACCAGCTGAGCTAAGCTGGCCCTTTAAGCTTATGTTTGTTTCCTGTATAAAAAAAAGTCGTCGTGGTGGCCTAAAGTCGGTATCAGCCAATCAGCAAGGGAGTCTATCCTCTTTTCACTGGTGCTAGACCAAGGAGATTGTTTTTGCGTCTGAGGTGGAGCGCCACACATACCATCAGCTCCTCACTTTACTACACAGATCCCTGTGCTACTCATACGCTGAGTTGGTGAGGGCTGGTATCGAACTAGAAACCTTGTGGTTTCTAGCCGAACACTCTACCGACTGAGCTAACCCGGCCCTATATAAGTAAAGTAAAGTAAAGTCGTCAGGGTGGCTTAAAGTCGGTATCAGCCAATCAGTGAGTGACCCTATCCCCTTTTCACTAGCGCTAAACGAAGGAGATTGTTTCTGCGTCTGAGGTGGAGCACCACACCTACCATCAGCTCCTTACTTTACCGCACAGATCCCTGTGCTACTCATAACCTATGTACTGAATATTATTTGAATTTAACATCAAAATATTATCAATCTCAATTTCTGGTTTCATTCTTCTTTTTTCTTTTTTTTTTTTCTCCCATTGAATATTGATGACCAATAAGTATATTTTTTTTTGTCCAAATTACTTACATCCTTAGTGTTTTAAAACTGTCTGATATATTTATTGTCTACTCCAATGTGAGTTGATGGTTGAAGAGTAGCATTGTTATCCGGATGTCATTTTTATATTGAAAGTGATGCCACTTTGTTGCTGACAGGATTTTGCTTGTGTTCTGCATGATTGCTTCTGGGCATTTTGCCACACTCACCAAAATGGCTACCACCTTTGAGTGATGACTACTGTCCTTTTTGTAAAAAGGACAAAGAAGAAGAATGAGAAGAAGAAGAAGAAGAAGAATGAGAGGAAGAAGAAGAAGAAGAGGAAGAAGAAGAAGAAGTGTAGAAAGAGAAAGGGGAAAAAAGAGGGGATAAAAGAATGCTTTGGAAAGGAGGAAGAGTGATAGGGAGAAAATCTAAAGGGAGGGTAAAGAGGCTCAGCTTGGAATAAGAGGTAGTGAATACACTAGAAAAAGAAAGAAAAAAATGTGTAAAAAGGACAAAGAAGAAGAAGTGTAGAAAGAGAAAGGGAAAAAAAGAGGGGATAAAAGAATGCTTTGGAAAGGAGGAAGAGTAAGAGGGAAAAAACCTAGAGAGAGCTGTAGGGGATCAACTAGCAATGAAAAGAAGAGAATACACATTAGAGAGAGGAAAAAAAGAAGGCTTTGGAAAGGAGGAAGAGTAAGAGTGAAAAACTCTAAAGAGAAGCTAAAGAGGGTCAGTTAGGAATAAGAGGTAGTGAATACACTAGAAAGAGAAATAAAAAAAACAATGCTTTGGAAAGGTATTTGTCTCTCATCCCACTTATGAGGGCATGACACAAGGACATTTTTATGTGGGCCCACCCACAAGCCGAAGCTCATGGGTGGTAGGTGGAAAAAATTGCATTGATCCCGTCGGCATTCCCCCTCAAGGGGGCGCCTCAGGCGCTGGGCAATAAACCCAGCCCTGCCCCTTTAAGTCAAGGGGGCAGGTATTCCCTGGAGGGACAGCCACCTGGGATCGACGTTATTAACTTGTAAAGATCCAGGGCCAAAGCCACTGGACCCCCAGCATTGGTCGGATCTACATAAAAAAACACGTTTAGAAGAAGAGGAGGAGGTTGTCTCAGAGGAGAGTAAGTAAAGTCAAGTCATCAGGGTGGCTTATTGTCAGTATCAGACGGACAATGAGGTAGTCTATCCCCTTTTCACTAGCGCTAGACCAAGGAGGGGTTTTTTTTGTGTCAAAGGTGGAGTACAACACCTACCATCAGCTCCTCACTTGACCACACAGATCTGTGTGCTACTCATATGCTAAGTTGGCAAGGGCCGGTATCGAGCCCGGAACCTTGTGGTTCCTAGTCCAATGCTCTACCCTGGGCGTATGAAGGGAAAAATCTATAGAAGATGAAAGGGGTCAGTTAGGAATAAAAAGTAGAGAAAACACACTAGAAAGAGGAAAAGAGAAAGGAGGAGGAGAATATCAAGAGGAGAGTAAGAGGAAAGAAATCTAGAGAGAGGAACAAGAAGTATAGAATACACACTAGGAAGAGAAAGTGAAAAAAATGAGCGAAAAAAAGAATGCTTAGAAAAAGAGGGGGAGAATATCTAGAGGAGAGTAAGAGGGAAGAAATCTAAAGAGAAGCTAAAAAGGGTCAGCTAGGAATAAGAAGGAGAGAATATACACTAGAAAGAGAAAAAGGAAAAAAGATAATGCTTACAAAAGGAGGAGGAGGATATCTAGAGGAGAGTAAGAGGAGAAAAAAGATATAAAAGCTGAAAGGTGTCAGATAGGAATAAGAAGTAGAGAATACAGACTAGAAGAGAAGAATAAAAGAGAAAAAATGAAATATACTAAGGAACGAAGGAGGAGGAGGATATCCAAAGGAGAGTAAGAGGGAAAAAAGATAATGGAGGGAGTCAGATAGAAATAAGAAGTTGAGAATACACATTAGAAAGAGAAAGAAAAAAAGAATGCTTAGGAAAGGAGGAGGAGGAGGAGGATATCTAGTGGAGAGTAAGAGGGATAATCTAGAGAGTGGTTGAAGGGGGCTTAGCTAGAAGTAGGAAGAGTAGTATAATCAAGGACAGTTATGAAGAGCTGTTTAGGAGGGAGGATTAATATCATAGAAAAGGGGTGGAGCAAAAGAGAGAAAAAATTAGCATGAATTGTAAAAGGAGTAGTATGAGGAAGAGAGATGATCAGGAAGAGAAAAAGAAATGTGGTGTGAATCAAACAAAAGGAAGGAGGGGGGGGGGAAAAAACTATCATGAAGAAGGGGCTGAATTGAAAGAAGAATATAAAGGGGGAGAAGGAGAAGGAAGAGGAGGAGGAGCCTTATGAAAACGGGAGTGAGGGGCAGTTTTTAAGTGTTGTATGATAAGAAGGAGGTGGATTGTAAAATGAGAAGGAAGAGGAGTTTCTTGAAAGCAGAAGATAAAGTTTTTTGTGAAAAGAAAGAAAATGGCTGATATCTGAAGATGGAATTGAGGAGTGACCAGAGGGTTTTTTTTATTTTTTATTTATTTATTTATTTTTTTATTTATTCTTTTTTATTTATTTATTTATTTATTTATTTTTATTTTTATTTATTTATTTTTGTTTATTTTTTTTTTTATTCATTCATTTATTTATTCTTTTTTTTTCATGCAAGAAAGATGATTATTTTCCGTCTTGGAGAATTTTCTATCTCCTAATGTTTTTGTCAAGTCAGCCAGGCTGAAACTAATAGCCAAATTAGAAGCATCAAAGTCTCTCACCTAACTTTTAAATTGTCTGTATTAACCTTTTATTGTCCGTGCCTGCAGCATATAAACATAGTAAGTGTCAAAGAATATTTAAGTTTTGTAGAAAATTAAAAAGTTTTCATCCAAGTTGTGACGAGAGACAAGAGAAAAGCTATTTCAAAATCAATATCAATTTAAACTTGCTAACGCGAAAAATAAATGAATAAAATTTAATTTTCTTCCAGAAAACTAAAATATATGTTGTATATCACTAATTTTTTTTTTGAGAAATTTTCCTGATTCTAAGACTTCTTTTGTAAGTATAGAAATATATATATATATATATGTATATATATATATATATATATATAAAAGAAATATTTAGAGGATCTGTTTATTTATGAATGAATAGTTCTGCCTTCAAAATGTTTTGACGTCATCAGAGTATTTGAAATTTTATGTGTATATTTAAATATATATATGTATATATATATATATATATATATATATATATATTTCAATGAGAGTATTTTAAATTGTATGTATATATTTAAATATGTGTATATATATATATATATATATATTTCAATGAGAGTATTTTAAATTGTATGTATATATTTAAATATGTTATATATATATATATATATATATATATATATATATATATAGTATCCAATTGTTGCTTTAACATTTCCATTTTAGTGGCATCAGTAAATAATCCAAAAATTCTCAGTATATTAAAAATATAGAGCAGTAATAATGATAATAATATTAGTAGAGGAAAAAGTTAAGGGTCTACCATGGTTTCTATCCAAATGATTTCATCAGGACCCTAACCTATGCTTAACTAAGTCAATGTAATCTTTAGTTGATATTTTTCTCTCAATTTTCGCATACAGCTTATTCTATTCATGTATTTATTCCTTAGTTCTCATTTATGTATTGTTATTAATTTAATTCTAATTATAAATAATAGCTAATAAAAACAATTAAAATTTAATTCTAATTGTATTTTAGGGGTTGAATATTACTAATTTATAGTTTTTCATTGTTCTTTTTGTATTTATCCTATTTAAAATTATTTAAGAAAAAAAAATTAAATTTATTTAGTTAAATTTAATATTGTAATTGTAATAATATTTTAGTGAACGACCCAACCTATGTCTACAATTGCAGATTGATTCAATTCTATTATTCAAAAGATTTTTCTTATCCAGGAATTTAATTATAGTTAACTTTTCATGTAGATAAAGGTGGCATGGGGTCATTTAGAAATCTGCACACATTTAATTTTCGTAGGATATTCCATTCAATAATTGGTGTAATGTTCTGATTCTTTAAGTTCCAAATATACCGAGATAGAGTTGTTGCGTTTCTAAGCTGATTATTAGTAAATGAGATATATATATATATATATATATATGTATATGAGTAAATCTGAGAGAATGTGGTAAAGAATAGAGGGAAAAATGTGGACAAGAGAACAAACTCAGACAAGTAGAAGAAGGAGATATATTTCATTGTGCCTTGAGCACAGCTTCTTCAGTCTTTATTTGAACATTTGGCTCAAATGTTCAAATAAAGACTGAAGAGGCCATGCTCAAGGCACAGCAAAATATATCTCCTACATCTACTTGTCTGAGTTTGTTCTTTTGACCACATTTTTCCCTCTATTCTTTACCACACACACACACACACATATATATATATAGAGATATTTAGTAAATGATATATATTTTATAGTTATTTTATAATATAATATATATGCAATATATAGTTATAATATTCTATTATAAAGTTATTTTATCTCTATGTCACATTATATATATATATATATATATATATATATATTTTTAGTAAATGATATATATTATATAGTTATTAGTAATGATATATATTATGTTCTAATCCTTTAAGTCCCAAATATAACTAGATAGGGAGTTGTGTTTCTAAGTTTAATATTAGTTTAATATTAGTAAATGATTTGAAACACAACAAATCTATCTATGGATATTTTGATTTAAGAAAAGAAAAGAATTATTATAAACTGAATATTCTTTGCACAATGTAAAGAATAACTGCATGTTGCAGTAGTGGAAGGTTGTTGTTGGCTGGTTGTTTGGGTTTTACAGTATGTCAACCCATTGGGTCATTTTATACTGAGGACATTTTTGATTTATACTATGGATGGGACCCTAACAGGTACTACCACTCCGGGTCAGAGTGGATCTTGGATCAATGATGATGAAGGGGTGCTTCACATTCCCCAGACCTCCAGAACTGGAATCTCACCATCAGATAGTTTAACATCATACCCAGGACATGAAGACCCTAAGCCACCGCCTTCTAGCACATATATGATAAAAAGGGTCGGGGGTTGCCATAAGGGCAATAGGGTTGGGGCAATCATATAGGTGCTAGGATTTGACATGACGATCGGAAGGGGCCTCTTCGACCGCCTATCTAGCCTAAGTAAGGATCAAAGTGGGGTGTTGCATGTTATGGACTGCTCAGCTACGAGGGTTCCCTCCTTAAGAATCACAGGTCACCACCCATGGCGAACAGGTGGCTCCATTGGGGGAGTCTTACACCTCTGCAGAGGTGCAGTTGGTGTGTTCTAAAGCCCCAGCCGACAGTAGTCAAAGGTGGAAGAGGAAAGGAAAAAAAAAACTTTTTATTACAAAGTATAGCAGTTGGTTTAGCTTATTTGGTAGAGCATTTGCCTCAGAACCACAAGTTTCCAGGTTCAATATCAGCCTTCATCAACTCAGTGACTGAGTAGTACAGCTTGAATCTGTGCAGTAAAGTGGGGATAGACTCCCTCACTGTTCGGCTGATACCAACAATAGGCCACTCTGCCTACTAAGAAAAAAATATCAAAATTATTAAAAAAAAAAAAATTTTAAATTGGTAGGTGTGGCGCTCCACCTCAGACACTAAACAATCTCCCTGGTCTACTGCTAATGTAAAGGAGATAGACTACCTCGCTGTCTGGCTGATACCAATAGTCCACTCTACCTACTTTACTTACTTATATCCATGACATGCCACACTTTGGCCCTTACTTAGGCAAGACAGGTGGTCAGAGATGACCTCTCCAATCAATCGACTAGTTGTGTTGAGCCCTAGCACCCATATGATTGTCCAACCCTATTGCCCTTGTGGCAACCCCCAACCTTTTTTAATCATATATATCATATTCAAAACTTTGTTGGCATTAAATGACCCACCAAGGTTGATATACCATAAAACAAAACAAACAAACCTTTAACCAGATTTGTCTTAGTTTGAGTTTTGTTTAACAGCATATCAACCTCTGTGGTCATTTAATGTCAAAAAAGGTTATTTTGGATTTCAGTCTTTAAAGTAGTGATTCTATGGAGATATTCAGTCCTAAACTGTTCAGAGGAGTTGCTTCAAATTCCAATACTTCCAAGATTAGAGAAATAGAAAATTTTGATTTAAATCTTTTTCTCTTTTATTTCTTTCTTTATTTTGCTGAAAACCTGTTTAAACATTGGCAAAGATGGTTGGAGGGTTTTTTTGTGCAAGAGTCTCAATTTGAAATTTATTTGGCTTTTATTGAGATACATGCCGTAAAAACCAACCAACCAACCAACTTACTAAATATATCTCTATGCTTCATTCTTCAAAACTAATATTGGTTTTATTTTAAAATACATGAGCCAATCATTTTATTCAATGTTTTTATTTTGATTATACATATATATATATATATATATATATGTATATATATATATGCTCCCCATCCCCTAGGGTTGAGCACTCTGTGGGGGATCTCGCTGATGGCCGCCAACTCAAGCGTAAATGCAACGCTTTCCTATATAAGGAATGGAGCACTCTGTGATGGCCTTTACATACAAAGCGATGTGTGTATTAAAACAGTTAAAATCCCCTTCCCATTCTGTAAGGTGCAAAGAAAGTCCAAGTTTAGTCATAAAACCAATACACCTATGTTTCGTTTTTCAAAACTAATATTGGTTTTATTTAAAAATACATGAGCCAATCATTTTATTCAATGTTTTTATTTTGATTATACATATATATATATATATATATATATATATATATGCTCCCCATCCCTAGGGTTGAGCACTCTGTGGGGGATCTCGCTGATGGCCGCCAACTCAAGCGTAAATGCAACGCTTTCCTATATAAGGAATGGAGCACTCTGTGATGGCCTTTACATACAAAGCGATGTGTGTATTAAAACAGTTAAAATCCCCTTCCCATTCTGTAAGGTGCAAAGAAAGTCCAAGTTTAGTCATAAAACCAATACACCTATGCTTCTTTCTTCAAAACTAATATTGGTTTTATTTAAAAATACATGAGCCAATCCTTTTATTCAATGTTTTTATTTTGATTATACATATATATATATATATATATATATATATATATATATATATATGCTCCCCATCCCCTAGGGTTGAGCACTCTGTGGGGGATCTCGCTGATGGCCGCCAACTCAAGCGTAAATGCAACGCTTTCCTATATAAGGAATGGAGCACTCTGTGATGGCCTTTACATACAAAGCGATGTGTGTATTAAAACAGTTAAAATCCCCTTCCCATTCTGTAAGGTGCAAAGAAAGTCCAAGTTTAGTCATAAAACCAATACACCTATGCTTCATTCTTCAAAACTAATATTGGTTTTATTTAAAAATACATGAGCCAATCATTTTATTCAATGGTTATGTTTTAGTTCAGGCTTTTAATTTGTATTTGGTACACATGAAACAAAACCAATTTGTGTTCTTGGCATTTAACTATTTGTAACTATTTATTGTTTGCACATACTCAACAAGTCCCCCCCCTTTTGCCAATCCCCAACCCTATTGCCCTTATGGCAAGCCCCAACCCATTTTTATCATATGGATGCTAGAAGGCGGTGGCTGCGGGTCTACATGTCCTGGGAATGACGTTAAACTCTATCTGATGGTGAGGTTCCAGTTTTGGAGGTTTGGGGAATGTGGAGCACCCCTTCATCACCATTGCTCCCTGGTCCACTCTGACCCGGAGTGGTAGTACCTATTAGGGTCCCATCTATGGGTTAAATAGAAAAATGTGTTTATAAAAAAAATTGTATTATCCATTAAGAATTGATTTATTTCAAAACTTTATCGGCATTAAATGACCCACTAAGGTTGATATGCCGTAAAACAAAACAAACCAAACCAAGTTTAGTCAAAAAAACCCATATACCTATGTTTCGTTTTTCAAAACTAATATTGGTTTTATTTAAAAATGCATGAGCCAATCATTTTATTCAATGGTTATGTTTTAGTTCAGGCTTTTAATTTGTATTTGGTACACATGAAACAAAACCAATTTGTGTTCTTGGCATTTAAGTATTTGTAACTATTTATTGTTTGCACATACTCAACAAGTTTCCCCCCCCCCTTTTGCCAAATATCTGGCATAATTTCCACAGCAGAAAGAAGTAAGTCAACACAAGTGAGTGACTAACTCTTCCATGTCTTTATTGATGTTGTTACTGAGCCATATCCCTGAGGACTCCCTGGTATAAAGAACCCTGGGCGATAATGACAATGTCTTTATTAGATTAACATAAACAATAAATGGTTGATACTAGCAACTGGACCAAGTGTTCCCATTTTGTATTTGTTTTTGTTTTTTTATTTGGCTTACTTAGAGCTGTGGGTATTGTATTGTCTTTTCCAGAGTAAAAGCTGGTCGAGATCAAATGTCCTGATATATCATTAGCTTGTTGTATTCACTGTACAAACTGTACAGATAAAGGAGGAGAGAAAAAGACAGTCTAATGCGATTATTGATTATTAATGAATGATAAAATCAGAAATAATCTTTTCTCTTTTTTTTATGTATCGGTAATAAAACTGTGTTTTAAGGACAGATAGAGATGTACTCGTCTCTGGTGTCTCTTGGGTTTATAGTACCACATGTGCTAAAGATGAATGAGAATACAAAGCAAATTCCCTGAGCCTGTATCTGTATCAATACAAATTTGGTTTAATACAACCAAAGTAATCCATTGGAGTTTGGATCAATATCAAGTTTGTACCTAAGACAGTTCAAAATGATCAAAACATTGTTTTAATAGTGTTAAGAAAGATCAGTATTCTTATGTTATTATTTGTATCTAAGATGGCTCAAAATGATCAAACGATTGTTTTAGTAGTGTTAAGTAATTAATTTGAGCCTGGATCAATATCAAGCTTGTATCTAAGACAGTTCAAATGATCAAAACATTGTTTTAGTAGTGTTAAGAAAGATCAGTATTCTTATATTATTATTTGTATCTAAGATGGCTCAAAATGATCAAACAATTGTTTTAGTAATGTTAAGTAATTAATTTGAGCCTGGATCAATATCAAGTTTGTATCTAAGACAGTTCAAATGATCAAAACATTGTTTTAGTAGTGTTAAGAAAGATCAGTATTCTTATATTATTATTTGTATCTAAGATGGCTCAAAATGATCAACAATTGTTTTAGTAATGTTAAGTAATTAATTTGAGCCTGGATCAATATCAAGTTTGTATCTAAGACAGTTCAAATGATCAAAACATTGTTTTAGTAGTGTTAAGAAAGATCAGTATTCTTATATTTATTATTTGTATCTAAGATGGCTCAAAATGATCAAACGATTGTTTTAGTAATGTTAAGTAATTAATTTGAGCCTGGATCAATATCAAGTTTGTATCTTAGATGGATCAAAATGATCAAAACAATATCTTATTTCATAATTGGTATCAGAGTTGAGTTTTTTTTACTGAGTAATAAAATTGATGCCTTGTAGCTTTAAATTGGATTAGAGTAAATTTTGATGTGGAGTAGATCTTTGAATCATAGATCAGGGTCAAATCCCATTTTTATATGACAAGTTTTTTTTTTGTTGTTGTTCCATGGTTCATAATTAAAACTAATCTCTCATAATATAAGAAAATATCTAATCATCATCATCATCATCATCATCATCATCTATATCATCATCTCATCATATGATAAAAATCTATTTTATCATCATCATCATCATATGATAAAATATCTTTTTATCATCATCATCATCATGAAAATATCTATTTTATCATCATCATATCATCATCATCATCATGATAAAATATCTATTTTATCATCATCATCAGATATAAAATATCTATTTTATCATCATCATCAGATAAAATATCTATTTTTATCATCATCATCAGATAAAATATCTATTTTATCATCATCATCATATGATAAAATATCTATTTTATCATCATCATCATATGATAAAATATCTATTTTATCATCATCATGTCGCTAAGTAGCACAGATATCCATGACAATCTCTCGCCAACGTTCCCTATCACTCATTGCCCCTGGGAGGTCCTCTACACAGCCTCCGTGCATAGTTGTTCAATGTAGGTCCTTGGTGGGCGGCTCACATTAGCATGTCCATGCGTTGGCTTCCACAGGAGAACGTCACTTTTGAGCTCGTCCTTGCTTCTCCAGCAGTGTCCAGCATGCCTAGTCCGTCTCACTCGGGTGGTTTGTGAGATGGCTGGAAGGTGGCCATACAGCTGCTTCCTTGTAGGGTGCTGTTTCCATGACTTGTTCAAGACTGCATGCAGCATTCTTGTGCAGCTCCCATCTAGTTTATTCTCAAGGCGCTTCGTTAGGGTCCAAGTGGTGCAGCCATACAGCATTACTGATATAACCACAGCCTGGAAGAATTGTTGCTTTAACTTGTCAGTGAAATCAGATTTCCATATGACTGATAATTTGTTTGTGGTCGACCATGCCTTTCCTATTCGTGTGTTAACATCGCTTTCTGTGGAAGAGATATTACTACCTAGGTATGTGAATTGTTCTACTGGCTTAACTCTTAACATCCTATACCGCCTCATTCTGCCCGGCCGGAAGTCACATTCATTTTCCTAATCTGACTCAAATGATAGCCTTTGTTTAAATGTAATATTAAACATATTTAGAAGTCTTTCTTTTAAGGGAAATAACTGGTAACTTTGAATGAAAAGATCATTTTTAGCCATTTTTTGATAGATCCTTATAGGAATGGTGCTCTGGACTTGGAAAATTCTCAATAGGAAGTTAAGTTAAGAGACGTACCATCGAGTGTGGATATATCCCCTTTCTTTTTGAAACACATGAAATCACATTTTATATGACAAGTTGTTTTTTTGTTGTTGTTGTTGTTACATGGCTCATTATTAAAACTAATCTTGCCATGATATGATAAAATATCTATTTTATAGTCCTCATTATATTAAGATTAATCAGATCTAGAACTTTATATGTTTGTTGTTTTTTTTAAAACAGAGATGAAGATCCAACAGAGAGGGGGAAATCAGTGTCTTTAAACTTAAATCAAGATCAAATCCAATTTAATATTTCAGTTTTGACCCTTTTATAATTGAACATAATCTGGATCAAAGGTTGAGATTTCCAAAGTTTACAGTGGATCAACATTATGGCTAAGAGTAGTCATATATGTTCATAGAGGAAGCGTGTGGTGTA
Source organism: Doryteuthis pealeii (assembly GCA_023376005.1). NCBI lineage: Eukaryota > Metazoa > Mollusca > Cephalopoda > Myopsida > Loliginidae > Doryteuthis > Doryteuthis pealeii. Next base: position 65,110,379 of record CM042161.1, on the reverse strand, counting down.
ATGGTTAAAGTCATGGGAAATGGACTCGTCACCCCGAGTTCAAATCCTGGACGTTGCATTTCACTTGGCGTTAATATCGTAGGGAAAGGTATGAATCCTACTCTCCCTCCAACTATGGGTAAATAGTAGGGCAGACTGGGCTCTTTAACCTTGGTTAGGCAACCGGTCTAGGAGAAGGACAACTCTGAATTCAAACCTGCTGAACTCTGCTTAAGAAATTGACCTTGTGTCATATCCAGCTCATGCGGAGGGGTTGGTAAAATATATATATATGTTCATAGAGGCACATGATGTAATGGTTACCATTATATTAAATAGTTATGATTAGATGAGTTTAAATCCTTGATAAGCTTTTTATATTTCACATAGCGCTACTACTCTTGGGAAAGGTATGAATCCAACTATTCTCCCTCCAGCAATGGGTAAATAGTTGAGCAGACTGGGCTAAATACCTACCAAAGAAAGTAGTGAATTCAAAGAATTAACAGAGATATTAGACTTTAAAACACCTCTGACTAAATCCTAATCATAGTTCATATTTTTAACAAAAATGTAAACCTGGGTTTTTTGTTATAGGTGATATACCCTATAGACCAATGGAATGCGCTGACTGTTACTATAAGTAACAGGGACAATTATGGTAGAGTAAGCCAATGCGAGTCAGCTCATAACTCTATTGTCGGACGTATTTCCCACTTCTCTGTACTGTAATTGTCTACGCTTTTGTTAATACATTTTCCTACATTTGTTACCCGTCGTTTTGTTCTTATTTGACCCCTTAAAACCCCACAACAGTTTTATTTTAGTTTCTTGTCTAATTTTAGATGTCACATCCTACTATGTCAAATGGGTTGGATAAATACCTATCAAAGTAAGTGTTGAATTCACATCCTACCTATGTCAAATGGGTTGGATAAATACCTATCAAAATAAGTGGTGAATTCACATCCTATCTATGTCAAATGGGTTGGATAAATACCTATCAAAATAAGTGTTGAATTCACATCCTACCTATGTCAAATGGGTTAGATAAATACCTATCAAAATAAGTGGTGAATTCACATCCTACCTATTCAAATGGGTTGGTATCAAAGTAAGTGTTGAATTCACGCTATGTCAAATGGGTTGGATAAATACCTATCAAAATAAGTGTTGAATTCACATCCTACCTATGTCAAATGGGTTAGATAAATACCTATCAAAATAAGTGGTGAATTCACATCCTATCTATGTCAAATGGGTTGGATAAATACCTATCAAAGTAAGTGTTGAATTCACATCCTATCTATGTCAAATGGGTTGGATAAATACCTATCAAAGTAAGTGTTGAATTCACATCCTACCTATGTTAAATGGGTTGGATAAATACCTATCAAAGTAAGTGTTGAATTCACATCCTACCTATGTCAAATGGGTTGGATAAATACCTATCAAAGTAAGTGTTGAATTCACATCCTACCTATGTCAAATGGGTTGGATAAATACCTATCAAAGTAAGTGTTGAATTCAATCCTACCTATGTCAAATGGGTTGATAAATACCTATCTATCTATGTCAAATGGGTTGGATAAATACCTATCAAAATAAGTGTTGAATTCACATCCTACCTATGTCAAATGGGTTGGATAAATACCTATCTAAGTGTTGAATTCACATCCTACCTATGTCAAATGGGTTAGATAAATACCTATCAAAATAAGTGGTGAATTCACATCCTATCTATGTCAAATGGGTTGGATAAATACCTATCAAAGTAAGTGTTGAATTCACATCCTACCTATGTCAAATGGGTTGGATAAATACCTATCAAAGTAAGTGTTGAATTTGTCAAATGGGTTGGATACCTATCAAAGTAAGTGTTGAATTCACATCCTACCTATGTCAAATGGGTTGGATAAATACCTATCAAAGTAAGTGTTGAATTCACATCCTATCTATGTCAAATGGGTTGGATAAATACCTATCAAAATAAGTGTTGAATTCACATCCTACCTATGTCAAATGGGTTGGATAAATACCTATCAAAGTAAGTGTTGAATTCACATCCTACCTATGTCAAATGGGTTAGATAAATACCTATCAAAATAAGTGGTGAATTCACATCCTATCTATGTCAAATGGGTTGGATAAATACCTATCAAAAAGTGTTGAATTCACATCCTACCTATGTCAAATGGGTTGGATAAATACCTATCAAAATAAGTGGTGAATTCACATCCTACCTATGTCAAAGATAAATACCTATCAAATAAGTGTGAATTCACATCCTACCTATGTCAAATGGGTTGGATAAATACCTATCAAAATAAGTGGTGAATTCACATCCTACCTATGTCAAATGGGTTAGATAAATACCTATCAAAATAAGTGGTGAATTTGAAGAATTGGCAGAGATATGAGGCTTTAAAACTCCCCTGAATTAGTGCTATTCGTAGTTCATATTTTGAAACCTAATGTAAATTTTATTTTTATTTCTTTTTTAATTTGAGGCATTTGTGACATGTCAAATCCTACTCTTGCCGAACGGGTTAAGTAAATACCTACTAAAGAAAGTGGCGAAATCAAAGAACTGGAAGAGATATGCAGTTTTAAACACCCTTAACTTAGCGCTGTTCTTAATACATACACAATACTACCAAAGAAAGTGGCAAATTTTGAGAATTGACAGAGATAAGAGGCTTTAAAACACCCCTAACTTATTACTATTCCTATTACATATAATACACCTGACTTTGTGCTATTCCTAGAGTTAAATCAAACTTAACGGAACATTAAAAAGAAAAAAATACCAAACATCAGGGAACTAACCGAATTTAATTAAATTTTTAGTGTTGATATATTAATGAATAAAAGATATAATGCACCAGTATTTTATTTAAAAAAATTTACATTTTTTCAGGTCAGTTAACTTTGAACCCATGTATTTTGAGAATCTGTATTACGTCTCAAAGATACGTGGCTCTAAGTTAACTGACCAAAAAAATGTAAAAGTTTTAAAATAAAATAACTGGTGCATTATATATTTTATCATTAATATATCAACACTGAAAATTTCATTAAATTCGGTTAATTCCCTGATTTTTGGAATTTTTTTCTTTCAGCGGGGTGATATACGATGGTGTAATTTAGGTCTGTTAAGTTTGATTTAACCATTCCTAGTATATATTTTTGACCAACATGTAAATCTTGTTTTATTTTCATCTCTTGATTGAAATTGAAACTTAGATTACAATGCTACCAAAGAAAGTGCCGAATTTGGAGAATTGATAGAAATATGAGGCTTTAAAATTGACTTAGTGCTATTTGTTGTACATATTTTCAACAAGAATTTG
>CM042161.1:65039547-65102047 GCA_023376005.1 Doryteuthis pealeii | reverse complement strand
TTAAGAGTTAAAATGAAATGTTAATTATACAATACTTTACTATCTGCTCCCCACAGATCCAAGCCATGCTACTCATACGCAGAGTTGTTGTGGGCCAGTATTGAACCCAGAACCTTGTGGTTCTGAGCTGGATACTCTACTGACTATGCTAAACCAGGCCTATCCATTCGTTAATACTTTCCAAATAAATGCTAGATTTGAGCCATGATGATGCTCATGATGATAACATCTGTGAAATCAAGATTTACTTTAAAATGAAATGTTAATTATACAATACTTCACAGGTCCATCTTCTGGGACTGTGAGGTAGAATTTCTCAGCTTTACCATAATTCAAAGAGAGAATGGTGTTGGTACCATTGAAAGGTAGAAGCAAAACTCTGGGAGGAAAGAAAGATGTCTTGCAACTTGATCTCTGTTGACTAAATGTTCCAAATTCCTTGGGTGTGTCTGTCTGTGTTGGCAAAGCACAAAAAAGACATGAAGACGTCTTGTCTTGTCTGGCGCCTATACGACTCTGAATCCTTTAAAATGGCCTGTTTCCTGGCTACTTTCCATTAGATGCAACAACTGCACTTGGTGGAGAGCAGGTGGGGGTTGGAAGGTTGACGTTCAGCCTCCTCTTTAAGGGTTAGGAATTTAAGTGTGGCATTACTTTATTTTTTTTTTTTTTTTTTTTAAATTTAGTTATCAAATTCAGACAGGAATTTTCTATTAGAAGTGAGTTGAAAATCTGGTTCTTTGTAGATGCTTTCAGATCTAGAAACAAGATGAAGAAAAAAGAAAAGTTTCTTCAATTTTTTTTAGAGACATCTGGTTTGGTGTTTTTTTTGTTCTTTGTGCATAGATGAGTGTGCAAACTATGAATGTAGTTTCACGGCGCATCAAGTCCTATACAATTATCCTGAGTCAAGCTGCATCTCAATCTTCACACTATATTGTACTAGCACCTGTGGTGTAATGGTTATCATAGGAAATGGACATGATGACACAAGTTCAAATCCTGGACGAGACTGTTTGTATTTCACATAGTACTAATACCCTTAGGAAAGATATGCATCCAACTATTCTGCAGCTATGAATAAATAGTGGGATAGACTAGCTCAGTTGGTAGATCATTCGACTAGAAACCACAAGGTTCCTAGTTTGATACCGGTTCTCGCCAAATCAGCGTATGAGTAGCGCATGGACCTGTGCGGTAAAGTAAGGAGCTGATGGAAAGTGTGGCGCTCCACCTCAGATGCAGAAATAATCTCCTTGGTCTAGCGCTAGTGAAAAGGGGATAGACTCTCTCGCTGATTGGCTGATACCAACTTTAGGCCACCCCAACGACTTTACTTACTTTATAGCAACCAGTCTAGGAGTAGGAAAACTCTGTATTTAAACCTGTTAAACTCTGCTTAAAAATTGATCTGCTTGTGGGGAGCATTAGTTGCTAAATACATATTTATGATGTAAAGTAAAAAATTATCCGCACTTTCACCATAACATATGTTTATTATTATCGTACTGCAATTTGCACATGTATGATTATAGTTGGTACTGTTGTGGTCACGTGATCAAAGTTTGAGCCTGATTGTGCCATTTTGCTTGCTGTCTTTACAGTGTAAACATGGCCACTCAATTAGCGGTATGCACCAAAGAAGTGACCTGATTTCTCAGGCCAGAAGGAGTGTCAGGCACTGAAATTCAACATAGTTTTAACACAATGCAAAGACAGTACCATGTAGAAGTGTGTATGCAAAGACTACCATGTAGAAGTGTGTATGAATGGACAGAGAAATTTAAAGTGGCCAGACAAGTGTGATGCACAAAGAGGGAGCAGGACGCCCATCAATCTGATGCAAAGGTTTATCACTTGATAGATGGTAATGGCGAACTGGCAAGTTATAATCGATAAGGTAGCTTGTTCTCTGCTGATTATGGTTCTGTCTATCAAATCCTCATGATGAGCCCAGCTTCCATAAAACAAGAGTGTGGATAATTTTTTTTGTGGTTGATTGATTTTAATGGCATATCAACCTGTCTGGGGTTATGTCATGCCTAGCGGTTAGGAAGTAATATATGTTGTGTATCTATATTTACACTTTTAGGAAGTGCATGGTGTAATGGTTAAAGTCATGGGAAATGGACTCGTCGTCCCGAGTTCAAATCCTGGACGTGGCAATTATTTCACTTAATGCTAATACCCTTGGGAAAGGTATGAATCCTACTCTTCCCTCCAGCTATGGGTAAATTTAACCTTGGTTAGGCAACCGGTCTAGGAGAAGGACAACTCTGAATTCAAACCTGTTGAACTCCGCTTAAGAAATTGACCTTGTGTCGCATCCTGCTCGTGCGGAGGGGTTGGTAAATATATATATATTTACACTTTTGTAGTAATTGGTTTTTACAATGTGTTAGCATCTTTTTTCTCCCTCTGTGAACACTTTAATACACATACACTCACATTACTTATAATGATAGTATAGATATTGCTTTTTATGAATTCTCAAATATTTTTGAATTGTACCCTTTTTCCCTCTCTAAGGGGACATGGTAACATACACTGACAATTCTTTTTTCATATCTTCCCTCTGTATTTGTTGATTCCTCCCTTTTTTTTCCCTCTCTGAACACTTTAATGCACATACACTGACATTACTTTATAATGGTAGTATAGATATATATATCTTATTATAATGGAGATTGTGTGTTTGTCTGTAACCGAAATTATATTACTACTCAAGTCACAATTCCCTTAGTTATTTACGTCATATTCTCCATGGTTTTATTTTTATTTAAACCTCTTAATAATAAAATTGTTTTACATTATTAATACTGTTAAGCATATCTACATACTAACAACATGCAATTATATTTATATATACAACAAAATAGCGGTTTACTGTGCGAATGAAAAGGCTAATTTGCATATTGATATTAAAAATGTGATTTTAATAAATATGTGCTTAGTATTATTGATTTCTAACTGTTTGGTTTTATTTTAATAAATATAAGCAAAAATCTCTTCAATGAATCTTAAATGAAATCCATTAACAAGAAAAAATAACTGTCATTTTATTCTTTACTTCCTCTTTTAACTAAATACTTAAATTAGAAAAAATAAAAATGAAAGACGAGAGTGATGGAAGAGTAAGTTTCAGTTGTTCTATTTTTCGATTATACCCCCTGTGTTTCAAATCTTTTTATATGCATTTTTATTTAGTTTCATTGGCCTTTCTAATTTAATATGATATTTTATTACATTAAAACTTAAATACTTGCACCCGGAGTGTGCATATATTTGCTAGTATTTTTAATTCTCAAACATTTTTGAATTGTACTCTTTTTCTCTCTCTATGGACATGGTAACACACATTGACAATTCTTTTTTCATATCTTTGTTGATTCCCCCTTTTTTTCTCCCTCTCTGAACACTTGTCACATACACTGACATTACTTTATAATGGTAGTATATATATATATATATATATATATATATATATATATATAATAGAGTAAACTACAGACACGTGTTTTGAGGTATCACCTCTCATCAGTGCAGTTATACCATTTTTAGCAGGTGCCTCTGGCTGGGTTCGAGACCTGAACGAACTTACGCTCGCCAAACCTCTTATAATCTTTTTGATTCTCAAACATTTTTGAATTGTACTCTTTTCATATTTAGTATTAAGTTATATCTTTAACATACACTTTGAGTATTCATCGCTTTATGCCAATTATTTTTGGTGCCATGTTTACCATTTCTGTGATGCCTTCTGAGAGTACCAACTGTGGAAATGGTTATCAGGAAGAGAAAGATTTCTTCCAAACAAATCAAAAAGCAAGTCAGAGAAAAGTTTTCAATGTGCCCCCCCCCCTACGTATAGTGATGGTGTCAGACCTCCTAGTTCGGCTCTTCTCAATTTACTTGTTGTTGATCTTGGATTTTTTTTTCTTCCCTTCGTATTTATTCATCCGATTAACAATTTCCATATCCTTGTGCATACAGGTGAGATTTCCAGCCTCAAGGCCAAATTCCCTTAGAATCGCACGTTTTTAAAAGACACTTGTTTATGTTGCTGACTACATTAAATTTCTATCTATTGAGATCCAGATTTTTATATATAACCCTTATTCTCTCTCTCTCTCTCTCTCATATTAATTACCCTTCTCTCTCTCTCATTTTTATTACCTTTCTCTCTCTCACTCTCATTTTAATTACCCTTCTCTCTCTCTCTCACTCTCTCATTTTAATTACCCTTCTCTCACTCTCTCATTTTAATTACCCTTCTCTCTCTCTCATTTCAATTACCTTTCTTTCTCTCTCTCTCATTTCAATTACCTTTCTTTCTCTCTCTCATTTTAATTACCCTTCTCTCACTCTCTCATTTTAATTACCCCTCTCTCTCTCTCTCTCTCTCTCTCTCTCTCTCTCTCTCTCTCTCTCTCTCTCTCTCTGCATTTTTTATTACCCCTCTCTCAATTTCCTTCTCTTTTTCTTTTGCTTTCATTCCCTTGATTATCCCTCTCTATTTCTCACACTTAATATTTCTCCTTTTCTTTGGCTCTCTCATTTTTTATTACCTCTCTCTCTATTTCTTTCTCTTGACTATCTATCTCTATTCCTCGCACAATAGTTCTCCCTCTCACTTTTTAATTATACTTCTCTCTCAATATTTTCTTTATTACCTCTATCTCTATTTCCCCTCTCTTTTTCTTTCTTTTTAAATTTCTCCCTCCCCAGCTCTTCATTGCCTCCATTTATAACCCTTCTTTCTTATTCTCTCTCTCTCTCAATTTAAAGTTCTCCACTGGTCATCTGACAACTTAACCCTACCCTATCCCATTGGTAGACAAAACCTACATTGCATTTGCATTTAATATATCTCCACTGGAATCCATGTTTTTATCTTATTTCTCTTCTTGCTTTTATGACAAATCCACACGCTCAGTTTTCGTCTCAAAGAAATTCTGACCATTGCTTAAGGGTATCTACTATTCACATGATGCACTGGAGGCATTCATCATGTAAGGGTTCTAGGTGAAAGCAGTTTTACAGTAGAGATCTCTTGTGGCATAAAGTTTGATTCTTTCTTGAAGTAGAAAGATGTAGTATCAGTTTTAATCCTTAGGGCTGTAGGTGAAAGCAGTTTTACAGTAGAGATCTCTTGTGGCATAAAGTTTGATTCTTTCTTGAAGTAGAAAGATGTAGTATCAGTTTTAATCCTTAGGGCTGTAGGTGAAAGCAGTTTTACAGTGGAGATACCTTGCGGCATAAAGTTTGATTCTTTCTTGAAGTAGAAAGATGTAGTATCAGTTTTAATCCTTAGGGCTGTAGGTGAAAGCAGTTTTACAGTAGAGATCTCTTGTGGCATAAAGTTTGATTCTTTCTTGAAGTAGAAAGATGTAGTATCAGTTTTAATCCTTAGGGCTGTAGGTGAAAGCAGTTTTACAATAGAGATCTCTTGCGGCATAAAGTTTGATTCTTTCTTGAAGTAGAAAGATGTAGTATCAATTTTAATCCTTTTCCACTGATCTGTGCTTAGTTGTATCAGAGTTTATCCTGTCTTGAAGAAGAGAGTTGTACAATCCTCATCTGCTAATCCATGACTCCAGTGAGCAACACAGGACAATTTATCAACACCTTTAAATAGTAAATTGGATACATGTTTTTGATTGGCTGATTCAGCTGATACTGTTTTGGGACAGTTTATAAATACAAGTTGTGATCTTCAGTACACCTTATACCCAAAAATGGAAGTGCGTGGTGTAATGGTTAAAGTCATGGGAAATGGACTCGTCGCCCCGAGTTCAAATCCTGGATGTGGTAATTGCATTTCACTTAGCACTAATACCCTTGGGAAAGGTATAATCCTAATCTCCCTCCAGCTATGGATAAATAGTAGGGCAAACCGGGTTCTTTAACCTTGGTTAGGCAACTGGTCTAAGGAAAACTCTGAATTCAAACCTGTTGAACTCCGCTTAAGAAATTGACTTTGTGTCACATCCTGCTCGTGCAGAGGAGTTGGTAAATATATATACCCAAAAATAATCCAAAACTGAGGAGTGGTGATCACCAAAACTATCATCAGCTCTCCACTTTACTGCACAGATCTAAGCTGTGCTGAGTTGGTATTGAACCCAAATGTTCAGTAGCTTCTTTTTGTCTTTGCTTCTTTCTACTTTATATGGAATTTTTCTATTAAGGGAATGAACCGTGAAGATCCCTTGTGGAATAAAGCTTGATCCTTTCTTGAAATAGAAAGATGTAGTATCAATTTCAATCCTTGTCCGTTGATCCATCCTGAATTGTATCAGACTTTATCCTGTCTTGAAGTACTGAGTTGTACAATCCTCGTCTGCTAGTCCATGACTTCAGCGAGCAACTCAGGACAATCTATCAACACCTTTAAATAGTAAATTGAATACATGTTTGGACGTTTTTGATTGGCTGATTCAGCTGTTTTGGAAGAGTTTATAAATACAAGTTGTGATCTTCAGCACACCTTATACCAGAAGGTTTGGTTTATTGATTTTAACGGCATATCAACCCGTCTGGGGTTATGTCATGCCAAACAGGAAATAATATGTCGTATTTATATTTATACTTTTTAGTAATTTTAATAATGTGTTAGCACCATTGGGTATCATGGTGTATGGTATTAAGTTCATGTCTATATTCTATTATATAATTTTATTTCCATCAAAAAGGAAAGAATGTCCTCCATGTTGACATTTTCACATTTTCAAATTGTCAGATTTTAAAAAAGAATTTCTTTTTTTTAAATTCTCGAAAAGACATAAGATTCTTTCTTTGAAAACTCCCCCAAAACCTCTTGTTTATAACTAAATGATTATCCGAGGAAAAATGTGTGTAAATAAACCAGTTTGTCTACAGAGTCTCAAAGAATGAAAATAGCCAAAATTGGTTATTCCAAGACACTGGAATGTTCACACCTTGAAATTAATGCCAAAATTGGGGTGCCATTTGACAGCAAAGTGTTAATAATCAAACCATTCCTGAAGATGATCCCCCATGTAAAAGTGTGAAAGCTATCTAAAAGAAGCAGGTTTTTCAAGACATGGATGCACTTTGTTCACAATCTATTGTCACCAATAACACAAAGTCATTATCGTTTCACTCGTCTCTTCTGGGCCATTATCACCAGATTTACCTTTTACCACCTCTCATTTGCAAGACACAGAGTCGTTCCATTGCTACAGAGTCTGTTTGGTACTAGCTATAAGGGTTTAGGACTTCTTTTTTAATAACTTTAACTGTAGTTTTTATCTGTCACCAAATAAATGCATCCTTATTCAAAGTTGCTGTCTTACATACAAGGTGTGTCAAAAAATTATCGAGATTGAAGCTGTATTTACCGAGATAGAAATGAAGAATGAATGAAATGTTAATTTTTTTCAGAATTCAAAAAAATCGAGATTGAAGCTGTATTTACGAGATAGAAATGAAGAATGAATGAAATGTTAATTTTTTTCAGAATACAGGGTGTGTCAAAAAGTGTCGAGATTGAAGCTGTATTTACCGAGATAGAAATGAAGAATGAATGAAATGTTAATTTTTTTGAGAATACAGGGTGTGTCAAAAAAGTGTCGAGATTGAAGCTGTATTTACCAAGATAGAAATGAAGAATGAATGAAATGTTAATTTTTTCAGAATACAGGGTGTGTCAAAAAAGTGTCGAGATTGAAGCTGTATTTACCGAGATAGAAATGAAGAATGAATGAAATGTTAATTTTTTTCAGAATACAGGGTGTGTCAAAAAAGTGTCGAGATTGAAGCTGTATTTACCGAGATAGAAATGAAGAATGAATGAAATGTTAATTTTTTTCAGAATACAAGGTGTGTCAAAAAAGTGTTGAGATTGAAGCTGTATTTACCAAGATAGAAATGAAGAATGAATGAAATGTTAATTTTTTTCAGAATACAAGGTGTGTAAAAAGGTACCAGGTTTAAAGCTGTATTTACCAAGATAGAAATGAAGAATGAATGAAACATAAGTTTTTTTTGTTTTTTTTTAGAATACAAAAATACAAAAATCTCAATAATTTTTTGACACGTCTTGTATATTCACCAAGCTCTCTGCACGAGCAGGATGTGACACAAGGTCAATTTCTTAAGCGGAGTTTAAATAAAAAATAAAAATTTGGCAGATAAGCAACACTGGATAATCAGGATTACCATTTTTACATTCCTTCTTGGATGATTTGGACAGTCTCATTTTTAACCAGAGGGCGTTGTAAGATGATAACGGTCGGAAGATTAAGGAACAAGAGTGTATTTAGATTGAGACTAGTTTCATTCTCACCCTACCCTTTTTTTTCCAAAGTTGTACTGACTTGTCTAGACATCATCACTTCTTTTATATATTTACCCAACCCCTCTGAATTTTCACAGAGATTTCCTTCTCCTAGACTGGTTGCCATACCAATGAGTATGGAGGATGCTGCATTTGCACAATCCTGTGTTTTGCCCAAAAATATTTTGTTAAAATTCCAACTAGGAAACACCAGGTTCCGGGTTTGATACCGGCCCTCGCCAACTCAGCGTATGAGTAGCACAGGGATCTGTGCAGTAAAGTGAGTAGCTGATGGTAGGTTTGGCATCCCACCTCAGACATCAAAAAAATCTCCTTGGTCTAACACTAGTGGAAAGGGAATAGACTCCCTCGCTGTCTGGCTGATACCGACTTGAGGCTAGTCTCATTCATTCTTTCATCATATTTTGTCTTTGTTGTTTTTCTTTCTAACTTCCTTTAATTCTATTTTTTATTTTAAGAATTCAGCAGATAAGCAACACCAGATTATCAGGATTTACATTTTTGCATTTCCTCTTGGATGATTTGAATGGTCTCATTTTTAACCAGAGGGTGTTTGCAAGATGATAACGGTCGGAAGATTAAAGAACAAGAGTATTAATATATAGATTGAGACTAGTCTCAGCTCCCCCCCTTTTTTTTTCAGATTTGTACTGACTTGTCTAGACATAATTTTCTTGGCTTTGCACATGTTTTCATTTAAATTTGAAATTTAAAAAATAACAACCTAAAGCTTTAGTTTTGGTATGTTTTGATCGCACCTTGTATATATGATATTAATATATTTCTGAATATAAATCATAAGTTCTAATCCAATATCAAAGCTGAGGTTTAATTATTATTACCATTAATCACTTTTAAGGAAGTCACCAACCAGTGCAGTTGTTAATGACTCAGAAACGATAATAAGCAAACTAGGATCAAATTCCGCTTATGGCGGCTGTTGCTATATTTTTTTTTTTTTTTTTTTTTTTTTTTTTTTTTTTGCTAATTCGTTTTTGAAAAAGTCATAAATTTGATAGTTTGCCAGTCGCGTTCCTTGAAAGTTATGATCTGCAAAAATGGGAGACAGGTGAACCCATTAGGGATTCCAGGTGTGAGGTCACCAAAAAGTCGTCAGACAGGAAAACAAAATCAGGGAAATCAGATTCCAGTCAAAGACTCATTCTATTACTTAGAGGCGTTCATGGTGTAATGGTTATTGTCATTGAAAATGGACACAGTGACACAAGTTCAAATCCTGGACCAGGCTGGTTGCATTTCACATAGCACTAATACCCTTGGGAAAGGTATGAATTTGAATACTCACTCTCTTTTTAAATTGGTTAGGCAACCGGTCTACGAGAAGGAAAACTCTGAATTCAAACCTATTAAACTCTGCTTAAGCAACTGATTATCTGTCTCATCTCTCTCTGTGAATGTGTGTGTGTATATATATATATATATATATATATATATATATATATATATATATATACCAACCCCCTCTGCACAAGTAGAATGTCACACAAGGTTAATTTCTTCTCTTAGACTGGTTGCCCAACCAAGGTTAAAGTGCCCAGTCTGCCCTACTATTTACCCATAGCTGGAGAGAGAATAGTTGGAGTCATAACTTTCCCAAGGGGGTTAGAACTATGTGAAATGCAAATAACTTCATCCAGGATATATATATATATATATATACACATACACAGTTATTTATCAACCCTTCCACATGAGTAGGATGCAATACAAGGTCAATTGAATTCAGAGTTTTCTTTCTCTTAGACTGGTTACCTAGCCAGGGTTAAAGAGCCCAGTTTGCTCTACTATTTACCCATAGCTTGAGGGAGAGTAGTTGTATGCATGCCTTTCCCAAGGGTATTAGCGCTATGTGAAATGCAAGCTGCGTTTTCCAGGATTTGAACTTGTGTCACCAAATCCATTTCCTACGACTATAACCATTACACCATGAACCTTCATTCTACAGTGTGTCCACAAAGTCTTGAAACAGTTTTAAAATTGAACATTTAATAACTCACATTGTACAAATGATAAAATCTTTTTATAAAAAAAAACATATAAAAGTTCAACTCTTAAAGGTTTGATGTTAATGTATTTTTTTTATTATTGCACTTCAACATGACTGCCATCTTTGTTGATACATTTTCAACCTGTATCGGCACTTTATGGACCCATATATGCATTAAGTTCTGTATTTTTATTTTGCTATTCTTAGTTAATAATTTTGGTTTCTAAGAATTGTTGTCATCTGTCTTTGATTATTACTGAGATTCTTCATGTCAGTCCCTGAAGATTCATTAGCGTTGTCTTTGTGTTTGCTGCATGGCACTGGGAGGAGACAGACAAATTACCTAATAAAGGATGAAGAGGGAATTTAAACTCGATGATAATGGTCTGCTATTCTAGCTCATTAACTATTGCACCACATGAAATGCTCATCATTTTAAAGTGTTGTTAAGACAATATGAAAAGAATTCTTTGCAAATGAACAAAGAGCAGAGAGTCAGGTTGATATTGAGAAAAACTGTCACAGAAGACAAAAATTATTTTCAATTTTATTCTCTTCAAAAGCTGTTGTACTGTGCCCTCTCAAATGCAAAAACAATCATGACCATATGACCTTTAGGCACCCCTTCCGCGATCTCGACTCACAAGGACACTTTTCTCATTTACACCATCAAAATCTGGTTGTTTATTAGGGTTAGGGGTTAGTTTTATAATTTAAAACAAAAAAAAACTCTAAAGATCGTCTGTTAACAATTAACCAGATTTTGACGGTGTAAATAGAAAAAAATGTCCCCACGAATCGAGATCGCAAATTATGGTCCACAATCTCCTTGGTCTAGTGCTAGTGAAAAGGGGATAGACTCCTTTGCTCTCTTTCTAAGAAAAGGAAACTACATGAAATGCTTATTATTTTGAAGTGTAGTTAAGACAATATGAAAGGTAAAATGGATATGAATCCTGTAGAAAAAACAAGATGTTAAAAGTTTTGCTAATCTGTTTTATGAAGAGGAAAACATTGTAAACAGAAACTGCTTACAATGTTGCTTGATAAAGATTCATATTAGTCAGTAACATCTTGTTAAGACAATATGAAAAACATTCTTTGCAAATGAATGAGTTGGAGGCGCGTTAGAGTCATAGAAAATACTCGTCAACCGAGTTCAAATCCTGGACGAAGCTACAGTTCATACAGCACTAATACCCTTGGGAAAGGTATGAATCCAACTATTCTCTCCTCCAGCATGAGTAAATAGTAGGGCAGACTGGGCTCTAACCTTGGCTAGGCAACCAGTCTAGGAGAAGGAAAACTCTGAATTCAAACCTGTTAAACTCTGCTTGGTGTGATCACTACTAGAATAGGCTCAGTCCTAATTAGTAATCTATTTTACTAATTTAATTTAATAATTTAATTTATTTAAATTTGAATGAAGAGCAGAGAGTCAGGTTGCTATTAAGAAAAATTGTAACAGAAGACAAAAATTATTTTCAATTTCATTCTCTTCAAGCTGCCCCTTCAAACACAAAAACAATTTACTGTCTTTCTTTGGCTTATTAAACTTAACATACTACACTCACTGAGAAACTTAACATACAAATATCTCTCTTTTCATTCTCACTGAGAAACTAACATATATAACAATGTTGTACATGGTGTAAAGGTTAGAGTCATGGGAAATGCACTTGTCAAACTGAGTTCAAATCCTGACAAGACTGCATTTCACATTTCAATAATACCCTTGGGAAAAGTATGCATCCACCTACATTCCCTCCAGCTATGTGTAAATAGTACGGCAGACTGGGTTCTTTAACCCTGGCTATGTAACCAGTCTAGGAGAAGGCAAACTCTGAATTCAAACCTATTAAACTACGCTTAAGAAATTGACCTTGTGTCACATCCTGCTTGGGTGGAGGGTTTGGTAAATATATACACAAACAATGTAAAAAAAAAAGCTAATGTCTGGCACAAGGCCCACTGTGAAATAGTCATCTTTGTGTCTAATGGTCTAAGGGACAAGAGACATATACCATTATCATCAAGTCTTGCTGGTAGCACGGCTCTGTCCATCCCTATTGACCATTGCTCTTTGCCACTCCTCTCTAGGCATCTTCCAGTGTCAACACAGAGCTGATGAATGTAAAGAGAACGACACTTATGAGTTCATCCTTACTTCTCAGCAACGTCTAGCATGTCTTGCTCACCTAACTTTCAATTCTAACAATCGTTTTGCACCGACTGACAGATTAAAAACTTCTATCATAAATCCCTGTTCGGCAAATGTTTAAAGTTGCCTTACAATCACCAATTACCCGTTTATTATTACAAGACAACAAAGATCAAGTCAAGCAGAATTCCGAAACACATCTTTATTCGTAAGCAGGAAACAAAGCCGCTCATGTGAGACAGTTCCTGGATTCTTTGAAATAAAAACCCAGGAGGTCTTTGAGAGGTTAAGCACATTGTCCTTTTCGGCTGTTCTTTTTTTTTTTTTTTCTCAGTTGGAACCAAAACCAAAAAAAAAAAGAAAATGGAAGAAAGAAATTAGCACCAATTTCTCTGTTCTTTGAAGTTCTTTTATTACCAAAACTTCAACTGAAGCGATTTTAATCCTTTCATTGCCATCATGTCTTTTACATCCTAACCAAAGTCGGTACTACATCATCATTTAAAAGAAGAGACATTTTTATCTTTTTTTTTTTTACCTTTTACTTGCTGTTGATCTTTATATATATATATATATATATATATATATATATTTGAAGAAAAAATAGAAGTGAATCCGACATGTAATATTGAAAATTGAAAAAACACAAGTTTCATAAATGAATAATATTTATTATGCTTACGCTGCAGTGTTTCGGTTTTTTTAGATAGACCTTGATCAGTTTTTGTTATTTCAATTTTTACAATATTACATATATGTTTATTGCTTTAATTTCTAGCCTGAGTTGAAAAAATCTGATCTTAAAAGTCATCTTATATATATATATATATATATATATATGTATATAATATAATATGATATAATATAATGGAGAATGAATGTGAAAAGTTTTTGTATATGAAGGTGCTCAATGCTAAAATACCAGAGTAATTTAAAATCAGAGATGAAATATTATGGTGTTAATTTTCCATAATTGCAATTTTATGCATATTATGCAATTTTCAAACGATCAAAAATGTTAAAATTTATAAAATGGTGGCTTTTTCAGCATTTACATAAGATGAAGCATGCTCACGCAATGGAATGTTATAACGTAAGACTTATATTTAAATGCATAAACATGCTTAGGTCTTAATGCATGCGGCGTCCAGATGAAAAAGATAAATAAAATTAGGATTGGAATTAAATTTTTTAAAAATGTGTGTATGTGTAAGATGACTTTTAAGACCAGATTTTTTCCACTTGGGATAGACAAGTCATCAAAAGGATCCCTTCCGATCAATTGGGTGGTCATGGCAAGCTCCCAACCCTTTTTATCATATAGGTGCTAGAATATGGTGACTGAGGGTTTTAGTGTCCTAAGTATGATGTTAAAGTACATCTAGTGGTGAGGTTCCAATTCTGGAGAGTGTGCCACAATTTGACTTTAAAACCACTTACAGCCCGGTCCATTCTGACCCAGTCACTAGATCACCAAAGTTAAGCAGTGATGATCATATCCAATACTTAGATGGGTGACCATTAAACAACAGCAAGTACTGTAAGCAATCTAATTTCGAAATGACTTGATTTGGCATTAAATGACTGCAAAACCCAACAACCAACCAACCGAAATCGAATCATTATTCATAGATTGAATTTTGATATGATTAAAGCCAGTGCTGGTTTTTTTTAACTCTAACTTTTCTTTAAAAGAAACCAGAAGTGGCTACCCAGCGTCGCCTGAGTAGAGGTGGGATTTTTTAAAAGTTAGTCTCACAGATCCATTATTACTTATCGCGAGTGAGATCCTCATTGGTTGCCCCATAAAAATCCCCACGGAAATATAACAATATAGTAAGAAATTTCCATTCAATGATTTACAATTTTTTTTTTAATGATGCAATTAATTCAATCAATCAATATTTTATTTCAAAGCGAAAAAAGAACATACAAAAAAAAATTTAAAAAATAACATGCAAATGACTTTCCCTTCTGTTACTTTTCAAATTTGAATTTTTAAATATCTTCCCAAATATAACTCAAATCTTCATTATTTTTGCTCAAAAACTTAGCCCTGGTGATATTTAATGTGTATATATATTTACTTTGTCATTAATTGTTTTATTTTCAAAGTTTCCTCCAGACTTACAGATACACACTACTGCCCTTTATATATGTATAGATCGATAGATAGATAGTTACTTTTCTAGCCTTGATCATATACTAATTATGGTAGACATTTTTTCATATTTCTCTTCAAACTGTAGGTTTGCTTTCCCTCGAAAGCATATACATAGGTATATATTTACCCACCCTCTCTGCCACGTGGGGGATGTGGCACAAGGTTAATTTTTGAGTGGAGTACAGCTGGTTTGAATTCAAAATTGGTGAAAAGTTTTCATTCACAAATCATTGATTAAAAATTATATGTTGCAGAATGATATTGATTTATAAAATGTCTTTTTCCCCCCCCCCCATGGATTTAAAATTTAATCTTAAAATCAAAAAGTTTAACCCACATTAATTTTGAAATCAAAACAATAATTAAAATATTTATAACTTCTCATTTAATCAATAAGAATTATCAATATATGGGGGAGAGTCAAAAATTATCTGCATTTCACCATAAGTAAAGTCGGCAGGGTGGCCTAATGTCGCTATCAGCCAGACAGCGAGGGAGTCTATCCCCTTTTCACTAGCATTAGACAAAGATTATCTTTAATGTCTGAGATGGTGCACCACACCTACCATCAGCTCCTCACTTGACCGCACCGATCCCTGTGCTACTCATACACTAAATTGTGATTCCTAGGCAAACGCTCTACCGACTGACCTAAACCAGCCCTATCTTTATTATTGCCACATGCCCTGAGTTAGTGAGGGTCAATATTGAACCTGTGGTCCTTACATGGATGCTCTACTGACTGAGCTAAACCAGCCCTATAATGCTTGATAAATGTATACCTATGTATAATGCTCTTGATATCTATTTCATTGTTTGATTTGGTTTTACGGCATATCAACCTCAGTGGGTCATTTAATGCCGATAAAGTTTTGAAATAAATCAATTCTTAATGGATAATACAATTTTGTTTATCAACTCATGTTTTCTATTCAACCCATAGATGGGACCCTAACAGGTCCATTCATTGTATATGTTTTTATATGAAAAAAATGTATTCATAAGTTTTGTACCAATTCCGTTATACGTTTCCTACTTTGTCACTTCAGTAAGCAAATTCATCGGTACCACAACTTTCATAGTAATTCTTATCAGCTCACAGGAACTTTCTACTGTTATGTCTTTTATATAATTGTTTTTAGTCTGGGTAATTTATTTCCGCTAAAGAAAAATAACGAGGTGGAAAAAGGTAACATCCAAAGAATTAATTACCTTGTCAGGTGCGTATTTAAAAAAAAAAAAGACAATTACCCATCGGTCGTTGAGTAAGGAGAACAAAGAAAGTATTCTGATGAAAACACAGTCCAATAGATGCATTACCAAAAAATAATAATAATAATAATAATAATAATAATAATAATAATAAAATCAAAGAATAATTCTAAAGAAGTACCCATGTCAACCAAAGATGGATGGAAACACAACCGGACTGATGCTGTTAGTGATTTATCATCACCATTACTTTTAATAACTTTCCTCACCTTTTTACTGATTATTCCCATTTTGGAATTCCCATCCATTCTCATTCTTTTCCAAAAGTGATGGAATATCCAAAAGAAGCTTCCGTTTATCACTTTCCCATATGACCATTGTCTAAAAGACTCCTGCCACTCTTCCGTTTGTGCTCACCCCTTGGAACTTAGAAAAGAGTGCTGGGTGGGTCGAGGGTTTGCGTTATACAACACTGCATTCGGTTATGGATACTTACTAAGTTTGGCGCTGTGTTTGGCCCACGGACACAAGAGTAGGTCAACCAAAGCCAATGTAGCTACACAATTAACAACAGCTTGCGAGATTTGGTCTACAGCAGGCAACCTGAAATATTTATAAAACTTAGTTTAATTTGGTTTACTGACATCAAAATGGGTCGCACTCAAAGATTATTATGAATCATTATCTACGTTTTCAAATTGGAACTATCAGTGGTGGTTAGAATACACTGTATCTCCTGAAGGATGGTAAGCCCCCCCCCCTTAAAAAGGGGGTGTACTCCTCAGTGCCACAGAAATGGAGCCTCAACATTAGATGCAGTTTAGTATCATACCCAAGATATACATACACACACACACATATATATATATATATATAGTAAGACTTTTGGAAGCGATATGGTCTCTGACTATGCCTGCTGAGGTCCCGGTTTCGATTTCTGTCGGAGGGAAGTCGTTAGTATACATCGCTGATGAGACTTAATAAAGTCGAAACAGTCTGTATGGTGTTCTGCATAGTGAGCCATCCTTTGCCGGGATTCACTTGTCAAGATTATTTTCTATAATTATCGAATTTTATGCGATACATACATTGTAATTGCCTTCAAGCAAAATATAAATAATGATATATATATATAACTAGCAAACGTACCCGGTCTATGACCGGACTAAAAAAATTAGAGTGAGTGAGAGAGAAAATAAGAAGAAAATGATTTATCAGATTAAAAAAAAATCGTCGAGAATTTGTATAGCAGAATGTTTGTTTATTTTAGGAAAAAATAATACTGGTTAAAAATGGATATGTTATTTTATGCCATGATTATCGCACATAGTTTGATTTCTGTTTAATTAATTAATTATAGCGCTTAATCAGAAAAAATCAATAACCAAATTTGGTGAGTTTCTTAGTTAAAAGAATGTCAAAGTGTATGAGCGACTTCGAATCTGAATAATATCTAGTGTCTGAGTTATAAGTCGACACGTACATACCAAACTTTCTTTTATATATATAGATAAACAAAAAGTAAGTTACAAACACACATACAACCTATCAAATATCAGAAATTATATATGTACATATTCAACCAAAATATGGTTAATTAATGCCTGCAGAAGATAACAGAAGATCTGAAGCATGTGTCGCATATGTAAGATAATAATAAAAATTTTTTTCAAAAAACAATCCTTTTTGCGAACCTTTCTTTTTATAGAATATCTAATTTTCTTCTGTTGGACCCATAACAACACACACACACACATATATATATATATATATATATATATATACAGTGATACTCATGTATACATGAGAGGAAGTTTGTGTATATATATATATATATAAAGATAAATCTAATGAGTCAGATGAACCTACTAAAAGTTTCGCTTAATGCTCTTCAGGGCTAAGATCTGACAAAGAGACTAGGAACAAACGCATTAAATATAGTACTTACCACCGTGATTCAAATAAATCACATAAATAAGCATAAACTAAAATGACCAATAGAAAAACAACAAACTAAGAACACTATTAAAAGAATATTTTATTATATATATATTTTTTTTTATATTTATTTTTATTTTTTATTCATTTTATTATTATTATTTCATATTTTTTATTTTTAAGCAAATTTGAAACTACTACATTTATTCTAATAAATACCTTAAACAACGCTAATTGTAACCTACAATAAACTAAGAAGACATATATATATTTACACATACAACCTATCAAATATCAGAAATTATATTTGTACATATTCATATTCTGCCAAAATATGGTTAATTTATGCCTGAAGAAGATATCAGAAGATTTGAAACACGTGTCGCATATGTAAGATAATAAAAAAAAATTTTTTCAAACAAACCTTCTTAGAATAGAATATCTAATTTTCTTCTGTTGGACCCATAACAACACATTATATATATATACAGTGATACTCATGTATACATGGGAGGAAGTTTGTGTGTATATATATATATATATATATATATATATATACACACACACACACACACAAACACCTTTATAAAATTCCTTATGTATTATGTTAAAAAAATTCAAACAAATTTAACCAGAAAATGGTTTTCGCTGAACTAGTACACTTTTTTGACCAAATTTTTTTTGGCTTGTCAAACACTTAGAAAACTTTTAAACTTTCTAAGACCAATTTCTTTCACAATAAATTTTCTCAAAACTAATTAAGAACAATTAAAAATTAAATAACATAAAAGAAATATTCCTGTTTTGTCTTATCACATTTTTTTCATCTGATATATATATATATAGTGATACTTATAGCTTTTTTAATTTAGTGCAACCGGAAGTATTTAATTTGAATGAGTCCAGGGAAATTTGATGGGTCCTAACTAAAGTTTCTTAATAAATTGTAGGGTTGTTATTTCTGAAATTGGAATGTGTTAGAAGCAGTGGTGGCGAAGGGGTTCTGGAGGTCTGAGGAATGTGGAATTCCTCAGAATTGTTTTTGATTAATTGAGTATCAATTAAGAATGAATTGTTTTATCATATGGGTGCTAGAAGGCGGTGGCTGCGGGTCTACATGTCCTGGGAATGACGTTAAACTCTATCTGATGGTGAGGTTCCAGTTTTGGAGGTTTGGGGAATGTGGAGCACCCCATTCATCACCATTGCTCCCTGGTCCCCTCTGACCCGGAGTGGTAGTACCTGTTAGGGTCCCATCTATGGGTTAAATAGAAAAATGTATTTATAAAAAATTGTATTATCCATTAAGAATTGATTTATTTCAAAACTTTATCGGCATTAAATGACCCACTGAGTTTGATATGCTATAAAACAACACAAAACAAACCAAACCTAAGAATGAATTTATTTCAAAACTTTATCGGCATTAAATAACCCACTGAGGTTGATATGCTATAAAACAAAACAAACAAGCATTAGCTGAGTTTGACTCTTGGTTGTTTTTCTTTTTGCTAAACAGTTTTGTGCAGTTTGGTATTTTTTTTAACTGTTGGAATGATTCGGCTTTTTCTTTTTGGCATTTTCTTTTCATATTACATAATTCATGGGTAGCTTATGAATTGTGTAAGTAGTGTGTAATTGTGTAATCGAGTTTGTTAGAAAATTCAAATTGGAGAGTTGAGTGGAAAGTTAGTGCCGACCACCATGTTTGACAGATGTTAACCCCCACTTGACCCCTTCTAAAACACACCAGGAAAAGCATGTGACAGTTTAGTTGTTCCCAGTCACTCACCAAGAAAAGATATTCTCTCAAGATGTCGCTTCTCACCGTGCAGTTTCGAGAACACTTGGGCTGGAGTTGTTTTAATAAAGAAACTTTATCGGCATTAAATGACCCACTGAGGTTGATATGCCGTAAAACAAACTAAACTGAACCAGATAGCCAGGCATACTCCATCAACAAATAAGTTCAATTATTTAGCATCCCGAGAACTTATTTTTCTCCCACTGTTTTTTTTTTTCCCCTCACGTCAATTATTGATACAGTTCAGGCTATCCACAAACTGACACTGTTTATCCGTCCCTTCCCCTAAATGCAACAGAATAATTCATGAAAACTGAACGACAACAGGGGTGGAGGAAATGAATGTTAGCGTACTCGCTGTTTGTATGTGTGCAGGGATGCAATTATTTGCAAACAGATATGTAACACAGAGCAAGCCAATTTTTATATATATATATATATATATATATATATATATATATAGGCTGGGGGCACTTTCCTTGCTTTGGTCAAAGCAGTCCAGTTTGGAGAGTGACTTGTATATTAAAATGTTGAGTGCTTATGTATGAAAGCTAGTTATTAACAAGAATATAAAAAGTGATTATATATCTTCTTTTTTTTCTCTGACAGATACGAACAAGATTGAGATAGGAGTACAATGATAAACTTATTAAACTGTCTCTCATCATCCAAATCAAAAGTTCCAATCCTCTTTGGGGATTTACACTTCTGCAGGACAGGAAATAAAAAGTTTGCAATTTAGGAGACATTTATGTTCCCTTATAGAAAGATTATGGTTCATGCCTTAATGAAAAAAAAAAATAACACTAAATGTTGGGAATTAAATTTTGAAATTGTTTCTCATTCAGTTCATTCACAACTGGGGTTTTAGAATACACTGACTGCACCTCAGCAGAGTGGTAAGCCCCCCCCCCTGGAGCCACCTGTTGACTATGGGATGGCAACCCGTGGTGCTTAAGGATGGAACTCTGGTAGCTGAGCAGTCCATGACATGCAACACTCCACTCTGGCCCTTACTTAGTCTTGAACAGCTGTCTATTCTCTAGATGGTTTAGATGTAATTTAGATTATATATTAAATCACAAATAATAACAGTCAACTGAAAATTTAAAAAAAAAATCTTTTTAGTTATAAAATGAAAGAAAGTTTTATCAAATGTTAATTTTTTTTAAAAATATAGTTTATTAATTCAGATTTAAATTGATATACCACAAATATTTATTCATTTATTATTTGCTCTACTTAGGTATTGAGCACTTTTTACTGTTTAGCTTTAGATAATCCTAGCAGTTTATATATATTTTTTCTTTTGGCCAAGTGTTATAATATTAACTGATTATTTTTGGTTGGTACGATTATCTTGGTCTTTTCATTTCTTTTTCCCCCAAGTGAAGTTTGGTAGTATATTTTTACAATCAACCTATTTGCTGGGGTTTTCCTTACCGCAAGGGTTTACCAATAAGTTTGGTGTATATATATATATATATAAAAGTTGTTTGTACCATATTTGATGGCCTATTAATTGCTTCCTTAATTGAGAAATTTTATTGGTTGTCTTGGTAATCAGTAAACACTGAGGGTCTCATCTTCAATAAGCATATATATATATATATATATAGCATTTGATGATGGGCAAACTTCATCTTGCTTACTGCAGATGAGACCATCAGTGTTTATTGATTACAAAGACAACCAATAAAATTGCACACTATATATATCTATCATTATACTTAATCTGAGTTAATCAACTTCCTAAAGGCTTTTTTTCTGTTAAGTTGAATGACATGAAAATTATACTAAATTATTCCTTACTTTTAGGTTTGAATTATGCTTGAAAAAATTCTGTTTTAATTGGTTCTAATTAGTCGTAATTTGCAATTAAGTCAAAAACCGACCAATCTCTTGCTTTACATTCTCCCCATTACTTTCTTTCTCTCTATGTATCTTAAATTTCACAACCAACAACCTGTAGCTTAAATGAGGTCAAATATTCCCTTTCTTAGAAAGCTTACAAAATGATTTAAAGGTTTCGCCATATTTATTTATTTATTTTTATTTACTTTGCTAACTCCCTTTTACCTAATATCAATTATCTACCCAGAGCTGAATGGGTGATATATATATATATATATGCGCTGAGTGAAGTTGCCTATTGTTGGTATCAGCCATACAGTGAGGGAGTTTTATTATATATATATATATATATATATATATATATAATGTGTGTGTATCTATATAGAGTTGGAGCACCACACCTACCATCAGATCCAAGCTGTGCTTCCTATGCACTGAGTCGATGAAGGTTGGTATCGAACCCAGAAATATGGGTAAACAGCCAGGCATACTGGGCTCTTTAACCTTGGTATGGCAACAGGTCTAGGAGAAGGAAAAACTCTTGACTCCAAACCTGTTAAACTCCACTTTAAAATTGACCTTGTATCACATCCTGTTCATGTGAGGGTTTGGCTTATATATGTGTGTGTGTGTGAGGTATCCAAAACTTGGTAGTAAGGGATGATTCTATATGTGATTTCTAAGAAACGCTGTATTATTATTGTATGATTCAGTATGTACAAATACAATGAATCTTTAAATCACTACAGAGAGCTCAATGTATAATAATCTTTTTTGACTACTCCCCCTAAAAAACTTGTCCCTGAAAAATGTTCTTTTTTCTCATTTGCAATTACTTCTTGTCACCATAGTGACAGTCTTTTAATGTATACATTGTGTAAAAGGATTTTTTGAGGGGGGAGAAGATTCTACATTGAGAAAATTTTTCTGTTATGCAATTCAAATTATTGATGATTATCCATCTGATGAGACTTGATTTGGGGAGCTTTGTTAAATCAACTTTGATTTATAAAGGCCCCAATTTTGGTCGAAATAAATTTATTATGGAATAAGAGTGTTGAGTTTTTTCTTCCTTTCAAAGATTTATATATATATATATATATATATATTTATTTATTTATTCTCACTTAAATATTTTAGAAAATAGATTGAAACATAAGATTTAATTAATAAATGTATTAGTTCAACTTTTTGTGTCTTTTTATTTCTTTAATTATTAAGGAGGAAAAATTAGAACCATTAAATTAAAAATTAAAGAAATTAAATACAGGAAATTAAGAATGTGACTTTTTGCCCACCATATATATATTATATATATATATATATATATATATATATATATCCACATCTCCACATGTGCCGAAGGCAGCAAAGAAATATTCTTGTAAATGTAAAAAGAAAAGATCATTCAAATGTTTACAAAAGTTTAAACAAATTAGAAGACTATAAAGATTGTCTAGAGAAGTGTATTAAAACATATGCAGGTTACATCACTAAATTTTTATTTTACATAGACACACAAAAATATATATGAATAAAAGAGCATTTTATGTGTATTGCTCTAATAAAAATCATGCTTTCATGTGCTGTTTTTGTTGGGCTACAGTTACATACATATAAATGCATATATATATATATATATATATATATGCATATATATGGAGGCACGTGGGCTAGTGGTTAGAGTCGTGGAAAATGGACTCGTCGATTAGAGTTCAATTCCTAGACGAAGCTGTTGGCATTTCACATAGCGCTAATACCCTTGGGAAAGGTATGAATCCATATATTCTCCCTCCAGCTATGGGTTAAATAGTAGGGCAGACTGGGCTCTTCAGCCTTGGGTAGGTAACCAGTCTAGGAGAGGGATAACTCTGAATTCAAAATTCCTGAGGTCGGTCGTTGATTGGGTTTGTGGCAACCTTTGATGCACCAATTCTTTCCTATCAACTGTGCCAAAAAGTGTGGATGGTCCAACACAAGCCTTCACCACTATAAACAAATCCCTGTGTGGGAGTTCATTGTGTGTATGAACCCTAATACGTCGATTTTCGACGGGAGAGTCCGTTATATATATATATATATATATATATACATTCAATTTGAACACTAATCTATGAACGGTTATGAACCTTTTCACCATATTTCCAAACTCAACTCATTCAAAAACATTCTTTATCTTTTTAACAACAAAAATCTTTTTCCTTCACTTGTTTCATATTGTCCTGAAGAAGATTTCTATATAAACCAAAACATTTTAACGTTGACATTACGACTAATAATAAACTTCAATCCAGTGTTTGTCTATATTTCTTATATACATACATACATAATTAGAATTTTATTAATATAAAGTTCTATATTTCTTGTAAAAATATTTTCTGGTAAATGGTATATATATATATATATATATATATATATATATATAAGATAAATTCATCAGGGGGCCTAAAGTTGGTATCAGCCAGACAGCAAGGGAATCTATCCTCTTTTCACTAACGCTAGACCAAGGAGATTATTTTGGCAGCTGAGGTGGAGCCCCACACCTACCATCAGCTCCTCACATTACCCTCATATCCCTGTACTAGTCATACTCTGAGTTGGCAAAGTCCAGTATCAAACCCGGAACCTTGTGATTCCTAGTCGGACACTCTACGGACTGAGCTAAACCAATATATACACTGTATGTATGTATATATATATATATATATATATATTGTATGTGCATCTGTGTATGTACATATGCATATATATATATATATATATTATATATATGTGTGTGTGTGTGTATATGTATATATATATATATGTGTGTGTATGCTTATCTTTCCATTCTGTCAGCACACCTTGATATATATAGTGCCTATATATATATATATATAGTATATATATATATATATATATATATAAAATGCATCAAGGTGTATATACATGTGTATATACACACACACACATTTGTGCATGCTTATCTTTCCATGCTGTCAGCACACCTTGATGATGATGATGTGTGTGCATATATTATGTATATATATATATATATATATGCTGAAAATTATCCCCTGATATAACTGTTTGTCAGGGGGTACCATGCTGACTCGTTGATGGCATTTTTTGAGGTAATGGGGTTACTTGACTGTGCCTATCTCTTATTCACATAACATGCATTTGCTTGTACTTATTTACATGGTAATGCAACAGAGAGAGAGAGAGAGAGAGAGAGAGAGAGAGTGAGTAATCCCTGACCAAATCACAGAGGTGGATTCCTTCCTTTTCTCACCCCCAAGGGCATTAGTGCAATGGGAACATAAACTACCTCACCCAGAATATGAACTCGCTTCGCTGGTTCCAAATTAAAGTACATCTATCATTTTTTTCTTTCTTTCTTCTCTTTTTTTAAATCTATATATGCTTATTTATCTAAAGGCCTCTATCTTTTTAGAATTTTTTTTTTCTTTTTTTTTCCTGAATTTATCTTGCCGTGCTGGAATTAA
Source organism: Doryteuthis pealeii (assembly GCA_023376005.1). Taxonomy (NCBI): domain Eukaryota; kingdom Metazoa; phylum Mollusca; class Cephalopoda; order Myopsida; family Loliginidae; genus Doryteuthis; species Doryteuthis pealeii. The sequence goes on along the minus strand of CM042161.1, from coordinate 65,077,095 downwards.
GGCTAAAAAGCAAAAAACCGAAATGCTGAGTTTCTCGAAATTTAAAAAAAAAAAAAATTTATTCAACATGCACTTCCTATTCGATTCATTCAAGTGTACTTAAAAATTCTTTAATAATCACACTCATTGGGCCAGCTTATTTCAGTCGGTAGACCATCTACTAAGGAATCACAAGGTTCTGGGTTCGATACGGGCCCTCACCAACTCAGCATATTAGTAGCACAGCTTGGGTAATCTTACATTCTTTTTAAATTTATATATGCTTACTTATCTACAGGCTTCTATCTTTAAATTTGTTTTTTTTTCTGAATTTATCAAGCCATGTTAGAATTAAGGGACCATATGACCTTAAGGCACCCCTTTTGCGATTTTGATTCGTGGGGACATTTTTTCCATTTACACCGTCAAAATCCGGTTAATTGTTTACAGACGATTTTTAGAGTTTTTTTTTTAATTATAAAACTAACCCTTAACCCTAACCAACAACCAGATTTTGTCCCCACGAGTTGAGATTGCGGAAGGTCATATGGTACAAATTAAGGCTAAAAAGCCAAAAAATGAAATGCTGTGTTTCAGCTCATTTTTCTCGAAATTAGAAAGAAAAAAAATTTCAACATGTATTTCCTACACAACACATTCAAGTATACTTAAAAATTCTTTAATAATCACACCTTGCAACAGGTTATGGGTTCAATACTGGCCCTCGCCAACTCAGCGCATTAGTAGCACAGCTTGGGTAATATGACCGGGTGGTAAAGTAGCATCTAGGAAGTGACATTAGGTGTGGTGCTCTACCCCATCAACAAAACAAAACACAATCATCCTGTTCTAGTTCTAGCAAAAAGGGGATAAACTCCCTCATTGTTGGACTGATGCCAACAATAGAGTGCTCTATGGGATTTACTTTTACTTATATATATAAGAATTTCAAATAAGAAAATTTTGTATATAAAGAGTGCTCAATGGTATTATTGCAGTGCAGGTTTAAAACCCATAGATAGTAGAATTACGGACAGTATAAGTCCATCACTCAAGTTTCATGTGCTTTACACAATCTTCATACAAGAGTGTGAAAAAAGTGGCTAATCAAGCATACATTATATATACTAGCAAATATATGCACCCTCCGGGTGCAAGTATTTAAGTTTTAATGTAATAAAATATTGTATTAAATTAGAAAGGCTAATGAAACTAAATAAGAATACAGATAAAAAGATTTGAAACAGAGGGAGTATAATAAAAAATGGAACAACTGAAACTTACTCTTCCATCACTCTCGTCTTTCATTGTTATTTTTTCTAATTTAAGTATTTAGTTAAAAGAGGAAGTAAATAATAAAATGACAGTTATTTTTTCTTGTTAATGGATTTCATTTAAGATTCATTGAAGAGATTTCTGCTTATATTCATTAAAATAAAACCAAACAGTTAGAAATCAATAATACTAAGCACATATTTATTAAATTTGACTTTTTAATATTAATATGCAAATTAGCCTTCCCGTTCACACTGTAAACCGCTATTTTGTTGTATATATAAATATAATTGCATGTTGTCTGTATGTAGACATAGTTAACAGTATTAATAATGTAAGACAATTTTATTAATAATTGAGGTTTATATAAAAATAAAATCATTGAGAATGTGATGTCAATAACTAAAGGGAATTGTGACTTGAGTTGTAATGTAGTTTCGGTTACAGACAGAAAAACACACAATCTCCATTATAATAAGATATAAGGTAATAACTCATGGTTTCAATAAAGAATACCCAAGATGAACAAGGTTTTTGTAAAAACGAAAATGCAACAAAAGTTTTATTCAAAAGCTGAGCTACTCATGCGCTGAGTTGCCAAAGGCTGGTATCAAACCAGGAACATTGCGATTCTTAGGCAAATTTGTGGAGTAAAGAATCTACAAGTTAAAACATAAACAAAAATGTTCAATCACTTATAAGTAAAAGTAAAGTCTGAACTACAAGGGAGTCTATCCCCTTTTCACTAGTGCTAGACCAGTGAGATTGGTTTTTGCTGAGGTGGCATGCTATGCCTACCATTAGTTCCCCACTTTACTGTACAGATCAGATTACTCACGCTGAGTTAGCGAGAACCAGTATCGAACCAGAAACCTTGTGATTCCGAGACAGATATCCGACCGACTAAGCTAAACTAGCCCTTACTGCCACCTTCCCCACTATTCTACCCCCCCCCCAATCAATCTCATTTCCCTTTCTTCCTTGCTATCACTTTTGCTAATGCTATTTTAAATAAATTACATCAACGTTTACCCTGAAAAGCGTACAGAAGAGCTTACTCAAGCTGAGTTAGTGAGGGTTGGTATTGAACCAGAAACCTTGCGATTCCAAGGGGATGCCCTACTGACTGAGCTAAACTAGCCCTCACTGCACCACCCCCCTTACACACACACACTATTCTAACCCCCCCCCCCCCCCCAATTAATCTTATTTTCCTTTCTTCGCCAGCACTTTTCTCAGTTCTATTTTAAATAAACTACATCAACATTTACCCTGAAAAGCGTACAGAAGAGCTTACTCAAGCTGAGTTAGTGAGGGCCGGTAGCGAACCAGGAATCTTGCGATTCCGAGATGGATGATCTACTGACTAAGCTAAACTGACCCTCACTGCCCCTCCCCTCACTATTACGCCCCCCCCCCCATCATTTCCCTCTCTCTTCCTTCCCAGCCCTTTTTTAAATAAACTACAGCTACATTTACCCTAAAAATGGTACACAACAGATTACTCAAGCTAAGTTAGTAAGGGCTGGTATTGAACCAGGAACCTTGCGATTCCTAGACAGTTGCCCTAGCGACTGAGCTAAACTGTACCTCACTGCCCCCTCCCCATCAATCTCATTTTCTTCTCTTCTTTCCTTCCTTTCTTGCCAGCACTTTTCCCATTGCTATTTTAAATAAACTACAGCAACATTTACCCTGAAAATCATTTTATCATGTCAATGAGAACAACATGCAACCAATTGAAAGCGGAAAAGCCTTTATCTGCAACCCCCACCCCCACCCTCTTCATCCCCCACCCCACCCCCGTCTATGTAAATTTCAATCATTATTTCCTCAGCCACAGAAAACCATTTAACTCCTCATTCGATGCTGAAAATGCCGACCATAATTTTATACTTTTGGGTTTTTATTGACTCGAGAGGCTTACACACGAACGGGTGGATGGGGGTAGTGCCAGGGAAACGCTAGGGAAAGACGTGAGGTGGGGTTACATTTACAGAATGTCCCCGTGTCAGCTTCAATAAGTTTATATTGGGTGTCTCATATGGTTTACCCAATGATAGAAGAATAATCATTGTAGACTTCCTGAAAATCTTTGGCTTAGTAATAAACTCGATTTCTACCGATTACACGAAACGTTGGGCTTTCTTGTTTTTCTTCTTATTGTTATTATTTTTCACTTTTTGTCCTTTGGAAAAGTGGCTTGGCCATTTTGTGTTCAAAATATTTAACATCATGAGAAGAGATTAAGTTTTGAGAATTCTAGAATTAGGGGAGTTGAGATTTTAATAATTAATTTTTTTTTTTTTTTTGTTCTTAAATTTAAAATTCAAAGCATCTTCAGATTTTATTTATTTATTTTTTTGTTTCTTTTAAAATTTGGAAATTAGCAAAGTTTTGAAAATTAAAAGATCAGCCAATTTTTTCTTTCATCATCATCATCATCATGCTGTACTTGACAACATGGATTTCTTTGACTCTCTCACATTGGCTTATCACTCTTGGTGAAATATATATATATTTATATTTTTTTGTTTTGTTCTTAAATTTAAAATTCAAAGCATCTTCAGATTTTATTTATTTATTTTTTGTTTCTTTTTTGAAATTTGAAAATTAGCAAAGTTTTGAAAATTAGAAGATCAGCCAATTTTTTTTCTATGATGATGATGAAGGTGTGCTGACATCATGGATACCTTTGGACTCTCTTCCCATCGGCTATCACTCTTAGTGAAATATATATATATATATATATAAGGGATGGAGCACTATATGGCAGCCTTTACATACATAGGGATGTGTGTATTAAAAAGAGTTAAAATCCCTCCTCGTATTCTGTAGGTGACTATAGCCTAGCGGTTAAGGTGTCTGACTTATACTGAACCGATTGGATTGCAATCCTGGCTGTAGGTAGTTTACAAATGTCTAGCCACACTGAAGAGACTTGATAAGCCAAAACACATGTCCGTGGATGACATATATATATATATATATATTTATTTATTGGTATTACTATGTGAACATAGCGTAAGTAGTTAATCCAATAGGGCTCAATATATTGTGAATATAGAGCATTAATAGTCGTAAAAGAAGTTGTTTCCCGACCGTGGGTTTCAGTGTTATTACAACACCTTCATCATGGGGATTGAGTGTAATTTTTTCCGGTTACTTTATATGGCTAGACTGATATCTTTTTAATTCTTCCTGAATTTAATCTTAGTAGGCTACTAGTTTGTAGTTGGGGTTAAATTCCTCCTATTTTGACCTATTTGGGTAGTAGCGCGCTGTAACATTATACTTTTATTACCCCTTACCACTATCTTCAACTTACATGGGGTCAGTTAGTTTGGAGTATGGCTAAGTTTTTTTTAATTTTTTCTTTATTTCTTCTAGTAGTTTTTCTTTGTTACTGCTATATCATAATTTACTGTATTATGCCCTTATTGATTAATTATATCCTATTGGTATTCTAATGCATTGCGTAATCTATGCATACATTTTCCTAGGAACTCATCCTTTTTATTAATTAAGTCATTTTTATTTGGGAATCTAATTATTTCTAACTTTTCCTGTAGACACAAGAAGCATGGGTCTGTCAGACCACGGCAAACACTCGTTTTTTTTATATACATATTTTTATTTTTATTTTTTTTTTTTGTTGGAAGAGTTTCGCATATGCTTCACTTATTTATAAAAAAAATACTAGGTTTCTTTGAAACATGAATGGATCTATGTTATATATATATCTTATTATAATAGAGATTGTGTGTTTGTCTGTCTGTAACCGAAACTACATCACTACTCAAGTCACAATTCCCTTTGTTATTGACGTCACATTCACCATGAATTTATTTTTATTTAAATCTCAATTATTAATAAAATTGTTTTACATTATTAATACTGTTAACCATATCTACATACTAACAACATGCAATTGTATTTATATATACAACAAAATAGCGGTTTACAGTGTGAACTGGAAGGCTAATTTGCATATTAATATTAAAAATGTGATTTTAATAAATATGTGCTAAGTATTATTGGTTTCTAATTGTTTGGTTTTATTTTAATGAATATAAGCAAAAATCTCGTCAATGAATCTTAAATGAAATCGATTAACAAGAAAAAATAACTGTCATTTTATTCTTTACTTCCTCTTTTAACTAAATACTTAAATTAGAAAAAATAATAATGAAAGACGAGAGTGATGGAAGAGTAAGTTTAAGTTGTTCTATTTTTCGATTATACCCCTCTGTTATAAAACTTTTTATATGCATTTTTATTTAGTTTCATTAGCCTTTCTAATTTAATACGATATTTTATTACATTAAAACTTAAACACTTGCACCCGGAGGGTGCATATATTTGCTAGTATATATAATATATAATATATATAGTGGATGCACGTGGCGTAATAGTTAGAGTTGTAGGAAATGGACTCGTCTACTTGTGTTCAAATCCCGAATAAGGATGTTTGCATTCACATAGTGATAATGCCCTTGGGAAAGAAATGCAACCAACTACTTTTCCTCCAGCTCTGGGTAAATAGTAAGGCAGACTGAGCTCTTTAACCATGCCTAGGTAACCAGTCTGAAGAAAGAGAAAGAAGGAGAAAGAAAACTGAATTCAAACCTGTTAAAAAATGTACCTTGTGTCACATCCTACATGTGTGGAGGGTTAATATATATATGATATAATAAAGAAGATGACTTACCAGAGAATATAATATTGAGTTAATCACAATATTGATGGTTGATACAAGTATTGATTGAAAAAGTAAGTGTTATAACGACAAACACAGATATTGCCTGATATTATAAAAAGCACATGGGTTTTTTCCACATCAACAATCACGTTCAGCATTTAACAACATCTGTGTGTGACATTTAACTTTTGAAATGATGCAATCAATTACTTAGCATTCAACTTCACTGCCAAACTGTTTTCAATAGTCATAATTGTATTATTCACTTCTGCAACTGCATGTAATTAATCAATATCTTGATTCATTCATTGCAATTAACCCTGAAGATCCTTTATGGTGAAACTTGAGTAGGTCATTGCTATATACACCTTAATACAATATATATATGCTGTAAAAACAACAGCAGTACCCTAGCAACATATATAAGTAAAAGTAAAGTTGTCAGGGTGGCCTAAAGTTGGTATCAACCAATCAGCAAGGGAATCTATCCTCTTTTCACTAGTGCTAGACCAAAGAGATTGTTTTTGCATCTGAGATGGAGCGCCACACCTACCATCAGCTCCTTACTTTACCACACAGATTCCTGTGCTACTCATACGCTGAGTTGGCGAGGGCCGGTATCAAACTAGGAATTTTGTGGTTCCTAGCCGAACACTCTACTGACTGAGCTAACCTGGCCCCTTAGCAACATCATATTTTTGCTTAAAGGCAATTACAATGCATGTATCGCATAAAATTTGATACTTTTTTTTAATAGAAAATGAACTTGACAAGTGTAATCCCGGCAAAGGATCGCTCGGTGTGTAGAACATCGTACAGAAGCAGTCTGATACATGCATTGTAACTGCCTTCAATATAATATATACTTTATTCAACAATGCGTCTAAAAAACAAACATCCAAAAATCTTATATATATATATAACAAATCTTACACCCTCCCCCATTGTGATAGTTACAATAGTTTATGATTGATTGATTGGTTCAATAATTTTCAGATTCATTGTTTGATTTTAACGGCATGTCAACCTGTCAAGGGTTATTTCCTGCCTTAGTATTTTGGGAATCAAATTCATTTTATATTCTTTGTGTAGTTGTTTCCTAAGATTATCTTTTGTGCACATTTTTTTTTGTCCTATCAAATACAAATAATCTTTAAAAAGATATTTGAATCAGGACTAACAGGTTAGAGTGGATCTGGAAGTAATGGCAATAAAGAGGTACTCCACACTCCCGAAATCTCAAGAACTGGTGCCTTGGTGGAAGTTTAGTATTATAGCCAGGACATTTCTTTATGGCGGGTGGGGTTTTACCCTTCTGGAGGTGGTAGAGTCAGTATATTCTAATTCCTGCCGACATAAAGTCATTATATTAACCTAAAGTCTGTATCAGCCAGACAGCAAGGGAGTCTATCCCCTGTTCACTTGCTCTAAACCAAGGATAGAATGTGCACTGTTTTGGGCCTTTCCTCTCAACAGTTTTATTTGGACACCAGTGAAGCCCACAAAATATATCCAGTATATTGTACAAATTTGAATAATATTAAGACACTCAGTAAAGTTGTTGTCAGTATCAGCCAGACAGTGAGGGAGTCTATCCCCTTTTCACTTGCGCTAGACCAAGGAGATTGTTTTTTAGCATCTGAGGTGGGGCATCACTCCTACCATCAGCTCCTCACTTTACCGCACAGATCCTTGTGCTACTCATACGCTGAGTTGGTGAAGGGCCGGTATTGAAACAGGAACCTTGCGATTCCTAGTCAAGTACTTTGTCGACTGGACTGAATTATTCCTTTAGGTCTAATTCCGGACCCTGAAATAAATAGGATTACCTTGACAGTCATCTTTATAACCAATATTGCATCCTGTCAACTCAACTGGGGCTGTAGAATACACTGACTGCACCTTTGCAAAGGGGTAAAGTTCCCCCCAATATGGCCACTCATGATGCTTATGGACGGAATTATGGTGACTGAACAGTCCATGACATGCAACACCCCACTTTGGCCCTTACTTAGGCTAGATAAGGCCCCCTCCAATCAATTGGCTGTTCACATCAAGCCTTAGCATCTATATGATTGTCCCAGCCCTATTGCCTTTATGGCAAACCACCAACCCTTTTTATCATATATGTGATAGAAGCCAGTGGCTGAGGGCCATAGTGTCCTGGGGAGTGTGGAGTATATCTTCATTGACATTACTCCCAGGTCCACCCTAACTCGAAGTGGTAGTACCTTTAGGGTTCCATCTATGGGTTAAATTGAATAAGTTCCAAAAATGTTGAGGCAGTGGCTGTGTGTCAGTGTTTCCTGGGTATGCTGTTAAACAGCATCTAATGGTGAAGTTCCAGCTCTGGAGAGTGTGAAGTACACCTTCATTGCCCTTACTCCTAGGTTCACCCTGACCCTGGATGGTAGTACCTGTTAGGGTCCCATTTATGGGTTAAATAGAAAAGAATAAGTTCAAAAAATGTCTTTTTTTTTAAAAACTTTCAATAGCCATCAAGAATGAATAAACAAAATGTCTTTGGCATAAAATGACCCAACCAGGGTTGACATGCCGTAAAATCCAACCAACCCACCAATATCAGCCAATGGTACTGATAGAATTTTATTGAGTACATAGAATAATATAATTAACTAAGTCCATGTTTGTAAGCACAGACAGAATTTTGTCTGTTGTAATTCTAATAATAAAAAGGAGATGACTGTTGAGGTTGGCCAAAATAAACAAAGCAATTTTGGCAGATGAGAGAAATATACAAAATTAAAAGTCTACAAAACTGTTATAATCAGTTGACCTCCATTAGGATGTCTTTATATTATTGAAATTTGCTGCAATTTTGTGAATGGGTATTAAATTGAATCTAGAGCTATGGGGAATATCGAGTACCTCTTCATTGCCATTACTCCCGGGTCCACTGTGACCCAGAGTGGTAGTACCTGTAAGGGTCACATCTAAAAAAAAAAAAAAAAAAGTTTAAAGAAAAATTGAGTACCCATCAAGAATGAGTAAAACAAAACATTTTTGGTATAAAATGACCATATAGGGCTTGACATGCTGTAAAAACCAACCAACCGACCTCTCCTATGTGAAAGCAACACATTTGCATCTGGACTGGTAAGTCACAGGGGCCCATACCCCCAGACAGCACCTGCCCCCTCATCTGAAATATAAGATGAATTGTGTGGTTCCATGGGGCTGTCTCACCAGGCAGCACTTGCCCACTTGTCTAAAAGGGGCAGGCCCGGGTTTTTGCTCGGTGCCTGAGGTACCCCAAAATGGCAATGCTGAAGGGATTCACACACTTTTTGCACTAAGCACGGCATGAGTTTCAGTGTGTGCGTGTGTCAATCCAACCTGGTGGGAGGTCATGAAAATATTTATATCTACATCTTTATCACTTTTTTTAATTATAATGAAGATTCAGTGTTTTTTTGTCTGTAACCAAAACTATGTCACTGCTTACATCACAATAGCCTTAGGAATTGCGTAAGTTTATCAATGAGTATTTAATCTTTAGTTAAAATCATTAATACATAGAATAAATCTTATTCATTAACAATGACTCTGAAAATCTGATTTGCCTCAAAACAGCCCATGTTATTAATCCTGCAATATGTCACTAAGAAATAAAGGTTTACATACTGGGTTTAACAAATAATTAATTGGTATTGTGGGGCCACCTGTTGGACGTGGGTGGCGACCCGTGATGCTTAAGGACGGAATAGATGAGCAGTCCATGACATGCAACACCCCACTTTGGCCCTTACTTAGGCTAGACAGGGGGTCACATCAAGCCCTAGCACCCTTTTATCACCTGGGTGCTAGAAGGTGGCTGAGGCTCTTCATGTCCTGGGTATGACGTTAAAAGTTCTGGAGGTCTGGGGGAATGTGAAGCAACCCTTCATCACCATTGCTCACAGGTCCACTCTGACCCGGAGTGGTAGTACCTGTTAGGGCCCCATCTATGGGTTAAATAGAAAATTTGTTTACAAAAAAAATTGAGTTTAAAAAAATTTTCTTCCAAACTATCACTACAAATCTTTCAGAATTTTGGCGACATTAAATGACCCAGCTTGGTTGATATGCCATAAAACTAAACAATTCAAATTTATAATCTAAGACAAGCAAAGAATTCAGTTCTTTGCAAAAATGTAGCCAATTCCCAAAAAGTCTTTCTTCCTGAGAGACAGTGTGAAGATGTGAATTGGACAATTCCATTGAAGAACTGTCCATAGTTCTACTACTTAAGTGTCCAAATGGTACACTGATTGATAGTTGAATTCTTGACATTTTGTAGGCCCAGGAAAAAAAATAAAAAAATAATAACAACAGCAACAATAATGATAATAATAATAAAGAAAAATAATTTATTTAAAAATTCTAAAACAACCAAAAAAAAAAATTAAATTTCTTTTCAAAAAAATGTTTTATGATGGATGACTAAACTTGAACTATTTCTTTAATTTTGAAAAATAGAACGTTATTAATTTTTTTTTTTTTTTAAGTTGTCAATACTCGAACTTTAATTCTGAGGTCATTCTTATCTTGTGTGTACCATTCTGAGAAGATTAGATGACCAATGGAGTTGGGGGGTGGGGATTGTGAGCGTGCAGGGAGGGGAGGGGGTCCAGATATAAAAGTGCAGAAGAAAAGAAAGTAATGGTTGTAAAAAGTTTTGTGACAAAAAGAAAAATGGTAAAAATTTCAGATTAGAAAGTAAATTGAGGACATTTTGTGTTAGAGAAGGACATTCAATGAAAGAAAAGAAAGAAAAACAAAAAACAAAGTTAGTCGACAATGGCGTTTTGGGAATCCATTTCCTCTGTTCTTTTAAATGTCAAATTTTGAAGGAAAGAAATGGACATTTTTTGACTTAATGGAAAATTTGAGAAGGTTCCATTTTTACTTCTTTTACAGTTATATATTTTATTTAGTGAAATATATATGTATATATTTCACTAAACAGGTATACATCTTGATACGTAATTTATTTTCTATAAGTGTAAATACACACATATACATACATGTACACATGCATGTATACACTCCTATGAAGTTCTCTTTTTTGAACATTTGTTTTATGCATGTATGTAGTTCTTTTTATACACACAGGGTTCTGTGACAGACACACACAAATCATATATATATATATATATATATATATACATACACACACGTGTGTATATATTCTTTTTTCTTTTATAAACAATGTTCTTTTTGGACACACACTAGAATTTATATATATAAACTACACACAAATATGTGTTTATAATTTATTTTATACACACATAATTCTCTAACAGACACATACATATCGTTCTCTATTGAGCATACACACACACATGTATGTGTGCGTGTTTCCTTATAAATGGTCTCAAAGATTTGTGAATCAATCCTGATATAAAGAAATGTTTCCATAAAACAAGAAAAAGAAAAGTTTTTGATCCCATCTCCATTCAATCCTGAAGGAAAAGGGAATCTATCAACTTTAAGAAAAGTAAAAGACATTAACAGCAAAGACATTTTAGGACTCTATGCTAATCCAAAATTTCCTTTCTCTGTCCCCTGCTGGGCGAGTAAGACCTCCCACTCCACCACCCCCCAAAAAATAACAAAGGGAAGAAATTATTTTTACTATTAGAATTCGAATCCCAAATATTTGTATTAAGTTTTAACTGAAACAAGATAATTTTTTCGCCAAGGTCAAATTTTAGAAGGTCTCACAGTAAGCAATGACAAACATACTATGGTTTGGTTTTACGGCATATCAGTGGGTCATTTAATGCTGATAAAGTTTTGAAATAAATTTATTCTTAATGGATAACAATTTTTTTTATAAATACATTTTTCTATTTAACCCATAGATGTAACCCTAAGGTACTACCGTGATGAATGGGTGCTCCACATTCCATCAGATAGAGTTTAACGTCATTCACAGGAATTGTAGACCCTCAGCCACCACATGAAAAAAAAAAGGTTGGGGCAATCATATAGGTGCTAAGGCTTGATGTGACCAGCCGATTGATCGGATGGGGTCTCTCCGACTGCCTGTCTAGCCTAAGGGCCAAAGTGGAGTATTGCAAGTCATAGACTGCTCAACCACCTGGGTTCTATCTTTAAGTATCACGGGTCGCCACCACGGCCAACAGGTGGCCCCGTTGGGGGAGTCTTACCCCTCTGCAATGGTGCAGTCGGCGCATTCTTACGCCCTACCGACAGGGCGGGACAAACATACTATGAATGGCTAGCGAGATAATAATGATAAAGAACTTCAAGAATATCTTCTGGTTAAATTAGTTTTTATATAAATGCAAAACTTTTTAAAGTTATATGTATATACAGGGTGTTCGAGATAGATTTGACAGTTTTATAAGGAAAAAGAAAAAGTGCTTGGTAACTACAAAATTTAATGGATTGTAAAGAAATTCAAACGGATACGGAAATTACACTACTGTCAACAAGTTTCACTCAAAATAACCGCCATTAGCGCTGATCACAGCCTCAATCCTGCTCTGGAACCTGGAGCAAGCTGATGTTACAGTTTCCCTGTGAAGGGTCTCAAAAACTACCTTAATTCTGTTGATTAACTGGGCTTTTGTAGTACTGGCACGGCGATTGGTGTCTTTCTCAACAGCGTAATCCATGGGGTTAAGAACTGGGGAGTTCTGAGGCTAAACATTGGTATAGTCGTAAAAATTTGCCGACAACCATTTTTTACTTTTACCAGAGGTGTGGCGGGGTGGGGGGGTCGAATCCTGCTGCCATTCATAAGTATCTGGGCATAAGTATTAGTGTAATGAAATATATTAAATTAGAAAGACTAATAAAATCAAATAAAAAAGATTACACTTATTTTAATTGTATTCTAATTGGTTTCTTCATAGAGTTGATTTTTATACATTGGAAAATACAGCACTCCACTTTGGCCCTTATTTAGGCTAGACGGGCGGTTGGAGAGGCCTCCTCCGATCAATCGGCTGGTCATGTCAAGCCCTATATGATTGCCCCAACCATTTTTATTGTATATGTGCTAGAAGGTTCATGTCCTGGATATGATGTTAAACTCTCTCTCTGATGGTGAGGTTCCAGTTTTGGAGGTTCGGGAAATGTGGAATACCCCTTGATCCTCCTTACTCCCAGGTCCCCTCTGACCTAGAGTGGTAGTGACTGTTAGGGTCTCGTCTATGGGTTAAATAGAAAAATGTGTTTATAAAAAATTGAGTATCCATTAAAAAATGAATTTATTTCAAAACTTTGTTGGCATTAAATGACCCACCAAGGTTGATATGCCGTAAAACAAAACAAACTGTAAAATCCAACCAACCAACAAGTTGAGCATTATTTTTATTTTTTATAATTTCTACCTTTTTTTTTTATTTATGTCACTTTCAGCCCCTTAACCTGTTCACTTTACCCCTAAAAAGAATTTTGCCCCCCCTTATCTGTCTGGATAGAATATAAATGAGAGAGTGTGGGAGAGGACAATCCAATGCTTAACCATTTGCTTCATTTAAAACTAGCAGATGCTACCCGGCAAAGTCTGGGTAGAGGAGAAGAAAAAAAAAAAACATGGTTTAATAATCGTTTACTGAATAGGAGTTTGAACCTCGCAGGATGACCCATAAACATCACCAGATCTTATTTCAATCCGGCCTGGTGGGAGGTCAGGGATTTTTTTTTCGATAGAGTAGAGGAAATAACATCACATAATGATATAGTAAGAAATTTTAATTCAATGATTAACTATATTTTTAAATAAAATATAAATGACACAATTTGTTAAATTTCAAATTAACATTCCAAAGCAAAAAAAAAAAAAAAAGTAATCAAATTAATGTAAAACGATAAATAATCTTTCAAAAAAAAAAAAAATAACATTATTAATTCAAGAAGGGGAAAAAATAAATAAACATGGTGTAATGGCAAGCTTCTGTTTTAAATATTAAAATTGCTAAAAATTTTAACGAATTTCTAAGATAAATGTTGCAAAAATGAGGATTTTTGGTGCATTTTAGTAGACAATCTTAGATGCTATTTCCTCAAACAATCGTGCAAGTAATAGATCTAGTTTTTGGTATCAGTATTCATTATACCACTTTCACCGTTTGAGAGAATTTGATGTTTTTTAAAAAGTCAAAAATCAACCTACCCTACCCTGACATGCCGTAAAACCAACCAACCAACCATTAATCATTTATTTTTAATTTTATCCTTTTTTTTTCTTCTATTCCTTATGGCACTTTCAGCCCCTTAACCTGTTAACTTTTCCCCCGTACAAAGAATTTCTGCCCCATTACTCTGCACCCCTTATCTGTCTGGGTAGAATATAGATGAGCGAGCAAGGAAGATAGAGAGGGGGGGGGGAGAGACAATCAAATGCTTAACCAACTGTTGGCGGCAAAAGTTAACTACTTCTTTTGTAGACTCTACCTGCCAAAATTATTGCAGTAGTTTTTTTTCTTTCTTTCTTCTTTTCCACTGCTTCCCAAAACTGTTTTTACATTCTCTTTATAGGAACGAGCGCTTCTAGGAAGTCTCCGTAATACAATAGCCGTGAGAAAGGTGTACTTTCAAAACTAGACACGGAGAAAACTCCATCTGTATCAACATTTTTCTTCTCTCTCTCATATATATATATATATATATATATATATATATATATATATATATATATATATATATAAGCAGAAGTTCCAAGAGTTACCTGGAACAAAAGACTAGGAAGTAACATTAACTGTAATGCAATCCAGCCAAAAATGTTTGCTTGTGTGTGTGTGTGTATATATATATATATATATATCCCAAAATCCGGAGAAGAAATCTTCCTTACGACGTAGGAATTTTTTTTTTTAAAGAGGTCACAGTTTGCAGAGCTCAATGTGTACTCTTATTGTTAGAGTCACAGAGCAAATTATTAGTAAAAGTATAACAAAAGACTTAGAGATTTTGAATTATAGCCTATTTCGGGAGCTTTTTGCATCTGATGATTTGGGAGAGTTAGACACCTTGTCTAAGCTTCCTGAAATAGACTATAATGCAAAAACTAAGTCTTTTGTTATTATATATATATATATATATATATATATATATATATATATATATATATGGGTTACCAGGTAAGTTGGTATTAGGATGATTCTAAGCTGGCCCTTTCTTCTAACAGCAGAATGTTAGAGTAGTTCAGGTGCAAGTAGAGAGCTTGATGCTCAATTTAATTGAACAGAGCAATATAATTGGTATAGATCTATTTCTGCCTATACCTATGAGTTTCATCAGACCACTAACTTTATTGGGTTTTCAATAAAATTAGCGGTCTGATGAAACTCAGGTATAGCAGATACCTGTGGCAGAAATAGATCTATAACTGCAAAATGGCCGATTTTTAAGCCTTTTTCTTTACCAATTATATATTTATATTATACTGAGCGAATCAACATTTGTCTCCTAAAGGCTTTTTTACTGTTAAGTTTAATGACACGAAAGTTATACTAAATTATTCCTTACTTTTAGGATTGAGCTATGTTTGAAAAAAATCCATTTTAATTAGTCATAATTTGCAATTAAATCAAAAACTGACCAATCTCTTACTTTACATTCTTCTTATCACTTTTTTCCTCTATGTATATCTTTATTATCTCCTGGTTATATAATGTTAGTTTCTCTGTGAGTGTGGAGAGAGAGATGGAAGAATTTGAATAGTATTTCTATGAAAAATTTCATAAGCAGTGACCCATAGCTTAAATTAGGTTGAACATTTCCTTTCTTAAAAATCTCCCAAAATGATATTTATTTTCTTAAATTTATTTTTTCAAATTTAATTCGCTTGGCAAATTCATTTTTCCCTAGAGCTCAATGGGTGATCCAACAGGTCATGTTTTGTCTATATATATATATGTTTGGTGGTTGGTTTTGAAGACTATCACAATGCATGTGTAAAGAAAAATAATAAGGTAACTATGGTGTTGTTTGTTAACCTGTGATTTATTCTTAATATATTTCGAGATGGAAACCAAATCTGGAATAATGAACAGACAGACATACACACACAGAATTTGGAAGATATAAGAAACAAAATAGACAGTTGCTAGCAACAGCTTCGTCTATTTTGTTTCTTATATCTTCCAAATTCTGTGTGTGTGTGTACGTCTGTCTGTTCATTATTCCAGATTTGGTTTCCATCTCGAAATATTAAGAATAAATCACAGGTTAACAAACAACACCATAGTTACCTTATTTTTATTTGCACTTGCATTGTGATAGCCTTCAAAACCAACCACCAAACCAATATAAACACAATTCTTCAAGATTTCATTGCTCTTATCAGAAGTTGGATAATACATACTATAAGTAAAATTTTCTCCTCTATTCATTTATAACATCTAAAAATTTGATCATCTTCAAGTGTCTTTATTGAAATGAACCATGTCTTGTTATTAATGAATTGAGGTTAAAGCACTGACTGTCCCGATTCGGGTTTTAGTGATGAGCAGTTGGCACACTCACCTTTTGCGGAGACAGATATTGAGTGGGAATGTCCGATTATGGGGATTAAGTGAATTTCCTGATAGAAAAGAAGAAATGAATGATAATTATCATGTGGATGAAACCAGAACGAATGTTTAGTCAGGAGAGTCAACCAATGATGAAATCAATATGTTTGACAGGGAAGTAAACGAAGTGGCCATTTTTAGGACAAATGGACGTACTTGATTTTGTTGCCATTACTTCCAGCTTCATTCTGACTTGGGGTAGAAGTACCTGTTAGATCTATTTGACACATAGATGCGAACTTATTTTAAAATTATTTGCATTTTGTTGGACCATGTGCAAAAAAAAAAAAAAAAATATACTTTTAATAAACAACTATATGAATATATATATCTGGGACAAATGGACTTGCTCAATTCACATCAAAATCATTGTGGTTCAAATTTAAAAAAAAAAAAAAAATTAAAGTTAAAATTCTTGGATCTAAAATAAAATATAGGTTATTTTCTTCTTTAAAATGCATTTTTATCCATTAGCTCTAATCACCCTAACTTTGAACTACAAAATTCTGTAAAACAGATACGGGTAATTTCATGTCACTCACCCCCTTCAATTTTTCTGAAATTTTGTCCAGGTGTAGATTATGTTAAAATTAGACAATCCCCAAAATTTGAGTTTCCAATTCCAAAAATTGACTGAGTTAGATCGCAAAAAATGGCAAATTTTTTTTTTTTTTTTGTCTTAAAAAAGAGTTCTACAGCTTCCCTACTACTAAAAATTGGTTTATATAAGTATTTTGGCCCAAGGAATCCAAAAACGTTTTAAAGTCAACCAATTTTAAGTTATTGATGATTTCTGATTTTTTCATAGCAAGGTCAATATCCCAATGGGGCACTGCATCTATGACAAAGATTTTTTTCTATTGTTATTTCACATAAATTGAACATTATTTGTACCAAAAAGATAGTTTGATTTTTGCTCAGAACTTTTGGACTATATTAAAGTTAGACAATCTCCAATTCCAAAAATTGGTGGAGTTATGTTAATTTTTAGCTCTCCAAATTTAGGGCAGGGGGTCACAAAAAACTTTTTGTAATCTATTTTTGTCTGTAAAATGAATTCATAAAAGCATTTTAGCCCAAAGAATCCAAAAATGCTATTTAAGTTATTAATGATTTGCAAAATTCTAACTGATGTTGTAGCTTTGGTTCTGAGCAAAAATCTAACTTTTTGTTTTTATGAGTAAATTATAAAATAGATAAATAAACTATTTTTTTTTTTTTCGTTTACAGGTTTGAGTGGTTATCTCCCCTTGCACCCTATGAGCGTCATTGGCGCCCAACGTAATCAGAAAAAAGCGTTGGAGGCTGCGGTGGTGGCAGCAGCAGCAGAAGCTGAAGCTGAGGGTTCTTCAGTTGATCCTGCTCAAGACACAGAACAATCAAAGACTATTTAATCTTCTTTAAGTGTTTTATTGTTTGATATTTCTAATAAAGTTTAAACAATTTTCATTAGTTTTGTTCTTGTTACTCTTTTGCTATGTTGTCGTTCTTTTTCTTCACTCTTTCTCGTCTAAACGTTTTATAGGCCAATGGTGCCGGCTTAAAAGTGAAGTGCCAATCTTTTGAATGTAGATGGCCAGTTATTTAAGTGCTGCCTTGTCTGGCAAATATACAAATGACTGTCAAGAAGGCTGTATCATGAGTTGCACACCAAGAACAACGAAACAGTGAGGTCATGTAGATTGAGTCCTGGCATCATCATTAAATACAAACTACAAATTGTTTAGCTTAATGGTTGAACAAGAGTAAATAAAGGGGGCCCACGAATTGAGGTTCCATTTTTAGTCAATAAATATTTAAATATTGACTTAAAATTGGGTTTCTCTTTATTTACTATTGTTTCATACTGCTAGCCATGATTACTGTAGCATAGCATGGTGTGCTAGTGTGGTTCAACAAAAATTTAAATAAAGGGGCCCACGAAATTGGAGGTTCAATTTTTAGTCAATAAATATTGACTTAAAATTGAACCTCAAATTTGGGTGCCCTTTATTTACTATGTTTTAAATACTACTCTGCTCTCTCATGGTAGGCTAAGCTTACATGTAGGTGTATGTAGCATAGTAAGTCTACAGTGTAGCCTAGTGTTGGTCTCAACAAATTGTTTGGCTTAATGTTTGAAGAAGGGTAAATAAAGGGGGACCACGAAATTTGAGGTTCAATTTTAAGTAGATATTTATTGTTTTAATATATGACTACTCTTGTGCCTGACTAAGCTTATATGGATTGCCAGAGGTGTATGTAGCATAGTAAGTCTACATTGTGGCCTAGTGTTGGCATAAACAAATTGTTTGGCTTAATGGTTGAAGAAGGGTAAATAAAGGGAGATTCAATCTTAAGTAGATATTTACTATGTTTTAAGATACAGGGTGACCCCCCACACACACACCAAAAAAAACCCCAACAGAATTTGGTCCTGGTAGTCTGCATCAGTTACCCCCCAAAAAACAGAATTTGGTTTGTTTGTTTGTTTTTTTGTTCTCAAGCTAATAATAATAAATAATAAAATTGTTTGGCTTAATGGTTGAAGAAGACTAAATAAAGACCCAAAATTTGAGGTTCCAATTTTAAGTCGATATCTCATGCCAGGCTAAGCTTACATGGATTGCTGGAGGTGTGTTTAACATAGTAAGCCTACAGTGTGACCTAGTGTTGGTATCAACAAATTGTTTGGCTTAATGGTTGAAATAAAGGACCCCGAAATTTGAGGTTCCATTTTAAGTCGATATTTACTATGTTTTAAGATACTACTCTGCTCTTGTGCCAGGCTAAGCTTACATGGATTGCAAGAGGTGCATGTAGCATAAAAAGTCCACAAAGTGGCCTATTGTTGGTATCTGTTGGCATCCTTATGTCTACAATAGACGATGGAGTAGTGTCCAATTTTGTTTTTTGAACTACATAGCCTGGTGGGTTTATATGGAGGATGAGCTGTTGCCCAAGCAGCAAATCTCCCCCTCTCCAAAGGAAAGTGTGGTATATTGGTTGATAAGAAACGGAAGCACCGAAACGGTGTTGGTATCAGCCAAACAGCAAAAGAGTCTATCCTCTTTTCACTAGTGCTAGACGAGGCATTTCTTTTTTTTTTTTTTTTTGCTGAAGTGGAATCCTAGACCAACCGCCAGTTTCCAGATGCTTTACTACACAGATCAGATTACCCAAGCTGAGAGTTAGCAGTTGGTTGGATTTTATAGTGTTACATAATCTATGCATAGATTATTGTCAACCCCCTGTATTTCTGAAGGGATGGCCCATTTTCATATCACAGGCGGGACTTTCCATAGAATATTACAGAAAGCCCGCTAAATACGGGAAGTCACGTGCAACCTGGTTGGCTCTCAGGCAGATAAGGCCTTAGCTGGAGCTCACTGCACACATGCGTTGTGTTAGTTAGAGAAATATGTTTAGTTAAGTAAGTAAAGGTTTAAATAAATAATATGGTTTTGTGGTTGATGAATGTCTTGGCAACAAGACTGGCCTAGAAGAAGAAATGAATCAAGGACGACCAACCAGCAAGACGAAGTCCAGACGCTAGAAGAAGAACGTAAGATATCAAAGATGAGCAGAAGAATAATAGAAGTAAAGAAAGGGTATACAACAATAGCATATACTAGCACTTCAGGTCAGAGTGGATCTGGGAGTAATGGTTATGAAGGGGTAATCCGCTTTCCCCAGAGCTTCAGAATTGGAACTTCACTTTCAGATAGAGTTTAGCATCATACCCAGGACATTAAGACCCTCCATATCTGATAAAAAGGGTTGGAACTTGTCATAAGGGCAATAGGTTGGGACAATCATATAGGAGGGGGCTTTTTTGACTACCCGTCTAGCCTAAGGGCCAAAGTGGAGTGTTGCATGTCATCAGCTGCTCAGTCACCAGGGTTCCACCCTTAAGCATCATGGGCCATCACTCCATGACCAACGGGTGGCCTCATTGGTGGTGGCTTACCCTTCTGCAGAGGTGCAAGATCCAGCCAATAGGGCAGCTGAGTTGGGGGTAGGGGACTTGCGTCAAACCCTGAATATTGCAATTCCTAGGTACCATGTAGTGTAATAGTTATGGATTTATTCACCCAACCCGTCTGCCACAGAATGTAAAACACAAGGTTGATTATTAAGCAGAGTACAGCTGATTTGAATTCAGAGTTTTTATTCTCCTAGACTGGTTGCCATACCAAAGTTAAAGTATCCAGTTGCACTACTGTAAACTGTAAATAATTTTTATATTAATAATAGTTTACTATTTCTCTGAATTTTTTGAGATGAGGCTTGGTAATTAGTATTATTTGTATTAATCGAACTATTGTCTTCATTTTCATTGTTATTCGTAAAAATGTTTCGGCCGATGTGCCCTCCAGCCTTCTTAATGTATTTCCTGTCGGACTCAGGAACCTTCTTGTCGTAAATAAAGGGTTAGGTTCAAAGTTCCATGATGGCTCCCGAATCCGACTGGAAATACCTGAAGAAGGCCAGAGGGCACATCGACCGAAACGTTGTACAAATAACAATGAAAATGAGGACAATATTCCGAATAATACAAATAATATTAATAATAGTTATTTGAAACTGTAATTGTTTACTAACG
This sequence comes from Doryteuthis pealeii, assembly GCA_023376005.1. Lineage (NCBI taxonomy): Eukaryota > Metazoa > Mollusca > Cephalopoda > Myopsida > Loliginidae > Doryteuthis > Doryteuthis pealeii. The sequence goes on along the minus strand of CM042161.1, from coordinate 65,056,001 downwards.
ATTATTATTAGTTTCTGGAAATTATATAACTGTGCAAATAAATGACTATTATTAAATAGAAGTAATTATTATTGAAGATAGGAATATTTTAAACCATATATCTGTATGTAAATAATTAGTATTTCATAAGAATACTTAAAGTTATAAAACTGTGGCAAGAAAAAAACTATACAAATATGTAGAAATAAATGTATAATGAAACCTAACCATTAGGCATAAAATAACCTGAGACAGGTTGACATGCCATTAACATCAACCAATCCATAAAATTCAGTAGATTTTATAATATCAGTAAATTAAAAATACCTAATGTTGATAAAAAGAAAGAAAGAAAAGATACGAATAGTCTGAACTAGATAAGATACATACAGAATTTTGAATGATTAAGTGATTCCCTAACCTTTTGGCATAAAATAGTCCTAGACGGGTTGACATGCCATTAAAATCAATCCATCAAATTGAGAAAAGTTAGAAGTTGTTTGCAAACTTGGTAAATCTCAACATCACCTAATCTGGATTTCTCCCAAACTAAAATTCCATTGAAGCACCCATGGATGAGTAAGGAGAATGCAATAAGATATCCAAAACAATGAAACCTGCAAATAAGATACCATTGGAATGAATCTGATTCCAATAAGTTATCCAAACCACAATGAAGCAAAACCATGGATGAGATTAAGGGAATGCAAGGTTTCAATCCTATCCAATGAAGGTTATCCCATGAAGCACCATGATGAGATTAAGGAGAATGCAATAAGGTTATCCAAAACAATGAAGCCATGGATGAGATTAAGGAGAATGCAATAAGGATGAAGCACCATGGATGAGATTAAGGAGAATGCAATAAGGTTATCCAAAACAATGAAGCACCATGGATGAGATTAAGGAGAATGCATAAGGTTATCCAAAACAATGAAGCACCATATGAAGCACCACAATGAGCATGCCAATAAGGATCCAAAACAATGAAGCACCAGTTATCCAAAACAATGAAGCATGAGATTAAGGAGAATGACAATGAAGCCAATGCAATAAGGTTATCCAAAACAATGAAGCACCATGGATGAGATTAAGGAGAATGCAATAAGGTTATCCAAACAATGAAGCACCATGGATGAGATTAAGGAGAATGCAATAAGGTTATCCAAAACAATAAGCACCCATGGATGAGATTAAGGAGAATGCAATAAGGTTATCCAAAACATGAAGCACCATGGATGAGATTAAGGAGAATGCAATAAGGTTATCCAAAACAATGAAGCACCATGGATGAGATTAAGGAGAATGCAAAAAGGTTATCCAAAACATGAAGCACCATGGATGAGATTAGGAGAATGCAAAAGGTTATCCAAAACAAGAAGCACCATGGATGAGATTAAGAGAGAATAAGGAATGCAATAAGGTATCCAAAACAATGAGCACCCAGCCATGGATGAGATTAAGGAGAATGCAATAGGTTATCCAAAACAATGAAGCACCATGGATGAGATTAAGAGAATGCAATAAGGAATGAAGCACAAGCAACCATTAAGGAGAATGCAATAAGGTTATCCAAACAATGAAGATGGAAGATTAGGAGAATGCAAATAAGGTTATCCAAAACAATGAAGCACCATGGATGAGAGAGGAGAATGCAATAAGGTTATCCAAAACAATGAAGCACCATGGATGAGATTAAGGAGAATGCAAATAAGGTTATCCAAAACAATGAAGCACCATGGATGAGATTAAGGAGAATGCAATAAGGTTATCCAAAACAAATGAAGCACCATGGATGAGATTAAGGAGAATGCAAATAAGGTTATCCAAAACAATGAAGCACCATGGATGAGATTAAGGAGAATGCAATAAGGTTATCCAAAACAATGAAGCACCATGGATGAGATTAAGAGAATGCAATAAGGTTATCCAAAACAATGAAGCACCATGGATGAGATTAAGGAGAATGCAAATAAGGTTATCCAAAACAATGAAGCACCATGGATGAGATAAGGAGAATGCAATAAGGTTATCCAAACAATGAAGCCCATGGATGAGATTAAGGAGAATGCAATAAGGTATCCAAACAATGAAGCACCATGGATGAGATTAAGGAGAATGCAATAAGGTTATCCAAAACAATGAAGCACCATGGATGAGATTAAGGAGAATGCAATAAGGTTATCCAAAACATGAAGCACCATGGATGAGATTAAGAGAATGAATGGTTATCCAAACAATGAAGCACCATGGATGAGATTAAGGAGAATGCAAATAGGTTATCCAAAACATGAAGCACCATGGATGAATTAAGGAGAATGCAATAAGGTATCCAAAACAATGAAGCACCATGGATGATTAAGGAGAATGCAATAAGGTTATCCAAAACAATGAAGCAAGGATGAGATTAAGGAGAATGCAAATAAGGTTATCCAAAACAATGAGCACATGGATGAGATTAAGGAGAATGCAATAAGGTTATCCAAACAATGAAGCCATGGATGAGATTAAGGAGAAAGCAATAAGGTTATCCAAAACAAAAGCACCATGGATGAGATTAAGGAGAATGCAAATAAGGTTATCCAAACAATGAAGCACCATGATGAGATTAAGGAGAATCATAAAACAATGAAGCACCATGGATGAGATTAAGGAGAATGCAAATAAGGTTATCCAAAACAATGAAGCACCATGGATGAGATTAAGGAGAATGCAATAAGGTTATCCAAAACAATGAAGCACCATGGATGAGATTAAGGAGAATGCAATAAGGTTATCCAAAACAATGAAGCACCATGGATGAGTAAGGAGAATGCAATAAGGAATGAAGCACCAATGCAAAAAGGTTATCAAAACAATGAAGCACCATGGAGAGATAAGGGAATGCAATAAGGTTATCCAAAACAATCCATGGATGAGATTAAGGAGAATGCAATAAGTTATCCACAATGAAGCACCATGGATGAGATTAAGGAGATGCAATAAGTTATCCAAACAATGAAGCACCATGGATGAGATTAAGGAGAATGCAATAAGGTTATCCAAAACAATGAAGCACCATGGATGAGATTAAGGAGAATGCAATAAGGTTATCCAAAACAATGAAGCACCATGGATGAGATTAAGGAGAATGCAATAAGGTTATCCAAACAATGAAGCACCATGGATGAGATTAAGGAGAATGCAATAAGGTTATCCAAAACAATGAAGCACCATGGATGAGATTAAGGAGAATGCAATAAGGTTATCCAAACAATGAAGCACCATGGATGAGATTAAGGAGAATGCAATAAGGTTATCCAAAACAATGAAGCACCATGGATGAGATTAAGGAGAATGCAATAAGGTTATCCAAAACAATCAGCACAATGAAGCACCATGGATGAGATTAAGGAGAATGCAATAAGGTTATCCAAAACATGAAGCACCATGGATGAGATTAAGGAGAATGCAATAAGGTTATCCAAAACAATGAAGCACCATGGATGAGATTAAGGAGAATGCAATAAGGTTATCCAAAACAATGAAGCACCATGGATGAGATTAAGGAGAAAAATAAGGTTATCCAAAACAATGAAGCACCATGGATGAGATTAAGGAGAATGCAATAAGTTATCCAAACAATGAAGCACCATGGATGAGATTAAGGAGAATGCAATAAGGTTATCCAAAACAATGAAGCACCATGGATGAGATTAAGGAGAATGCAAATAAGGTTATCCAAAACAATGAAGCACCATGGATGAGATTAAGGAGAATGCAATAAGGTTATCCAAAACAATGAAGCACCATGGATGAGATTAAGGAGAATGCAATAAGGTTATCCAAAACAATGAAGCACCATGGATGAGATTAAGGAGAATGCAAATAAGGTTATCCAAAACAATGAAGCACCATGGATGAGATTAAGGAGAATGCAATAAGGTTATCCAAAACAATGAAGCACCATGGATGAGATTAAGGAGAATGCAATAAGGTTATCCAAAACAATGAAGCACCATGGATGAGATTAAGGAGAATGCAATAAGGTTATCCAAAACAATGAAGCACCATGGATGAGATTAAGGAGAATGAGTTATCCAAACAATGAAGCACCATGGATGAGATTAAGGAGAATGCAAATAAGGTTATCCAAAACAATGAAGCACCATGGATGAGATTAAGGAGAATGCAATAAGGTTATCCAAAACAATGAAGCACCATGGATGAGATTAAGGAGAATGCAAATAAGGTTATCCAAACAATGAAGCACCATGATGAGATTAAGGAGAATGCAATAAGGTTATCCAAAACAATGAAGCACCATGGATGAGATTAAGGAGAATGCAATAAGGTTATCCAAAACAATGAAGCACATGATGAGGAATGCATGAAGCACCATGGATGAGATTAAGGAGAATGCAATAAGGTTATCCAAAACAATGAAGCACCATGGATGAGATTAAGGAGAATGCAATAAGGTTATCCAAAACAATGAAGCACCATGGATGAGATTAAGGAGAATGCAATGTTATCCCAAAGAGGGGTTGGGAATATATATATATATATATGTCTAGCTGTTGATCTTTACTTTGAGATATATTAACTTAGATTTACTCATCCTGTTCCTGTGTTTTGTTTTCATTGAATGTGTTAGATTGACATGTACCTTATAAGGTCAGGCCATGAAATAATAGAATTTGAAAAGAAAAGAAATATGGCTGACATATTATTATGCGACTTGTAATTTCGCTGCCATTTTGGAAACAGAGGAAACTGTGACGTGTAAGCTAAAGAAACGAATGACAGAATTGTGCTTTGCGGGTGAAAAAGAAAAAGAAAAAAAATAGAAAAAAAAAAAAAGAAGCTTCAAGCAGAAATGCCTGAGGAGGGACAGTGGAAGAAGGGTGATTCGACGGGGGCGGGGGGGGTAAGAGTGGATTTTAAAAATAAACACAATATTGTAAACTGCGGGAAGAAAAGAGATTGCAATATGAAGTAAAAATCAAAAGTTTTTTTTTGTTTTTTTTTTTAATTTAAAAAAAACAAATAAACAAACAAACGGACAAATAAAAAAACTACTAAGAGAGAGCAAACTAATTATGGTCGTCTAAAAATGTTGAAGGAGAAAAAAAAGAAAAAAGAAAAAAGAAAAAAAAACATTGCTCAAGAAGTTTTCAAAAAGATTAGACAACTAGTTCAAACCAATAAAAATTGATTATTCATCAATGGCGTTTGGGGTGGTGGGGTGGTGGGGTAGGGACAGGAATGTTGACGGTAGAAGCAATCGTGATCAAGATGGCCGTACGGGGCGGGGGGTGCAAGGAGAAGAAGGTGGGAAGTTTGAGAGAGAGAGAAAGCTGTCTGCATCAACATCAGCAAGTGTCTGTCTGTCTGTCAGTCTTTTTGTCTCTTTATGAGGAAGAAGAACTTCATCTTCTCTTTCTTTCTCCATCCCCCAACCCCCCTCCATCTCAACAACGACACCCCCCACCCCCACGAAAAAAAAAAAAAGGAAACAAACAAATGAATTGAAACAAAGTCAAATTGTGAAAACAAGATCTAAACAATCTTTGTTAAAATTGTCATATCAGATATGGAAATACTGCTAACTGGCTATAAGTAAAGTTGTTGGGGTGGCCTAATGTCAGCGAGGGAGTCTATCCCCTTTTCACTAGCGCTAGACCAAGGAGATTGTTTTTTTAGCATCTGAGGTGGAGTGCTACACCTACCATCAGCTCCTCACTTTACTGCACAGATCCCTGTGCTAACTCATACGCGGAGTTGGTGAGGGCCGGTATTGAACCAGGAACCTTGTGATTCCTAGCCGAACGCTCTACCGACTGAGGTGGAGCGCCACACCTACCATCAGCTCCTCACTTTACTGCACAGATCCCAAATAATAATTTGCACAGAGTTTTATGGTTTCAAGTATTCCTATCTAATACTAATAATTTGCCAAGTTATATGGTTTCAAGTATTCCTATCTAATACAATAATTTGCCCACAGTTATATGGTTTCAAGTATTCCTATCTAATACTATAATTTGCCCACAGTTATATGGTTTCAAGTATTCCTATCTAATACTAATAATTTGCACAGTTATATGGTTTCAAGTATTCCTATCTAATACTAATAATTTGCACACAGTTATATGGTTTCAAGTATTCCTATCTAATACTAATAATTTGCACACAGTTATATGGTTTCAAGTATTCCTATCTAATACTAATAATTTGCACACAGTTGCATGGTTTCAAGAATTCCTATCTAAGTTTGTAAAGTTGGCAGAGTGGCCTATTGTCGGTATCAGCCGGACTGCGAGGGAGCTTATTCCCTTTTCGCTAGCGCAAGATCAGGGATATTGTTTTTGCTGAGGTGGAAAAAACACACCTACCATCAGCTCCCCACTTTACCGCATAGATCAGATTACCTAATCTACTACTCATACACTGGGTAGGCGAGGACCTGTATCAAACCAGGAACCTTGCGATTCCTAAGCGGTTGCTCTACTGACTGATCTAAACCGACCCTAGAGCTATGGGAAATTCAAACAGCCTCATCCAGGATTTGAACTCAGACCGCCGTGTCCCTTTCCTACGATGGTAATTCTTATAACCTAACAAGTCCTAGCACCTATATGATTGTCCCACTTCTTTCGGTGTTCTTGACCAGCTTAAAAGTGACCATTTCAAACTTTGGTTTAAAGGCCCACTCCGATCAATTGGCTGGTCACATCAAACCCTAGCATCTATATGATTGCCCCACTCGTATTTCCCTGATGGCAAGATCCCAACTCTTTATCATATATGTGCTGGGGGTCTTAGTTGGGTATTTGTAGCCAGGAAGCGGCAAGATTTTCAAGCCTTGAATTCTTCTCTGAACTAACATATTGTCCATTATTCTCAGGATCTTTGATTTGAGACTAGATAAAAAGTGAACTTTTCCATCGTTGGCTTAGAGACACCCTCCAATCAATTGACTGATCATGTCAAGCCCTAGCACCTATATTATTGTCCTACTCTTATTGTCCTCATGGCAAGCCCCAACCCTTTTTATCATATGTGTTCTAGAAGGTGCTGGCTAAGGGTCTTCAGTATTTTCAGCCTAAGAGCAGCAAGGGTTTCAAGCCTTCTAGCCTTGTTCTAGCCTATCTAAAAAGCCATACAACCAAAAACAAAAAAATAGAAATAAATTCAAGAGCAGAATAACGTCATCTTCCTACACATAGCATTTTATATTATTTGAATTTTTCAGACTGTTGTCCTCATCTTTATATACACAATGTTTTGGCCAATGTGTCCTCCAGTTATCTTCAGGTGTTTCAAACTGAACTCTTTATTCAACCCACATATTGTTATATACACAACGTTTCAGCCAATGTGCTCTCCAGCCTTCTTCAGATGGTTCTTGTCAAACTTAAGAGCCTTCACAGAACTTCAAACTAAATCCTTTATTCAATCCACCAGGTTAGACTGTTCTCATTTGTTAACCATTACTGGGTACAAGTATTAAGCTATGTTAAGTATTATATGCTATTATCCCCCTTGCCCAGGATTGAACCTATGAATGATTGTCACTTAGAACTGTATTAGCTTAACCCCTATATCAGTTGCACTATGTGTCCAACTGTATATAACAATAAAGATGAGGACAACAGTCTGAAAAATCTATATGATTGTCCCAACCCTATTGCCCTTACAGAAATCCCCAATTCTTATATATGCTAGAAGGCAGTGGCTAAAGGTCCATTATCCTGGGTATGATGTTAAACTTTATCTGATAGTGAAATTCCAGTTCTGGAGCTCGAGGAATGTGGAGTACTCCTTCATCACTATTATTCTCAGGTCCACTCAGATCTGGAGTGGTAGTACCTGTTAGGGTCTCATCTATAGGTTAAATAGAACAAAATAAGTTCTAAAAAATATCTTTAAAAAAAAAATTAAGTACCCATCAAGAATGAATTTAAAAAAAAAACATCTTTGGTATAAAATGACCCAATGGGTTGACATGCTGTAAAATCAAACCGACCACTCTGAGAGTAATAGCAATGAAGAGGTACAAAAAGTCTTAAAGTCAACCAATTTTAAGTTATTGATGATTTCTGATTTTTTCATAGCAAGATCACTATTCCAATGTGGCAGTGCGTCTATGACAACAATTTTTTCTATTATCATTTCATAATGTGTATTATCTGTTTCAATGGAAAAGAAAAAAAAAAAAAAAATATATACCTACTAACAGTTTTGCTTAGGTTTAACATATATATATATATATATATATATATATATATATATATGAGTGTGATACCTCCGTGTGTCACTCTTGTATTTACCAACCTCTCATCCATTATTTGAATTTTGGTCACCAATTCCGTTTTACTCGCTGTTTGGCTGATACCAACTTTAGGCCACCTCGACGACTTTACTTTTAATTTACTCAGTCTGTAGAGCACTCACCTTAGGAATTGCAAGGTTTCAGGTTCGATACCGATCCCCGCCAATTCAGCATATGAGTAGAACAGATTGGGTAATCTGATCTGTGGGTAAAGTAGAGGGCTGATGGTAGGTGTGGTGCTCCACCTCAGCAAAACCAATCTCCCTGATCTAGCGCTAGCCAAAATGTGATACCAACAATAGGCTACTCCGCAAATTTTACTTACTTATTAATATGAGTTAAGAGAAAGGAAATGAATCCGACAAGTATGAGTATAGATAAAAGGATATGAAAACAACACACAATGCTGTTAAAGTGAAAAGATTTTATATCATATTCATAGCTAATATTGAACAATATTTCGATTTATAAAATTATTAAAAAAACATAAATAAATTTATATATATATATATATATATATATATATATATTTATTTTTTTTTTAAGTTGGGCGTTATTCGAAGCATCTAAAAATAAATGAATGAACTCGATGTTATGGAGTATTGAATTCACTTATTTTTTTTATTATTATTTTTTATCATAATATTTTCAGGTTCGTTAGATACCCTTTATCAAATGACTTGTTCCTATTCAAATCCTATTTGTCTCTGTTGTTATTGACACCAGTAGCGTCTGTAAAAAATTTATTAATAACAGAGTATTCCGATGTCAGCATTCAGTCCCCTCACGTGAGTTTGTAATTTTAGAATCCATTTAGTTTCTGCTTGTTTTCGAGATTGCGTTGTTGAAATGCATGTTCTATTAGAATGCATTGAGGTGTGTAAGGTTGTGAAAGTGAAGTGCTATTGTACTATGGTGGGATTTGAGTTTTATTGTGGATTTGTGGTTATTTAATCTTAGTCTAAAAGATGTTGATGTTTCTCCCACATATCCGGTATTTGTATATATATATATATATGTTGTAAACACGGTTTGTTTTGAATGGCTTTTTTGCCGATAATTTTTGGGAGAATAAGTGCTTAATTGGAGTCGTACCTAATTTTGAAAATTAATTAATTAATAATGAATTAGGCGGGAATACCTATTAAATGTATGGCTAAACAAATATATTATATATAATATACACACACACACACACACATGCATATCTATTGATAGTATCAGCAAGATAATCATCATGAATTCTATGACAATTTGGCTCGGGGATAGAAATCATCATAATTGTCATTATTGAATAAATAACAGACTAAATCAGCAGTATGTCATCAACAATATAAGTATGATAACCAGTTTGAAGAAAAGTTTATAAATAGGAGCAAAGAGTATAATCATCATAAGTAATTGTATAATGACAAGTGATATTGATAATCATTTTGGTAGAGGACAGTTAATATGACCGTCATTAATGTCAATATCATCATTTGCACCATCACCACCACCACCACCACTGCCACCAGCATCCTCATCGTCACCAGTTTCCACTGGCTTGTCAGTTGATGAAGATGCCACAAATAACAATGGGCTGTGTCTAATATGAGAATTTGGCAATTCGAAATTCATGTCAGGAAGATTTTTTAAAAAAAGAGAGAGAAATCAATAATTGCCATCAAATGTCTGTGTTCTTTCGTCCTTTCCCTTTTTGTCCATTATTATGACTTTGTCTTCTTCATCTTCTATGCTACAGCTACTGTCAACTTCTTCATCTTCTTCTTTTGCAAACTGCTTCTCTCCACTGCATGTGACAAAACATCACTTCCAATAACACTATCAGAGAGGCCCCCATATTATCACCATTATTATCAGTTTTATTTATCTTTTCTCTGAATGTTTGAGATGAGGCTTGAAGATTAGTATTATCTGCGTTATTCGGACTATTGTCCCCATCTTCATTGTTATTTGTACAACGTTTCGGCCGATATACCCTCCGGCCTTCTTCAGGTATTTCTTGTCGGACTCGGGAACCTTCTTTTCGAAACGTTGTACAAATAACAATGAAGATGGGGACAATAGTCTGAATAATGCAGATAATACTAATATCTAAATATTGATGACTTTGTATAATCATGACACAATTTGATATACTTTATTTTCAGTGGTATATACTTGTCTGGCAAAGGGTCAATAATTATTTATTTACAATTTCTGTTAATCTAATGATATTATCGCCGGTTTTGCTCAGTTGATACAAGAACCACAAAGTTCCTGTATCACCATTGCTCCCAGGTCCACTCTGGCCCTGAGTGGTAGTACCTGTTAGGGTCCCATCTACCCAATAAACTTATTCCTTAAACTGATATTAAAAAAGAGAGAAATCAATAATTGCCATCAAATGTCTGTGTTCTTTCGTCCTTTCCCTTTTTGTCCATTATTATGAATTTGTCTTCTTTGTCTTCTATGCTACAGCTACTGTCAACTTCTTCATCTTCTTTTGCAAACTGCTTCTCTCCACTGCATGTGACAAAACATCACTTCCAATAACACTATCAGAGAGGCCTCCATATTATCACCATTATTATCAGTTTTATTTATCTTTTCTCTGAATGTTTGAGATGAGGCTTGAAGATTAGTATTATCTGCATTATTCAGACTATTGTCCCCATCTTCATTGTTATTTGTACAACGTTTCGGCCGATATAACCTCCGGCCTTCTTCAGGTATTTCTTGTCGGACTCGGGAACCTTTTTTCGAAACGTTGTACAATAACAATGAAGATGGGGACAATAGTCTGAAATAAGCAGATAATACTAATCTTTTGTTTTGCAAGATTATCTCCAGGAATATTTAAATATTGATGACTTTGTATAATCATTGACACAATTTGATATACTTTATTTTCTGTGGTATAGCCTTATGGCACCATCGACCATTTTTATCATATTTGTGCACGGAGGCAATGGCTGAGGGTCTTAGTGTTCTGGTATGACATTAAACAGCATCTAATGGTGAAGTTCCAGTTCTAGAAGAGTGGAGTACACCATTGCCATTACCCCTAGGTCGACTCTAGGATTCACACTCCCCAGACCTCCAAAATTGAAACTTCACCTCTAGATGCAGTTTCATGTCATACCAGGGACACATAAGTTTAGTAAATATCTATTTAGAAAATCTCTGAAAAAATTGATTGATTTTAATGGCATATCAACCCATCCAGGTTTATTTTATGCCAAGCGGTAGGTTGTGAGAGTCTAATGTCTTTTTTTTTTTAGGGTTCCATCTATGGTTAAATAAATTATTACTTAGTGTTTTCAAGTTCTTTTCTTTTTTCCTGGAATATTTCCTAACAATTCTGCCACTGATATTTAGCGTCATTTAGCGACAAAAACAAAATAATAATTTAGTGTTTGTTTATTGATTTTAACAGCATATTAACCCGTCTGGGGTTATGGCATGCCTAACGGTTAGGAAGTTATACATATCGTGTATTTATATTTATACTTTTTAATAATTGGTTTTAAAAATGTGTTAGCATTATTGGGGATTATGTTGTATGGTATAATTTTATTTCCCTCGAAAAAGAGAGAATATCTGGCAAAGGGTCAATAATTATTTATTTACAATTTCTGTGAAACTAATGATATTATGGCCGGTTTTGCTCAGTTGATACAGGAACCACAAGGTTCCTGTATCACCATTGCTCCCAGGTCCACTCTGGCCTGAGTGGTAGTACCTGTTAGGGTCCCATCTACCCAATAAACTTATCCCTTAAACTGATTCCCAATTCACTTAGCAACAAACTGCAAACAACCTACTGTCAAAATCAAGAAAAATCCTTGAAAAAAAAGACAGACTCTCACAACCTACCGCTTGGCATAAAATAACCCTGGATGGGTTGATATGCCATTAAAATCAATCAATTTTTTTCAGCCATTTTCTAAATAGATATTTACTAAACTTATGTGTCCCTGGTATGACATGAAACTGCATCTAGAGGTGAAGTTTCAATTTTGGAGGTCTGGGGAGTGTGAAACCCCCCTTCATTGCTATTGCTCCCAGGTCCACTGACTCGGAGTGGTAGTACCTGTTAGGTCCTATCTATGTGTTAAATAGAAAAATGTTTATGAAAAAAAATTGAGTATTCATTAAGAATTACCGTATTTGACGGCATATAAGAGGCACGGGCATATAAGACCCCCCCCATTTCAGCAGGTTAGATTCAGGAAAAATAGTTTTAGCGTATTTAATCATATATTGTTGAAAACAGTCTAGCTGTGCATTACGCAAACATTATTTGTTATCCTTGGCATTTCAGTCTCGGAAGACTATAGGAAGACTATAATATAGTTTTTGCGCCCCTGAAGTTACAGTGCCTCCTGTGACTGTAAAGTGCAAAGGGATTCTTATCATTGGTTTCACTTCACCTATGATGTATAAGATGCAGGGCAATTTTTTGAGCCAAAATTTTGGAAAAAAAGTGTGTCCTATATGCCGTCAAATATGGTAATTTATTTCAAAACTTTGTCGGCATTAAATGACCCACCAAGGTTGATATGCCATAAAATAAAACAAAACAAACCAAACCCGCCAAGTAAGGAAGACTGAAGAATGTATCAGCCAAAATATTGAGTCAAAGAATAACAAAGATAGAAACTATTGTTGTATACTCTTCTTTTTACTTTCTTACTTCTATTTTTCTTCTGTTCATCTTTTCTATCTTACGTTCTTCTTCTAGCATCTTCTTCTTGGGGACTTTGTGTCTGGTCTTCCATTGGGGATTTCTCTTTATCAGAAGCTCTGTGTCATTGGTAGTTTTTAGATAATAACACAAGACTTTGATTTAACTTAGATCATATTTTAATTTGAAATCCCCACCAGACTACCTGCGCAGATTGAGTCGGCAGCGTGCATAACACGACTTACCACCGTCGTGGTTTTGGCTGATCTAACTAAAATCTCTTTTAATCTAAACCGGAAGAGGGTCTTCTCCACCGATTCTCATGGTATCCACCGGAAGGAGGATCAGGACTGAGGTCAAGCCTTGTCATTCAATCTTTCAAGGCTGCCAGCTGAAATTATGACAGCCATTTTGGTTTCTACACTACTGTACATAAGTATTAGGAATCTGATAATTATGTAACACTATTGTCTGAAAAGTATATAGAAAATGGGAAATATTTCCTCTCAGAACTTCAGACAATTGAAGAAGGTCAAAGAATATTGTAGTCAAAATCTGTTAAAAACAACAAGCATAATGAAACAAGTCTGGAAAATATATGGAATAATGAAAATATTACTTCTTAGAACTATGGGCAATTCAGGAATGTTGAAGAATGTAGTAGCCAAAATATTGTGCTAAAAACAATGATGAGGGGGGCTTGTCTGAAAAATATACAAAATAATGAAAACATTTTCTCTGAAAAGTTAAGATAATAATGTTGACTGTTATGTTTAATATCCCTGTTGGTATTATTGATGATCATTCTAATGATTGGAGATGAATGAAAACATTTGAATTGAAACTAAAAAGGTTGTGAATAATAAACAAAATAAAAATAATAATAATATAATGAATTCAGAAAATGAAAAAAAAAAAAAAAAAAGAGACATTTGATGACAATATTGATTTTGATAAAAAAGAAAAAAAATTCCTATTGACACAATATCTTTTTTATTTATTTATTAATTTTATTTTTTTTAAATAGCCAGCCATTGACTTTGAGGAATTGTCCAGAGCTATAATCAAGATAAAACCTCGAACCTAATCACAGACTGCAACAACTGAGCACTTAACTAAAAAAAACAAAGAAAAAAAAAGATACAAAGAAAAAATATAATTAAAAAATAAAAATAAAAATGTGCATTCATGAAAACCAAAGGAATTTTTTTTTTGTTTTGTTTTGTTAATTATTTTTTTGAATTTGGCTCGGTTTTCTTTAGCGTCAATGAGTTGCGTGCTCTTGTGTACAGTGGAGACATGTTTGTCAACAATGGACAAAGTACAGATTCTAAAGAAGAAGAAAGAAGAAAGAAAGAAAAGAAAAGAAAAGAAAAAGAAAAAAGAAAAGAAAAGCAGAAGGAAAAGAAGAAGAAGGAAAAAAAAGAAGAAGAAGAAGAAGAAGGAAAAAAAAGAAGGAAAAAAGAAGAAGAAGAGAAGAAGGAAAAAAAAGAAGAAGAAAAAAAAAGAAGGAAAAAAGAAAAAGAAAAAAGAAAAGAAGAAAAAAGGAAAAAAAGAAGAAGAAAAGAAGAAGAAGAAAAAAAGAAAGAAGAAGGAAGAAGGAAAAAAGAAGAAAAAGAAAGGAAAAAGAAGGAAAAACCAACTACAAAAACAAGGGGAAGAAAGGAAAGATGAAAAAGTGGAAAGAAAGAAAGAAGATGAAAAGTGGAAAGAAAGAAAGAAGATGGAAAAGTGGAAAGAAAGAAAAAAGAAGAAAGAAATGTGAAAGAAAGAAAGAAGATGGAAAGTGGAAAGAAGAAGAAAAGAACAACAACACAACAAAGAGATAGAAAAGACGAAAGAAGAAGAAGAAGAAAAGAAGAAGAAGGAAGAAGAAAAGGAAGTGTATGTGTCTATCTGTATACACCTCGCCCCACCCATCCCATTTAAGACTAAATAAAGTCAGTCATCATTAATTCTATTTAATTATTTGGATTGTGACTGTCACAAAATCAACATAATTAAAACAGAAAGAAAAAAAAAAAAAAAGAAAAAGACCCTTTCATTATCCAAAGTCAAAAGAAGAAAATAACCAAATACCACAACAATCTGCTATTATAGCTAAGTTAGTTGGTTGTTTGGATTTTACAGTATGTCAACCCTTATTGGGTTATTTTATGCCAAATACATATTTTTTTTTTTATTCATTCTATTTTGGAATTCAAATCTTTTTTAAAAACTTTTTTTTTCAAATACATTCCATTAAAACTCAATTTTTTAAATGTATTTAATCAATAGATGGGACCCTAACAGTTGGTTGGTTAGTTGGATTTTATGACATGAGAGAGACCTTTAACTTCTCACTTTATTTGTATGTTAAGATTTAGCAGCAGTGATGAGCCTGTAGCTTAATGAAATTCCATGATCTATTTCAATTTAAATTAGGTCAAATGTTCCTTTTCTTAAAAACCTTACAAAATGATTTTCATCTTTGTTTTAAAGTCTCTGGCTGTATTGTTTTTCTTTTTTTGTAAATTCAATTCACTTTGCAAACTTTCTTTTCCCCTAATCCTAATTATCTGCCAAGAGCTCAATGAGTGACCCAACAGGTCATGTTTTTCCATATATATATATATATTATTCATTCACAGATACAGTGTTTCGATGTTTATATCTTATCAGTGCGGCTTGATTTTAACAGCTACTTCTAGCCAGGAGCAAAACCCAACTGAATTTTCATCTGTCAAGCTCCTTATCCTCTCAGCTGTCGGCAACTATATATATATATATATATATATATATATATATATATACATATATACACACACACACACAATACAGACTTACATAAACTCGAGGTGGTGTTGAAAAGTTCTTGAATCAAACAAGAAAGTTAGGTAATCTGAACATAAGGTACATAAATGAGAGTAACCTCTCCATGTTTATTTCACTTTGAGGAAGCCATATGTTTTGGTAGGCCATTCTCATTTCACTGTAAATCTACACTGAAAATACAAATTTGTTTGAATCAATACAACTGTATGTTTCAACACAAAAATATCATAAAATGTATTCTTGATTGTGCTTGTGCATTATTTGAAATGAACTTAATTGTTATTAAGAACACATTTCATGATATTTTTGTGTTGAAACATACAGTTGTATTGATTTACGGTGCAATGAAAATGGCTGACCAAAACATATGGCTTCCTCAAATTGAAATAAATAAGGGGAGGTTAATCTCATTTATGTAGCTAATGTTCAGATTACCGAAATTATGATTTTTTTTTTTTTTTAGAAGAAATTTTTTAAAGAAATTTAAGAAATGATATGCCAAATTCATTGAACTGACGGATGAAAATATGAAATACCTTGGACATTGTTTATATAAATAAATTCATTTGTTTTCCTGATGGTAAAAAATATGTCAATTAAATTCTTTCAAAGCATTTTATTCAATTTTATATATACTGTCTGTAAAATTTTATATATATTTTATATAAACTG
>CM042161.1:64962047-65032047 GCA_023376005.1 Doryteuthis pealeii | reverse complement strand
TCCGTTTTACCAATGGTTTCGGAGCCTCACCTTTAGGCGATTGGTTGTCATTAGTGAACGTTTCTGATGATGACCAATCACCTAAAGGTGAGGCTCCAAAACATTTTATTATCATTTCTCCAATACTAACAAGGAATTAACTATATATATATATATATATAATAGATAGATAGATATAAAATGCAATGTATATTCACACACACATGCATATATATATTGCAATGTGTATATACATACTGCAATGTCTATTCACATACACATACATTATGTAAGTTGTTTTTACATCCACACGCACATATCCATAATATATATATTATATATATACCATATTTGATGGCATATAAGATGCACCCCCATTTCAACAGGTCAGACTCAGGAAAAAACGTTTTTAGTGTATTTAAGCATATATTGTTGAAAACAGTCTAGCTGTGCATTACACAAGCAGAAACATAGCTGTATAAAAGCAATTTGGCAGTACAGACAAGCAATAAGCATACACAAGACATCTCAATAGCAGGAAAGAATAATAATAATAAAATTAATAATAATAATAATAAAACTTCACCTACGATGTATATGACACAGGGCAATTTTTTGAGCCAAAATTTTGGGAAAAAAGTCCATCCTATACGCCGTCAAATACTGTTGCAGATTGACTGTTTGTTTTGCGCGGGATGACGAAGATAACAAAGGACTTTGTCCTGGTGGTAGCGAACAAAGAAAACGTGTAGGCGTTTGAGAGCAACAAAAGACTTCATCTGGACAAACGCTATTTGAACAAAGAGAAAGGACTTCCGGTCAAGGAACAAAAGAATGTGTGGGCGGTCGTCAGTATTTAAGCAGGTCATCAGGTAGCCCAAGACAGACCTGAAGAGACACCCCAGAGAGACGGCGAAGAAAGCACAAGGTGTCTGACCGTCGATACGGTCGGGCGCTGCTGCGGGCAGTGAGGCTCGCCCACCACCTTCCACCACACCAGCAGTGGTAGTGCCCATGATCCATGCCGTCACCCAACCCACCACGAGGTGAAAGAAATAAACGTTAAAAGTCTTACTACTACATATGCCTACGTGTGAATCCTTATACTCCATTACTAACACATACGACCCAGCAACAGTATATAACATGTACAATTTTGTGGCCTGAGTCAAGCCCTATGCAACAATACGGTATATATATATATGCTAAGTAATCTATGTTATTTATGTTATTAAATACCAGCCAGCTACACACAAGAAACAGAAGTTAAATACCAGTCAGCTACTCAAAAAGTAAGTAAAAGTGATAGATATATAGACAAAAAAAAAAAAAAAAAAAAAAAAAAAAGAACTACTAACTTAAATACTCCTACTAGCACCAGCAATTGACTACCCCTCCCTATTTACGACCTACTAACCCACCAGTATGAAAATGTCCACCATTGAAGCAAGAACTCAAACCAATGTGGTGAAACATTATAACATCGACATCACTACCTACAATAAACATCCATCTTGTACCACATCCCGTGTTTGTCTACCATTCTCCACATATATAGAGATATAGAGCAGATTTGATATGGGCAGTATAATCACAGATATCTCCAATAAATAAAAAGAAATAGACTATTAAATATGAGGTCACCCCTCTCCATATATATATATATACCCAGCAGAGAATGGGTATATAACACCAGTTATCATGTGTAAAGACTAAAATAAAGACATGAAACTCCTCAAAAAGATGTGTTCTACTTTAGTCATTTTTTATTTGTTTTGTTTCATGAATGTCAATATACCAGATGTTTCAGAAAAATCGATACCATTTCATAATAATAATAATAAACCACCTTATGTACATGGATGATATTATTTTATAATAATAATAATAATAAACCACCTCATGTACATGGATGATATTATTTTATAATAATAAATATGTACACATCATGTACATGGAGGATATCATGTACATGGAGGATATTATTTTATAATAATAATAAAACCACCTCATGTAATGGAGGATATTATTTTATAAAATAATAAAACCACCTCATGTACATGGAGGATATTATTTTATAATAAATAATCATGTACATCATGTACATGGAGGATATTATTTTATAATAATAATAATACCACCTCATGTAATGATATTATTATAATAATAATAAACCTCATGTACATGGAGGATATTATTTTTATAATAATAATAAACCACTCATGTACATGGAGGATATTATTTTATAATAATAATAATAATAAACCACCTCATGTACATGGATGATATTATTTTATAATAATAATAAACACCTCATGTACATCCACCTCATGTACATGGAGGATATTATTTATAATAATAATATAATAAACACCTCATGTACATGGATGATATTATTTTATAATAATAATAAACCACCTCATGTACATGGAGGATATTATTTTATAATAATAATAAACCCTCATGTACATGGAGATATTATTTTATAATAATAATATAATAAAACCTCATGTACATGGGATATATTTTTATAATAATAATAAACCACCTCAGTACATGAGGATATTATTTTATAATATAATAATAATAAACCACCTCATGTACATGGAGGTATTATTTTATAATAATAATAATAATAATACCACCTCATGTACATGGAGGATATTATTTTATATAATAATAATAATAATAAACCACCTCATGTACATGGAGGATATTATTTTATAATAATAATAATAATAATAAACCACCTCATGTACATGGAGGATATATTTTTAATAATAATAATAATAATAAACTCCTCAAAAAGATGTGTTCTACTTTAGTCATTTTTTGTTTGTTTTTGTTTCATGAATGTCAATATACCAGATGTTTCAGAAAAATCGATATCATTTCATAATCTTATTATAATGGAGATTGTGTGTTTTTATGTCTGTAACCGAAACTATATTAATACTCAAGTCACAATTCCCTTAGTTATTGATATCACATTCTCAATGATTTTCTTTTTCTTTTAACCTCAATTATTAATAAAATTATTTTACATTATTAATAATGTTGACCATATCTACATACTAACAACTTTCAATTATATTTATATATACAACAAAATAGCGGTTTACAGTGTGAATGAGAAGACTAATTTGCATGTTGATACTAAAAATGTGATTTTAATAAATATGTGCTTAGTATTATTGATTTCTATCTGTTTGGTTTTATTTTAATGAATATAAGCACAAATCTCTTCAATGAATCTTAAATGAAATCCATTAACAAGAAAAAATAACTGTCATTTTATTCTTTACTTCCTATTTTAACTAAATACTTAAATTAGAAAAAATAACAATGAAAGACGAGAGTGATGGAAGAGTAAGTTTCAGTTGTTTTATTTTTCGATTATACCCCCTCTCTGTTTCAAATCTTTTTATCTGCATTCTTATTTAGTTTCATTAGCCTTTCTAATTTAATATGATATATTATTATATTAAAACTTAAATACTTGCACCCGGAGTGTGCATATATTTGCTAGTAATAGTAATAAACCACCTTATGTACATGGATGATATTATTTTATAATAATAATAAACCACCTTATGTACATGGATGATATTACATTTTTTGCAAAAAATGAAAAAGAACTAGAAACCCTAGAACAAACCAATAGAATATACATCCAAGATATTGGAATGGAATTCAGAACTGAAAAATGTGCCATGTTAGTGATAAAAAAGGAGAAAAGAAAACTAATGGATGGAATACAACTACCAAATCAGGATATTATAAAAACACTTGGAGAAAAAGAAAATTACAAATACTTAGGAATTTTAGAAGCAAGTCATTTTGATAAACAAATTGGGTTACTTACCATTGTAAAGAGATGGTCTCTGTTGTTCAAGAGTAGAATTGCAAATGGCTACTTCTGTCTGTATATTTATAGTCTATATGATCAAGGGCAGATTACCCTGTTCATCCTTGAGACAGGGGCAGATCACTCTATTCTACTTATACAACCAAGACTACTGTTACTTAAATGGTCATCCAATTAATTATTGAACAGGCTCATTGCTGCTTAATCTTGGTGATCTAGCAGGAAGCAGTGCTTTCAGTGGGACTTGACATTTATATATATATATATATATATTGATGAGTCAGGAGATTTAGACTATTTGTCTAAGCTCCCTGAAATAGACTATAATGCTAAATCTCTAAGTCTTTTGTTATTTCTTTACTTATATATTTGCTCAGTGACTCTAACATTAAGAGCACACATTGAGCTCTCAAACTGCGACTTGGTTTTGTTTAAATAAAACTTTTGTGTCGTAAGGAAGATTTCTTCTCTGGACTTTTGGATTATATATATATATATATATATATATATATATTATATATATATATATATTACATAAGTCATTTTTTTTCGGAAATAGTTTCAAAATATGTTTTTACTATCAAAGACAATCGCTTCCTATTAAAAATTAAAAAAACAAAATTCCTGCCATTTTGTGAACTTATTTTTATGTTAAGATCATCCCCACCCCCAGCACCAACACCCCCCCAATTTTTTTTATCCCCCTCCCGACTCTGACAAAAAGAATCCAAAGAGACTGTGAGACAAGGAATGAAAAACGCCCATCTTGCAATGGTTACTAATGGTTTAGACAAAAAACGTTTCTCCTCTGAGAATAAAAAAAAAGTGCAATAGATCATCTTGGAAGAACTGACTTTCAAGACTTTGGCTTCCTGGAACAAATCAGAATCTGTTTGTAGATTTTTTTTGCAATTCACATGCCAAAAGACCTTATTTAAAAATGTCTCCCTTGACACCAAAAATAAACATTCATTTTGGAACATCCTAGGAATAATGTTTCCTGACTGTTTTCTTAAAAACACATCAGACAAAATATAAAAATGAATATCTCTTTACAGTGGAGATATTTCATTTCTATTTTTGACTTTGTTGTTTGTGACAGAGAACAGAAGTTGAGTGGTGGAAATGAGGACTTACCTTATTCTCGAAGGGTTTGTCTGGCGTGTAGGACTTTGGTCTAAGATCGAACCTTTCCTAACGTTTCCTAACTGTTTGCTTAAAAAACACATCAGACAAAATATAAAAATGAATATTTCTTTACAGAAGAGATATTTCATTTCTATTTTCGACTTTGTTGTTTACAATTTCAAAAAATTTGTTTTTTTCAGATAATTTTATGTTTTGTGACCTATTTACGAAAACTTTTCTTGTTCCCCAATGATACTTACATCAGAAAAATAAAGTCTAAAAATGTTTGGCTTTGTGTTAACCTTACCGCACTTTCAATCTGGATTATATATGAGTATTTTTTATAACTTTTACATTCTTCTATTATATAAATATTTACCAACCCCTCCGCAAGAGCAGGATGTGACACAAGTTCAATTTCTTAAGCGGAATTTAATAGGTTTGAATTCAGAGTTTTCCTTCTCCTAGACCGGTTGTCTAATGAAGGTTAAAGAGCCCACTCTACTCTACTATTAAGATAAAATTGAAGTAAAAAAAAAAAAAAATAACAAGCTCCCATCAGCCTTCACAGACCGGTGTATAAGTAGAGTGATATCCCCTTGTGTGTTGTCTGAATGGACTGGTCTGCCCTTGGAAGAATGGGCATAAATAAAGAGCTGAGAGGTGGCCATTTGCAATTGGTCGACCAACGTTTGAACTACTTACAAAGTCTTATGTACTTTATTACCGGAAGAACCCTCCAAGCATGTGTAGGAAAAAGAACCCACCTCTGACCTCTAAGATAATATCTTGGCCATTCAAACTTAGGCCTTGATTTGGAGTAGACACACCTACTGGCCAGGAAGAATTTCTTTGCCATGTGGTGGCTATGATCGGGAATAAAACCTAAATCCTAAAGCTACCTTTTGTCTTTGTCTCTTCCTTTTCTTTCATTGAATTCCTTTTTCAACGCAACCACCAAATATGATGGGGTTAAAAGCAAACCCCAGGAATCAATAACAATCTGCTACCTTTTAAACCTAAAACATTAAACCTTCTTACCATTCCACAGTTTTAAGTATATTAACAACAGGTCCTTATAGAACCAAACATTACCTCAGTTGTTTGGATTTACAGACCACCTCACGCTGGTAGGGTGGCATAACTAATTAATTTAACTCAGTAACCCACTCCACCTCCACAGACTCCAGAACTAGACCTCTGGTTTAGTAGTTATAGCAGGACACCTTTGATGGGACCCTAACAGGTACTACCACTCTGAATCAGAGTGGAGCAGGGAGTAATTGCAATAAATGGGTACTCCCACTCCAAACCTCTAGAACTGAGCCTCACCATTTGATTCAGGTGTCATGCATCCTGGACACCCTTTTGATGGGACCCTAACAGGTATACTACTGACTGATGCAGAGTGGGACCTGGGAGTAATGGTGATGATGGAGTACTCCACACCCAGGAACTCCTGAACTTGAGATTCACCATTGGATACAGTTTAGTGTCATATCCAGGACACTCCTTTGAGGGAGGTCTTACCCCCCTCTGCAGGGGGTACAGTCAGCTTATTCTAAGCCCTTGCCAATAGGGCAGTTGTTGAATTTCATTCCTCTTTGATTGTTTTTTTTCTCTAATTATCCCCCCCCCCAAAAAAAAGATCCCATTTATTTTAAACTTTTATATTTCGCCTGACACACGTCCCTTTTTATTCATTCATTTCTTTGATATGTTTTTGCAATTTTTGAAAATACTTTTTTTTTTTTCCCTTTTCTTTCCTTTTTGTTTACTTTAGCATAAAAAAAAGATATTTATTTAAACTCTTTTTCATTCATTCTTTCTTTTTTCTTATTTTAATTTTGTTTTTCCCTAAACTTTTTCTCCCTTTTAAACAACATTTTTTGGTCTGTTTAAATTTATTATCTAAACTTTGACTTTCTCTCATACCTACAAGGGTCGGCTGAAAAGTTCATAGGCTGATCAAGATATTCTTATAGAATGTGACCAAATGAGTTTCATTTTTCAACTTAGACTACTCTCTTTCCATCGGTGTTGCAGTGCTTGTATCCCATTGGATGGTCAGTTGGTTGGATTTACAGTATGTCAATCCTTGTGTTATTTTATGGCAAAGACATTTTTGTTTTATTCATTCTTGTTGGGTATTCAATTTATCCAAATAAAAAAAAAGTTACCTATTGACCCAGTGGTAAGGATAACACAAAACCGAACTTTTTTAGACCTTATTTTTCTGATGCAGGTATCATTGGGGAACAAGAAAAGCTTTTGTAGACGAGCCAAAGCCCAACCCATTTACCAAAACATTTCTAGTTCCCCAATGACACCTAATCAGAAAAATAAGGTCTAAAAACGTTTGGCATTGTATTACCCTTACCATGTGGTTAACCTGGTAATATAAGTATTCTTTTATTTTTGTCCATTATATAACATTGTGCTGTTACAATTTATGATTCTCATAAATTTTTAGCAGACCCTGTAGTTAGTTTAAAATAAGTTAGTTGATTTAAAAACAGAGGCAGGTAGATTTCTATAACCATTGGATTATGATTGGCATTTGGATAACCCCAATTGACCTGGGTACAGAGACGTGGGAATAGTTAGTTTTTAGAATATTAGATTCGACCTGGGCTTTGGAAGGGAAGGACGTGATAGTCTCTCAGGTCATCACATCAGTGCGGAATTAATGGAATCATGAGCTAATAAATAAAAGCTTGATCAAGCAACAAAAAAGTCTTGTTAGTTCATTTAATTAAAAACAAGCAAAACCCAGAAGAAAAAAAAATCAGCCCTTGGATAGAAGAACTCAACTAGACAAGACAACAAGATTTCGGTCAGAGCAGATAGGAGAAGAATCAGCAAGAACGAGCAACAAGTAACTAGTGTAATCAAGTAATAATAAGACCATATCAACACTAAAGTAATGTCTGTCTGTCTGTCTCTCTCTCTCTGTCTCTCTGTCTGTCTGTCTCTCCTCGACTCTGAACTCTGAACTCTCTCTCTCTTTCTCTCTCTCTCTCCTGAACTCTGTCTGTCTGTCTCTCTCTCTGTCTCTCTCTGAACTCTCTCTCTCTCTCTCTCTCTGTCTGTCTGTCTGTCTGTCTCCTCTCTCTCAAACTCTCTTTCTCTCTGAACTCTGTCTCTCTCTCTCTCTCTCTCTTCTCTCTGTCTCTCTCTCTCTCTCTCTGAACTCTGTCTCTGTCTCTCTCTCTCTGAACTTCTCTCTCTGAACTCTGTCTCTCTGTCTCTGAACTCTGTCTCTCTGTCTGTCTGTCTGTCTCTTCTCTGAACTCTGTCTCTGTCTGTCTGTCTGTCTCTCTCTCTGAACTCTGTCTGTCTGTTTGTCTGTCTCTCTCTGAACTCTGTCTCTCTCTCTCTGTCTCTGTCTCTCTCTCTATTATAAACCTGATGTTTGATGTGGGTATACAACACTTCCCCAGTTTAGCTCAGTCGGTAGAGCATTTGCCTAGGAACAACAACTTAGCACATGAGTATCACAGCTCAGATATATGCAATAAAGTCGAAAGCAGATGGTGGATGTGACACCCCACCTGAGATGCAAAAACAATCTCCTGGTCTAGTGCTAGCAAAAAGGGGATAGACTCCCTTTCTGTCCTGCTGATGCCAGCAATTAGCCACAATGCTGACAATATTTTTTACTTACCTCCCGGAAGTTGCAGTTTAACTTTCATTAGGCAACCAGTCTAGGAGAAGGAAAAGTCTGAATACAAACCTGTTAAAATCCGCTAAAGAAATTGAACTTGTGTCACATCCTACTTGTGCGGAGGGTTGGTAAATATTTACATAAAAGAAGAATGTAAAGTTATAAAAAATACTTATATATAATCCAGGTTGAAAGTGTGGTAAGATTAACAGAAAGCCAAACATTTTTAGACTTTATTTTTTTTATGTAAGTGGCATTGGGGAACAAGAAAAACTTTGGTTGATGAGTCAAAGCCTGACCTATTTACAAAAACTTTTTAAAAAAAAGGGCAACTTTTTGTAATCTATTTTTGACTGTAAAATGAGTTCTAGTGCTTCCCTACTCCTAAAAATTGGTTTATAAAAGTATTTTTGCCTGAGAAATCAAAGAATGCTATAAAAAAGTCTGAAAGTCAACCAATTTTAAGTTATTGATAATTTCTGAATTTTTTCATAGCATGATCAATATCCCATGTAGCACTGCATCTACGAAAAAAAATTTTTCTATTATTATTTCATATCTATTGATCATTATTTGTACCAAAAAGATAGTTTGGTTTTTGCTCAGAACCGAAGCTTTTTTTTTTGTGAGCCCCTCAAATTTGGATAGCTAAAAATCAACATAACTCTGCCAATTCTTGGAATTGGACACTCAAATTTTAGGGGATGTCTAATTTTAACATAATCCACACCTGTACAAAATTTCAGAAAAATTGAAAGGGGTGGGTGACAATTTTACTTTTTTCTGGATGATTTGACATGGAATTGTTCATTTGCTTTGTTTGTTTTGTTTTGTTTTACAAATATATATGTAAATATATGTGTAGATTCTAACTATGGTTCAATTACTCATATTTTTTTAGTATAATCCCATTTCTTTTAGGAAATGTAAAATACTGGACGGTCTTATTTTCGTGAAAAGTTTTTCTTTTTCAAATTACTTGCTTGGTAATATTTTGTTCGCAAATGTCTACACACTATAGCAGTATATGTTTCACTGTAAATCTCTCTTGGCATGTTGTGCATATTGGGGATTTTGTGCCCTCCAGCAAATGATGATGGGTTATGTAGATATTGTTGCATACCCTTCTCATTACTTACTTCTTACTTCTATTCTTCTTCTGTTCTTCTGACATCTTAAGTTCTTCTAGGTCTCTTCTAACGTCTGGACTTCATCTTGGGGACTTTGTGTCTGGTCTTCCATTGGGGATTTCTCTTTATCAGAAGCCCTGTGTCATTGGTAGTTTTTAGATAATAACACAAGACTTTGATTTACTTTGATCACATTTTATTCTCGAAATCCCCCACCAGACTACCTGCGCAGATTGAGATTCTATTCTAATCGCATATTGGGGATTCTATGCCCTCCAGCAAAGGATGATGGGTTATGTAGGTATGACCTATGTAAAGGTGGCGAGCACAACTTGTTCTCTTCTATTTTTGTTGTATTTTAAGTTCCATTCCCCAATGGGAGGTTTGATGTTTTGAAGTTTGTTATTAATGAGTGCATTCCAATGATTTTTGCCATTTTGCCATTGAGAAGAAATAAAGTTACAGAATCAGATTGTTATCCACGTCTTTATTTTCATATACACAAGGTTTCGGTCAATGTGCCCGTCGGCTTTCTTCAGGTGTTTCTTGTTATTTTTTATGAGTCTTGATAATTTGTATTATTTAGATTTTTCATTCACATATTTTCATTCACATATTATTTATTTTCATTCACATATTATTCCTTATATTTAAAAATTACATTCCTTACATTCCTTATATTTAGATTTTTAAAATGTTGTCTGTATCTTTACTGATATATAGCCAAAGTTTCTGTCGGTGTGTCATCAAAAGAGAAAGAGAAAGAAAGAGAAAGAGAAAGAAAGAGAAAGAAAGAAAAGAAAGAAAGAAAGAGAAAGAAAGAAAGAGAAAGAAAGAGAAATAGAAAGAAAGAAAAGAAAGAAAGAGAAAGAAAGAAAGAAAGAAAGAATAGAAAGAAGAAAGAATAGAAGAAAGAGAAGAAAGAGAAAGAAAGAAGAAAGAAAGAGAAAGAAAAGAAAGAAAAAAGAAAAGAGAAAGAAAGAGAAAGAAAAAGAAAGAGAAAGAAAAGAGAAAGAAAAAGAAAGAGAAGAAAGAAAGAAAAGAAAAGAAAAAGAAAGAAAGAGAAAGAGAAAGAAAGAGAAGAGGAAAAGGAAGAAAGAGAAGGACCGCGATATATAGAAACTATATCATATTTTCATATAATTTATATAATTGTTAAAGACAAATAATGAACAGACTTAGACAGAACGATAGACAGACCGATAGATAGAATGATAGACTAGAATCGTTGATGGTGTTATATATTGTACAAATGGAAATATGAATTTCCGGTTTTATTAAACAAAGAAATATAACAAATGCCCGTTATCAGATCAAGAGATAAAAATGCGTAGGAGTACCTATCAATATAAAAGGGCTGGGGCTCGAGCCGACAGGTCAGTCGTCAGTCAGCCCAGGAGGCAGTCAGCCGGAGAGAGAGTGGGGTGATCGGGGTCAGTAATCGGGAGAGTCGATGCGAGTTAGTTGGCCGAGCGGGATCTTGTGTAGTTGGTGTTGGAAAAGCTAGCCTTAATATTTACCAACTGAAAAAGCTTGTCACCCAGAAATTTAATCGAAGGACCGAAAGTCTAAAGACTGAATATATTAATTAAACTGACCCTCTCTCTCTCGAAGTTAAGAAGCTTGAATATATTTCAATAAACTTCTGGAGGATAACTTTGGTGTTATTGTCATCCCTTACAACGAAGATAAAACCATTGCAATTTAGCACTGTGACGCTGCCGCTACGTTACAATCCGGACTTCTTTAGGTGTATCTTGTCGAAGTCGGGAAAGGTCTTGTCGATCTTCAAGTGGGAATTAAAATTGGGCATTTCATATTTTAAATTAATTTTATCTATTAATTTGCTATATAAATTGTTGCTCTCAAGATGCATATGGATGGCACCAATGGTAATATATTTAAATATTACCGTTGGCGCCATCCAATTCTATGTAAACGAAAATTTGCTTTTTTGTTTGTCTAGATAAAATTATTTTTTTCTAACAAAATAAATAAACTTAATAGTTAAAAAAAAATTATAATTTACATTTATACAACGTCAAAGAAATTTAAAAATGTGCATAGGTATTTATTCAACTCGGTTGCCACACTGTCAGCTGGGGGCTGTAGAATACCCCCCCTAATGGGGCCACCTGTTGACCGTGGGTGGCGACCTGTTATTAACCAATGTGGTAAGAAAATATCTGAAGAAGGTTGGATGGCTCATTGGTCAATGTGTGTATAACAATAGACGATGATTGGTGGATCATTCAAAGTTTTGAAAGATTTGTAGTGATAGTTTAGAGGAAAAAATCTTTAAAACTCAATTTTCTTTTTTGTAAACAAATTTTTTATTTAAGAAAGAAATAAGAAATAAGAAATAAGAAATTTATTAATCAATAGTAGTACAAATTATAAAAAAAAATATAAGTAAAAGAAAAACTTTATTGGTTTAAACTACTATTGAAGGGAGGCCATGCCTAATAGTGTGAAGCTAATCCCATGGACATGACCACCCTTGGACACTCACAGGAAACGATACATGAAACACACAACGTAAACATATACATATATATCATGAGACAATTAGCCGTGTGAGAATCTAAATGCAAATCTGTTGTTTATAAGAGGCAATAAAATGATTTTTCAAAGTGTTTTAAGGACAAAATAATTTACTGAAACAAGCTTCTCTTTTCTTTATCAAAAAATAACGACTGAACAGTATTCCAAGAATTAATTGCATTAAAACGAATCGAATTATGCCAAAACTAACAGTGTTGATGATTTAACAATTGGTCAGCACGAGTGACATGAGCATGGGTGAAGTCAACTGCAAAACATTCTGAACAGAAACAGGCATTTTATTGTGGAATAGTTTATGTAAGAACAAAAATATTTTCACAATGGATATCAGAAATTTGAGATTCCAAATTTGCATACAGGTTGTTAATGTCCTAGGAGGCAAGGACATAAGTCTCACAGCAAGTTTTGAAGAACAGTTATACGATTAATCAAAGTACTGCCATTAGTCAGGGGTTGCAGAGCTTCAACTATTGCTGGATATAGAACAGTGTTAGCAGCTATTCACAACGATACATGAAACACACAACGTAAACATATACATATATATCATGAGACAAATTAGCCGTGTGAGAATCTAAATGCAAATCTGTTGTTTATAAGAGGCAATAAAATGATTTTTCAAAAGTGTTTTAAGGACAAAATAATTTACTGAAACAAGCTTAATCCATAGGTGGGACCCTAACAGGTAATATGAGTGTTGTTACCTGATCTGAGAGTGTGGGAAGTGTAGTATTTGGAGATCTGGGAAGTGTAGAGTACATCTTCATTGCTATTACTCCCATGTTGGTTGATTGGTCTGTTGGTTGGATTTTAGGGCATGTCAACCCTTGTTGGGTCTTTTTATGCTGAACACGTTTTGTTTTATTCATTCTTGATGAGCACTCAATTTTCTTTTTATACACATTTTTTTAGAACACACTTTGTTCTATTTTAACCCATAGATGGGACCCTAACAGGTAGTACCACTCTGGGTCAGAAGGACCTATGAACAATGGTAATGAAGGGGTACTTCATATTCCCCGAGCTCCAGAACTGGAAATTCACCATCAAATAGTTTAACATCATACTCAGGACAAGAGACTATTTGCATTTCACATAGCGCTAATAAACTTGGGAAAGGTATGCATCCAACGACTCTTTCTCCAGCTATGGATAAGTAGTAGGGCAGACTGGGCTCTTTAACCTTGGCTAGGTAATCAGTCTAGGAGAAGGAAAATTCTGAATTCAAATCTGTTAGACCCTGCTTAAGAAATTGACCTTCTGTCACATCCTTCTCATGCAGAAGGGTTTGTAAATATATATATATATATATATATATATATATATATATCTTATTATAATGGAGATTGTGTGTTTTTCTGTCTGTAACCGAAACTATACTACTCAAGACACAATTCCCTTAGTTATTTATGTCACATTCTCCATGATTCTATTTCTATTTAAACCTCAATTAATAATAAACTGTACATTATTAATACTGTTGGCCTTACCTAAATACTAATAACATGCAATTGTATTTATATATACAACAAAATACCAGTTTTCAGTGTAAACGTAAAGCTAATTTGCATATTGATATTAAAAAAAACTGATTTTAATAAAAATGTGCTTGGTATTATTGATTTCTAATTGTTTGGTTTTATCTTAATGAATATGAGTAAAAATCTCTTCAATAAATCCTAAAAGAAATTCATTAACAGAAGAAATAATGTAATTTTATTCTTTACTTCTATTTTAACTAAATAGTTATTAGGAAAATTTAGCATTGAAAAACGGAAGTGATGAAAGAGTAAGTTTCAGTTGTTCTATTTTACGATTATACCCCCCCCCCCGTTTCAAATCTTTTTATTTGAATTCTTAATTAGTTTCATTTGCCTTTCTGATTTAATTTAATATTTCATTACATTTAAACTTAAATACTTGCACCCGTAGGATATATTGCTAGTCAGGTACAAGTATTTCACCATAAGGATCTTCAGGGTTAAATCCACTGGATTAATCAAGATATGATTAATTGCAGTCAATCTAGTGGATTTAACCCTGAAGATCCTTATGGTGAAACTCGAGTAGGTTATTACTTGTACCTGTACTAACGTATTGAAATTTTTTTGTTATATCGCTGTCTTACCTTTCTGAATTTTGCCTCAACTAACCATTGTGACCATCTTCACCGGTAAGTCACCTTTTCCAAATATATATTATATATATATATATATATATATATATATGTATATATATATATATATTTGGGAGAATATGTGCTTAATTGAAGTCGTACCTAATTTTTGAAAATTAATTAATTAATAATTAATTTGAAAATTCATTCATTCATTCATTCATTAATTATTAATTAATTAATTTTCAAAAATTAGGTCCGACTTCAATTAAGCACATATTCTCCCAAAATTGTCGGATATAAAAAGCCATATCAAACACATTGTTTGTTTGTTTACTTCTCATATATATATATATATATATATATATATATATATATTTTTTTAACTTTTTTTTCTCTGGGAGGAGCATCTGTTTTCTTTTCTAAGATTCTTATCTTTTTTTTTACTTATGTCTTACTCATCCATTTGTTTTTTTGTTTTTGTTTTATTTGTTTTTTTGGTTTTTTTAATTCTGCTTTTGAAAACACTTATTTTGTTTTTTGTTTTTTTCTTGAGTTTTTCATTCATAACAAATCCTCAAATAATTCTCTTTCTCTTTAACTATTTTTTATTAATTCTTCTTCTTCTTCTTCTTCTTCTTCTTCTTCTTCTTCTTCTTCTTCTTCTTCTTCTTCTTCTCATCATTATTATTATTATTATTTACTCCTTTTGAGTTTTCACATCAGCATTAGCTGATGGTCTTTCACTTTAGTCTGAATGAGAGCAAGTCTCCTCAGGTCTCCCGGACTCTTCTGAGTATTCTGGCAGATTGCAGCAGTGCAGTGTTCTGAATGGTTTCAATCCTTCCTCTGATTTCCAAACATTCCAGACCCTTTTCCAATCCTTTTGGGATTGTTCCAAGTGCACCCAAACTACAATTGGTATCACTTTGACTTTCATATTTCATAACTTTTTCAGTTCTCTTGCAAGGTCCAGATATTTGTCCATTTTTTCATTTTCCTTTATCTTCACCCTGTGATATTTCACTTCTTGTGAGTGTTTTACACCAGCGTTAGCTGATGGTCTTTCACTGGAGTCTGAGTGACAAGTCTCCTCATGTCTCCAGGACTCTTCTGAGTATTCTAGCTGACCTCACCAATGCATGTGTCTGGATGGTCTCAATTCTTCATCATCATCATTATTATTTATTATTATCATTATTATTATTCTAATTCTTATTCTTCTTATTCTTATTTTCATTCTTATTCTCATTCTTATTATTATTACTTTTTTAATTCATCAATCATTTTTTTGTCTATTTCTTTCTCCTTCTTTTCAAACACCTTAACATTTTTCTTTTCATTTCTATTTTACAATCTCCCTTCCCAACACATTTCTTTTTCCTCCGTAACTTCCACTTTATACATTTTTTTATATTCTTCTACATTCTCCGAGGCAGTTTTTTTATTCTCCTTATCATGTGTTTTTTTTTATCCCTTCTATTCAAGAAACACACAGTGCTTTTTTTTTAAAGACTCTCGCCCTAACTCACACAAAAGTAGGGGCTCAGGTCTTTCGGAACCGGTTCACTTCACACCACCAGTATATCCGTAGCTTTTCTTCTAGTCAAACTTCTTAACACCATCGACTGATTGATCCCCAGTTGACATTGCCTGAGGGTCTCCCCTTTTTTTTTCTTTGCACCCACCCTCTTCACAGACTCTTTTGATTTATTTTAAGATATTCACTCAACGAACAATGTCATCCAGATTTTTCATAGGACCTCTCCAGACCCCATCCTCTCTCCCCATCTCCAATTCCAATTCCTTCCTTTCTTGATCAATGGACCAAACTCTGCTAATATAGGTCTTAAATTTGTTCCCATTGCTTATCCATCCTCGTGTCCTCTACCCCTGGGTTTCTTACTCACCCAATTACCTTGTATATATTCTTACTTATATAAATAGCGCTGATAGTGACCATTGAAGCAAGCACTGATCTCAGTTTAGCATACAAATGCCGCACACGGGAAAGAGTAGAGATGTTGCTTTATCCAGAGTCCTTGAAAATCTCCTCCAACCAACCCATCTTCGTAATCTTGACTCCAGCTTTTCCTATTTGCCATCAAGTCTACAAGCACCATTTGCCGGTTTTGATACTATTACCGTCTAAGCTATTGCCCTTAGCTGTCAATGATATTCAATGTTCGTTCTTACGTATATTTTTTTACTTTATTGAAAGTGATGAACAGAAGGGAAAAAAAGAAGAGAACAAAAAATGAAAAGGTGGAGAGGCAATCCGGTCAACTAAACATTGACAATTCGGTATTGTAAAGATATCATTTGTTGCAGTACAATTGTGTTGCGGATTTTCCCTGTTTTTTTTCTCTCATTTTTTTTTTTTCATTTTTTTTTTTCTTTTTAAGGAGAGACAAAAGGGCTGATGAGATTAAAGTCCGAAATGAATGAAAAGATTTTTCTTTTTCTTTTTTTATAAAAAAAAAAAAACAAAGAAAATTATAAATTTTTTTTTTTTTAAACCACAAAAATACAAAACATTGGGAAAAAAAATTATATAAAAAAGAAAAAAAAAAAGAGAAAAAGGAAAAAAAGAAAATTACAAAAATACAAATACAAACACTGGAAAAAATATTCCTTCTTCTCCATTTTTTTCTTTCATTTTTTTTCTTTTTAAGGAGAGACAGAAAGACTGATAAGATTAACATTCAAAATTAATGAAAAGATTTTTCTTTTTCTTCTTTTATAAATAAGAATAAAAATTAAAAAAAAAAACAAAGAAAATTTATAAAATAAAAATTTATAAATAAGAATAAAAATGAAAATAAAAACAAAATTATAAAATTTTCATTTTAATTTTTAAACCCCAAAATAAAAAACATAGGAAAAAAAAAATTATATTAAAAAGAAGGAAAATGAAAAATAATAAAATGAAAAAAACAAAATAATAAAATTTTTTTTTGTCCACCAAATTCCATGTTTATTTTCCATTATTTGGACTGTCCTTATTAATTTCTTTCTTGTGTGTGTCACATGTACTTATCTTACCACATGATTATACTTACCACATGATTATATTTACCACATGATTATACTTACACTATAGATATGCTTGATTAGCCTCTTTTTTCACATTTCCACCTAAGGTTGGTTGGTTGGTTTATTAATTTTAATGGCATATCAACCCGTCCAGGGTTATATCATGCCTAGCGGTTGGGTTGTTATACATATTGTGTATTCATATATATACATTTAGTAATTGGTTTTAACAATGTGTTAGCATTATTGGGAATCATACTCTATGACATTGATTTGTTTCATGTCTATATTCTATCGTATAATTTTATTTCCCTCAAAAAGGAGAAAATATCCTCTATGTTAACATTTTCAAATAGGTCCTTCATATTGTTTGCTTTAAAATAATGTTTTCTGATGTGAGCAAAAAATCTGCATTCCATCAATAAGTGTTTGACTGTCAGGGGTGTTTGACATGTTTCACATTGTGGTTGTTGTTCTTGTTTGAGTATATAAGAGTGTGTTAGTTTTGTATGACCAATGCATAATCGGGACATAATGACTTGTTCCTTTCTAGACTTCCTTAAAGTTGGTCTGCAGCCTCCCAAAGTCGGTTTGATTAGGAAGAGTTTATTGTGAAACATGTGGGCAGTGTTACACAGGCATTGAACTATTTTGACACCTCTCCTTTTAGTGCAGTGAGAGAGAGGTGCTACTGTAGAGTGGATTCCGTAGACTAGACCACAAAAAAAAAAACTGAAGTATGAAGAGACAGTGATAGATGGGTCACATTGAATTGTAAGTGAAGTCAGCAGTGTGGTCTATTGCTGATATCAGCCAGACAACGAGGAAGTCTATCCCCTTTTCCCTAGTACTAGACTAGGGAGATTGTTGTTTTTGTATTTAATGTGGAGCCCCACACCAACCACCAGCTCTGCACTTTACTGCACAGATCCGAGCTGTGCTACTTATGCACTGAGTTGACGAGGGTTGATATCCAACCTTCAGTGCTATTCGCAAAATTGCATCCCGACCTACTGCCTTAAAAAACGCTAGCTGAAAAAACAACACATTTCCGTATTTTTTTTGTTTTAAATATAAAAGAAAATCTAAATATCCAGATTTTTTATATTTATGTTTGTTTAATGTCTTGTTTTTAGTTAAAATAAAAAAGAATATCAAATATTTTAATTTTTTATTTGTAATTGATTGTTGGAAATAAATATATTAAAATAAAATAAAAATACCAAAGAAAATGTTTTGATTTTTTATTTGTAATTGATTGTCAAAAAAAAAATTAAAATAAAATGAAAATACCAAAAAAAAAGAAGTTTTTTTTTTAGCGGATTGAAGGCGTTTTATTGACAAATTATGTTTTTTAGTGGTTTGAAGGCATTAAAAGTAAGTCCATTTTTTATCGAGAAGTAAATTTAAATATTTAATTCATAGAGCAGGTTGTTTTTTTCAGGTATCACCGCCTAGCGTTTTTGTAAGGCAGGAGGCCAGGATGCAATTCTGCGAATAGCATCAAACCTTCTAACTCCCCCAATGGGCTACCTGTTGGCCGTGGGTGGCGACCCATGATGCTCAAGGATAGAACTCAGGTGGATGAGCAGTCCATGACTTGCAAAACTCCACTTTGGCCCTTTCTTGGGCTAAACGGGCAGTCGGAGAAGCCCCTCCGATCAATCCCTAGCACCTATATAATTGCCCCAACCTTATTTCCCTTATGGCAAGCCCCAATCCTTTTTATCATATGGGTGCTAGAAAGCGGTGGCTGAGGGTCTACATGTCTTGGGAATGACGTTAAACTCTATCTGATAGTGAGGTTCCAGTTTTGGAGGTCTGGGGAATGTGGAGCACCTCTTCATCACCATTGCTCCCTGGTTCCCTCTGACCCAAAGTGATAGTACCTGTGGGTTAAATAGAAAAACATGAGTTTATAAACAAAATTTGATTATCCATTAGGAATTAATTTATTTCAAAATTTTGTCGGCATTAAATGACCCACCGAGGTTGATATGCCGTAAAACCCAAACCAAACCAAACCTTCTACCCAAATCTTTCCATTTTCTTTTGAAACTTTTACTTATACAACAACTTCTTACTTCCAAATCTTTGTTCCTTCTCCTATTTTTATTTTAATTCTCTCATCTTTTATTTTATCTTGATTTCTTCTTTTGCTTCTCTCCATTTTGTTTTGAGTTCTCCCTCCACCATTGAAAATCTTTTTTCTTATACAACTTCTTTCTTTAAATCAACCCAAATTTTAATTTCTTCGACTGATAACCTCTTTCTCTCTTCTTTCTTATCTCTTCTTTATTTTTTGTCTCCTCATTTTTTTCTCTTCCCCGGACTCTTCAAAGTCTCTGTCTCTGTCTCTCTCTCTCTTCCTTTATCACCTCTGTATTTTCAAACACACATACACACTTTCTCACTATTATCATATGGTCTCCTATCTTTTCAAAACTCTCTCTCTCTCTTATCATTTCCTCTCCTATCTTTTCAAAACTCTCTCTCTCTTCTCTCTCTCTCTCTCTCTCTCTCTCTTATCATTTCCTCTCCTATCTTTTCAAAACTCTCTCTCTCTCTCTCTCTCTCTTATCATTTCCTCTCCTATCTTTTCAAAACTCTCTCTCTCTCTCTGTCTCTCTGTCTCTCTGTCTCTCTGTCTCTTATCATTTCTCTCCTATCTTTTCAAAACTCTCTCTCTCTTTCTCTCTCTCTCTCTCTCTTTCTCTGTCTTTTCATTTCTTTCTTCTCAAAAATCCCCTTGTCTGCTGCTTCAACATTCAATCTTTTCTCTACTGTTCATCCTTCATCTATAAACCTTTTTTTTTATCTATCTCTGCCCCCCCCCAAAATCTTTCCTGGTCAAAATATGCTAACAAAAACAATTCCTATAAAAGAAGAGGAAATGTAAAAGTTGAACCAATTAACCCTTTTCATTGACCATACGTCATGGGAAAAAAAACAACAGTTGTTACTATTTCAGGATTCTTGAGGATGAAGAAGATGGGAAATCGGTAAGAGGCAGGAAGAAGATGAAGAAGAAAGAGATAGTGAAAAAAATAATAAAAGGCTATAAAAAGACACACTCAAGAAAAGAAGAAAAAAAAAAAAAAGAAGAAAAAAGAAAAGAAAAAAACTCTTTCATCCTTGTC
The DNA here is from genome assembly GCA_023376005.1 of Doryteuthis pealeii. NCBI lineage: Eukaryota > Metazoa > Mollusca > Cephalopoda > Myopsida > Loliginidae > Doryteuthis > Doryteuthis pealeii. The sequence continues at coordinate 65,011,418 of CM042161.1, read as the reverse complement.
CACTCTCCACCCCAACCCTTTCCCTTTTCTTTTTACTGCCATTGTTTTGTTACTACGTTTATCTTTATTTATCCCCTCTCTCTTTTTTAGTATGATGTTCTCCTCTCCCTTTTCTTCCTCGTCTCCCATTGTTTTATTACCACTTTCCTCCCTTTTTCCCTCCCCTCTCTCTTTCTTAGCATAACCTTCGCCTCCTCCTTCTTCTCCTCCTCCCATTGTTTTATTACCACTTTCATCTTTTTTCTCCCCTCTCTCTTTCTTAGCATGATCTTCTCCTCCTCCTCCTCTCCTCCTCTCATTGTTTTTTACCACTTTCATCCTTTTCCCCGCCCCTCTCTCTTTTTTAGCATAACCGTCTCCCCCTCCTTCTTCTTCTCCTCCCATTGTTTTATTACCACTTTCATCCTTTTTTTTCTCCCCTCTCTCTTTCTTAGTACAACATTCTCCTCCTACTCCTCCTCCCATTGTTTTTTACCACTTACATCCTTTTTTTCTCCCCTCTCTCTTTCTTAGTATAACATTCTCCTCCTCCTCCTCCTCCTTCTCCTTCCATTGTTTTGTTACCACTTACATCCTTTTTTTCTCCCTCTCTCTTTCTTAGCATAACCTTCTCCTCCTCTTTCTCCTCCCCCCCCCATTGTTTTATTACCACTTTCATCCTTTTTTTTTTTTTTCCCTCTCTGTTTCTTAGTATAACACTCTCCCCCTCCTCTTCTTCCCACTAAACAATTTGTTTCTTTCGCATTTATTGCATTCAAAAACATCCGCCCGAAAAAAAAAAAAAAAAAAAAAGTAAAAAAAAAAAAAGTTAAAAAAAAAATATCTCGGTACTTAAGTACATTGATCTCATATTATTTTTCCTGACTTTGGAAAAATTGCTGCCATCCACATCAAGTTCCTATAAGTGAAGCATTTAGCGGAGAGTTCCTCACCTCTGCATCATTTGGCACCATGGCCAGTCTTCCGTAATCCACTCAGAGAACCAACCAGAATCTTTTCTCGCTTCACGCTAGATTTGAGAAACTCTTTTTTTTCTTTTTTTTTTTGGCTTATTCTTTTTTTTTTTTTTTCCTTCCAGAGTTATTTTTACTTAAATTCCTGATGCAGCAATCAAAGTATGTTCCGTATTTTTGGTACGATGGAATTCAAGGTTGGTTTGAGGGAATAATAACCATCAAACTAATAATCTTGGAAATGGCCAGTAAAATGTTTTTTGGACAAAAACGAAGGCAAATAAGATTTGATGTCAATGGGGTTCAATTTTTGAATTGAAAACAAGGAATATTCTTTTTTAATGAGTTTTATTTATTTATTTTTATTTATTTATTTTTTTAACAGCTCACATGTATTATTTAAAACTTTTCATAATGTTAATAAATTTCTTGAAAAAGAAATGGTCTACACTAAACATGCAGACAAAAATCTTGGACACAGCAGCAATTAAATGCTATCCCTTATTTATTCCCCATGTCTGTATTTACTCTCTTCCTGGTGAATTGTTTTATTTTTTCCCCCATTGAAATAAACTGAAATGCCACTAATCCATTACAGCCCCCCCCCCCCCCCCCCGAAAAAAATCACACTGATTTGGACAAAAATGGAGGCAACAATAAAAATAAGATCTTATTACAATGGGGTTCAATTTTTGAATAAAAAACAAAGACAATTTAATTAGTCTTATTTATTTATTATTTATTTTTTGTTTACCAGGCTTCATACAGCTTGCACATATTATCTAAAATTTCAAAAGCAGTGGTGAAATAAATTGTGAAAAATAAATGGTCTACATTAAAAATGCTGACAAAAATCTTGGACACAGCAGCAATTAAATGCTATCGCTTATTTATTACCCATGTCTGTATTTAATCTGTTGCTAGTAAATTGTTTATATTTTCTCCATTGAAATAAACTGAAATACCATTAATCCATTCCAGCTCCCCACCAAAACTAATGTTTTTAGTCAAAAGAGAGGCCAGTTTAGCTCTGTTGGTTGAGCACCCATCTTGAAATCGCAAGGTTCCAGGTTTGATACTGGTCCCCACCAACTCAGAGCATGGGTAGCACAGATAGGCCCCTAACAGGTGCTACTACTTTGGGTCAGGGTGGACCTGGGAGTAATGCCAATCAAGAGGTACTCTACACTCCCCAGAGCTCCAGAATTGGAACCTTATCACTATTTGCAGTTTAATTTCATGCCAGCACACTATATCTTTCAGTTACCATGTTCTAGCACATATATGATTAAAAAAATTAAAAAATTATGTTTTTCTAAGTTAATATACTTCATTACTTTTGAAGCACACACACACACGTAGAGAATTTGGAAGATATGAGACACAAACAAATGGATGGTCGATAACAACAGCTTCAGTTCTGGAGATCTTCTGTAGAAGAGATTTTTATCTCGAAATATTAAGAATAAATCAAGGTTAACAAACAACACAGTTACCTTATTTTCCTTCACACTTGCATTGTGATAGCCTTCAAAATCAACCACCAAACATTAAAATGTAAATACGCTGTAGGGCACATATTTTTGCTACTATAGATAATTACAAAATTATTCATAACTACAGTGTAATTTGTGAAATGTTCAAATTACAATTTCTTTATTATCTATTGGAAGTGCCTACCCAGCGTTGCTTGGGTAGATGGAGAGGGGTAAAAAAAGGTATTTTAGATCCATTATTGTTGAATCACAGTTGGATCCTTACAGGATGCCCCATTAAAATCCATATGTAAAAAAAAAGACCTTGCATTGATCCAGACAATATATATATATATATACACACATAAAATAATGTATATATATATATAAGTAAAGAATATGTATAATATATATATTAAATAATGAATATGTATATATATCTATAGAAAATAAATATATATATATGTATATACATAAAATAATGAATATATATACAAAACAATGAATATATATGTATATATTTTGAATCTAAATTATTTTCTGCTTCTCACTCGATGAGTCCGGATTAAAAAATGCTCTGATGATGATTTTTATAATCGAAATATTGTACAATATTAGCTATGAAAATGATATAAGATATATTCATTTTAACAATATTGTGTGTTTTCATACCTTTTTATCTATCTATCTATCTATATAATATATATATATATATATATATATATATATATATATATATATATAACAATTAATACATATATATGTATAGTAAATAAATTCTTATATATGTATATGTATATGTATATATATATATATAAATATATATATATATATATATATATATATATATATATATATCTTATTATAATGGAGATTGTGTGTTTTTCTGTGTGTAACCGAAACTATATTATTACTCAAGTCACAATTGCCTTAGTTACTAACGACACATTCTCCATGATTTGATTTTTATTCAAACCTCAATAATTAATAAAAATTGTTTTACATTATTAATACTGTTGACCATATCTACATACTAATGACATGCAATTGTATTTATATATACAACAAAATGGTGGTTTACAGTGTGAACGGGAAGGCTAATTTGCATATTGATATTAAAAATTTGATTTTAATAAATTATCAGTATTATTGATTTCTAATTGTTTGGTTTTATCTTAATGAATATGAGCATAAATCTCGGGGTTATATCTTAAAAGAAATCCATTAACAAGAAGAAATAACTGGACTTCTATTCTTTACTTCCTATTTTAACTAAATAGTTAAATTAGGAAAATTTAGCTATTGAAAGACGGGAGTGATGGAAGAGTAAGTTTCAGCTGTTCTATATTTCAATTATACTCCCCCCCCCTTCTGTTTCAAATCTTTTTATCTGCATTCTTATTGAGTTTCATTAGCCTTTCTAATTTAATACAATATTTTATTACATTAAAACTTAAATACTTGCATCCGGAGGGTGCATATATTTGCTAGTATATATAAATAATAATTAATACATATATATCTATAGTAAATAAATACATATATATGTATATATATACATATATATATTCATTATTTTGTATGTATATCTTTAGAAAATAAATACATATATATATGTTTATATTTAAAATAACGTATATATATATATATATATATATATAAATAAATAATGCATGCATTTATTTCAATTAAATCAATCTTTTACATTATTCCTTATTATACATCTGTGTACAGTTAATAATAAGTAAATTATGTTTTTTTTATTAGTTGGAAAAACACTAAATTAAAAATTTGAGTTCGTATTAATATTTTTCTCCCACTGTATATATATACATATCATGAAATTAATATGACGCTATGTAAGAATATAAAAATTAAAAAAACAAAAAGATGTTCAAAAGGCTATATATATATATATATATATATATATAGAGAGAGAGAGAGAGAGAGAGAGAGAGAAGTTATTGACATATAGAAAGAGTTAGGATTCATCTATGGCAAGTGCTCAGATATATAAAATTTGTGTTTGTATGAATATTTTTCTCCCACTGTATATATATATATATACATATCAGCAAATGAATATGACGCTATGTAAGTATATAAAAATAAAAAAACATCAAGATGTTCAAAATGCTATATATATATATATATATATATATATTATATATATTATATATAGAGAGAGAGAGAGAGAGAGAGAGAGAGATAGAGAGTTATTGACATATAGAAAGAGATATGGATTCATCTATGGCAAGTGCTCAGATATATAAACAATAACATTGCTCAAAAACAGTGTGTGTGAGTCTAATTCCAAAACCAGTATTTTCATATGTATTATGTAATTAACATTGTTTCCTTTCTTTTCATCATATCTTAAACATTTTCCAATGAAGATAACCATTATGGAACCCCCAGTGGCACTAAAAGAGTGAGACATTCTTGGACGTAATACAGGTCTATGCAAATAGTCATTGAAATTCTTCAAAGAGACAGCTCTATGAAGAATATCCACGTACTTCTCCTTAGCCAAACATTTGGATACGCTCAGCTTACGACAAAGTTTTCTTAAGATGGAGATAATGTTTTAATGTTACACTGTTTTCGGTTGTATCCACTTTGGAATAAGATTTATGATAACGTTAAATAAGCAACATTGGATAATTTCAGAAAAAAAAATACTGACTATTCATTTTTGAACTAAAATAGACGGGAATACCAGAAACCAATGTTGACCACACACACGCACACACACACACACACACACACACACACACACACACATATATATATATATATATATATATATATATATATATATATTCATTTCCTTACTTTAACTCATATATATATATATATATGTATATATATATATATAAAGTTATAGTGTGCATTTGTGTGTGTGTTGACCACACACACGCACACACACTATATATATGTTTATATATATATATAAATATATGTGTATAGATAAAAGGGGGGTATGAAAACACAAAATATTGTTAAAATGAAAATATTTTATATAATTTTCATAGCTAATATTGAACAATATTTCGATTCATAAAAAATCATCATCAGAGCTTGTTTTTAAACCAGACTCATCGAGAGAGAAACAGAAAATAATTTAAATTCAACCAGAAGCATTGTTGTTCCAAAAAGCATGTAAGCTATGTGATTGCTTCGTCATTTGCACATCTGCTGCATGTTTCTCCGCCTAACGTCATGATTGTATGTCTTCAGTGTAACAGTTTTTGAACAGTTTTGAAAGAAAGCTATGAAAATGATATAAAATATTTTCATTTTAACAGTATTGTGTGTTTTCATACCCTTTTATCTATACATATACCGTTCGTATTCATTTCCTTACTTTGAACTCATATATATATATATATATAATAAAATTTAAACCTAATGATTCAGATATACATACTAACAGTTTCGCTTAGTAGCTCATCAGGTCGGATCTTTGCCCTGATGAGCTACTAAGCAAAACTGTTAGTAGGTATATCTGACTCATTAGGTTTAACTTTATTATTTGCTCTACTTAGGTATTCAGCACTCTTTACTTTTTAGCTTTAGAAAATCCTGGCGGTTTATATATATATATTGTATCAATATATATTTTTCATATATATATACATATAAATTGTTTTTTCTTTTGGCCAAGTATTATAGTATCAACTGATTATTTTCAGTTGGTACGACTATCTTGGTCTTTTCTTTTTTTAAAAATTTTTTTTCCCCAGGTGATTTTGGTAGTATATTTTTACAATCAAACTATTTGCCAGGTTTTTTTTACTGCAAGGGTTTACCAACAAGTTTGGTATATTAAATTATATATATATATATATATATATATATATATATATATATATATAATTGTGTTTCTGTGTGCATATGTGTGGTCAACATTGGTTTCTGGTATTATTCCTGTCTATTTTAGTATTTTTAGTATTTATATTTATTATATATATATATATATATATATATATATATATATACAGAGAGAGAGAGAGAGAGAGAGAGAGAGAGAGAGAGAGAGAGAGAGAGAGAAGCACACTTTGCATAACAGTTCAGAAATGAAATTGGTGACCAGAGTTCAAATCCTGGATGAGACTGTTTGCATTTCACATATCGCTAATACTCTTGGGAAAGGTATGTATTGTAACTTGAATATCAGTGTTAACAGAGAAATAATAGGTAGAAACACAACAAATATTAAAGATAGGGAAAAAGTTTACTAAACAAAGATACAAGGTGAACAAAGTAATTAGCAAATGAGATTTTATCAGACATTAGATGATTCCATTCTCATTATTTAGGTACTATATGAGAGTATGCATCCAAGTATTTCCCTTAAGCTATGGGTAAATAGTAGGGCTGACTGGTCTCTTTAACCATGGTTTGGCAACCAGTCTAAGAGAAGGAAAACTCTGGATTCCAACTCTGCTTAATAAATTGAGCATATTTCACCTCATACTCGTGTGGAGGGGTTGGTAAATATGTGTAAGAGGGAGAGCCCATGTATTTATTCTTTTGAGTAGATTTTTGCTGCAGAGTTTTGATTTCAAGATTTTTTTTTTAGTATTATTTGTATTATTCGGACTATTGTCCTCATCTTCATTGTTATTTGTGCAACGTTTCGGGTGATGTGCCTTCCAGCCTTCTTCAGGTATTTGTTGTAGGGCTCGGAAACCTTCCCGAACTCAGGAACCTTCTCGGACTTGGGAACCTTCTTGTCGTAATCGGGAGCCATCCTGGAACTTTGAACCTAACCCTTTATTCAGTCCATGGGGGTATCCTGTTCTTATTCCACCAACCATAGCTGGGGTACAGGTGTTAAGCTGTGTTAATTATTATTCTATGTTACTGCTACCCCTGAACAGGATTGAACCTGCAGTCTAGAGATAACTGTCACTTAGAACTATCTTAACCTAATTCCTTTATACTAGGTTATGTGTCCAATAGTTGTACAAAGAACAAGAGATGAGGACAATAGTCCGATAATTCAAATAATACTAATTATCATACCTCATCTCAAAAATTCAGAGAAATGGGTTTTTTTTGTTCTTCCAAGCTATTCCTTTCTTGTTCTTTCATCTCTATCTCAGAAAAACAAGAAAATGTCTTGAAACCAAACTCTACAGTTGAAATCTCATCAAAGGAAGAAATACCTGTGCAGTTTCCCTTGTAAGATACTCTGAGGGAGGAACACAGGCAGATGGATTAAAGAACAAGGAACTATGTAAAATAGATTACTATGTAAATGATGTACATAGACAGATTATAAGAGAAATCACCAGAATTAAGAATAGAATAGACGCAACAATTTAGGAACACACACACACCCACATACACACACACACACACACACACGCACACACACACACACACATATATATATATATATATATATATATATATATATATTTTGTAGAAATAAGAAAAAACAAAAAAATCCCCAAAATAAATTTATTGTTGGATTATTTAATGGTATATAAAACATGCTGTTATACACCACTTAAATTTATAGACTAAGTGAGGTCACATGGTTTAAATCTCAGCCAATCAACAGCCCAAATGTGTAGCTGGTTGACTACTTAATCACTGATACTGATAGACGTCCATTTGCAATCATTGACGAAGGACTTGCAAGGCTGAGGAGCACCAAGGAACAACCAAAGGATTCTTTACCAAGGATCGTGTTCTATTTAACACAAAGGATCTCTGCTGGACAAGCTCTCTTGAAGCCTAAAGGATAGCTACTAAAATCGTAACATTTGTAGATGGTGATGTTGACGTGAATAAGTTTTGGTTTATTACAAAAACTTCATCAGGACATTAGGATGAGTATAGTGATGTGTAAACATCCTAATTTCCTGATGAAGGTTTTATAATAAACTGAAACTTATTCATGTCAACATCACCATCTACAAATAAATTTATTTTTTGGAATATTTTGTTTTTTCTTATTTCTACAAATACATGTATATATATATATATATATATATATATATATATGTATATATTTGTATATGTATAAGTATTAACTTACCGGTGGGTATAAGAACGATCGTTGGAAGCGCACAATATCCAGAGGTTAAGGTTGAGAAAAAACAAATACAAAGTGCTCAATACAATGTAGAGCATAAATTTATTTAAGAATGGAAATGAGTAACCTACTCGAGTTTCATCGATAGATTCTTCCAACGGGCATGTTTATAACACCAAAGATTAATCGTAAACTCGATTAATTTAAAAGTAACCCTGAAGAATCTATCGATGAAACTCGAGTAGGTTACTCATTTCCATTCTTAAATAAATATATATGTATATATATATATATATATATGTGTGTGTGTGTGTGTGTGTGTGTATGTGTGTGTGTGTGTGTTGGCATCCTTCTGTCTGCTAAAGACAATGGCATGGTGTCCATTTTTTAAAAAATTTTGGTTATGTCTACAAATAAATTTATCTTTTGGGATACTTTGTTTTTTTCTTATTTCTACATACCATCAGATTTATTTACAGATTTTACTACCCATTTTATATATATATATATAGGGTCGGTTTAGCTCTGTCAGTAGAGTGTTCATCTAGGAACCCCAAGGTTCCAGGTTCAATACTAGCCCTCACCAACTCAATGCATGAGTAGTACAAGGATCTGTGCGGTAAAGTGTAGGTGTGGTGCTCCATCTCAGACGCAAAAACAGTCTCCTTGGTCTAGTGCTAGTGAAAAGGAGATAGACTTCCTTACTGTCTGGCTGATACCAACATTAGGCATTACTTATATATTTATGAAAAGTAAATACACAAGCGATGTGTTTATGATATGGCTTTTTTTTAGCCGACAATTTTTAGGAGAATATGTGCTTAATTGAAGTCGTACCTAATTTTGAAAGTTAATTATTTAATAATAATTAATTAGGTGGGCATACTTATTTAAATGTATTTATATATATTTAAATTATATATACTAGCAAATATATGCACCCTCCGGGTGCAAGTATTTAAGTTTTAATATAATAAAATATCATATTAAATTAGAAAGGCCAATGAAACTGAATAAAAATGCAGATAAATGATTTAACAGATATGATTAAAATAGAACAACTTGAAACTAATCTTCCATCATTTTCAATTACTCCTATTCCTAATTTAATATTTAGTTAAATAGGAAGTAAAAATAATATTACAGTTATTTCTTTTTGTTAAGGGATTTCTTTTAAGATTTATTGAAGAGAATTTTGCTCATTCAATGATAAAATAAACAATTAGAAATCAATAATATTAAGCACATATTTATTAAAATCAATTTTTTCAAGATCAATATGCAAATTAGCCTTCCCATTCACACTGTAAATGTTTGTTGTATATATAATACAACTGAATGTTATTTGTATGTAGATATGGTCAACAGTCTTAATGATGTAAAGCAATTTTATTAATAATTGAGGTTTAAATAAAATAAAATCACGGAGAATGGGATGCAGATAATTGTGATTTGTTTAGTAATATAGTTTCGGTTACAGACATAAAAACCCACTATCTCTATTATAATAAGATATATATGTGTGTGTGTGTGTGTGTGTGTGTCTCTGTGTGTGTGCATATATAGGGATGTTTGCTATTCTGATCACATTGCACTGACAGCATAGATTCCTATAACTTTCTCTTGCCACCTGTACTTATCAATCATCATTCCTGGGAAGTCCTCCTCACGACATCTAGTATCCTCACAGAGCTGATCAATCTAAGTCTTTGCTGGTTGGCTCAATCTTGTGCGTCTATTTGTCAATGCCCACAGGAGAATGTCAATTATAAGTTCATCCATGCTTCTTCAACAGTGTCCAGTGTGTCTTCATCTTCATCTTACTTGGATGGCTTGTATGATAGGAGTAAAAGTTGCTTTTTTGGGGGGGGGGGGGCAGCTTCGAGGATTTGTTCCGCAGAGCACGTAGCATCCTTGTGTAAAATACATGAATAAACCTACACATAAAAAGTACCTCCAATAAGCACTTGCTATATAGTGATAAATAAAATGGACCAAGTAACCAAAAGGCACCCCAGCTCAGAGCTGTTTGAAAAGGAACACCTTTTGTTTTTCACCGTAAACTCCCAGTTGTTTGTTTACAAACAACAGACAATTTTTGCATTAGAATTTCACTATAATATTTTTTAAAAGTTTGTTCCTGTATATTTACAACCCAAAGGCACATTTTTATACTTAAATAGTTTTCAATCTTAATAATAAAAAAAGTTATTTCATGTTGTTGTTGTTAATTCAATAGGGATTTTTTAAAAAGTTTTAAAACCTTTAAACGAAAGACACGTTTTTATATTAAAGATACATTTTTATATTAAAATAGTTTTTATTAATCAGAAGAGAAATGCAAATATGTTTATTTAAATGAAAATAGTTTTTATTTACAAAATATTTTTAATGTTTATTTAAATAAAAGGATGTTGGGACCAAGTAACCAATAAATAACTATTTCTTTTTAATTAAAATTGAAAACTAGTCTAGTATAAAACGTGCCTTTGGGTTGTAAATATACATGTACAAACTTAAAAAAAAATCTTACTGTGAAATTCTAATGCAAAAAAAATTGTCTGCTGTTAGTAAACAAACAACCAGGAGTTTACGGTGAAAAGCAAAATGTGTTCCTTTCAAAACAGCCCTGAGCTGGGGTGCTTATTGGTTACTTGGTCCAATAAAATTATACTTTAAAACACTCTGGAGGTTAGGGTTACATTTTTTAGAATAATATTTTAAATGTAAACAAAAAAAAATTCCTAAAATAAACAAACATTGTAATAGGCAAATTCTTAGCAATTTTTTTTTTATTTGATAAGGAATTTTCTAGGCTATCAACCCTACAGATTCTGTTTGGTGCATAGCAGGCAGACCAACGGATGACATTATCAACTGATGAGGGTTGGAGAGTGAACCAATTTAAAATGGATAATAACATTGGAGTATTATAATCAACTAATTGTGATAGATAATCAGAGATAGAGAGAGAGAGAGCGACATCACTGAGGCTTTTGTTGGCCAATGTATTTTTACAACAAACATTTTAAATGGAGGAGAAATGACATCTTTTATCTTTTTTTTTTTTTTTTTTGTTTTCTTTTAATGAGTCAGGTCGCCCGAGTGATGTCAAGGGAGAGCTTCATCGTTTCCCAACAAGATGAAAAAAAAAACAAAAAAACTTGACACACCCAGGACAACCATTATCAGAAAGTAATCTCTCTCTCTCTCTCTCTCTCTCTCTCTCTCTCTCTCTCTCTCTATCTATCTATCTATCTATCTCTCTCTCTCTCTCAGACTCTACCTGGGAAAGAGAGAGAGAGAGAGACATAGAGAGGAGAGGGAGTGAGGAAGAGGGAGAGAGATAAAGAGGAAGAGAGAGAAAAGTGAGTGTGTCTAATACTATTAAAAAGTGTAATATCCACACACACCCAGGACAGCCATTATCAGAAAGTCAGCTCTCTCTCTCTCTCTCTCTCTCTCTCTCTCTCTCTCTCTCTCTCTCACACACACACACACTCTCACTCTCTCTTTCTCTCAGACTCTACCTGGAAGAGAAAGAGAGTGAAGAGAAAAACGAGAGAGAGAGAGATAGAGAGAGAGAGAGAGATATCTAAAACTCTACCTGAGAGAGAGAGAGAGAGAGAGAGAGAGAGAGAGAGAGAGAGAGAGAGAGAGAGAGAAGGTGAGTGTGTCTAATACTATTAAGAAAGGGTAATATCCAGACAAAAATTTAAGAAACCACACCCTAAGATTACTGGAGGTAATCAAGGGACGGGGAGTGAGACGGTAGGAGGGTGGCTAGTCAGCCTGGCTCCAGGGTAGGTAAGAATCTCATCTTTAACTTGCAGTTGTTTTTTTTTTCATTTCTTCTAGTTTGGGAGTTTTGGTTTACTGGATGCCACACCCATATGGGGTCCCTCCAATTCTGACAGTAAGATCATTTTCAGCAGAATATTCCCACAAAGAATTTAAAGAGAAAATCAATTTTAAATTACTTTTGGCTATGATTTATTCATACCTTATTGCTAACTTAAGGCTACTGATATTCCATGAATGGCACATATATATATATATATATATATATATATATTTGTGAATAAAAAGGCCTTAAATACCATGGGTATCGTGATTATGGAACATTTCCACTTCTGGGTATCTGGGGTCCACCGAGCTTCGTCAGACCATGTTTTTTATTTTATTCAGTTTGAATAAAATAAAAAACGTGGTCTGATGAAGCTCGGTGTGCTCCAGATACCCACGAGTGGAAATAGTCCATAATCATGATACCCATGGTATTTAGGGCCTTTTTTATTCACAAATAAATTTGCTCTGTTTATAAAAATTAAGCATTGAGCTCTCATACGGAACCTGAACTCTACAACAAACTACTGTTTATAGAATAGGACCGGCCTAGAATCACCTTGTACCAAAAAACTTGGTACCCCAACAAAGAATATATATATATATATATATATATATATATATATATATATTATATTAACATTTATATTTTTGCTTACAATGCGCATATTGCATAAAATTCGATAATTATAGAAGATAATAATGACATGTGAATTTCGCAAAGAATTACTCGGTGTGTAGAATATCGTACAGTCTGTTTCAACTTTATTAAGTCTCATCAGCGATATATACTAACGATTTCCCTCCGACAGAAATCGAAACCGAGACTTCAGCAGGATAGTCAAAAACTATACTGTTTCGGCCACGATACAGCACGGAGAAATTCCTGCGAAATTAACCTGTCAATGATACTGAGACGTCTCTACCATATATATACCATTCATTGTGGGGATATATCTTTTCTAACCTGCTGAAAATGATTTTACTGTCAGCATGTCTTGCTCATGTTAGATGGGAGGTAAGTGGTCGTACAGCTACTCTTTTGTAGGGTGCTGCCTACAGGATTTGTTCAAAATAGCACGCAAAATTTCTTTGCGAAATTCACTTGTCATTATTATCTTCTATAATTATCGAATTTTATGCAATATGCGCATTGTAATTGCCTTCAAGCAAAAATATAAATATTAATATATTATATATATATATATATATATATTCTTTGTTGGGGTACCAAGTTTCTTGGTACAAGGTGATTCTAGGCTGGTAGCTTGTGTAGCTTTTTCTCAGACGTTTCATTAAAGTCCAAGTGGTGCAATCATACAATAGCACTGACATTGCTACAGCTTATATATATATATATATATATATATATATATATATGAGGTAGGTAAAAGGATAGTGAACAAAAAATGATAACTCAAACAAGTCTGAGAGTTGAAATACTTTGTCCTTTTTTGTGCAAAATGAAATGAAATAAGGATTTACTCTGAGGAAGGTCAATATTTCTTTGTGTGTGGAACATTTCTACATTTTTTCTATTATTATTATTTCATTTCATTTTGTTATTTAAAAATAATAATAGATAGAACAATGTACACATGGATAAACTCCTGACCGAAACACGTGTAAGTTAAATTAATTTAATAATCCTCTTTTATCCATTCAATATTTTCTTTCCTTTCTTTCTCTTTTCAACATATATATATATATATATATATATATATATATAATTATTAAAATAAGTGTATTTTGGCAGCATTTTTTCTTTTATACAAGTTTTGTTGAACTGTACAGACAATTCTTGTCGGACAAGTTTTTGGTTGATCCTTTCTAATTTTCAGGCCATCTTCTTAGTGTCGGTAACGGGTGTAACAGTCCACCAAAGGTTTCAAAACGAGCGCTTTCGGCAATACAGTTTGCCATCATCAGGTAGGAAATGATGGTATGGTTTCGTGTTTCGTTTTAACGAGAATGAGTAGTAGCAAGGAATTAGAAGTGGGAGGTAATGTATATATATATTATATATATTATATTAGAATTTAACTAATTACTCAAATTTACAAGAACATGTGGTGTACACATCACCAGTCTTTAAAGTTCATAGAAAGTCTATATAATATTTTGACCGTTTATTCATTAGACAATTCTTGGCGATTTTTAAAAAAATTTGATAAATAATTATCTCTTATTAGTTACCACCAATTTTCCCTGTGAAATTTACCCCACCCCTATATTTAATACAATGAAACTTGCATAAAAATTAATATTATCTTGAAAAAAAATTTACAGTTCGAAAGAAGATACATTAAAAAAACTACTAATGATTTTTAAAAATTTTCAGCTAACGGAAATAATGAAAATTATGATTGAAAAACAATATTTTCATTTTTGCACCATTAAATCAATTGAAATTTTACGTAGCCAAAAAAAAATTACGACAAGAGGATTTTTAAAATATACTATGAAAAATCAATTAATGGTCCGATTTTCACGAAAATATATTAGGGGAAATATTTTTTACGAGGTCTACCCCCATCCCCTATTCTATTTTATGAGATATTAAAAAAATGAACTGAAATTGGGTATACCTATCTCTTATTTTTTTCGCCACTCACTCTTTGGTGTTCCTATTTTTTTTTTTTTAGTCCGGTCATGGACCGGGTACTTTAGCTAGTATATATATATATATATATATATATTAGAATTTAACTAATTACTCAAATTTACAAGAACATGTGGTGTACACATCACCAGTCTTTAAAGTTCATAGAAAGTCTATATAATAATAATAATAATAATAATAATAATAATAATAATAATGTGCATCATTTCAGAAGGAATTTGTATCTCGTAATAATGATTTATTTGAAACAACGAAGAGGCTCTCTGATGCTGTCCCCTGACATTGGGAATGTTTACCCACGGGAGCAACATCGCTGACAGGATTCTTATGCACAATTGCAAATACAGTTTGGCAAATTTTGTTCGGGTAGAGGAAAGAAGAAATAGCTGAAAACTACATTGCTTATCAAGTACACATCTTAAATATTTAACATTTAATGTGTAGGACAGCATCTTGGAGCTGACGGTAGGTGTGGTGCTCTACCTCAGGAATACAATTACTGTGGTTAAGTGCTAACTTTTGTTTGTTTTTTGTTTTGTTTTGTTTTACGGCATATCAACCTCAGTGGGTTATTTAATGCCGATAAAGTTTGGAAATAAATCAATTCTTAATGGATAATATATTTTGTTTATAAACTCATGTTTTTCTATTTAACCCATAGATGGGACCCTAACAGGTACTACCACTCCGAGCCAGAGTGGACCAGGGAGCAGTGGTGATGAAGGGCTGCTCCACATTCCCCAAAACTTCAAAACTGGAACCTCACCATCAGATAGAGTTTAACGTCATTCCCAGGACATGTAGACCCGCAGCCACCGCCTTCTAGCACCCATATGATAAAAAGGGGTTGGGACTTGCCATAAGGGCAATAGGGTTGGGGCAATCATATAGGTGCTAGGGCTTGACATGACCAGCCGATTGATCGGAGGGGGCCTCTCCGACCACCCGTCTAGCCCAAGATAGGGCCAAAGTGGAGTGTTGCAAGTCATGAACTGCTCATCCACCTGGGTTCTATCCTTAAGCCTCACTGGTCGCCACCCATGGTCAACAGGTGGCCCCATTGGGGGAGTCTTACCCCTCTGCAGAGGTGCAGTCGGTGCATTCTAACGCCCGACAGAGCAGGCTAACTTTTGTATCATTCTTTAAAGTAAAGAACACAACTTTAATGTTACCCATGTTGGTTGGTTGGTTGGTTTTTATGGCATGTCAATCCTTGTTGGGTTATTTTATGCTGAAGACATTTTCTTTTATTCTTGTTGGGTAATCAATTTTTTTTTCAAACTCAGTTTTTTTTTAAACACGTTTTTTTAATACTCATTTTTAAAAATATATTTAACCCATATATGGTACCCTAACTTAAATTTAACTATTTAGTTAAAATAGGAAGTAAAGATTCACAATGAAGTTTGAACACTCAACCACCGCCTTCTAGTACATACAAGGCATGTCTAAAAAGTATCAAGATTGAAACTGTATTTACCAAGATAGGAATGAACAATAAATGTAACATTCATTTTTTTCAGAATACAAGGTGTGTCAAAAAGTATAGATTTTAAAGCTGTATTCACCAATATAGAAATGAAGAATGAATGGAACGTTAATTTTTCAAAAATCAAGGTGTGTCAAAAAAGTATCAAGATTGAAGCTGTATTTACCAAGATAGGAATGAACAATAAATGTAACATTCATTTTTTTTTCAGAATACAAGGTGTGTCAAAAAGTACAGATTTTAAAGCTGTATTCACCAATATAGAAATGAAGAATGAATGGAACGTTAATTTTTCAGAAATCAAGGTGTGTCAAAAAGTACCGAAAATCTCAATACTTTTTTGACACACCTTGTATATGATAAAAAGGGTTGGGGGGTTGTGTATAGGTCATGTGTTATCAGCACCCTCATGTATGGAAATGAAACCTGGATCCTATACTCCCATCAAAACACCCTTTATGTTTTTCATGCTTTAAAATATCTTCTTATTCCTGTATTTGTCATATGGAATCCTTGCTGGGAAATTTCAGTTCATGAAATATTGGCAGTGTATTTAGCTCAGTCAGTAGAGTGTTCGACTAGGAACCACAAGGTTCCTGGTTCAATACCAGCCTTCATCAACTCAACATATAAGAAGCACAGGGATCTATGTGGTAAAATAAGGAGCTTATAGTAGGTGTGGCGCTACACCTCAGATGCAAACACAATCTCCTTGGTCTAGTGAAAGGGGATAGACTCCCTCACTGTCTGGCTGATACTGACTTTAGGCCACCTTGACGGCTTTGCTTTTATAATAAAAACAAAATCTTTATTCTTTTTCTCTATGGTATGGCTCAAAAAAACAATGTTGCTATTAAATAAATACAATATGAATGAACAATTCAATAACCCTTACATCTAAGAATCTTTATTACTAATGCAGTATATATATATATATATATATATATATATATATATATATGTGTGTGTGTGTGTGTGTGTGTGTGGACGTGTGTATATATATGTGTGTGTGGATGTGTGTATATATGTGTTTGTGTGGGTGTATGTATATATATATATTCATATATATATATATATTTACCAATCCTTCCGCATGAGCAGGATGTGACACAAGGTCAATTTCTTAAGCGGAGTTTAACAGGTTTGAATTCAGAGTTTTCCTTCTCCTAGACCAGTTGCCTAACCAGGGTTAAAGAGCCTAGTCTGCCCTACTATTTATCCATAGTTGGAGGGAGAGTAGGATTTACACCTTTCCCAAGAGTATTAGCGCTAAGTGAAATGCAATTACCACATCCAGGATATATATTCATATATATGTGTGTGTGTGTGTATGTATATACATTATTCATATAATAAATAAATACAATATGAATGAACAATCCAATTAAGCCCTTACACCTAAGAATCTTTATTACTAGAGCAGTATATATATATATATATATATGGTGTGTGTGTGTGTGTGTGTGTGTGTGTGGACAATCATATAGGTGCTAGGGCTTGACGTGACAAGCAAATTGATTGGAGAGGCACTCTCTGATTGCCCATCTAGCTTAAATAAGGGCCAAAGTGTTGCATGTCATTGATTGCTCAGCCACCAAGATTCTGTACTTGAGCATCACAGGTCACTACCTATGGTCAACAGGTAACCCCATGGGGGTGATTTTACCCCTCTACAGAGGTGCAGTCGGTCTATTCTACAACTCGAGTCAACAGGGCAGACATCTTTAATGTTACACAGGACTCACTTACATATATATCCATACTTATTTGTGTGTATGTATGTATGTGTGTGTGTATGTATGTATGTGTGTGTGTGTGTGTATGTATAGAGCAACATTTGATAGAGCAACTTTTCTGTTACATGACACAATTTTTCCACTTGCACAACCCTGTCTTTCGCAAAAAATTACTGTTCAGAAAGTATTGAGACTGACTTCTTAACTCTTTGCCTACCAAATTTCTCTCGGGGTTGTACCAAATTTTCTTTGGTATTTTTTCTTATCTGTATAATGGGATTTTTCAAAGTTCACTATCTATTCACCCCAGAACACATTCTATTCAAATAGCTCAGTTGGTAGAGCGTTCCACTAGAAACCACAAGGTTCCTAGTTCGATACCAGCCCTTGCCAACTCAATGTATGAGTAGCACAGGGATCTGTGTGGTAAAAGTAAGGAGCTGATAGTAGGTGTGGCACTCCACCTCAGATGCTAAAACAACCTCCTTGGTCTAGCGCTAGTGAAAAGGGGATAGACTACCTCGCTGATCGGCTGATACCGACTTTAGGCCACCCCAACGACTTTACTTTACTTTACCTTCTGCTACCGCTAGTGAAAAGGGATAGACTCCCTCACTGTTTGGCTGATACCAACAATAGGCCACTCCACCTACTTTACTTTACCTTCTGCTATCGCTAGTGAAAAGGGGATAGACTCCCTCACTGTTTGGCTGATACCAACAATAGGCCACTCCAACGACTTTACTTTACCTTCTGCTACTGCTAGTGAAAAGGGGATAGACTCCCTCACTGGTTGGCTGATACCAACAATAGGCCACTCCACCTACTTTACTTTACCTTCTGCTACTGCTAGTGAAAAGGGGATAGACTCCCTCACTGTTTGGCTGATACCAACAATAGGCCACTCCACCTACTTTACTTTACCTTCTGCTACCGCTAGTGAAAAGGTTATAGACTCCCTCACTGTTTGGCTGATACCAACAATAGGCCACTCTACTTACTTTACTTACTCAAACTTCATGATGATGTAATAAACCTTAATTGAAGCAACTTAAATGAGAAAGTTGGCTAAAAATGGAAATAGTGTTTTATTGATGAAAATCAAAATTGACAACCTCCTTGAAAGTTTTTATGACTCTTTTTGAAGGAGAAAGTATAAAGAACGGAAACCATTTTCTTTATTTTATTGTTTGGAGAGATGGGAGGGAGGAATAGTTATTGCTAAATCATCAAGTATGAAAATTATCTATGAAATTCTGAGAAAGGATGGGACCTTATGAAATTCAAGATGCTTGTCAGAAGATGAGAGTGTTTTTTCTTTTCTTTTTTTTTCTTTTTTTATCAAGGGGAAGATAACTCTTCCTTAATCCTTAATCAAGTAGATGCCCCTGGGATAAAGTAAAAAAAAAAAAAAAGGCCAGATCACAAAAGTGTAAAAATTATTTTGAAAATATTTACAAAAAGTCACATTATAAAAAGTTACAAGACAATGATTTTTAGAACTATCAAAGTATGCAAGGGGCGGGGATTGAAAAGGAAGGTCGATTTCTCTCTCAACTCATTAAAAACATAAAAGTTAAACAAACTTTGAATATATATATATATATATATATATATATATCCATTCCTATGCAAATAAGAAAATATTTTCAGTAGGATCCTGCCATGCTTTGTTCTTTCCATAAAAATAAAAATATAAATATGCACATATTTTTTAATGTATACACACTTATTGGGCTGGTATAGCTCAGTTGGTAGAGCATCCGCCTAGGAACCACAGGGTTCCTGGTTCAATACCAGCCCTTGCCAACTCAGTGTATGAATAATGAATAGCACAGGGATCTGTGTGATAAAGTGAGGAACTGATGGTAGGTGTTGCTATCAGCTAGACAGCAAGGGAGTCTATCCCCTTTTCACTAGTGCTAAACCAAGGAGATTTTTTTTGCATCTGAGGTGGAGCACCACACCTACCATCAGTGCTCTACCGACTGAGCTACCCTATAACAGTAGATCATACCCTCCCCCAAAAAAAAACAACACTTTTGCTCTAATTAATTTTTATCGACATTACTTTACTTAACATGAAATCTTGGAAGAAGGAGAAAAAAAAAGAAGGATTAAAATCATTTTTAAATTTGAAAATTTGAGATTGTTTTGGCATCTGAGGTGGAGTGCCACACCTACCATCAGCTTCTCACTTTACCAAACAAATCCCTGTGCTACTCATACGCTGAGTTGGTGAGGGCCAGTATCGAACCAGGAACCTTGCAATTCCAAGACAAGTGCTCTATCGACTGAGCTAAAAAGATTGATCTAGTGTCATATTCTGCTTGTGGCTAAGGGGTTTCTTAATGCATACACATACTCCAGAATATGTGAATATATTCATGTTTACATGTACTTGATCATTCATATATATGTACATGTGGAAGCCTATAGGGTAATGGTTATTGTCACAGGAAATAGATATAGTGAGACAAAATCCTCTTAATTTATTGTTGATAGGATCAACTTGCTTATAAGTATTATTTTATATTGAATATATATATATATATATAATGACGAAAAATGATCACATGACTTGCACGCTTTTTGGAACATCAATGTTTTTCGTTTTGAATTTAAATTATTTTCTGCTTCTCTCTTGATGATTCCAGATTAAAAACAAGCTCTGATGATGATTTTTGTAAATCGAAATATTGTTCAATATTAGCTATGAATATGATATAAAATATTTTCATTTTAACAGCATTGTGTGTTTTCATATCCTTTTATCTATACTTATACCGTCGGATTCATTTCCTTACTCTTAACTTTATATATATATATATATATATATATATTTCATAACATTTTATATCTACACAATCTGATAGAATATATATATGTTTATATGATAATCTACTGTAGTTAATTAGGTATGATTTTAAAAAATTAATATAAAAAATCAGATTGGCTGGTTGGTTAGATTTAATGGCATCCAAACCCTAGTTGGGTTATTTTATGCTAAAGACATTTTGTTTTATTTTTTCTTGATAGGTAAACAAAATTTTTTAGAATGAATTTTTTTTCCACATTTTTCAAACTCATTTTTTTTTTACCATTTAACCCATAGATTGGACCCTAACAGGTACTACCATTCCGGGTCAGAGTGGACCTGGGAGTAATGTTGATGATAGGTACCCCACTCTCCTCAGATCTCCAGAATTGAAACTTCACTATTAGATGCAGTTTATTGTCATATCTTTAAAAAAAATCAGTTGAAAGTATTTACCCAACCTCTCCACCACTGGCAACCCTAATGGCTGGGCTTAAAATATACTAACTGTATCCGCTGTAATAGGGTAAGTCCCCCCCCCCCAAAAGGGTATTTGACACTAAACTGCATGGTATGGTGAGGTCCCAGTTCTGAAGATCTGGGGAATGTGGAGTACTCCTTAATTGCCATTAATGTCTTGTTTTTAGTTTAAATAAACAAGAATTACGACAAAAAAAGAAGCAACCCAACCCCCAAATACATTTACTTGCCGAAAATATCTATCTATCTATCTCTATTTGTTTGTATCTATCTATATTATTTTGTTTGTTTATCTATCTATCTATCACAGTCTATTCAAAACTATATATCCATCTTCATATCTAAACAAGAATTACGACTAATTACGATAAATAAACAAGAATTACGACGAGCTGGGGTTGTTATTTTGATAGTCACCGGATAGCGCTTTTTGAGGCGGGAGACCGGGATGCACTTCCTCATAAATTACCGGACTGTGTGCCAAAAACCCCAAAACTCTCAAACTACTGCACAAAAATGTAAATATAAATAATGAATGTAATTCCCTAACCTCTATGCATAAAATTAACCTTCAAGGTCAATTTTTAAGCAGAGTAAAGCTGGTTTGACTTCAAAGTTTTGTTTCTGCTAAACTAGTTTCCCTATCAAGGCTAATGAACCTAGTCTGCCCTACTATTTACCCATAGCTGAGAGGAGAAAATATGGATTCATAGCTTTCTCAAAAGCATAAGCACTAAGAAATATACAAATAGCCTCATCCAGGATTTGAACTCAGATTGCTGATTGCATTTCCTCTGACAATAGCCATTACCATACACATACTCCCTGTTGAAATACATGTATATAGATACATATATATAAATATTTATGTAGTTAGTATTTTTCTTATATATATATATATATATATATATATATATATATATATATATATATATATAATATACCAAGCGTGTTGGTAAATCCTCGCGGTAAAAAAACCCAGCAAATAGTTTGATTGTAAAAATATACTACCAAACATCAACCGGGGAGAAAAAAATTTTTGAAAAAAAGAAAAGACCAAGATAGTCTTACCAACAAAAAATAATCTATTGGTTCAGTATTTGGCCAAAAGAAAAAACAATTTATATGTATATATATGTATATAAGATATATATATATTCATATAACCGCTAGGAGAATAAGCTAATAAGTAAAAGGTGCTCAATACCTAAGTAGAGCAAATAATAAAGATAAATCTAATGAGTCAGACGAACCTACTATTAGTTTTGCTTAATGCTCTTCAGGGCTAGCCCTGAAGAGCATTAAGCGAAACTAATAGTAGGTTCGTCTAACTCATTAGATTTATCTTTATATATATATATATATATATATATATGTGTGTGTGTGTTTGTGTATGTGTGTATGTATGTATGTATAGTCATCCACAGCCACTGTGTTTCATTGTATCAGATCACCTCAGTGTGGCTAGACTTTGCAGGCTATCTCCAACTGTGATTAATACCTGACAGTGTGTTTAACCACTGGGCTATCGGCCACCGGCAAATCGAGGTGAAAATTTACATGATAAATACACACACACACACACACACACACACATATATAGACATAAGTAAAGTAAAGTCATCGGGGTGGCCTAAAGTCAGTATCAGCCAGTCAGCGAGGGAGTCTATCCCCTTTTCAATAGCGCTAGACCAAGGAGATTGTTTTTAGCATCTGAGGTGGAGCGCCACACCTACCATCAGCTCCTTACTTTACCGCACAGATACCTGTGTTACTCATACGATGAGGACCGGTATCGAACTAGGAACCTTGTGGTTTCTAGCCGAACGCTCTACCGACTGTGCTAACCCGATATGCATTAGATATTACATGTACATAGTTATTCTTATCATATATATATCTTTATATATATATATATATATATATATATATATATATATATATATTATATATATACATTAGATGTTACATCTACATAGTTATTAGGCTTATTATATATATCAATATGTGGGCCGGGTTAGCTCAGTCGGTAGAGCGTTCGGCTAGAAACCACAAGGTTCCTAGTTCGATACCGGTCCTCGCCAACTCAGCGTATGAGTAGCACAGGGATCTGTGCGGTAAAGTTTAGGAGCTGATGGTAGGTGTAGCGCTCCACCTCAGATGCTAAAAAACAATCTCCTTGGTCTAGCGCTATTGAAAAGGGGATAGACTCCCTCGCTGACTGGCTGATACCAACTTTAAGGCCGCCCCGTTGACTTTACTTACTTACTTATATATATATATATATATATATATATATATATATACAGACATATATATTGTTATATCTACAGCATCTAATAGTCAATCCACATCTATAAATAATGGTTCATCCAACCAACCACCCTTTTTGTTAATGTAACTTTTTTGTTTTCTTTTTCATTCATGGCACGGATATTTAGATTTAAAAGGCCAGCAATTTGAAAATGAAAACTATTAAAAAGGAACAAAATGATAAATTCTTCTTCCATTTTGTTTTTTTTTAAATTCAAAATAAAAAAAGAATAAATAGATAAATAAATAAAAAAAAAGTTTCTTCTGTTTTATTTTTATTTTTTTTTGTTTTTTTTAAGCCACCATCTTGTATTCTTTTTCAAGAGTTCCATTGTTGTTGTTTTGTAATTCAAAGTTATTAAAGAAATTTCTGCCCCAGAACACGATGATCTTCCCGAGGCTAAAACTGAAAATTTTCTTGCAAGGTGCATAGATTAAGAAAACGTTAGAATATTAGCATACACCTTAATGAACAGGAATTGAGCCTTGCTAATCTGAAATTGGCGGGAAAAATTAAAAAGTTACAAACAGTTTGATGCTCAAATGGTTTTCTAATTGAGAGAGAGAGAGAGAGAGAGAGAGAGAGAGAGAGAGAGAGAGAGAGAGAGAGAGAGAGAGAAGAAAAACGGAATTGTTTAATAAGGAAAGGAGCTGAGAGAGAGAGACAGAGACAGAGACAGAGAGAGAGAGAGAGAGAGAGGAAAAAACGAAATTGTTTAATAAGGAAAGGGACAGAGAGAGAGGGGACAGAGAGAGACAGAGAGACAGAAAGACAGACAGACAGAGAGAGAGAGAGAAGAAAAAACGGAATTGTTTAATAAGGAAAGGAGCAGAGAGAGAGAGAGAGAGAGAGAGAGAGAAGAGAGAGAGAGAGAGAGAGAGAGAGATCAAACAAGAAGAGAAAGAACATTTTTTTTCTTTCTCTCTCTTTTTTTGGTGGGAAGGAAAGGAAAAATAAGATGTAGAGAAGGGGGAAAAAAAGAGAGAGAGAGAGAGACAGACAGACAGACAGACAGAGAGAGAGAGAAAGTTCAAATAAGAAGATGAAAAGAAAGGAAAGAAAAGAGACATAGCGGGAGATAAAAGAAAAAGTAGGGAATTGTTTGAGGAAGGAAGCTGAAATAGAGAGAGACCGAGAGAGAGAGAGACAGACAGACAGACAGACAGACAGAGACAGAGAAAGAGACAGAAGAAAAAGATGGAGAGATAGATAGAGATAGAAAGGGACAGAGACAGAGAGTTCAAATTGGAAGAGAAAGAAAATGTTTATTCTCTCTCTCTCTCTCTCTCTCTCTCTCTCTCTCTCTCTCTCTCTCTCTCTCTCTCTCTCTCATTCTTTTTTTTGTTCAAGAATATTTAAAAAAAAAATGTTTACCTATTTATTTTTGTTTAGTTTATGTCTTAAGCATCATAAACATTGTGCTCAAAATATTCGACATGCCTGAAGGTATCAAAAAATTTATAAAAAAAAACCCTGAAAAAACAAAAAGAAACTGCATTAAATATATTCTTTCTGGATCCTTCTCTCTTTCAAGCTGTTTTTTTTTGTTGTTTTTTTTGTTGTTTTCAAATGTCTATCCTCATAGAAAAAGGTGCAACAAGCGGAGTTTCAAAGATTACGCATCTTTAATAAAGAAATATTTTGACGGCATGAGAGTTAATGGGAGAAATTTGAGAGTGATAATTTTCCACTTATGCACTTCTTTGCGATTTACATGAGTTAAGTAACAAGACATGTTTTTAAAGTTTTACTTCTTAATATATATATATATATATATATATATATATATATATATAATAAGAACCAAAACTTAAAAACTTGTAATGAAAACTTTAAATTGGCCATTTTGTCTTGTTACTTAACTTAGTGAAATATCAAAGACGTGTACACACACACACACACACACACACACACACACACACATATATATATATATATATATATAGTATGAACAAAAAGTAATAAGACAAACAGGAATATTTTTTTATATGTTATTTATTCTCAACTAGTTTCGACCTTGGGTCATCGTCAGGAGAAAATTTCTTATTTGAAGAAATTGTTTTTAGATTTTTTGAAAGGAAGCATTATGGAAAGAATTGGAGTATTTTTGAGGGTTTGACATGCTATTAAAATCCGGGTAGACGAGGGTGTTAGTAGTAGCAAGTCCATTTGTTCCGTGAAAAAACCTCTTTGAGGTGGGTTATTTTTTAAATGCTCTTATATATGTACCCTCCCTCAAATATATAAGAACATTCAAAAAATAACCCACCTCAAAGAGGTTTTTCACGGAACAGATGGACTTGCTACTACTAACACACACACACACTCTCTCTCTCTCTCTCTCTCTCTCTCTCTCTCTCTATATATATATATATATATATATATATATATATATATAATAAGAACCAAAACTTAAAAAATTTGTAATGAAAACTTTAAATTGGCCATTTTGTTTTGTTACTTAACTTAGTGTTGTACCGGCCGTTCCTACAGTGGAGAACATGCACCGGTTCTCACTATAAATAGTGAGACACCGAGTGGAAAGGGAGAACTGTTCCCGTTAACGACAAGCTAGTCGTACATGTACCATTGATTGTAAATACACTTGTCTTATTTTACCCTATCTCGACTTGACTTCTTTTTACTGTTGGGACTAACATCACAACACTTAGTGAAATATCAAAGAAATGCACACACACACACACACACACACACACATATATATATATATATATATATATATAGGGTTATCCACAGACGCGTGTTTCGACTTATCAAGTCTCTTCAGTGTGGCTAGACGTTTTGTAAGCTACCTACAGCCGGAATTGAAATCCGATTGGTTGGGTGTCAGTCCCGCACCTTAACCATTAGGCTGTCTTCACTTACAGAATGGGAAGGCGATTTTAACTGTTTTAATACACACATCGCTTTGTATGTAAAGGCCGTCACAGAGTGGTCCATTCCTTATATATATATATATATATATATATATATATACATATATATATATGTATTTACATATATATATACATATATATGTATACACATATATACATATATATATGTATATGCATACTTATATATATATATATATATAGGGGCCGGGATAGCTCAGTCGGTAGAGCGTTCGGCTAGAAACCACAAGGTTCCTAGTTCGATACCGGACCTTGCCAACTCAGTGTATGAGTAGCACAGGGATCTGTGCGGTAAAGTAAGGAGCTGATGGTAGGTGTGGCGCTCCACCTCAGATGCCAAAATAATCTCCTTGGTCTAGCGCTATTGAAAAGGGGATAGACTCCCTCACTGATAGGCTGATACCGACATTAGGCCGCCCCGACGACTTTTATATATATAAAGAGTGATAAAGAAAAACTGGGGACAAATAAAAAGAAACTTTTAAAGTATAATTATGAAAATTGTTAGGTAGAGTTAGTGTTACAAATACTTCAGTTTCTTTTTTCTTACTTATTTATATGTAAACATTTCATTTAACTGAGATGGAACATTTATGTGTGCACATATATGTCCAAATTTCTATTTATAGAAATGTGTATGCATTTCAAATAATGAATAACAAGCCCAAACCAGTTGAATTAGGTTTTAGCTGTAATTGTTGTAGGAAAAGCATTGGAGGCATGTGGTCTAGTGGTTAGCATTGTAGGAAATGGACTCATCGACCTGAGTTCAAATTCTGGATGAAGCTACAGTTCACATAGCGCTAATATCCTTGGGAAAGGTATGAATCCAACTATTCTCCCTCCAGCTCTGAGTAAATAGTAGGGCAGTCAGGGCTCTTTAACCTTGGTTAGGCAACCAGTCTCGGAGAAGGAAAACTCTGAGTTCAAACCTGTTAAACTCCGCTTGGGGTGGCCCTTACTAGAATAGGCTCAGTCGTAATTAGTGATCTATTTCACTAATTCTAATTTTTTAAAAATTTTAATTTGAAATAGACTCAGTAAGCAGTTCCAATCCTGAAACACCCTGTTGAGTTGGTTCTGTAGAATATGCCACCTGCTCCTCTGTAGATGTGTAAGAACGCCCTCCACCCTCATAGGCCCACCTGTTCACACAATCCTGGTGGCAGAGCAGTACATGACATGCAAAACACTTTGGCTCTCAATCAACTGGTCATATCAAGCCCTAGCACCTATATGATTGTCCTGACTGTATTACTCCTATGGCAAAACCTCAACCTTTTTTTTCATCATATGGGCTAAAAGACAGTGACTGAGGTTCTTTGTGTCTGGGTATGATGTTAAACTGCATCTAGCGATGAGGTTCAAATTCTGGAACTTGGGGAGTGTGGAGTATCTCTTCATTGTCATTACTCCCAGATCAACTCTGACCTGGAATGGTAGTACCTGTTAGGGTCCCAGCTATGGGTTAAATAGATTAAAAAAATGAGTTTAAAAAAAAATTGTGTTTAAAAATGAAAATGAGTTTTTTTTTAAATTGAATACCCCAAAATTATGAATAAAACAAAATGTCATCATAAAATAACCTTTGTTGAAAAACAAAACAAGTTCTTTGCAATCAAGTCTGACATTAACTGGTAAAGTAATCTTTCATCACTTGTCTGTCTGTCTTTCTTCCTTTCATTTCCTTTCCTTTTCTTCATTCGTTTCGTATGTCAGTCAGTGCCCGCGCCTCTCTGCTCTGTCTTCTTTGGACTCCTGCATTTATGGACATAGCTTTCAACATCCAGGGTACCCGAGTTAGAAACAATTCAGTTAATATGGTCGGACAATCATCCGGGTACCTGAGTCAAAATTTGTGTCCGCGCCACGCTTTAAGTCTCATTTTTTGCATTCAGGTGGATGCGGGTTCGATTCTGGCAGGCAAGACAATGTCTTGCTCTCTTTCTCAGAGAATACGGTAGTTGCTGTGTATTGCCGCATCTGACCCCCGTTCTCCATCCCATGGACTGATATGCTGTAAAATCTAACCAACCAACAGGATGAGGCTAACTGCATTTCACTACATGCTCCTGCCCTTGGAGAAAGCATGAATCCCTCACTTCTTTTCCAAGTTATGGGCAAATATTAAAGCATATTACACACTTTAGCCTTGGTAAGACAACCAGTCTAGGAGAAGACAAAACTCTGAATTCAAAACTTGAGATGTGTTATTTAATTTACTGATTTTAATGGCATGTCAAATCATCTGGGGTTATTTTATGCCTAGCAATTAGAGAATGGCATACATTATCTGGAATTGGACACAGAGAACAGAGTTCAAATCCTGGACGAGGCTGTTTGCATTTCACATAGTGCTTATAACCCTTGGGAAAGGTATGAATCCATCTATTCTCCCTCCAGCTACAGGTAAATAGTAGGGCAGTCAGTGCTCTTTAACCTTGGTATGATAACCAGTCTAGGAGAAGGAAAATTCTGTATTCAAACCTTTTAAACTCTGACCAATGTGAAGTGTTGCATGTCATGGATTGCTCAGCCTTCAGGATTCCATCCTTAAGCATCACGGGTCACCACCCACAGTCAACAGGTGTTCCTGTTGGGGAGGAGTCTTATCCTTTTGCAGAGGTAAATGTAAGATAAGAGGGGCATTAATTTCTACTGGGAAATCAAATTTGAGTTGAGGTTTAAGTTTATTAAATTCTCCAAGTCTTTAAATTGACCTTGTGTCATATCCTGCTAATAAGAAGGGGTTGGTAAAAACATACAAGGCTCATCAGTTCATTTATTATTTATATTATAATGTGTCTCATGTGAAACATTTGTATTGGCTTTGATTTACAAATTAAGCCACATTGAACCCATTTAACATTAATAAGATTTGGAATGGACATCACTATGGATTTTTGCATGCATTATTTTACTTTAGATTTTAAAGTTTTTAAAAATGGGTTGTGCAATTTTAGTAAATAGATCTTCAGTTTTAATGTTCAAGTGGTTTTATACTTTATATCAGATTCATAACCTTTCTTGATTGGGGTTATAAAAGGTAGAAAGAAAGAAGAAAGAAAGAAAGAAAATAGAGAAAGAAAGAGAAAGAAAGAAAGGAAAGAAGAAAATAAGAGAAAGAAAGAAAGAAAAGAAAGAAAGAGAGAGAGAAAGAAATCTAAGGGAAAGAAAGGAATCTAAGGGAAAATAAAGAAAGAAAGAAATTCAAAGAAAAGAAAGAAAGAAAAAAAGAAAGAAAGAAAGGTAAAAAGAAAGAAAGAAAGAAAGAAATCTAAGGGAAAAGAAAGAAATAAATAAAAAATCCAAAAGAAAGAAGAAATTCAAAGGAAAGAAAGAAAGAAAGAAAAAAAGAAAGAAAGAAGAAAGAAAATCTAAAGGAAAGGAAAGAAAGAAAGAAATCTAAAGGAAAAGGAGGAAGAAAGAAAGAAAGAAAGAAAGAAAAGAAATCTAAAGGAAAGGAAAGAAAGAAAGAAAAAAAGGAAAAGAAAGGAAAGAAAGAAAGAAAGAAAGAAAGAAATCTAAAGAAAGAAAGAAAGAAAGAAATCTAAAGGAAAGGAAAGAAAGAAAGAAATCTAAAGGAAAAGAAAGAAAGAAAGAAATCTAAAGGAAAAGGAGGAAGAAAAGAAAGAAAAGAAGAAAGAAAAAGAAAGAAAAAGAAAGAAAGAAAGAAAGAAAGAAAGAAATCTAAAGGAAAAAGAAAGAAAGAAAGAAATCTAAGGAAAGGAAAGAAAGAAAGAAAGAAGAAAGAAAGAAATCTAAAGGAGGAAAGAAAGAAAGAAAAGAAAGAAGAAAAAAAAAGAAAGAAAAAGAAAGAAATCTAAGGGAAAGAAAGAAAGAAATTCAAATGAAAGAAAGAAATCTAAGGGAAAAGAAAGAAATGCATGACAAAAAGAAAGAAAGGAGAGAAGGTTGCAAAGCCAAGATGGTTACAAGTTAAAAGACAAGCAAAAATACATATTATAAAAAAAGAGGCATATATAAATTTAACAAATCAATACTGGTTTTATTTTTAAAGTTTTTTGAAACATGCATTTCATTGTTCCAAGAAATGTTCTTTATCTACATGAGGTCATAATTATATCTTTGATAGGAAGTATGATCTAGAATTCAAAAGCATGGAATATTCCTTTCATTGGAAGAATGTCTGTCATTTGTTACTAAAATTCATTCAATGAAGTTGAAAAAAAAAGAAAGTTTCCACTCAAAATTTAAGCTGCCCTGTTGGTGGGACTTACAATACACTGAAAAGGGAGGTTTTTATAATGATTCCTAAGCTGTAGATTCTTGTTAGAGCAGGTTTGGAGGAACAAAGAAAAAAGGATTGTATTATAAAAATAGACAAAGCCAGACTAGCCGACACCAAAAATTCAAAACTCCCGCAAACTAACAGGACATTCTGAGAGCGGCGAAGGGAAGATTTATATAATCTAAATAAGTCTTTATAACAAAAACAGCTACAAAACTACACAATGAACATGATTCCCTAACCTCAAGGGCATAAGATAATTCTAGACAGGTTGGCATGTTGTTAAAATCAATAAATCAATCAACCAAATTTTTAGTGGCAATATTTTTTTAATATCAAATACAAATTTTTAAACAGATCTATTTGACCCATAGATGAGACCATAACAGGTACTACTACTTCAGGTAAGAGTGGATCTGGGAGTAATAGAAAAAAAGGTATGCCATTTAAAAAAAAAAGAACAAAAGTAAATGCCATACCTGGAAAAAAGTGTATGCCACAAAAAAAACCCAAAACTTTATATCATTCAGGAAAAAAAAGTATACTTAACACCAAAAAATATATGTTTAAAGAAAAAGAACAAAATTGAAGACCATACCTGAAAAAAAGTGTAACCCCCCCAAATTTTTTTTTATATCATTCAGGAAACAAAAGTATACCCACCACCCAAAAAAATGTATGACATTTAAAGAAAAAGAACAAAAGTGAATGCCATACCTGGAAAAAAAGTGTATGCCTCCCTACCACCAAAAAAATATATATATATACATTCAGGAAAAAAAGTATACCCCCCCCAAAAATGTATGACATTTAAAGAAAAAGAACAAAAGTTAATGCCACACCTGGAAAAAAAGTGTATGCCTCCCTACCATCAAAAATATATATATATATATCATTCAGGAAAAAAAGTATACCCCCTCCCCCAAAAATGTATGACATTTAAATAAAAAGAACAAAAATGAATGCCATACCTGGAAAAAAAGTGTATGCCTCCCTACCATCAAAAAAATATATATATCTACCATTCAGGAAAAAAATATACCCCCTCCCCAAAAAATGTATGACATTTAAATAAAAAGAACAAAAGTTAATGCCACACCTGGAAAAAAAGTGTATGCCTCCCTACCATCAAAAATATATATATATACCATTCAGGAAAAAAATATATCCCCCAAAAAATGTATGACATTTAAAGAAAAAGAACAAAACTGAATGGCATACCTGGAAAAAAAGTGTATGCCTCCCTACCATCAAAAAAAATATATATATACCATTCAGGAAAAAAAGTATACCCCCTCCCCAAAAAATGTATGACATTTAAAGAAAAAGAACAAAAGTTAATGCCACACCTGGAAAAAAAGTGTATGCCTCCCTACCATCAAAAATATATATATATATATATCATTCAGGAAAAAAAGTATACCCCCTCCCCCAAAAATGTATGACATTTAAAGAAAAAGAACAAAAATGAATGCCATACCTGGAAAAAAGTGTATGCCATCAAATAAAAAAATAAAAATGTTATACCATTTGGGGAAAAAAGTATACCACCCATCACCACTTATCATAAAAACAAAAAATCAATTTGATAATAAAAAAGAAATGAAAAATTTTTTGTTCATTATTATCTATTTATTTTTATTCATTTATTTTTTTTTAAATCAAAAAAAAAAAAAAAGGATAGAAAAACAAAGTTTATGCAATTCAAAGATTTTTACCAAGTAAACTCGGCTAATTTTTTGTCTCTTTTGATTAACCAGAATTTTTCAGGGATGTGGATAATATTTGCACGGCCATTTTATTTTTTTAGTTCTGTGTCAATTTTATTTTATGGCTTGAAGAATTGATTTTCATTTTTCCTTACAAAAATCCTTTGTGGCTTATTAGAATTTTAATAGAAGCAAAACTTTTGATTTATGAGCTTCTGTCTTGATTCATTTAATGAAGAACTCTCCAAAAAAAGAAGGAAGAAAATTCTCAATATTGACAATAATTTCAAAGACAGCATCTTTTCAGATTTTCTCTTTTATCTACATTTTTATTTATCTATCTGTAATGAAAAATGATAACACCAATAGACTTTAAAAAAGCTTTATTCTACTTATAATAATTGGTACAGATATTGAGAGTTTATATAGTCTAGTATTCACAAGAGAGTTCTCCAAAGGGAAGGTAATCATAAAATAGGGGAGGTAACTCTCAATACTTATTACATCATCTTTTCCCAACAGTTTTCACTTCCTTCATCTCTTAATTTGTTCATTAATTTCTCTCTTTTTAAATCATTTTCATTTACTATTTCATTAAAACTTATTATTATCAAACACTATTAAATTCTAAAAGAATTTGGTAAATCTAAGCAGTGCAGCTATACAATGCAGCCTTCCATCTACGAGAGACAATGGAGTAGTGTCAAAGTCTTTTTTTTTCTTCATTTTCTTTTTTGTTTTGTTTTTTTAACTACATAGCCTGGGCGGGTTCATATGGAGGATAAACTGTTACCCATGCAGCAAATCTCACTCTCCACACTGCCGCTATGATCCAAAGAAAAGGTAAGGTACCAATGCGGTTTGGTGACGGAAGTGTCGCAGGAATTGATTGGTAATACTGGATTTCAGCATCACACCACCTTAGGAACTCTGACGCCTGATTTGTTTTCAGGGTTTACTCTCCTAACCTTTCCTTGAAGGCAGCAGAGGTTTTGTATCAGACTTCTCCTTGAGTTGATGGGTTGCCGACCAAGGCTAACAAGCCCCTTTTAACCCATTTGGGGATTTATGTGTATAGTAAGTAACTTACTACTATTGGTGGAATGGAATGAGATTAGGGAAACGTTTGTTTTTTTTAATAAATAAAAATAAAATTAAAAATGTCCAATCTCACAGACAAGCTAAAGAGACAGTTCTTCCAGGCCGTTGTCATGTCGGTGCTGCTGTATGGCTGCACCACCTGGACCCTAACTAAGCGACTAGAGAATAAACTAGATGGGAGCTGCACAAGAATGCTGCGGGTGATCATGAACAAGACGTGGAAACAGCACCCTACGAGAAATCAGCTGTACGACCACCTACCACATATCACCCAAACCATCCGAGTAAGACGGACAAGACCCGCGGGACACTGCTGGAGAAGCAAGGACGAACTCATAAGCGACGTCCTCCTGTGGAAGCCAGCACATGGACGGGCCAGTGTGGGCTGACCAGCAAAAACGTACGTTGATCAGCTCTGTGCGGATGCAGGATGCTGCATAGAGGACCTCCCGAGAATGATGAGTGATAGGGACGGATGGAGAGAGATTGTCATGGATATCCGCGCTGACAGCGTGTCATTCATGGTGATGATAGTAAATAGCTTGATTAACTTTTTAACCAATATTCAAGGAGTTAAAAAATATCATTCTTCGTATTGACTCCATATTTGTGGCTTAAATGAGCATAGAAAATCTTTCTGTGAAATTTTAAGTTTTGAAAATGAATTTCTACTTTTTATAAAATAAAACAATTCACAAACTTTGATGATATAGGTTATGTTGCTATAAATGGCGTAAATATAGGAGACATGGACGTTAATTAGAAAAACGAGCTGGAAGCAATTAACAACATAAATAATGAATGGTTCCATGCACAATTTTCTTTATTTTTAAACACTAATTAACTTTTCATTTTAATTAAAATAATGACTGAACTTTAATGTTTTCCTGGATTTTTTAAAAGTATTATCAAATGCATTAATAATTTATGCTAAGAATATAATCGTATTAAATAAATAGGAAATTACAGTTTACTGTACATGTTGTCTTACAATTTGGATTATTTTAATGACTAAATATTATTTTCAATTTTTGGACTGTTATCCTCATCATTATTGTGAATTTCAAAAGCAATATTTTTTACCCTCTACTTTTTTTTTCAGGTGTACCTTGTCCATCGGAGCACAGAAAGTGTGTGGGGATTAAAATAAAAGAAATAAGAAATAACAAAGTCTCATGAGCCTTCAGATCGGAAGAACCCTCTGAATAGACCAGGAAGCAATGGTGATGAAGGGGTGCTCCACATTCCCCAAATCTCCAGAACTGGAACCTCACTATCAATAGAGTTTAACGTCATTCCAAGGACATGAAGACCCTCAGTTTACTGTACATACTGTCTGGCAATTTGGATTATTTTAATGACTAAATATTATTTTCATTTTTTGTACTGTTATCCTCATCCTTATCATGAATTTCAAACAATGTTTTTTACTCTCCGCTTTTTTCTCAGGAATACCTTTTCCATCTAAGCTCAGCAATGTGTGGAGATTAAAATAAAATTAAAATAAAAAAACTAAAAAAACTCCCATGAGCCTTCAGATCGGAAAAACCCTCCAAGCATATGCAGGAAAAAGGACCCACTACTGACCCCAAGATAATCTCTTGGCCCATTCGAACTTAGGTCTTAACTGGGACTAGACACTATACTGGCCAGGAAGAATTTCCTTACCATGTGGTGGCTATGATCGTGTATAAAGCCTAAATCCTAAAGCTACTTTTTATCTTTGTCTCTTCCTTTTCTTTCCTTGAATTTTATGAGTTTTACCTATGTGCTGAGCTAGGTCTGTCGTTGGGCTGGCATTTTCTCTCTTCTTCATCTAGTCAGGATTGAATATGCAACCTACAGATGATTCTCATTTAGAACTGTATTAACTTAACCCATATATCTACTGTGCCATGTGTCCAAGTTCAACAAGATACACCTTAAAAAGGCCAGAAATGTTGTAAATATTTTAAACATTAACTTGTCGATAAAAACGCCTTCAAACTGCTAAAAAAAAGATTTGTTAAAGGGGAGTATTTAGAATATTTACAATTACTCAACGATAAAAAATTTGTGTGTGTGTGTAAAATATCGCTTTCATATCGCATTAACATGTTGATAAAAATGCCTTCAAACTGCTAAAAAAAAGATATTTTGAAGAGGGAGCATTTAAAATAATATCACTTTCATATCGCATTAACTTGTCAATAAAACGCCTTCAAACTTCTATATGGTTCATAACTAGAATGGTTCACTTTTTTCTGCAGGTGGCGCCTAGCGTATTTTAGAGAAGGACCCCCAGGACGACAGCATCCAAAAATCACCCTGAATTTTCCTATTTATCTCTCTTATTTCATTTTGGACTTAGAATAGACAAGAAAGATGGAAATGAAAAAAAAAAAGAAAAAAAAAAGAAAATGAAAATGATAAAACTCTTCAGGACAAATATATTGTCATTATGATTAACTTATTATAAAAACTAAAAATCAATTTGACAATAAAAAATAAAAAATTAAAATTTTTTTATTCATTTATTTTTTAAAATCAAAAGTTTATTTTCTTGAGTCTCATACATTATTTTTTATCTTTTTATATTTTTAGGCTTTATTACTTGTTTTTTTTACTTTTTGGTTTTTTTTCATCGTCAAATTTAAAATAGAAATAAAGAAAAATTTGGTTGAAGACTTGTAATTTACGTAATATGAATTTTTTTTCACTTTTCCATATTAAACCCAGCTGTCAGTTTGTATTTGTGTAAAATTTGTAGAATAATCAAGATAAATTACTTTATTCTCTGTCCAAGAGAAAGAGGCAAGTAACTTTTTTAAAAAATAGCCAGAAGCAAGAACAACCACAATAAATAAATAAATAGATAAATAAAATAAAATAAATAAAATTAAATAAAATAAAATAAAATAAAAAAATGAAAATAAATTCTTTGGAAAATGTCAGTAAGATAATGGTCATGTCTGTCTGTCAGTCTGTCTGTCTGTATTCTTAGGTTAGAGTCACAGGAAATGGACTTGTCGACCGAGTTCAGTTCCTGGACGAAGCCACAGTTCACATACCGCTAATACCCTTGGGAAAGGTATAAAATCCAACTACTCTTCCAGCTATGAGCAAATTGTAGGGTAGACAGGGCTTCCAGTCTAGGAGAAGAAAAACTACTCTCCTCCATTATATGGGTAAATAGTAGGGCTCTTTAACCTTGGTTAGGCAACCAGTCTAGGAGAAGAAAATACTCTCCCTCCATTATATGGGTAAATAGTAGGGCAGACAGGGCTTTAACCTTGGTTAGGCAACCAGTCTAGGAGAAGCAAAATACTCTCCTCCATTATATGGGTAAATAGTAGGGACAGGGTTCTTTAACCTTGGTTAGGCAACCAGTCTAGGCTCTCCCTCCATTATATGGGTAAATAGTAGGTTTAACCTTGGTTAGGCAACCAGTCTAGGAGAAGAAAAACTACTCTCCCTCCATTATATGGGTAAATAGTAGGAAGACAGGGTTCTTTAACCTTGGTTAGGCAACCAGTCTATGAGAAGAAAAACTACTCTCCCTCCATTATATGGGTAAATAGTAGGGCAGACAGGGCTCTTTAACCTTGGTTAGGCAACCAGTCTAGAAGAAAACTACTCTCCCTCCATTATATGGGTAAATAGTAGGGCAGACAGGGCTCTTTAACCTTGGTTAGGCAACCAGTCTAGGAAAGAACAACTACTCTCCTCCATTATATGGGTAAATAGTAGGGAAGACAGGGTTCTTTAACCTTGGTTAGGCAACCAGTCTAGAA
Organism: Doryteuthis pealeii; assembly: GCA_023376005.1. NCBI lineage: Eukaryota > Metazoa > Mollusca > Cephalopoda > Myopsida > Loliginidae > Doryteuthis > Doryteuthis pealeii. Next base: position 64,973,882 of record CM042161.1, on the reverse strand, counting down.
GAAAAACTACTCTCCCTCCATTATATGGGTAAATAGTAGGGCAGACAGGGCTCTTTAACCTTGGTTAGGCAACCAGTCTAGGAGAAGAAAAACTACTCTCCCTCCATTATATGGGTAAATAGTAGGGCAGACAGGGCACTTTAACCTTGGTTAGGCAACCAGTCTAGGAGAAGCAAAATACTCTCCCTCCATTATATGGGTAAATAGTAGGGCAGACAGGGCTCTTTAACCTTGGTTAGGCAACCAGTCTAGGAGAAGAAAAACTACTCTCCCTCCATTATTTGGGTAAATAGTAGGGTAAACAGGGTTCTTTAACCTTGGTTAGGCAACCAGTCTAGGAGAAGAAAAACTACTCTCCCTCCATTATATGGGTAAATAGTAGGGTAAACAGGGCTCTTTAACCTTGGTTAGGCAACCAGTCTAGGAGAAGCAAAATACTCTCCTCCATTATATGGGTAAATAGTAGGGTAAACAGGGTTCTTTAACCTTGGATAGGCAACCAGTCTAGATGAAGAAAAACTATGAATTAAAACCTGGTCACTGCTAGAATAGGCCCAGGCCTACTTAGTGATCTATTTCGATTTTTAAAAGAATTGTTATCTAATAAGGAGTTAAGTTGAATATAGAATCTGATGTGCAACTTCAGTTTCAAAAATTGTTATCTTAGTGTCAAATCTTCAGTCACACTAAAAGAACAGAAATAATCAAGTCATTTTTCTTAGCATTTTACATATGGACTTACTGAGATCTGATTGATTGATTTTAATGGCATATCAACCTGTCATATCAGGTTATTTCATGCTTAGAGATTAGGGAATTGTGATCATATTCCCCTGTGGACACCAATACATGGACACACCAGAGTAGACTGACTAGCTCTGTATTGATACTGGATGTCATGTGGAGGACTTGCTAGAGAGAATCCTGAAAATCTGTGTTGTCAACCCAACATGATGATGATGATGATGATGTAACTTCAGGGGCACAAAAACTATATTACAGAAACTGAAATGCCAATAATTTAAAAAAAAATCATTAACTTTTATTGGTTGTGTTTTATTTGTTTTTTGTTAGTTTTTTTTTTTTGTTATTTTTTAAATTTTTTATTATCTGATTTACTTCAAAATAAATTTTAATTGAAGATGGAATTTTAAAAAAAGAATAGAAAAATACAATAGAATGAATCAAAAAATTATTCATCATATTTATTTTTCTTGTATTTTTTATTTTTGTTTTCTAAATCACAGTTCTTGAAACGGTAGCCTGCAGACGACTTATCTGTAGTCTGTGATGGTGTTATGTACTGGAGGAGTGTGATGTAATGGTTAGAAGTATAGGAAATGGACTCGTCGACCCGTGTTCAAATACTGTATGAGGCTGTTTGCATTTCCCATAATGCGTTAATACCCTTGGGAAAGGTATGAATCCAACTATTCTCCCTCCAGCTATGGGTAAATAGTAGAGCAGGCTGGACTCTTTAACCTCGGTTAGGCAACCAGTCTAGGAGAAGAAAAACTGAATTCAAACCTGGTCACTACTAAAATAGGCTCAGGCCGACTTAGTGATCTAATACTTTAAGCTGCTCATAGTGGTTATCCATGCAAGGAATCGTTTCTACATATACCACACCCAAGTACAAAAAACGATGGTTAATTCATTATAACTGAGTAGAAGGACTCTTACAATAATAATAGGACTTTATTTAAATAAAATGAGTTTTGAGGTGAATAGATAGTGAACTTTGAAATATCCCATCATACAGATAAAAATACCTAGAAAATTTGGTACAGCCGTGTATGTGTGTGTGGGGGGGATTTGGTAGTTAGAGTTAAAGAAACGAATTCTATTATTTGTCTGAATTTTTGAGATGAGGCTTGATAATTATTCATTAATATTTTCCCCTTTTGATGGAGACTTTTAATTTAGTACGCTAGGCTTATTTGCCTACTTTATACCACTCACAGCTGCTCTCCCACCACACACAAACAAAGTACAAAATTACTGAGCAGAATAACTCCTATTACTATAATAATAGGACTTTATTTGAATATATATATAATCTATAATATTTTGACCGTTTTAACTTCAAATATCAAACATTTTACTCTGATGAAGTGTGTTATTCTTTGTATGCTTAAATATTTTATAATTTTCTATCATTATTATTTTATTTTATATTTATAATAATAATAAATAGAATACATGTGTACATGAACAAACTCCTGGCCGAAACACATGTTAGTAACTCATATTAAATCTATCCTATCCATTCAACATTTTCTTTCCTTTATTTTTCCTTTCAACATGTCGTCGGATATATATATATATATATATATATATATATATATATATATATATACACCATTGTACTATCACTGACAAACAAAATTAGAAAAAGAAATAAGTGAATATCTAATAAGATGTTTGACATAAGATCTACAGACAGACAAAAAGTGAACGAAACGACAGACAGACAGACAAGTGGACCGATAGAAAGGAGAGAAAGACAGACAAGAGGAACGAATGGAAGGAGGGACAGACAGACTAAAGGAACGAATGAAAGGGGAGACAGATAGACAAGAGGAATGAATGAAAGGGGAGACAGATAGACTAGAGGAACGAATGAAAGGGGAGACAGATAGACAAGAGGAACGAATGAAAGGGGAGACAGTAGACTAAAGGAAGGAATGAAAGGGGAGAGGAAGGAATGAAAGGGGAGACAGACAGACTAAAGGAAGGAATGAAAGGGGAGACAGACAGACTAAAGGAATGAATGAAAGAAGAGACAGATAGATAAGAGGAATGAATGAAAAGGGAAACAGACAGACAGACAAAGTGGACTGAACGAAAGGAGAGAAAGACAGACGAAGAATCAATGAAAGGAGAGACAGACAGACGAGTGGAATAAGTGGGAAAAAAAGACAGACATACATACATACAGACATACAGACAGACAAGACGACCAAACGAATGTAGAGACAGACAAACAAACCAAAGGAAAAGAAAAATGATCACGAAAAAGAACAAAAAAGAACAAAAGAAAATGAGTGAAAAAAAAATGGCTGAGTTTCTGTTGACTTATTGGCTATTTCCTCTTGTGCAACTGTTAAATTCTCACTGAGAGGTTATTAAAGCCAACTCTGTGTCCTTTTAAGATGGAATCGAACAAAAAAAAGAGGGGGGGGGCAATGGTGAGCAGGAAGAAAAGTTGTCAATAAGGTAAGGGCATATTGTTATGGCTGCATATTGAAAAGATGGTTTCAAAGAAATGTGAGAGATAGTTAGATGATCATAAGGATCACACAGAAAAAAAGAATAGGGGGTGGGGTCGTGGTGGTGAGGGGGTCGTGGTGGTGTGGGGGTCAGTCAATGAAGAGGTTTGAAAAACTAACTTACAACCCCTCCCTAAAAAAAAAAGAAAAACACCGATTTCAGTTTGTATGCTACAAGCAATGGTTGACACGAACAAATATGAATCAATCAGATTATTGGTAATGAAGAAATAGAGATTGATAGAGTAATGGTTGTAGAGAGAGGGGGAGAGAGAGGGGAGGGGAAAATATGGAGATAGAGTAATGGCAGATAGAGAGGGGGAAGTGATGAAAGAGAGAGAGAGAGTAATGATAAAGAGTAATGAGAGAGAAAGAGAAAGAGGGAGGAAAGATGGGGAAAGAGTAATGGCAAATAGAGAGAGGGAAGAGTGATGAGAGGGGGAGGGGGAAATATGGGGATAGAGTAATGGCAGATAGAGAGAGGGAAACGTAATGAGAGAAAGAGAATAAGGGAGGAAAGATGGGGAAAGAGTAATGACAAATAGAGAGAGGGAAGAGTGATGAGAGAGAGTGAGTGAGAGAGAGAAAGGGGAGGGGGAAATATGGGGATAGAGTAATGGCAGTTAGAGAGGGGGAAACGTGATAAGAGAGAGAGAGAGAGTAATGATAAAGAGTAATGAGAGAGAAAGAGAAAGAGGGAGGAAATATGGGGAAAGAGTAATGGCAAATAGAGAGAGGGAAGAGTGATGAGAGAGAGAGAGAGAGAGGGGAGGGAAATATGGAGATAGAGTACTGGCAGATAAAGAGGGGGAAACTTGATGAGAGAGAGGGAGAGAGAGTAATGATAAAGAGTAATAAGAGAGAAAGAGAAAGAGGGAGGAAATATGGGGAAAGAGTAATGGTAAATAGAGAGGGGGAAGAGTGATGAGAGACAGTGAGAGAGAGTGAAAGAGAGAGAGGAGGGGGAAATATGGGGATAGAGTAATGGCAGATAGAGAGGGGCAATGTGATGAGAGAGAGAGAGAGAGTAATGATAAAGAGAGGGGGAAGAGTAATGAGAGAGAGAGAGAGAAAGAGGAAGGAAAGATGGGAAACAGTAATGGCAGATAGATAGGTGGAAGAGTGATGAGAGAAAGTGAGAGAGTGAGAAAGAGTAATGATTGAGAAAGGGGAAAAGGGTAATGAGAGAGAAAGAGTAATCATAGAGAGAGGGGAAGAATAATGAGAGAGATTGATAATGGTGGTAGAGAGAGGGGGGATGGGAAAGAGTAATGACAGAGAGAGAGAGGAGGAAGAGTAATGAGAGAGAGAGAGAGAGAGAGAGAGTAATGATAGAGAGAGGGAGAAAGAGTAATGATAGAGAGAGGGGGTGATATTATGCTAGAGAGAGATTGAAAGAGTAATAGTGGTAAAGAGAGAGTGAGAGAGGATGGGGAAAGATGGGGAAAGAGTAATGACAGAGAGAGAGAGAGAGAGAGAGAGAGAGAGAGAAAGAGTAATGAGAGAGATAGAGGGGAAGAGTAATGAGAGTGGGAGAGGGGGAAAGAGTAATTATAGAAAGAGGGGGAAAGAATAATGATAGTGAGAGAAAGAGTAATGGTGGTGAGGTAGATAGTGAGAGAGAGGGGGAAGAGGGAAAGAGTAATGACAGAGAGAGAGAGAGAGAGAGGGGAAGAGTAATGAGAGAGAGAGAGAGAGAGAGAGAGAGAGAGAGAGAGAGAGAGAGAGAGAGTAATGATAGAGAGAAGGGAAAGAGTAATAATAGAGAATTATTTGGAAACTTGAAAGAAAAAAGAAAAAAACTTGAAAACAATAAGGATTCTGTTATGTTTAACCAAATTTGTTTGAATATATATATATATATATATATATATATATTTATTTATAAAATGGATAAAAGTAACCTACTCGAGTTTCATCGGTCATACATGGTACCAACTGACATTAATCGAAAAATCGATTAATTCCGCAGATGTAACCCTGACGATTCAGGCGATGAAACTCGATTAGGTTACTTTTATCCATTTTATAAATAAATTTTGCTCTACATTGTATTGAGCACTTTGTATTTGTTTTTTCTCGGTCCTAACCCCTGGATACTGTGTGCTTCCAACGATTGTACTCGTACCCACCGGTAAGCCACTACTCATACATTAACATATATATATATATATATATATATATATATATATATGTATAGATAAAAGGATATGAAAACACACAATGCTGTTCAAAATGAAAATATAACAGCATTGTGTGTTTTCATATACTTTTATCTATATATATATATATATAAACATTACAATGAATACATGAAAGAAGGAGAAAGTAAAAACCTTGAAATTTGCTTCATTTAAACTGCAATAAGCTTAGCTTGTAACACCATCTTCAGGGCAAAAACACATTTTTACTCTGAAGATGCTGCTATGAGATAAGCTTGTTGTAGTTGAAATAAATTATTACATGGATTAGATTTAAAAAATATTTTCTTCATTTATTCATTGTTGTGCTCTGTCCATTCACACAAGTGGAATGAAGCACATCGAGCTCTCACAATGGATGACCTGTATGATTACAGTTGAACCACATGGAATGATTTTAATCACTATATATATATATATATATATATATATATATATATATATATAAAAAAGAAGGTTTGCAAAAAGGATTATGTTTTTTTTTTTTTCTTTTTTTTTTTTAAATTCTTTATTAACTTACATATGAATGCGACACGTGTTTCTGATCTGTTGTCTTCTTCAGGCATTGAATTATTATTTTGGCAAAATACGTCCGATATTTGATAGGTTGTGTGTGTTTTTGTAACTTTTTTATTATAATGGTTGTGTAATAATGGTTGAACGCTATGTTATTTTTTTCAATCCTTGCGCGTGACTTGCGTGCAACTTACGTGCAAAAATTGAGAAAAAATGACGTAACGTTCCACACATGCACTCATTCCTCAATTCTATCTTCAGTATTGCTATCAATTTAATTATAGTTATAAATAATGTTTAGTAAAAGCAATTACTATTCTGTGTTTTTAATATATTGAGCACTTTTGGATTATTTACTGATGCTACCGTGATGGAAAAGTTAAAGCAGAAATTGGATACATATATATATATATATATATATACACACACACTCACATACATATATTATATTTCATTATAATGAAGATTCAGTGTCTGTCAGTCTGTAACCAAAATTCTGTCACTGCTTATGTCACAATATTCTCATGAATTCCATAAGTTTATCAATGAGTATTTAATGTATAGTCAAAATCACTAACTCATAGAATAAATCTTATTTATTTACAATGTCTCTATGATTTTCCTCAGAACAGCCCATGTTATTAGTGCATTTAAAATCCTATAATGTGTCTTATATATCACTAAGAAATAAAGGTTTACTTAATATATGGAGTGGTTAATTTGCATACTGGTTTTAACAAAACTGGGTTTAGTAAATAATTACTTGGTGTTATTGATCTCTAATATTATTGTTTTAGTCTCCAAAGTATCAAAATCAATCCTATGAATGATTTTATTTAGAGACCAATTAAAATATAACTAAAATAAGTGTAATCTTTTTATGTGTTCTTATTTAATTTTGCTGTCTTTCTAGTTTAATATATTTCATTACATTAAAACTTAAATACTTATGCCTGGAGGGTGAATATTTTTATATATATATATATATATATATATATATATATATATTAGATAATAATACAGTAGAATATCACTCACATTGAATTGGCTGCATGCAGAAAAATCATATCCATGCATCTCAGTGGTTTTTTTCTTCCCCACCATTTCCAGTTAACTGTAAATACATTTCAATATTTTCTTGGAAATGAATTACACTATATGGAGTACAAGGTAGAGGTTAGACAGTTTTAGTTGCTCATAGATAAAAAAAAAAACTCTATAATTTATTTAAAAAACTTTAGTTGAGACCCATCAAATTTTCCCAGGGACTCATTCAAATCAAATCCGTGTGTCCCAGGACACACTAAATTAAAAAGCTATATATATATATATATATATATATATATATAAACATTCTATAAAACAAACTTATGGGACCTGTAATTTAATAAGTTGGACATACATGGTGTAATGGTTAGAGTCGTAGGAAATGGACTCATTGACCAGAGTTCAAATCCTGGATGAAGCTGTTTGTATTTCACATAGCGCTAATACATAATATATATATATATATATATAAGTAAGTAAAGTCGACGGGGCGGCCTAAAGTCGGTATCAGCCAGTCAGCGAGGGAGTCTATCTCCTTTTCAATAGCGCTAGACCAAGGAGATTGTTTTAGCATCTGAGGTGGAGCGCCACACCTACCATCAGCTCCTTACTTTACCGCACAGATCCCTGTGCTACTCATACGCTGAGTTGGCGGGGACCGGTATCGAACTAGGAAACTTGTGGTTTCTAGCCGAATGCTCTACCGACTGAGCTAACCCGGCCCCTAATATATATATCTTATCAGTTTTATTAAATTGATGTAAACTCTGGACTTCATTTTGTTTGAAAATGCTGTTCAAATTTCCAGGTAACACGTTAAATCATATACATACATACACACACACACGCATGCACACATGCACACAAACACACACACACACACACATATATATATATATATATATATATAATATATATATATATATATAAAAGACACTTCTGCTTACATATGAATTTGTTTGGGTATATGTACTATGTACTTTTCACGTCTTCATGCAAGTGTGTGCTTAAGCGAACATCTTATGAACGGACAAGTGATTACTTGAGATGACTGCACCGATAAGTATTGAAAAATTATGGGATATCACTTGAAGGGGTAAAGTCTGAGGGGCTAGCCATCATAAAAAAAATTGATGAAGGTTTCAAATCATACATATAGTTTGTAATTCTTTATTTTTTTTTTTTTTTTTTTTTTAGCATCCTCCCTTGATCTGATTTTACCACAGCGCAAAGAATTGCCTCCTCATTAGCAAAACCACTTGATGGCGACCATTCCGTGTCTTCTTAAAGAATCTCCTGTTTTTGTGTCTATGTGTTTTTCTACCGTTCTTCAAAATCATGCTTTTTTCTTTGTTTTTCTTGTTTGTTTTTTTGGGGGTTTTTTTTGTTTGTTTTTTTTTGGTTTTTGTTGTTTTTTTTTTTACTTTTAATGTCTTCAAAATCATGCTTATTTTCATTTTTCTTTGTTTTTTTTGTTTTTGTAATGTTTTTTTGCACTTTTTACTTTTAATGTCTTTAAATCATGCTTTTTTATCTTTTTGTTTTTTTTGTTTTTTTCATGTTTTTTTAATGTTTTTTTGCTCTTTTTGCTTTTAATATTTTCATAATCATACTTTTGTTGTGTTTTTTTCTTTTCTTATTGCTTTTAATGTCTGCTCTCTCTTAAAATTACACTTGACACACTTTGGTTGGAACATGCCCTCAAATGATACAGTATATCTTTTTCCTCAATTGATCTAAGCATCTCACAATCTATTTTAAACTCTAACAACCAACCAACTAATCTACCTACCTAACTACCTACCTACCTGCCTCAGTCACTAATCTGAAATATTAATGTCTATAAACTGCATTACCCCACACCAATCTCTTGTACACACAAGGAATATGACTATCAAATGCACAACCCAACCCAGGGTATATACAGCTCTATTGGTTATTTCCTATAACTCCAACCTAAAACAAGGGGAACCACTCTGAATGAATTTTATCTACTAATTAATCTACCTATTATTTTCCCATTAAACTAACCCTAACCCTAACCCTAACTCTAACCTTGTCTTCTTTTTTCCTAGTAGAGCAATAAATAAATAATTCATCAGTCAATCAGAGTGGTTCCCCTTTTTTAAGTTGGAGTTATAGGAAATAACCACTCTATTTAACTCTTTCAATTTTTAAAATTAAAAAACACCACCAAAAAATGAACCCTTCTGGTCAATCGGCAGTTCATGTCGAGCCCTAGCACCTATATGATTGTTTAAACTATATCAACCTATTGAGGAGGCCATGGTCTAATGGTTAGAGTCGTAAGAAATAGACTCGTCGAACAGAGTTCAATTCCTCGATGAAACTGTTTGCACTTCACATGGCACTAACAAACTTAGGAAAGGTATGAATTCAATTCTTCCTCCAGCTATGGGTAAATAGCAGGGCAGACTGGGCTCTTTAAACATGGCTAGGTAACCAGTCTAAGAGAAGGAAAACTCTGAATTCAAACTTGTTAAACTCCGCTTAAGAAGTTGATCTTGTGTCACATCCTGCTTGTGTGGAGGGGTTGGTAAATATATATATTACCCTTATGGCAAAACCCAACCATTTTTATCATATATGTGCTAGAAGGTGGTGGCTGAGGGTCTTAGCACCCAGAATTAAACTGCATCTAATGGTGAAGTTCCAATCCTAGTACTTGTTAGCATCTTTGGGTTAAATAGAAAAAAATGATTTAGAAAAAAATGTGTCTAAACAAATTGAGTTTTAAAAATACCCACCAAGAATGAACCAAACAAAATGTCTTCAGCATAAAATAACCCAACAAGGATTAACATGCCGTAAAAACCAACCAACCAACCAACCATGACCAATAATAAAAGACCAAACTTTTCTTTTGAAAAAATATTGAGACTGGCTTCATTAATTTTTTCAGGGTGGCAATGAATGATAAGGGTGGTTAGCTAGAGATTGTCATGAATATCCGTGCTGCTAGCACGGCATGAGGATGATGATACATATATTAGAGGAAGGAAAATAAAGGGTTTGATTACAGGTATAAGAGCTCTATTTATTATTATAAGCTATACATTCAATGGCTTTTTTGTTACCACTGGTTTCAAAGCATTAGCTGCTTCTCATCAGACAAATCGCCTTGAAAAATGACATCCAAATAAATATCTGTTATATTTGGATGTCATTTTTCCAAGGCTATATATATAAGCCAACCAGCAAGGGAGTCTATCCCCTTTTCACTAGTGCTAGACCAAGGAGATTGATTTTGTTTCTGAGATGGAGCTCCACACCTACCATCAGCTCCTTACTTTACCGCACAGATCCCTGTGCTACTCATACGCTGAGTTGGTGAGGACCGGTATCGAACTAGGAACCTCATGTATTGTATTTATTTATTGCTATTTATTTATGTATTGTGTTTATTTATTGTTATTTATTGTATTTATGTATTCTATTTATTTTTTATTGTATTTATGTATTGTATTTATTTTATTGTATTTATGTATTGTATTTATATTTTATATTTTATTTGTATTGTATTTATTTTTATGTATTTATGTATTGTATTTATTTTATTGTATTGTATTTATATTTTATATTTTATTCATGTATTGTATTTATTTTATTGTATTTATGTATTGTATTTATATTTTTATTTTATTCATGTATTGTATTTATTTTATTGTATTTATGTATTGTATTTATATTTTATATTTATTCATGTATTGTATTTATTTTATTGTATTATGTATTGTATTCATATTTTATATTTTATTCATGTATTGTATTTATTTTTTATTGTATTTATGTATTGTATTGTATTTATTTTTATTGTATTATTGTATTTATGTATTGTATTGTATTTATATTTTATTTCCCAAATATCCCATTGACTCTCTGTTTTTGTCAATATTGTCAGATAAAGAAAATCACATTTCAAAACTAACATTTATTGATGCCCAGATCTCTACGTATCATGTCAACTGTTGACCACATGGCTTCGGCCAGCTACAAAGGCAAAGTGAGCAAAAGGCCATAGGAAGTGACCACTTAAACCAAAGAAGCAGTCAATTCAGATTCGATTACATCGAGGGAGTTATTATGGCTATATTCCTTTCAACATCCCACTCTCCCACCACACTGGTCATCGAATCAATATTTACACCCGCCACTCTTCCCCCCCCCCACAATACCACCCCGACGCCGATTCTCTTTGCTTGCATTTTCTGTCGTTATGACAACTACACAGAACGGTTGATAGAAAAACGAGACCTTTTTACAAGTGCTTGCGCATTTGGATCTGTCATTGTGATGGTCAGTGGAAACTTCAAAGAAGATCCTGAAAATGGCCAATCCCAGACTACCGCGCCCTGCCTCACGAACCACCTGCCGCCTTTCCACCATGTCCATGCTGTCTCATCGCATGAAGCAACACCGCAGAGGATTTGTCGGAGAACAGCTGCCCCGCGGGGTTGGGGTGGGGATTGATATGCCAACAGAATCAACAACAGTTGTCATCAAACGAGCAGAAGAATTTTGCTGACCGTGCTTAAGCTGTCTTGGATGCGACAAGACAGATGTTTGTCAAGCAGCATCAATGGCACAGGTGGTGGTGGTGCTGGCAATGTCTGAAGAATTTTGAGCGGGAACCGAAGCAAGGAAAATGGACCTCAAATTAAGCACGAGAAAAAGAATATGAGCACATGATTCTCCAAGAGATTCTGCTTCCCCTTCCTGGTTTTTCTTTTTGGTTACTTTTGGCATTACCCATTGTTTCCATTCTCTTCTCTCTCTCT
>CM042161.1:64947047-64959547 GCA_023376005.1 Doryteuthis pealeii | reverse complement strand
GTCAGGCCATAACTGGGTCTAGTCTCACCTACTAGCCAGGGGGATATCCCTTTGCAACAGGTGACTATGACCCGGTCAATAAAGCCTAAGTCATAAAACTACCTCTTGCCTTTATCTCTTTCCCTTCTCGTTCCTTAAATTCCATTTCAGCTTACCAGCCCACAAGAAGAAAGAACCAGCTTTATTGGGAATAAGATACAAGTACAAATGAACAAAACCTTACCCCATAGGTTTCAGTTCTGGAGGTCTGAGGAATCAGGAACACCCCTACATCACCATTGCTCCCAGGTCCACTAAGACCCAGAGTACTAGTACCTGTCTATGGGTTAGATAGAAAAAATGTCTTTAAAAAAAGTCTAGGACCTATCAAAAATAAATAAAACAAAAACGTCTTCAGAATAAAATAACCCAATGGGTTGGTGTGCCATAAAACCCAACCCACCAGCAATGTATATTTTTCTGTTTTTGTCTCCCCATTTTCTATATTTTTCAATTCTTTTTTTCTCCATCTTCTATATTCTTAACTCTTTGTGCATGAGTAGCACAACTTAGATCTGTGCTGTAAAGTGGGGAACTGATGGCTGGTGTGGTGCTCCACCCCAGATATGAAAACAAACTCCCTGATTTAGCGCTAGTGAAAAGAGGATTCTTCATCACTGTCAAGCTGATACCGACAATAGGCCACTCTGCTGACTACCCCTATACAGGGAATACAGTCAGCTTATTTTAAACCCTGCCAACAGAGCCCTTTCGGCTGAGACTTTAGAATAATCCAACTGCACCTCTGCAGAGGGGTACCCCCCCCAATGTGAGCTGTGAGTGGTGACCTGTGATGCTTAAGGATGTAATGTTACATAATTATTAGATTCCTAATATTTATGTACAGTAGTGTAGAAACCAAAATGACTGTTATAAGTTGCAGACCCCTGCCTTGAAGGATTGAATGACAAGGCTTGACCTCAGTCCTGATCCTCCTTCCGGTGGATACCGTGAGAATTGGTGGAGAAGACCCTCTTCCAGTTTAGATTGGAGAGAGTTTTAGTCAGATCGGCCAAAGCCGCAATTGTGGTAAGTCGTGTTATGCACGGTGCCGACTTAATCTGCGCAGGTAGTCTGGTGGGGATTTCAGGATAAAATATGATCTAAGTTAAATCGAAGTCTTGTGTTATTATCTAAAAACTACCAATGACACAGGGCTTCTGATAAAGAGAAATCCCCAATGGAAGACCAGACACAAAGTCCCCAAGACGAAGTCTAGATGTTAGAAGAGACGTTAGAAGATGATAGAAGAAGAATAATAGAAGTAAGAAAGGAAAGAGAGTATACAACAGTAACATTGGTGGCTGAACAGTCCATGAGATGCAATACTCTACTTTGGTCCTTACTTAGGCTAGACGAGTGGTTCGGCGAGGCCCCCTTTGATCAATTGGCTGGTCATGTCAAGCTTTATCACCTTAATGATTGTCTCGGTCTTATGGCTAACCTCCAACCTTTTTCATCATATATGTGCTAGGTATGATGTTAAACTCTATCTGATAATGAAGTTCCAGTTCTAGAGCTTGGGAAATATGGAGTACCCCTTCATCACCATTATTCACTGGTCCTCATTGACCCTGAGTGGTAGTACTTGTTAGGGATTGGCCCAACTGTATTGCTCATGGCTAAACTCCCTTTTTATCATAGATGTTCTAGAAGGCAGTGGCTGAGGGTCATAGTGTCATGGGTGTGAATCTGGAGCTCTGGAAAGCGTTGAATACCCCTTCACTGCCATAACACCCAGCTTTAGTCTGGTAGTCACATCAAGACCTATCACCTATATGATTGTCCCAACCTTATTGCCCTTATGGCAACCCCTAACCCCTTTTATCATATATGTGCTTATTCAAAACCCTGCCAATAGGGTGGTGACAAGGCTAAGTTAAATAAACATTGAGATACCATCTGTTGAGCAATGTCAAACATACTATACATTTATCTCGATAACACACAGAGTGCCTCACTGTTTGTGGCTCTGTGCCTGACTGAACGAGATAATATTTTTGTCACACCTGCTTTATTGTTAGTCTTACAGATGGGCGCCTCCCATGGTGTAACAGTTAAATTCTCACTAGGTGCTCCATACTTCTGGCTTCGTGCCAACTTAAGCTAACCTTAGTAAATGACTAGACATTGAATATGGTCACCTACTCCTGGTGTAATGGTTAATGAACTAGACTAGTAGAAACCATTGATAGTGAGTTTGATTCTCACTGGGTGCCTCATGCTTCTAGCCTTGTGCCAAACTAAGCTAAGCTTAGTAAATGACTAAACATCCAATATGGTCACCTCTTCTTTGTGTGATGGTTAGTAAGCTAGACTATTAGACACCATTGGTAGTGAGTTTGATTCTCACTGGGTGCCTCATGCTTCTAGCCTTGTGCCAAACTAAGCTAAGCTTAGTAAATGACTAGTCATTCAATATGGTCACCACCTCTTGGTGTATTACTTAATGAGTTAGACAAGTAGACCATTGATAGTGTTCTACTAGAAGGATAGGATGGTTTTAATATTAAATGACCAACAAAGAAAGAAAGAAATAAAGAAAAACGTAGGAGATATTGTTTAACTATGTGAGAAAAAACAAAAAAAACAATTAAGAAACAACAACAACTTAACCCTAACTATAAATTAATTGTAACTTTTCTTCCAAGAAAACTTTATTACTGGCCATGATAGATATCTATCTATGTAGTATATTAAGAAAGATTGAAAAAACACAGGTTTAAATGAGTTAAGTGGTGAGTTTATTGGCCGACACTGCAGTGTTTCTATCTATTAATTAGATCATCTTCAGGGCATTTGTTGGTATATGGAAGGTAATAAGAATTTCAAATTTTAAACAGACTGATAAACAAGGACTATCACTCGTTATTCTGTGATAAAAAATTTCTTATTACCTTCCATATACCAACAAATGCCCTGAAGATGATCTAATTAATAGATCGAAACACTGCAGCGTCGGCCAATAAACTCACCACTTAACTCATTTAAACCTGTGTTTTTTCAATCTTTCTTGATATACTACATACTGTCGGATTCACTTCCTTTTCTTCACATATCTATCTATACATATATAAGGCGCAGTTGTGTGTATCTGTATGTCCGGAGGAAACTTCGAAAATAAAACAATTAATGACAAAGTAAATATATACACATTAAATATCACCAGGGTTGGGTTTTTGAGCAAAAATAATAGAGATTTGATTTATATTCGTGAAGATAATGAAAAGAATAAAATTTAAATGATAACAACATGGATTTTTTTTTTTTGCATTTATTATTTTAAATAGGAGACATAATTTTTCTTTTCAGAGTGGCTGGATCAAGGCAAGGTCTTTTTTACATAGGGATTTTAATGGGGCCTCCTGCGAGGATCCAACCTGTGATTCAACAATAATGGGTCTGCAAGACTACCTTTTTTTTCATCCCTTCCTTTACCTAGGCGACACCGGGTAGCCACTTCTAGTATATATATATATATATATATATATATATATATATATATATATATATATATATATATATATATATATATATATATATATATATATACCTTATTTAAGTTGTTTTTGAACACAGCAAATTAGATTAGAGTCGCAACAAAATGATTGTGTGTTTTTGATTCTTTTTTTTATTTCTGTGTTCTTTTATGGATAATACTTTTTTGGTACAGCCAACTGCCACTCACTTGAGTTTGGCCTATGACATCAGCTTTAGACACGCCCACAAATGTTTATGAAAACAAAATTCTCTTTGTTTAATGAGTACAGCCAAGACCAAACACTTATTTTACTTTTAAAACGTGAGATTTTTTAGCTTAGAAAATTTAAAGTTTTAAATAAAGAAAACAACTTTGAATCATGTAAATTTAGGGTTCTACAAATATTTTTTCTTCACAAAGTATTACCGTTCTTATATTACTGGCAAAGAAAAAGGCTATCAAAGGTGATGTTTGTCAAGGTAGAATATAAACAACATGAAAGATAGGTGGATAGGTGAAACTTAATAGAAAGTAATTTTATCAAAAGATTTACAATTAGAGAATCTTGCAAGTGGATATCTTTTCTAGATTATCACAAAGCCACACATTTAGCATTAAGTTACAGAAATCATGGAAACAGAACAATTATATATATATATATATATATATATATATATATATAATATATATATATATATAAATGAGCCGGGTTAGCTCAGTCGGTAGAGGCATTCGGCTAGAAACCACATGGTTTCTAGTTCGATACCGATCCTCGCCAACTCAGCATATGAGTAGCACAGTGATCTGAGCGGTAAAGTAAGGAGCTGACGGTAGGTGTGGCGCTCCACCTCAGATGCTAAAATAATCTCCTTGGTTTAGTGAAAGTGAAAAGGGAATAGACTCACTCGCTGATTGGCTGATACCGACTTTAGGCAGCCCTGACGACTTTAGTTTACTTATATATATATATATATATATATATATATATATAAGTTGAAAATGGAAGCGAATCCAATGGTATGTTGAAAGGAAAAATAAACAAAGGAAAGAAAATGTTGAATGGTTAAAATAGATTTATTTTACTAACATGTGTTTTGGCCAGGCGTTTTTTCATGTACACATGTATTCTATTTATTATTATTTTAAATATAAAATAAAATAATAATAATAGAAAACTACAAAATCTTTAAGCATACAATGAATAATGGCTTTCGTCAGAGTAAAAAAAAACCAAACATTTTACTCTGATGAAGGCCATTATTCTTTATATGCTTAAAGATTTTGTAGTTTTCTATTATTAGAAAATATTCTTACTACCGTACATACATAATTCATTGACTATCTATGAGTTATGTAACATATTATACTGTATAATGTTACACTAGAAATAATAAAGTTTATGTATGTTTGGTTAAGAAGAAAATTAACTTTTTATAAAAAAAATTGTTAAGATTATTCTTATTTATATATTTAGATACTGTATATATGATATATAACACTCCACTTTGGTCCTTATTTGGGCTAGATGGTCAGTCGGAGAGGCCCCCCTCCCCTTCTATCAACCAATAGATCACGTCAAGTCCTAGCACATATGGAAATCCTCCCAACCCTTTTTATTTTATATGTGCTTGAAGGCGGTGGATGATGGTCTTACTTTGATGATGGTAAAATCTATCTATCTATCGGGCTAGCTAGCTAGCTATCTATTCTTCACTGTCTTATTCTGATCATATCTATCTATCTATCTATCTATCTATATTGTCTTATTCTGATCATGTCTATCTATCTATCTATCTATCTATCTTTCTTTGTCTATCTATCTGTCTATCTATATCTATGTCTATCTATCTATCTATCTCTTCTTATCTGTCTTATCTGATCATATCTATCTATCTATCTATCTATCTATCTATCTGTATCTGTTCTTCACTGTCTTATTCTGATTCATCATATATCTATCTATCTATCTATCTATCTATCTGTCTTCACTGTCTTATTCTGATCATATCTATCTATCTATCTATCTATCTATCTATCTGTTCTTCACTGTCTTATTCTGATCATATCTATCTATCTATCTATCTATCTATCTATCTGTTCTTCACTGTCTTATCATTCTGATATTCTATCTATCTATCTATTCTATCTGTTCTTCACTGTCTTATTCTATCTATCTATCTATCTATCTATCCCTATCTGTTCTTCACTGTCTTATTCTGATCATATCTAATCTATATATATATCTATCTAATCTACTTACCATCTGTTCTTCACTGTCTTATTCTGATCATATCTAATCTATACTATCTTTTCTTAACTGTCTTATTCTGATCATATCTATCTCTGTCTCTGTCTATCTCTCTCTCTCTCTCTTATATAATATATATATATATTATATATATATATATATATATAATAAATATATATATATATATATATATTTTGATTACTTTGACTGATAAATGATTTCAATGTTAAATTTTATAAGCCATAAAGTCATACACCACTAGGAACACAATTGTTACAATACATGTGTAAATTGAAGATTATACATACAAAGATATACATAGATATGCCAGTACAAATATACACAGATATGACAACTGCAACATCTTCCTCTGATGAGAAGCTATCTCTCCACCCCTCCACCCCATCGGCATCGTTTGTAATGGCTTCTGTCTCATTGCGACGTCCATGGCCTCCGAGATGACTCTTGAGACCAGCATTCGACTTCATAGGCATCCACGGCAGTTGAACTCTTGTCACTTGAACTGTACTGATTGGATCTGGATTCTCTATAGCTTTTTTGTGAATGAGCATGTGCCTCCTCAGTCCAGATAGCGATTTGCACACCTTGTTGCAAACAAAACAGGTATTGTCGGACAGAACGGTGAGATAGAAACAAACCGAATAAGCCAATCTAATTGTTAGCACAATGCTTTAGATGCTTCACATAACCTACCTTTGACAACAACATATGTTCACGCACTCACCATATTTTCAAGATGGATATTAGCTAGCAAGTCTGGGTGAGGGCCTGCCAATGACAACATTTGATTTGAGCACACAAATACCTACATATATTATATATATATATATATTATAATATATATAATATAAAAATGTTGTTCTGGTTCCAACGGAGAAATTTCAATATTTTATAAAAAAAGGTCCGCGAAATGTATTTTGTTCTCAGAAAAATTTTTTTTAATTCTTTTTTGTTTTTTGATTACTATTGTTGTAAAACAAAAAAAATTAAAAATTTTTTTCTGAGAAAAAATACATTTTTCTTTAAATATATATATATATATATATATATATATATTATATATAAGTAAATATAATATAACAAAAGACTTAGAATTTTTGCATTATAGTCTATTTCAGGAAGCTTAGACAAGGTGTCTAACTCTCCCAAATCATCAGATGCGAATGATGAATTCTTTATTACTTTTAAGGCATTTGACAACAGATTTTTTTTTTAATTTAAAAAAAAATGTTTTTTTTTTGTCCTGTTTCCCTCTGCTGTGGGGCCATAAAAAAGATATTTGACCATTTGTTGTAGGTAATTTGTTAGGAATTTCTGTTAAATCAATCTATTCCAGATTTCAACTAAGGGACCACCCTAGTTCATTTAGATTTCTTTATTTACTTGTTTTATTCATTCCTGCTAATTTCTATTTTCTTTAATTTTTTTTTTCCTAAATTAATAATATATAAAATCAGGAGAAGTGTTTATCTACTTAGATTATTTAACTATTTAATATATACATATACATATTATAACACCATATATACACACACATATATACACAGCATGCTACACATTGAGCTCTGCAAATACTCCTTGTGGTAAGGGAAAGATTTCTTTCCGAATTTTGGGATTATTTTATATATATATTATAATATATAATATATATATTGTTAAAATAAAAAAAATTTGTAAAAATTTAATTAAAATTTAATAAAACTAAATAAATATCACACACACACATTTATCACATAGTATAAAAAGGGGGGGATGCTGTTATTTTCAATTTAATAGGTTATTTTTTCTATCAATTATGATTTAATAATACACATACATACTCACACAGACACACACACATTTCACTTAGACATAAAAGGAAAGCCATTAAGTAGTTTTAAAAAAGTTTAAGGACACTAACGTTTGTCAACAATTTTTAATAGATTTTTCTTCTCACATTTGAAGATCAATTAAAAAAAAAAAAAGAAGCCCAAGACACCAAAAACAGAAGCTGCCAGTTTTTGTTTCAGTAATAATATTAATTTTCCTTAAACCAACGAATACCCTGATGAAGGTCTTTTGAAATAGTCCGAAACACCTGCAGCGTAGGCAAATAAACCATTATTATTTATTATAAACTTGTGTTTTTTTCAATTTTTTTACAAATATTACAAACTGTGAAGTCATTCCCCTCATTTTCTCAACACACACACCACACAACACACACACACACACATATATATATATATATATTCATATATATATATTATATCAAAAGTTGCTACAATTGTTTTTTTGTAATGTAGATTAGTGTTTAATCAAAAGTGCTCATATTTTTTCGTAAATTAGAATAGAATGAATTAGATCTGAAATGTTGAAGAAGATAATAGAAAAAACAATATAGTTAAATGGAAGAAATATAATGTGCGTGATTTCAATGAATACAATGCATCTAATAATTAATTTTAAAAAGTAAAATAAAACAATAATAATAATAATATATATATTTGTAGTTTTATATAGTAATATTGGTATTTTATCATGCTCAATATCCTTGATAGAGCATTACATTTGGAATTTATATTTAAATTATATCTGAGGTGGAGCGGCCACACCTCCCAATCAGCTCTCCAGATTCCATGTGCTACTCATACGTTGGGCAGCATTTTTCATTCAAACAGATGTTGGTTTAAAATAATGGAATCTTTTATGCATTTTGGAGAGTTTTTTATTTTTTTCTTTTGGACATTTTTCTAATAACGCGATAAGTATTATTTAGCATCACTTTAAAGTGATAAACACAAAATAATTTAGAATAAATAATAATGAATAATAATACTTGAAGAAGACTTGAAATATATATATAATATATTAAATATATTATATATATATATATATATTTCATTTGTAGCATGAATGGTTTAAAGTTTATATCTATCACTATGAATTAAAAAGTCAATGGGGTGGCCTAAAGTCGGTATAGCCAATCAGTGGAGGGCGTCGTATCCTTTTCAATTATTTTATCCATTCAGCATTTTCTTTCCTTTGTTTATTTTTTCTTTCAATCCATTGAATTCGCTCATTTTCAACCTATATATATATATATATATATATAATATATGAATAAGTAGTAAAGTCGTGGGCGGCCTAAGTCGGTTCAGCAATCAGTGAGGGGAGTCTATCCTTTTAATGCGCTAGACAAGGAGATTGCTTTTAGCATCTGAGGATGGAGAGCACACCTAGCATAGCTCCTTATTTTATGCACAATCCCTTGTGCTTCTCATACGCTGAGTTGGAGGACCGGTATCGAACTAGGACTTGTGGGTTTCTATAGAAGCTGATAAAAATCATCTTTCTATCCAGCCTCTGTTGCAATGTCCCTTTATCACTACTCCACTTTTTACACTTAAATGAAAATTTCTATGTTTAACAGTGAAACATTTGTCATGATATATTGTATTCTCGTAAAAGAAAAGCTTATAAAATCTAAAATTTCATTTGAGCTGAAAAAATTTTTTATTTTTTCGAGTTCTGTTGGTGATTTGATTAATATGAGAATGTTTATTTTATTTTTCCTGATTTTTTAACTTGTTGGTTTTGTGTCGGTCAATTGAATCTTGTAGTTGGAAAGTGCCTAAATATTTTTTACGCTTTGACATTTCACCTCAAATCATTGGGACTGTGCCTCTCTCCACTCGCTCCTCACTGACTGTGTTCTGTAATTTCACATCAAGGGTGTCACTGTAAAATTAAAACAGTTTTCATACACACACACACACACACAAACACACACACACCATATATATATACTGATATATATGTACATAACTCTAGATACACTTTAATATTTATATATATATTACACACAGATACATTAAATATATATATATATGTATATATTATATATATATCTATATATATCATTTATACGTAATGTATATTATACACTAGATACATTTAAATTAATATATCTATATGTATAATATATATTAATTACATATGTATATATATATAATTATATAATATTATATATATATATATATATTAATTTTAAGCATGAATGGTTTGTGGTAAGTAGTACCACACCACACGTTGATATATTTAAATGTTTTTATCATATACATAAATTTATGTGTGTGTTATAGTTGCATATATATTTCGATAATATGATAATTGATGTATATATATATATATATATTTATATACTATATATATACAGATACTTTTAAAATATAATGTATATATGAGTTACATGTGTGTAGTTCTCCACCTATATACCTATGGCGTGTATTTCATATGTAGTGTATATATATATAGTTGCTGTGTGTATATATATATGTGTATAGTTGCATGTTGCATATATATTATATCTATTATATTATAATTATATATAACATATATCTTTGCAATATACAAGAATATTCCTGGATTGTCTTTAATAATTTATTATTTTGTTCACACTTATATATATATATATATATTATATAGACGGCATTAAACATAATTCCTATATTATATATTTCATTTTGTATAGCACCATTAAAACACACACCCATTGATAAATACATTAAAATATTTTGCATATACTCACTTTTTGTAATATATGTACAGATGCATATATATTATCAGATAAATTGCATGTTGAAATTATATATATATTATATGTAACTACAATACATTCAAAATATCATATGTAATGATATGGTTAAATGTGGGTTAAGTTCTCACGAATACATACAACATGTCGCATAAATACTTAAAAATATTTTATACATTATTTACATTTTATTTGTTTGAGTGTGTATAGATTGTATATATATATATATATAATATTATATATATAATAGCTAACTATGTTATATATATATATATATACTACCTATGTGTATATATATATATATATATATATAGCTACCTATATGTATATATTATATTATATATATAGCTACTATTATTATATATTATATATATATATATATAGTGCTACTATATGTATGTATATATAATTATATATTTATATATATATATATATAAATTATATACTATATATGTAATACGATCCATTAAAATATATATGTATATATGGTTAAATGTGGGTTAGTTCTCAGATACATACACACATGTCATAAATAATTTAAAAATATTTATATATATACTTAACTTATTTGTTTGAATGTGTATAGCTGTATATATATTATATATTATAATATATATATATATATAATAGCTCCTATGTGTATATATATAATTATATCTATAATATATATATATATATATAGCTACCTATATGTTATATTTATATATTAGTATATATATATAGAGAGAGAGAGAGGAGGAGAGTTTAGAATGGTGACCACTTTCAACACAGGTATGTAATTAAGCAAAGCTTTTGAATAACAAGAAGGCGAAGTTTAAGCAATGTGAACCTGAAGTACTTATGAAGGGTGACCCTTTCTACACCATAAATATTACTAGTAAATAATTTTATATGTATTTCCTCTTCCTTGATTTTAATCAATTAATTGCAATATATATATATATTATATATATATATATATATATATATAGCATAGTAATGATTGAAATCAGAAAGAAGTAAATAAATATAATTATAGATAGATAAAAGATAGATGATGAATATAATGATAAATAAATAAGAATCTTTCTTTTATAGTAATTATCTAATTGCACTCTAATGGCAAATAACAGAAAGGAGAAGTTAAGCCTGAATAAGTTGATGCAGTACTTAGATAGGTGACCACTTTCTAACAGCAGGTTACTGTATTAACCAAAGCTTAGTAATAACTTGATTTATTGTCAAAGCCAGAGTCTTTATTCTTCTCTTCTCAAAGAGTTTTTGGAAAAACAGAATGGAAGAAGATAGAAAAATCATTCCAATGATGACTGTTGTGTTAATCATTTTATGGCATTATTTGCAGAAGTTGTGGAAAGTGCTTCCTGTTTGCTAAATATGTGTGGCGATATAAGACACAGTCAACCTTTAACAGCAGGATAAAAAAACAGTTGATTCACTCAACCTCTTGATGATCTTATTTTATGTTGGGTTTTATATAAAATGGCATTGGAATGATTATTACTTAATAAAAATGCATTAGACAATGATTTTTTAACTATAAAAATGGCATTGGACATGATTTTTACTCATAAAAATGGCATTGGGACAATATTTTTCTATAAAATGCTTGGAATATTTTTACAATAAAATGCATTGGGAAATTATTTTTACTAATAAAAATGCATTGGACAATGATTTTTACTATAAAAATGCATGGACAATGATTTTTAATATAAAAAATGCATTGGGACAATGATTTTTACTATAAAAAAAATGCATTTTGGGGAAATTATTTTTCTATAGAAATGCATTGGAAATTATTTTTACTAATAAAAATGCATTGGGAAGTATTGGTTTACTATAAAAATGCATTGGACAAGATTTTTACTATAAAATGCATTGGAAATTACTTTTACTATAAAAATGCATTGTTTTAGGCTAAAAAGGGTTAGTTGTGGTTATCTGTGCATGTTCTAGGGTTTGCTTTTTGCCCTTGTTGGCATACTTGTGTGGTAGTGTGGGTTTTTATTGACAAGCCTGTAGCGAGAATTCTAAGGGATTGTTTTTCAGATCAGGGATGGAAAAATACCAGTAATGTTTATGGCCCAACTGAGCCCAGAGGCACAAACTGCGAGTCATATAATAGAGCCACAGTC
>CM042161.1:64926002-64946947 GCA_023376005.1 Doryteuthis pealeii | reverse complement strand
AACCGAGAGAGATTGTGTGTTACTACTACCAAACCATTCATTGCTTAAAATTTTATATATATATATTATATATATATATATATATATATATATATATATATACATATGTTATATAGATATATATATACATATATATATATATATTTAAATGTATCTAGAGTGTATATATATATATACATACGTATATATGGATATATATATATATATATATATATATATAGCATATATATATATATAAATGTATCTGTGTGTATATATATATATATATTTAAATGTATCTAGAGTTATGTACAATATATATATATATATATGTGTGTGTGTGTGTGTGTGTGTGTGTGTGTTGTGTATGAAACTGGTTTTAATTTTACAGTTGACTACCCTTGACTGTGAAATTACAGAACACAGTCAGGTGAGGAGGCGGTGGAGGAGAAGGACGAGTCCCATGTTTGAGGTGAATGTCAAAGGTAAAATATTTATGGGCACTTTCCAACTACAGATCAATGTGACGGACACAAAACCACAAGTGAAAAACAGGGAAAAGATAAAATAAACATTTTCTCATTATTTAATAAATCACCCAACAGAACTCGAAAAAATAAAAAATTTTCAGCTCAAATGGAAATTTTAGATTTTCATAAGCTTTTTTCTTTTACGAAATACAATTAGTATCATGACACATGTTTCACTGTGTTAAACATAGAAATTTCATTTAAGTGTAAAAAGTGGAGTAGTGATAAAGACAGTGGCAACAGAGGGCTGGATAGAGATGATTTTTTTGATCAGTTCTATAGAAAACCACAAGGTTCCTAGTTCGATACCGGTCCTTGCCAACTCAGCGTATGAGAAGCACAGGGATCTGTGCGATAAATAAGGAGCTGATGGTAGGTGTGGCTCTCCATCTCAGATGCTAAAACAATCTCCTTGTAGCGCTATGAAAAGGGGATAGACTCCCTCACTGATTGGCTGATACCGACTTTAGGCCGCCCCGACGACTTTACTTTACTTATTCATATATATATTATATATATAATATACTATATAATGGTTGAAAATGGAAGCGAATTCAATGGTATGTTGAAAGGAAATAAACAAAGGAAAGAAAATGCTGAATGGATAAAATAGATTGAAAAGGGGATAGACTCCCTCACTGATTGGCTGATACCGACTTTAGGCCACCCCATTGACTTTTTAATTCATAGTGGATAGATATAAACTTTAAACCATTCATTGCTACAAATTGATATATATATATATATATATATATATATATATATATATATATATATATATTTCAAGTCTCTTCAAGTATGTTATTATTCATTATTATTTATCTAAATTATTTTGTTTTATCACTAAAGTGATGCTAAATAATACTAGTGGTTTATTTAGAAAAATTCAAAGAAAAAAATAAAATCTCCAAAATGATAAAGATTCATTATTTTTAACCAAATCTGTTTGAATGAAAAGATGCTGCCCAACGTATGAGTAGCACATGGATCTGTGAGGAGCTGATGGTAGGTGTGGCGCTCCACCTCAGATATAATTTAAAATATAAATTCAATGTAAATGCTCTATCAAGGATATTGAGCATGATAATAATACCAATATTATATATAGAATACTACCATATATATATTATTATTATTATTGTTTTATTTTACTTTTTAAAATAATTTTAATTAGATTGGCATTGTATCATTGAAACACGCACATTATATTTCTTCATTTAACTATATTGTTTTTTTCTTTTATCTTTTCTCAACATTTGTCAGATCTAATTTCATTTTCGTTATTCTATATTTTACGAAAAATATTGAGCAACTTTGGATTAACTACTAATGCTACTACAAGAAAACATTGTAGCAAACTTTTGATATATATATATATATATATATATATATATATATAATATATGTGTGTGTGTGTGTGTTTGTGTGTGTGTGTGTGTGGTGAAGAAAAGATGGAAGTGACTTCAACAGTTTGTAATATTGTAAAAAAATTTGAAAAAACACAAGTTTATAAATGAATAATGTTTATTTTGCCTACGCTGCAGTGTTTTCAGCCTATTTCAATAGACCTTCATCAGGGTATCGTGGTTTAAGGAAAATAAATTATTACTGAAAACAAAAATCTGCAAGCTTCTGTTTTTGGTGTCTTGGGCTTCTTTTTTTTTTCTTTTTATTGATCTTCAAATGTGAGGAAGAAAAAATCTATTTAAAATTGTTGACAAACGTTAGCATCTTAAATTTTTTTAAACTAACATAACGGCTTTCTCATTTATGCTAAGTGAAATGTGTGTGTGTCTGTGTGAGTATGTATGTGTATTATTAAATCATAATTGATAGAAAAAATACCCCTATTAAATTGAAATAACAGCATCCCCCTTTTTATACTATGTGATAAATGTGTGTGTGTGTGTGAATTTATTTAGTGTTTTATTAAATTTTAATTAAATTTTTACAATATTTTTTTTTTACAAATATATATATATATATAATATATATATATATATATAAAAAAATTCGGAAGAGAAATCTTCCTTACCACATAGGAGTTTATTTTGCAGAGCTCAATGTGTATACATGCATGTGTATGGGCATGTGTGTGTATATATGGATGTGTATATATATGTATATGTATATATTAAATTAGTTAAATAATTAAGTAGATAAAACAGGGTTCTCTTGGATCTTTCATATATATATAATTTAGGGAAAAAAAAATAAGGAAAATAGAAAGATAGCAGGAATGAATAAACAAGTAAATAATGAAATCTAAATGAACTGGGTGGTCCCTTAGTTGAAATCTGGAATAGATTGATTTAACAGAAATTCCTAACAAATTCTGACAACAAATGGTAAAATATTTTTATGGCCACAGCAGAGGCAAACAGGACAATAAAAATTTTTTTTTTTTAAATCTGTTTTCAAATGCCTTAAAAGTAATTAAGAATTCATCATTAGCATCTGATGATTTGGGAGAGTTAGACACCTTGTCTAAGCTTCCTGAAATAGACTATAATGCAAAAATTCTAAGTCTTTTGTTATATTTTTACTTATATATTATATATATATATATATATAATATATATATTTTTATTAAAAAAAGTATTTTTGTTCTCAGAAAAAATATTTTTTAATTCTTTTTTGTTTTTACAACAATAAGTAATCAAAAACAAAAAGAATTTTAAAAAATTTTTCTGAGAACAAAATACATTTTGCGGACCTTCTTTTTTAAAAATATTGAATGTTCTCCCGGTGGAACCAGAACAACATTTTATATATATATATATATATATATATATATATATATATATTATATATATATGTAGGGGTATTTGTGTGCTCAAATCAAATGTTGTCATTGGCAAGGCCTCACCCAGACTTGCTAGCTAATATGCCATCTTGAAAATATGGTGAGTGGTGAAATATGTTGTTGTCAAAGGTAGGTTATGTGAAGCATCTAAAGCGTTGTGCTAAACAATTTAGATTGGCTTATTCGGTTTGTTTCTATCTCGCCGTTCTGTCCGACAATACCTGTTTTGTTTGCAACAAGGTGTGCAAATCGCTATCTGGACTGAGGAGGCACATGCTCATTCACAAGAAAAAGCTATAGAGAATCCAGATCCAATCAGTACAGTTCAAGTGACAAGAGTTCAACTGCCGTGGATGCCTATGAAGTCGAATGCTGGTCTCAAGAGTCATCTCGGAGGCCATGGACGTCGCAATGAGACAGAAGCCATTACAAACGGTGCAGGGGGGGAGGGGTGGAGAGATAGCTTCTCATCAGAGGAAGATGTTGCAGTTGTCATATCTGTGTATATTTGTACTGGCATATCTATGTAATCTTTGTATGTATAATCTTCATTTACACGTGTATGTGTAAACAATTGTGTTCCTAGTGGGTTTATGACTTTATGGCTTATAAAATTTAACATTGAAATCATTTATCAGTCAAAGTAATGATAATTTAATATATATATATATATATATATATATATATATATATATATATATAGAGAGAGAGAGAGAGAGATATGATCAGAATAAAGACAGTTAAGAAAAGATAGGTAGATAGATAGATATATAGATATGGTCAGAATAAGACACTTAAGAAAAAGATAGATAGATAGATAGATAGATTGATATGATCAGAATAAGACAGTGAAGAAAAGATAGATAGATAGATAGATAGATAGATAGAATAGATATGATCAGAATAAGACAGTTAAGAAAAGATAGGTATATTAGATAGATATGATCAGAATAAGACAGTGAAGAACAGATAGGTAATAGGTAGATAGATAGATAGATATATAATAGATATGATCAGAATAAGACAGTGAAGAACAGTAGGTAGATAGATAGATAGATAGATAGATATGATAGAATAAGACAGTGAAGAACAGATAGAATATAGATAGATAGATAGATATGATCAGAATAGACAACTGAAGAAACAGATAGGATAGGTAGATAGATAGATAGATAGATAGATATGATCAGAATAAGACAGTGAAGAACAATAGATAGATAGATAGATAGATAGATAGATATGATCAGAATAAAGACAGTGAAGAACAGATAGGTAGATAGCTAGATAGATTTAGATAGATAGATATGATCAGAAATAAGACAGTGAAGAACAGATAGGTAGATAGATAGATATAGAAGATAGATAGGTAGATAGATATGATTCAGAATAAGACAGTGAAAGACAGATAAGTAGGTAGATAGATAGAAGATAGATATGATCAGAATAAGACAGTGAAGAACAGATAGGGTTAGATAGATAGATTGATAGATAGATAGATAGATAGGTAGATAGATATGATCAGAATAAGACAGTGAAGAACAGATAGGTAGATAGAATGATAGATAGATATAGATAGGTGATAGATATAATCGAATAAGAGCAGTGAAGAACAGATAGAATAGATAGATAGATAGATATGATAGAATAAGACAGTGAAGAACAGATAGGTAGATAGATAGATAGATTAGTGAAGAATAAGATAGTGAAGAACAGATAGATAGATAGATAAATAGATAGATAAGATATGGATCAGAATAAGACAGTGAAGAACAGATAGGTAGATAGATAGATAGATAGATAGATAGATAGATCAGAATAAGATAGTGAAGAACAGTAGATAGATTAGATAGATAAGATCAGAATAAGATAGTGAAGAACAGATAGATAGTTAGATAGATAGATAGATATGATCAGAATAAGACAGTGAAGAACAGATAGATAGATAGATAGATAGATATGATCAGAATAAGACAGTGAAGAACAGATAGGTAGGTAGCTAGATAGATAGATAATGATCAGAATAAGACAGTGAAGAACAGATAGATAGATAGATAGATAGATAGATATGATCAGAATAAGACAAAGAAAAAGATAGATAGATAGATAGATAGATAGACATGATAGAATAAGACAAAGAAAATATAGATAGATAGATAGATGATATGATTGATCAGAATAAGGACAGTGAAGAATAGATAGCTAGCTAGCTAGCCCGATAGATAGATAGATTTTACATCATCAAAGTAAGACCATCATCCACCACCTTCAAGCACATATAAATAAAAAGGGTTGGGAGGATTTCCATATGTGCTAGGACTTTGACGTGATCTATTGGTTGATAGAAGGGGAGGGGGGCCTCTCCGACTGACCATCTAGCCCAAATAAAGACCAAAGTGGAGTGTTATATATCATATATACAGTATCTAAATATATAATAAGAATAATCTTAACAATTTTTTTTATAAAAAGTTAATTTTCTTCTTAAGCAAACATAACATAAACTTTATTATTTCTAGTGTAAACATTATACAGTATAATATGTTACATAACTCATAGATAGTCAATGAATTATGTATGTACAGTAGTAAGAATATTTTTCTAATAATAGAAAACTACCAAATCTTAAGCATATTAAAGAATAACGGCCTTTGTCCGAGTAAAATGTTTGGGTTTTTTTTTTACTCTGACGAAAGCCATTATTCATTGTATGCTTAAAGATTTTGTAGTTTTCCTATTATTATTATTTTATTTTATATTTAAAATAATAATAAATAGAATATACGTGTACATGAACAAATGCCTGGCCAAAACACATGTTAGTAAAAATAATCTTTTTATCCATTCAACATTTTCTTTCCTTTGTTTATTTTTCCTTTCAACATACCATTGGATTCGCTTCCATTTTCAACTTATATATATATATATATATATATATATATATATATATATATATTATATATATTTATATATTATATATATATATATATATATATATATATATATATTTCTATATATATATAAGTCTAGTTTACTTATATATATATATATTATATATATATAAGTAAACTAGAGTCGTCAGGCTGCCTAAAGTCGGTCATGCAGCAATCAGCGAGTGAGTCTATTCCCTTTTCACTTTCAACTAAACCAAGGAGAAATTATTTTAGCATCTGAGGTGGAGCGCCCACACTACCGTCAGCTCCTACTTTACCGCTCAGATCACTGTGCTACTCATATGCTGAGTTGGCGAGGATCGGTAAATCGAACTAGAACCATGTGGTTTCTAGCCGAATGCTTCTACGACTGAGCTAACCCGGCTCATTTATATCTATATATATATATATATATTATATATATATATATATATATATATAATTGTTCTGTTTCCCATGATTTCTGTACTTAATGCTAAATGTGTGGCTTTGTGATAATCTAGAAAAGTATCCACTTGCAAGATTCTCTAATTCTAAATCTTTTGATAACATTACTTTCTATTAAGTTTCACCTATCCACCTATTCTTCATGTTGTTTATATTCTACCTTGACAAACATCACCTTTGATAGCCTTTTTCTTGCCAGTAATATAAGAACGCGTATACTTTGTGAAGAAAAAATATTTGTAGAACCCTAAATTTACATGATATTAAAGTTGTTTTTCTTTATTTAAAACTTTAAATTTTCTAAGCTAAAAAATCTCACGTTTAAAAGTAAAAATAAGTGTTTGGTCTTGGCTGTACTCATTAAACAAAGAGAATTTTGTTTTCATAAACATTTGTGGGGGCGTGTCTAAAGCTGATGTCAATAGGCCAAACTCGAGCGAGTGGCAGTTGGCTGTACAAAAAAGTATTATCCATATAAGAACACAGAAATAAAAAAAAGAATTAAAAAAAACACAATCATTTTGTTTGGGACTCTAATCTAATTTGCTGTGTTCAAGCAACTTAAATAAGGTTTTATATATATATATATATATATATATATATATATTACTAGAAGCGGCTAGCCGGTGTCGCCTAGGTAAAGAAGGGACTAAAAAAAAGGTAGTCTTGCAAGATCCATTATTGTTGAATCACAGGTTGGATCCTTGCAGTAGGCCCCATTAAAATCCCTATGTAAAAAGACCTTGCCTTGATCCAGCCACTCTGAAAAGAAAAATTATGTCTTCCTATTTAAAATAATAAATGCAAAAAAAAATCCATGTGTTATCATTTAAATTTTATTTTTTTTAATTATCTTTTCACGAATATAAATTAAATCTCTATCATTTTTGCTCAAAACCCCAACCCTGGTGATATTTAATGTGTATATATTTACTTTGTCATTAATTGTTTTATTTTCAAAGTTTCCTCTTCGCGCCATACAGATACCACAGCAACTTCGCCTTATATATGTATATTGATAGATATGCATGAACACGCCACGCAAGTGAATCGACGGTATGTAGTTATTTAAGAAAGATTGAAAAAAACACAGGTTAACATGAGTTAAGTGGTGATTTATTGGGCCGACGTGCAGTGTTTCGATCTATTAATTAGATCATCTTCAGGGCATTTGTTGGTATATGGAAGGTAATAAGAAATTTTTTTATCACAGAATAACGAGAAAAGCGAGTGATAGTCCTTTGTTTATCAGTCTGTTTTAAAATTTGAATTTCTTATTACCTTCCATATACCAACAAATGCCCTGAAGATGATCTATTAATAGATCAAAACACTGCAGCGTCGGCCAATAAACTCACCACTTAACTCATTTAAACCTGTGTTTTTTCAATCTTTCTTAATATACACATAGATAGATATCTATCATGGCCAGTAATAAAGTTTTCTAGGAAGAAAAGTTTACAATTATTTATAGTTAGGGTTAAGTTGTTGTTGTTTCTTAATTGTTTTTTGCTTTTTCTCACATAGTTAAACAATATCTCGTACGTTTTTCTTTTCTTTATTTCTTTCTTTCTTTGTTGGTCATTAATATTAAAACCATCCTATCCTTCTAGCAGAAACACTATCAATAGTCTACTAGTCTAGCTCATTAAGTAATACACCAAGAAGAGGTGACCATATTGGATGTTTAGTCATTTACTAAGCTTAGCTTAGTTTGTCACAAAGCTAGAAGCATGAGGCACCCAGTGAGAATCAACTCACTATCATGGTTTCTACTAGTCTAGTTCATTAACCATTACACCAGGAGGAGGTGACCATATTCAATGTTTAGTCATTTACTAAGGTTAGCTAAGTTGGCACGAAGGCAGAAGTATGGAGCACCTAGTGAGAATTTAACTGTTACACCATGGGAGGCGCCCATCTGTAAGACTACAATAAAGCAGGTTGTGAAAAAATATTATCTCGTTCAGTCAGGCACAGAGCAAACAGTGGAGGCCTCTGTGTGTTATCGAGATAAATGTATAGTAATGTTTGACAATTGCTCACAGATGGTATGCTCAATGTTATTTAACTTAGCCTTGTCACACTTATTGGCAAGGGTTTTGAATAAGCACATATATGATAAAAAGGGTAGGGGTTGCCATAAGGGCAATAAGGTTGGGACAATCATATAGGTTGATAGGTCTTGATGTGACTACCAGACTAAAGCTGGTGTTATGGCAATGAAGGGGTAATTCACGCGCTTTCCAGAGCTCCAGATTCACAGCCATGACACTATGACCTTGCTTCAGCCACCGCCTTCTAGCAACATCTATGATAAAAGAGGAGTTTTAGCCATAAAGAGCGAATACAGTTGGGCCAATCCCTAACAGGTTACTACATCAGGGTCAATGAAGACGCAGTGAATAATGGTGATGAAGGGGTACTACCATATTTCCCTGAGCTCTAGAACTGGAAACTTCATTATCAGCATAGAGTTTAACATAATACCTTAGCAATTTGATGAAAAAGGTTGGGGGTTAGCCATAAGACCGAGGACAATCATTAAGGGTGATACGCTTGAACATGGACCGCCAATTGATCAAAGGGGGCCTCGCCGAACCACTGCGTCTAGCCTAAGTAAGGAACGCAAAGTAGAGTATTGCCATTCATGGACTGTTCAGAGCCACCAATGTTACTGTTGTATACTCTCTCTTTCCTTTCTTATTTCTATTATTCTTCTTTTCTATCATCTTCTAACGTCTCTTCTAACAATCTAGACTTCGTCTTGGGGACTTCGTGTCTGGTCTTCCGCATTGGGGATTTCTCTTTATCAGAAGCCTGTGTCATTGTAGTTTTTAAGATAATAACACAGACTTTCGATTTAACTTAAGATCATATTTTATCCTGGAAATCCCACGCAGACTAACCTGCGCAGATTGGAGGTCGGCACGTGCATAACACGACTTACCAACAATCGCAGCTTTGCCGATCTACTAAAACTCTCTCTAGAATTAAACTGGAAGAAGGGTCTTCTCACCAATTCTCACGGTAATCCACCGGAAGGAGGAAATCAGACTGAGGTCAAGCCTTGTCATTCAATCCTTCAAGGCCGGGGTCTGAACTTATAACAGTCCTTTTGGTTTTCTACACTCTGTACATAAATATTAGGAATCTAATAATTTATGTAACAATTACATCCTTAAGCATCACAGGTCACCACTCACAGCTTCACATTGGGGGGGTACCCCTCTCAGAGGTGCAGTTGGATTATTCCTAAAGTCTCAGCGCGAAAGGGCTCTGTTGGAGGGTTTAAAATAAGCTGACTGTATTCCCTGTATAGGGGTAGACAGCAGAGTGGCCTATTGTCGGTATCAGCTTGACAGTGATGAAGAAATCCTCTTTCCCTAGCGTAATCAGGAGGTTGTTTTCAATATCTGGGGTGGAGCACCAACAACCAGCCATCAGTTCCCACTTTACAGCACAGCATCTAAATTGTGCTACTGCTCATGCACAAAGAGTTAAGAAATATAGAAGATGGAGAAAAAAAGAATTGAAAAATATAGAAAATGGGGAGACAAAACAAGAAAAATATACATTGCCTGGCTGGGTTGGGTTTTATGGCACACAACCATTGGGCTATTTTATCTGAAAGACGTTTTTTTGTTTTATTTATTTTTGATAGGTCCCTAGACTTTTTTAAAGACATTTTTCTACTAACCATAGACAGGTACTAGTATTGGGTAGTGGACCTGGGAGCAATGGTTGATGTAGGGGTGTTCCTGATTCCTCAGACGCTCCAGAACTGAAAACCTATGGGGTACGGTTTTGTTCATTTGTACTGTGTAATCTTTTCCCAATAAAGCTGGTTCTTTCTTCTGTGGGCTGGTAAGGCTAAATGGAATTTAAAGGAACGGAAGGGAAAGAGCAAGGCAAGAGGTAGTTTTATGGACTTAGGCTTTATTGAGCGGGTCATAGTCCCAATGTTGCAAAGGGATATCCCCCTGGCTAGTTAGGTGCGACTAGACCCCAGTTATGGCCTGACTCAAAATGTCCGAGAGATTCTTGGGGGCGAGGGACAGTCCTTTTTGTCGGATATTGCGCAGAGAGTTCTGCCCCATGGGAAGGCCCATGGGAGTTTTTGTTGTTTTTTTTTTATTCTAATTTTTATTTTCGTTTTATTTTAAAATCCCATAACCTCAATCATCAGAATAGAGTTTATTGTCATACAATAGGACCCTGCAGCCACAGCCTTCTAGTACAATATATTATTAAAAAGGGTTGGGGCTTACCATAATGAAAAATATAGAAAGGGGAAACAACGAATGAAAAATATTGAAAAATGGGGAAGAAGGAAAGACCATCAGCTAACACTGGATGTGAAAACTCAAAAGGAGTCAGCATAATAAATAAAACTTTGACACTACCATCGTTCTCTCGTGAGCGGAAGGCTGCCAAGGCAATTCTAAGTATTCTTATTTTTCAATTCATTGTTTTTCCTAAATTCTATACTTTTCTTTCTTTCTTTCTTTCTTCTTTCCCATTTTCAATATTTTTTCATTCGTTGTTTCCCCTTTCTATATTTTTCATTATGGTAAGCCCCAACCCTTTTTAATATATATGTACTAGAAGGCAGTGGCTGAGGGTCCTATTGTATGACAATAAACTCTATCTGATGTTGAGGTTTATGGGGATTAAAATAAAACGAAAATAAAATTAGAATAAAAAAAAAACAACAAAAACTCCCATGGGCCTTCCCATGGGCAGAACTCTCTGCGCATATCCGACAAAAAGGACTGTCCCTCGGCCCCCAAAGAATCTCTCGGACATTTTGAGTCAGGCCATAACTGGGTCTAGTCGCACCTACTAGCCAGGGGGATATCCCTTTGCAACAGGTGACTATGACCCGGTCAATAAAGCCTAAGTCATAAAACTACCTCTTGCCTTTGTCTCTTTCCCTTCTCGTTCCTTAAATTCCATTTCAGCTTACCAGCCCACAAGAAGAAAGAACCAGCTTTATTGGGAATAAGATACAAGTACAAATGAACAAAACCTTACCCCATAGGTTTCAGTTCTGGAGGTCTGAGGAATCAGGAACACCCCTACATCACCATTGCTCCCAGGTCCACTACCCAGAGTACTAGTACCTGTCTATGGGTTAGATAGAAAAAATGTCTTTAAAAAAGTCTAGGACCTATCAAAAATAAATAAAACAAAAACGTCTTCAGAATAAAATAACCCAATGGGTTGGTGTGCCATAAAACCCAACCCACCAGCAATGTATATTTTTCTGTTTTTGTCTCCCCATTTTCTATATTTTTCAATTCTTTTTTTCTCCATCTTCTATATTCTTAACTCTTTGTGCATGAGTAGCACAATTTAGATCTGTGCTGTAAAGTGGGGAACTGATGGCTGGTGTGGTGCTCCACCCCAGATATGAAAACAACCTCCCTGATTTAGCGCTAGTGAAAAGAGGATTCTTCATCACTGTCAAGCTGATACCGACAATAGGCCACTCTGCTGTCTACCCCTATACAGGGAATACAGTCAGCTTATTTTAAACCCTGCAACAGAGCCTTTCGGCTGAGACTTTAGAATAATCCAACTGCACCTCTGCAGAGGGGTACCCCCCCAATGTGAGCTGTGAGTGGTGACTGTGATGCTTAAGGATGTAATGTTACATAATTATTAGATTCCTAATATTTATGTACAGTAGTGTAGAAACCAAAATGACTGTTATAAGTTGCAGACCCCGGCCTTGAAGGATTGAATGACAAGGCTTGACCTCAGTCCTGATCCTCCTTCCGGTGGATACCGTGAGAATTGGTGGAGAAGACCCTCTTCCAGTTTAGATTAGAGAGAGTTTTAGTCAGATCGGCCAAAGCTGCGATTGTGGTAAGTCGTGTTATGCACGGTGCCGACTCAATCTGCGCAGGTAGTCTGGTGGGGATTTCAGGATAAAATATGATCTAAGTTAAATCGAAGTCTTGTGTTATTATCTAAAAACTACCAATGACACAGGGCTTCTGATAAAGAGAAATCCCCAATGGAAGACCAGACACGAAGTCCCCAAGACGAAGTCTAGATGTTAGAAGAGACGTTAGAAGATGATAGAAGAAGAATAATAGAAGTAAGAAAGGAAAGAGAGTAATACAACAGTAACATTGGTGGCTGAACAGTCCATGAGATGCAATACTCTACTTTGGTCCTTACTTAGGCTAGACGAGTGGTTCGGCGAGGCCCCCCTTTGATCAATTGGCTGGTCATGTCAAGCTTTATCACCTTAATGATTGTCTCGGTCTTATGGCTAACCCCCAACCTTTTTCATCATATATGTGCTAGGTATGATGTTAAACTCTATCTGATAATGAAGTTCCAGTTCTAGAGCTCGGGAAATATGGAGTACCCCTTCATCACCATTATTCACTGGTCTTCATTGACCCTGAGTGGTAGTACCTGTTAGGGATTGGCCCAACTGTATTGCTCTTATGGCTAAACTCCTCTTTTATCATAGATGTGCTAGAAGGCGGTGGCTGAAGGTCATAGTGTCATGGGTGTGAATCTGGAGCTCTGGAAAGCGTTGAATACCCCTTCATTGCCATAACACCCAGCTTTAGTCTGGTAGTCACATCAAGACCTATCACCTATATGATTGTCCCAACCTTATTGCCCTTATGGCAACCCCTAACCCTTTTTATCATATATGTGCTTATTCAAAACCCTGCCAATAAGGTGGTGACAAGGCTAAGTTAAATAAACATTGAGATACCATCTGTTGAGCAATGTCAAACATACTATACATTTATCTCGATAACACACAGAGTGCCTCACTGTTTGTGGCTCTGTGCCTGACTGAACGAGATAATATTTTTGTCACACCTGCTTTATTGTTAGTCTTACAGATGGGCGCCTCCCATGGTGTAACAGTTAAATTCTCACTAGGTGCTCCATACTTCTGGCTTCGTGCCAACTTAAGCTAACCTTAGTAAATGACTAAACATTGAATATGGTCACCTCCTCCTGGTGTAATGGTTAATGAACTAGACTAGTAGAAACCATTGATAGTGAGTTTGATTCTCACTGGGTGCCTCATGCTTCTAGCTTTGTGACAAACTAAGCTAAGCTTAGTAAATGACTAAACATCCAATATGGTCACCTCTTCTTGGTGTATTACTTAATGAGCTAGACTAGTAGACTATTGATAGTGTTCTGCTAGAAGGATAGGATGGTTTTAATATTAAATGACCAACAAAGAAAGAAAGAAATAAAGAAAAGAAAAACGTACGAGATATTGTTTAACTATGTGAGAAAAAGCAAAAAACAATTAAGAAACAACAACAACTTAACCCTAACTATAAATTAATTGTAACTTTTCTTCCTAGAAAACTTTATTACTGGCCATGATAGATATCTATCTATGTAGTATATTAAGAAAGATTGAAAAAACACAGGTTTAAATGAGTTAAGTGGTGAGTTTATTGGCCGACGCTGCAGTGTTTTGATCTATTAATTAGATCATCTTCAGGGCATTTGTTGGTATATGGAAGGTAATAAGAAATTCAAATTTTAAACAGACTGATAAACAAGGACTATCACTCGCTTTTCTCGTTATTCTGTGATAAAAAATTTCTTATTACCTTCCATATACCAACAAATGCCCTGAAGATGATCTAATTAATAGATCGAAACACTGCAGCGTCGGCCAATAAACTCACCACTTAACTCATTTAAACCTGTGTTTTTTCAATCTTTCTTAATATACTACATACCGTCGGATTCACTTCCTTTTCTTCACATATCTATCTATACATATATAAGGCGCAGTTGTGTGTATCTGTATGTCCGGAGGAAACTTTGAAAATAAAACAATTAATGACAAAGTAAATATATACACATTAAATATCACCAGGGTTGGGGTTTTGAGCAAAAATGATAGAGATTTAATTTATATTCGTGAAGATAATTAAAAAAATAAAATTTAAATGATAACAACATGGATTTTTTTTTTGCATTTATTATTTTAAATAGGAGACATAATTTTTCTTTTCAGAGTGGCTGGATCAAGGCAAGGTCTTTTTTACATAGGGATTTTAATGGGGCCTACTGCAAGGATCCAACCTGTGATTCAACAATAATGGATCTGCAAGACTACCTTTTTTTTAGTCCCTTTCTTTACCTAGGCGACACCGGCTAGCCGCTTCTAGTATATATATATATATATATATATATATATATATATAAAACCTTATTTAAGTTGCTTTTGAACACAGCAAATTAGATTAGAGTCCCAACAAAATGATTGTGTTTTTTTAATTCTTTTTTTTATTTCTGTGTTCTTATATGGATAATACTTTTTTGGTACAGCCAACTGCCACTCGCTCGAGTTTGGCCTATGACATCAGCTTTAGACACGCCCACAAATGTTTATGAAAACAAAATTCTCTTTGTTTAATGAGTACAGCCAAGACCAAACACTTATTTTACTTTTAAAACGTGAGATTTTTTAGCTTAGAAAATTTAAAGTTTTAAATAAAGAAAACAACTTTGAATCATGTAAATTTAGGGTTCTACAAATATTTTTTCTTCACAAAGTATTACCGTTCTTATATTACTGGCAAAGAAAAAGGCTATCAAAGGTGATGTTTGTCAAGGTAGAATATAAACAACATGAAAGATAGGTGGATAGGTGAAACTTAATAGAAAGTAATTTTATCAAAAGATTTAGAATTAGAGAATCTTGCAAGTGGATATCTTTTCTAGATTATCACAAAGCCACACATTTAGCATTAAGTTACAGAAATCATGGGAAACAGAACAATTATATATATATATATATATATATATATATTATATATATATATATATATATATAAATGAGCCGGGTTAGCTCAGTCGGTAGAGCATTCGGCTAGAAACCACATGGTTTCTAGTTCGATACCGATCCTCGCCAACTCAGCATATGAGTAGCACAGTGATCTGAGCGGTAAAGTAAGGAGCTGACGGTAGGTGTGGCGCTCCACCTCAGATGCTAAAATAATCTCCTTGGTTTAGTGAAAGTGAAAAGGGAATAGACTCACTCGCTGATTGGCTGATACCGACTTTAGGCAGCCCTGACGACTCTAGTTTACTTATATATATATATATATATATATATATAAGTAAACTAGACTTATATATATATATAAATATATATATATATATATATATATATATATATATATAAATAAACTATATATATATATATATATATATATATATATATATATATAATATAAGTTGAAAATGGAAGCGAATCCAATGGTATGTTGAAAGGAAAAATAAACAAAGGAAAGAAAATGTTGAATGGATAAAATAGATTTATTTTACTAACATGTGTTTTGGCCAGGCATTTGTTCATGTACACGTATATTCTATTTATTATTATTTTAAATATAAAATAAAATAATAATAATAGAAAACTACAAAATCTTTAAGCATACAATGAATAATGGCTTTCGTCAGAGTAAAAAAAAAACCCAAACATTTTACTCGGACAAAGGCCGTTATTCTTTATATGCTTAAAGATTTTGTAGTTTTCTATTATTAGAAAATATTCTTACTACTGTACATACATAATTCATTGACTATCTATGAGTTATGTAACATATTATACTGTATAATGTTACACTAGAAATAATAAAGTTTATGTATGTTTGCTTAAGAAGAAAATTAACTTTTTATAAAAAAAATTGTTAAGATTATTCTTATTTATATATTTAGATACTGTATATATGATATATAACACTCCACTTTGGTCTTTATTTGGGCTAGATGGTCAGTCGGAGAGGCCCCCCTCCCCTTCTATCAACCAATAGATCACGTCAAGTCCTAGCACATATGGAAATCCTCCCAACCCTTTTTATTTTATATGTGCTTGAAGGTGGTGGATGATGGTCTTACTTTGATGATGGTAAAATCTATCTATCTATCGGGCTAGCTAGCTAGCTATCTATTCTTCACTGTCTTATTCTGATCATATCTATCTATCTATCTATCTATCTATATTTTCTTTGTCTTATTCTGATCATGTCTATCTATCTATCTATCTATCTATCTTTTCTTTGTCTTATTCTGATCATATCTATCTATCTATCTATCTATCTATCTGTTCTTCACTGTCTTATTCTGATCATATCTATCTATCTATCTACCTACCTATCTGTTCTTCACTGTCTTATTCTGATCATATCTATCTATCTATCTATCTATCTGTTCTTCACTGTCTTATTCTGATCATATCTATCTATCTATCTAACTATCTATCTGTTCTTCACTATCTTATTCTGATCTATCTATCTATCTATCTATCTGTTCTTCACTATCTTATTCTGATCTATCTATCTATCTATCTATCTATCTATCTACCTATCTGTTCTTCACTGTCTTATTCTGATCATATCTATCTATCTATTTATCTATCTATCTATCTGTTCTTCACTATCTTATTCTTCACTATCTATCTATCTATCTACCTATCTGTTCTTCACTGTCTTATTCTGATCATATCTATCTATCTATCTATCTATCTGTTCTTCACTGTCTTATTCTGATTATATCTATCTACCTATCTATCTATCTATCTATCTATCTATCTACCTATCTGTTCTTCACTGTCTTATTCTGATCATATCTATCTACCTATCTATCTATCTATCTATCTATCTATCTATCTACCTATCTGTTCTTCACTGTCTTATTCTGATCATATCTATCTATCTATCTATCTACCTACTTATCTGTTCTTCACTGTCTTATTCTGATCATATCTATCTACCTATCTATCTATCTATCTATCTATCTACCTATCTGTTCTTCACTGTCTTATTCTGATCATATCTATCTATCTATCTATCTATCTATCTACCTATCTGTTCTTCACTGTCTTATTCTGATCATATCTATCTATCTATCTATCTATCTATCTATCTGTTCTTCACTGTCTTATTCTGATCATATCTATCTATCTATCTATCTATCTACCTACCTATCTGTTCTTCAGTGTCTTATTCTGATCATATCTATCTATCTATCTATATATCTATCTGTTCTTCACTGTCTTATTCTGATCATATCTATCTATCTATCTATCTATCTACCTATCTGTTCTTCACTGTCTTATTCTGATCATATCTATCTATATATCTATCTATCTATCTACCTACCTACCTATCTGTTCTTCACTGTCTTATTCTGATCATATCTATCTATACCTATCTTTTCTTAACTGTCTTATTCTGATCATATCTATCTATCTATCTATCTATCTATCTATCTATCTTTTCTTCACTGTCTTATTCTGATCATATCAATCTATCTATCTATCTATCTATCTTTTCTTAAGTGTCTTATTCTGACCATATCTATATATCTATCTATCTACCTATCTTTTCTTAACTGTCTTATTCTGATCATATCTCTCTCTCTCTCTCTCTATATATATATATATATATATATATATATATATATATATATATATATATATTTCATTACTTTGACTGATAAATGATTTCAATGTTAAATTTTATAAGCCATAAAGTCATAAACCCACTAGGAACACAATTGTTTACACATACACGTGTAAATGAAGATTATACATACAAAGATATACATAGATATGCCAGTACAAATATACACAGATATGACAACTGCAACATCTTCCTCTGATGAGAAGCTATCTCTCCACCCCTCCCACCCTGGCACCGTTTGTAATGGCTTCTGTCTCATTGCGACGTCCATGGCCTCCGAGATGACTCTTGAGACCAGCATTCGACTTCATAGGCATCCACGGCAGTTGAACTCTTGTCACTTGAACTGTACTGATTGGATCTGGATTCTCTATAGCTTTTCTTGTGAATGAGCATGTGCCTCCTCAGTCCAGATAGCGATTTGCACACCTTGTTGCAAACAAAACAGGTATTGTCGGACAGAACGGCGAGATAGAAACAAACCGAATAAGCCAATCTAATTGTTAGCACAACGCTTTAGATGCTTCACATAACCTACCTTTGACAACAACATATGTTCACGCACTCACCATATT
This sequence comes from Doryteuthis pealeii, assembly GCA_023376005.1. Taxonomy (NCBI): domain Eukaryota; kingdom Metazoa; phylum Mollusca; class Cephalopoda; order Myopsida; family Loliginidae; genus Doryteuthis; species Doryteuthis pealeii. Next base: position 64,928,197 of record CM042161.1, on the reverse strand, counting down.
TTCAAGATGGCATATTAGCTAGCAAGTCTGGGTGAGGGCCTTGCCAATGACAACATTTGATTTGAGCACACAAATACCCCTACATATATATATATATATATATATATATATATATATATATATATATATATAAAATGTTGTTCTGGTTCCACCGGGAGAACATTCAATATTTTTTAAAAAAAGAAGGTCCGCAAAATGTATTTTGTTCTCAGAAAAATTTTTTAAAATTCTTTTTGTTTTTTGATTACTTATTGTTGTAAAACAAAAAGAATTAAAAAATATTTTTCTGAGAACAAAATACTTTTTTTAATAAAATATATATATATATATATATATATATATATATATATAAGTAAAAATATAACAAAAGACTTAGAATTTTTGCATTATAGTCTATTTCAGGAAGCTTAGACAAGGTGTCTAACTCTCCCAAATCATCAGATGCTAATGATGAATTCTTAATTACTTTTAAGGCATTTGAAAACAGATTTTAAAAAAAAAATTTTTTATTGTCCTGTTTGCCTCTGCTGTGGGGCCATAAAAAAGATATTTGACCATTTGTTGTCAGTAATTTGTTAGGAATTTCTGTTAAATCAATCTATTCCAGATTTCAACTAAGGGACCACCCCAGTTCATTTAGATTTCATTTATTTACTTGTTTATTCATTCCTGCTATCTTTCTATTTTCCTTATTTTTTTTTTCCCTAAATTATATATATATGAAGATCCAAGAGAACCTGTTTTATCTACTTAATTATTTAACTAATTTAATATATACATATACATATATATACACATCCATATATACACACACATGCCCATACACATGCATGTATACACATTGAGCTCTGCAAAATAAACTCCTATGTGGTAAGGAAGATTTCTTCTCCGAATTTTTGGATTATATATATATATATATATATATATATATATATATTTGTAAAAAAAAAATATTGTAAAAATTTAATTAAAATTTAATAAAACACTAAATAAAATTCACACACACACACACATTTATCACATAGTATAAAAAGGGGGATGCTGTTATTTCAATTTAATAGGGTATTTTTTCTATCAATTATGATTTAATAATACACATACATACTCACACAGACACACACACATTTCACTTAGCATAAATGAGAAAGCCGTTATGTAGTTTAAAAAAATTTAAGATGCTAACGTTTGTCAACAATTTTAAATAGATTTTTTCTTCCTCACATTTGAAGATCAATAAAAGAAAAAAAAAAGAAGCCCAAGACACCAAAAACAGAAGCTTGCAGATTTTTGTTTTCAGTAATAATTTATTTTTCCTTAAACCAACGAATACCCTGATGAAGGTCTATTGAAATAGGCTGAAACACTGCAGCGTAGGCAAAATAAACATTATTCATTTATAAACTTGTGTTTTTTCAATTTTTTACAATATTACAAACTGTTGAAGTCACTTCCATCTTTTCTTCACACACACACACACACAAACAACACACACACACACATATATATATATATATATATATATATATATATATATATATCAAAAGTTGCTACAATGTTTTCTTTGTAGTAGCATTAGTAGTTAATCCAAAAGTGCTCAATATTTTTCGTAAAATATAGAATAACGAAAATGAAATTAGATCTGACAAATGTTGAGAAAGATAAAAGAAAAAACAATATAGTTAAATGGAAGAAATATAATGTGCGTGTTTCAATGATACAATGCAATCTAATTAAAATTATTTTAAAAAGTAAAATAAAACAATAATAATAATAATATATATATTGTAGTATTCTATATATAATATTGGTATTATTATCATGCTCAATATCCTTGATAGAGCATTTACATTTGAATTTATATTTAAATTATATCTGAGGTGGAGCGCCACACCTACCATCAGCTCCTCACAGATCCATGTGCTACTCATACGTTGGGCAGCATCTTTTCATTCAAACAGATTTGGTTAAAAATAATGGAATCTTTATCATTTTGGAGATTTTTATTTTTTCTTTGAATTTTTCTAAATAAACCACTAGTATTATTTAGCATCACTTTAGTGATAAAAACAAAATAATTTAGATAAATAATAATGAATAATAACATACTTGAAGAGACTTGAAATATATATATATATATATATATATATATATATATATATATATATATATATCAATTTGTAGCAATGAATGGTTTA
>CM042161.1:64888502-64923502 GCA_023376005.1 Doryteuthis pealeii | reverse complement strand
TGACCACTTTCAAACAACAGGTACTGTAATTAAGCAAAGCTTATTGAATAACAAGAAAGGAAGAAGTTAAGCAATGATGAACCTGATCAGTACTTAGAAGGGTGACCACTTTCTAACACCATAAATATTAATAGTAAATAAATTTTATATGTATTTCCTCTTCCTTGATTTTAATCATTAATATGCAATATATATATATATATATATATATATATATATATATATATAGCATAGTAATGATTGAAATCAGGAAAGAGTAAATAAAATATAAATTATAGATAGATAAAAAGATAGATAGATGAATATAAGTGATAAAATAAATAAGAATCTTTCTTTATAGTAATTATCTAATTGTACTCTAATGCAAATAACAAGAAAGGAAGAAGTTAAGCAATGATAAGCTTGATCAGTACTTAGATAGGTGACCACTTTCTAACAGCAGGTACTGTAATTAACCAAAGCTTAGTAAATAACTTGATTTATTGTCAAAGCCAGAGTCTTTATTCTCTTCTCCAAAGAGTTCTGGACAAAAACCAGAATGGCGCCAAGTAGAAAAATATTCCAATGATGATGTTGGTGTTATCAATTTTATGGCATTCTTGCAGAAGTTGTGACAAGTGCTTCCTGTTGCTAAATCATGTGTCGATATAAGACACAGTCAACTTTAACAGCAGGATAAAAACAAACAGTTGATTCACTCCAACCTCTTGATGATCTTATTTATGTGTGGGCTTTTACTATAAAAATGCATTGGAAATGATTTTTACTATAAAAATGCATTAGACAATGATTTTTACTATAAAAATGCATTGGACAATGATTTTTACTATAAAAATGCATTGGACAATGATTTTTACTATAAAAATGCATTGGAAATTATTTTTACAATAAAAATGCATTGGAAATTATTTTTACTATAAAAATGCATTGGACAATGATTTTTACTATAAAAATGCATTGGACAATGATTTTTACTATAAAAATGCATTGGACAATGATTTTACTATAAAAATGCATTGGAAATTATTTTTACTATAAAATGCATTGAAATTATTTTTACTATAAAAATGCATTGGAAATTATTTTTACTATAAAAATGCATTGGACAATGATTTTACTATAAAAATGCATTGGAAATTACTTTTACTATAAAAATGCATTGTTTTAGGCTAAAAAGGTAGTTGTGGTTATTCCTGGTGCATGTTCTTAGGGTTTGCTTTTTGCCCCATTGTTGCATAATTGTGTGGTAGTGTGGGTTTTTGACAAGCCCTGTAGCGAGAATTCTAAGGGCCATTGTTTTTCAGATCAGGGGATGGAAAAATACCAGTAATGTTTATGGCCCCAACTGAACCCAGAGGCACAAACCTCGCGAGTCATATGATAGAGCCCAGTCCACCTACTATTTACCCATAACTGGAGCGAGAATAGTTGGATTCATATATTTCTCAATGGTATTAGTGCCATGTGAAAAGCTAACAGTCTCATTCAAGATTTCATCACATCTCACTGTCCATTTCCTATGACGGATATATCATCATCATCATCATCATCATAATCCTCATCATCATATTGATAATTATATAGTGAAAAGCAAAGTCGGTGGTGAAGTCTATCATTGGTAATGGCCAGACATCTATCTCCTTTTCATAAATACTTGACCAGAGTGATTGGTTTTATATCTGACATGGTGTACCACACCTACCATCAGCTCCCCAATTTACCACACAGATCCAAGCTGTGCTATTCCTTTGCTGTTGGCAAGGGCCGGTATCAAGGTAGTTCTATTTTATCTATATTTCTATCTATCTATAATTTATATTTAAATATAAATATTTATATATATGTATATATTTATAATTTAAATAGTATCTATTAGAGTACTATCTATGAGTTAAATAGATGTTTTGAAATTATTAGTATTAAATAGAAATACTTGAAACTATATAACTGTGTGCAAACAAATGACTATTATCAAATAGCCATGATTACTTGAAAGGGGTCGGTTTAGCTTAATCTATAGAGTATCCGCCTAGGAACCACAAGGTTCCGGGTTTGATACCGGCCCTTGCCAACAGCGCATGAGTAGCCCAGCTTGGATCTGTGTGGTAAATTGGGGAGCTGATGGTAGGTGTTTTTTTCCTTCCCCCACCATTTTCAGCTAACTGTAAATACATTTTGATATTTTCTTGGAAACGAATTACACACTATGGGGTACAAGTTAGTGGTTAGACGGATTTACTTGTTCATAGATAAAAACTCTACAATTTATTAAGAAACTTTAGTTGGGACCTATCAAATTTCCCGGGGACTCATTTAAATTAAATCTGTGCATCCTAGGATGCACTGAATTAAAAAGCTATCACTGCCTTACAGAAAATTATATAATTTTCTAAAATTATCAGATAAATGGCTGAGTGATCAAAAACAGGATGAATACTTTTCTGGAGACTTTGCTATCAGATTATCTCGGCTTGTTGAAAATATTTATACATTTGTGATCATGCTCATGGACTTTGAATATCAACCTTACTAGATGGTTTATATTTACCCAACACATTCACCAGGGGGAGGTTGGAATTAAAAGTCATTTTTTTAAAGTTGGGTTGAATTCAAGGTTTTTATTCTTCTAGATTGGTTGACTACCCAAGCCTAAATAACCCATATTGTCCTACTATTTAGTCAAAGTTTGGGGTTAGTTAACAATATGGAAACATCAATGTGCCACAGATTCTACCGAACACTAATCAGACTTTGAATTAAGACTTTTTTTAATTAAGGAGGAGAGCTTAGTCAGCACTACTTTTTTTTTTACCCATAGCTGGATAGAGATGTGGTGGATTCATGCCTTTCCAAAGGACATTAGCACAAACTAACACCTAAACACAACTAACACCTAAACACAACTAACACCTAAACACAACCAAGCAACCAAAACTAATCAAAACAAGACAAATACTGATAAGAAAGGAATAAAAGACCAAACAAGGATTGATAATTCAAAAAGGTTTAATGGTGCATAAGGTTGCTAAAACTTATTGCTTTTAGCAGTCGTAAGTCTTGTATATATATATATATATATCAATAATGGAGATTCGCTTCCGGTTTTTGTCTGTAACAAAAATTACGTCACTGCTTACGTCACATTACCCAAAATCATCATAACATAGAATAAATACACTCAAAATTTGAACATGCAGCATTAGACAGTCCTCATTGTTTTTTTAAAACAAGTTTTAATAAATACATGACTGGTATTATATATATATATACATAGCTTGTTTTATTTTAATACATATTTAAAGTTTACATTTCAAATTTTTTTATTTTTTAATCCTTTAATGAATTTGATGATTTTACTTACTTAGGGTACAAACTCACTGACATTGAATTTTTTACTCCCACCCCTCAGGCAATATGTTCCAAAAATTTATTTTTACATCGCCCGGAGGGTGTTTTTTATTTTGTATAAGTATATATAAGTAACAATATCATGAAACACTTATCTTTATGATGATGATAATTATATAGGGAAAAGCAAAGTCGGTGGTGAGGTCTATCATTGGTAACGGCCAGACAGCCAGGGAGTCTATCTCCTTTTCATTAGCACTTGACCAGAGAGATTGTTTTGATGTCTGACGTGGTGTGCTACACCTAACATCAGCTACCATCCACAGACACCTTGTTTCGATGTATCGCGTCTCCTCAGTGTGGCTAGAGTTTGCTGGCTACCTCCAGCAAGGATCGAAACCTGACAAATACATCATCATCAGCACCTACAAGCATGAATGAGAATTTAACTGATAAATATATACATATGTATATATGAGTAAGAAAAGGTGGAATGAAAACATCACACAATGCTGTTAAAGAAGAAAACAATTTATAATATAATCATAGCTGATACTGATCAATATTTCGATTTTACAAAAATCATCATCAGAGCTCATTCACTCCCGTAGTTGTTTGGGTCGGAGAGGAAAGTCAAAATGAGTTTACAAAACAAAAAAACCTTAATACTGCAAAAAACGAAAGACGTTACAATATTCACCAACGTGAGCATTTCGCGAATATTGTAACGTCTTTCGTTTTTTGCAGTATTAAGGTTTTTTTGTTTTGTGAACTCATTTTGACTTTCCTCTCCGACCCAAACAACTACGGGAGTGAATGAGCTCTGATGATGATTTTTGTAAAATCGAAATATTGATCAGTATCAGCTATGATTATATTATAAATTGTTTTCTTCTTTAACAGCATTGTGTGATGTTTTCATTCCACCTTTTCTTACTCATATTGTCGGATTCATTTCCTTTCTTTTAACTTATATGTATATATGTCAAGGTCACCAGAGAGCTCATATCCAGTTAAATGGGAGAGAAAGTATAGACAGTGACCATTAGATAAATTCCCTTTAGAGAGGTCTACCAGTTGAGAGAATATACATATATATATATATATATATATATATATATGTGTGTGTGTGTGTGTGTGTGTGTGTGTGTTTGTATTTGGGCAGCATTTTTTCATTTATGCATGTTGAATTAAACAACAGACATATCTCCTGTTTAACAATTTTATTTGCAATTTTTTCAAGTTTTCTGGCCAACTTTTTAATATTTGGGTGGAATTCGTGGATTAGTGAAAATAAAATTGTTAAACAGGAGATATGTCTGTTGTTTAATTTATATATATATATATATATATATATATATATATATATATTATATACCAAACATATTGGTAAACCTTTGCAGTAAGAAAAAAACTGGCAAATAGTTTGATTGTAAAAATATACTACCAGCTAGACCAAGGAGATTGTTTTTCCATCTGAGGTGGAGTGCCACACCTACCATCAGCTCCTTACTTTACCGCACAGATCCCTGTGCTACTCATACACTGAGTTGGCATGGGCCGGTATCGAACTAGGAACCTTGTGGTTTCTAGCTGAACGCTCTACCAAATGAGGTATATATATATATATAATAAGTATTTTTGGGATTTAGTGCAAAGCATAGGTAAAGTATGAAATAAATGAGAAATAGGTAAAATAAGTACGTGAGGAATGTGATTTTCATGAAATTGGTGGGAGGGAAAAGAAAGGTAAGGGAAATCAAGAAAAGAAAGTTTATAGAAAGAACAGAGTGAAAAGTTTTTAGAAAGAAAATTTTTTAGAAAAAGATGAAAAATACAAAGAAGAAAAGATAAAAATGAAAGAAATAAGAAATAAAAAATATGATGAATGAAAATCCGGTCAAAATGAAGAATGTGTAAAGAAGACAAAAATTGGGGTGTGGGGGGGGATACCCCCAAAAAACAAAACAAAAACAAAACAAAAAAACAAAAACAAAAACGGAATCACAATCACAAAAATGGCGGTCAGTACCCCCCCCCCAACCAAAAAAAAAAAAAAAACATAATCTCAATCTGCAGACGAGGAGATTTGTTAAAGAAAATGGAGACTTTTATTCGAATCTCTGGAACAAAAACAATCATATCAAATTGCTAAAACAAACAAAATAAATAAATAAACAAACAAATAAATAAATAAACAAATGAATAAAAATATAAAAAATATAAAAACTTAAGAAATAACGTTAACAATCTGATAATAAAAAAAACAAAACTAAACAAAAACAAACAAAAAAATAAAGCTTAATATTTAAACTTCTGGCCTTATTTCGATTGACAAAACCATCTTATTTTTAAAAATGTTGTTATCAAAGCATGTTCACAGGCAGCTTGGACACAATCACCCCTGGGGGCTTCAGTTAGGGAAAGGGGGTTCCTTAATCACGACACATTAAATTATCAAAAGAATAATAAAAGAGATCTTCAATAAAAAAAGGTGAGAATTGTCTAAAAATGAAACTGTTTGTTGTAGGAGTTTTAACAAAATAAGTCTGTTAGTCACGATTTTAGTGATTTAGTTTATTGCTTTTTGTTTTGTAATGGACAAAGTATTAATCCATAAATCATTTGGACTGTTATCCTCATTTTTATTGTGTTTATTTGTCATTTATCAACTGTATCTTGTATTAATGAATATATATAATCTCCAAAACAATTATTTAATGTTTTATTATATATTATCATTTATTATTACATTATTATGGGGCCGGGTTAGCTCAGTCGGTAGAGCGTTCGGCTAGAAACCACAAGGTTCCTAGTTCGATACTGGTACCCGCCAACTCAGCGTATGAGTAGCACAGGGATCTGTGCGGTAAAGTAAGGAGCTGATGGTAGGTGTGGCGCTCCACCTCAGATGCTAAAAACAATCTCCTTGGTCTAGCGCTATTGAAAAGGGGATAGACTCCCTCGCTGATTGGCTGATACCGACTTTAGGCCGCCCCGTTGACTTTACTTTACTTATTATATATTATATATTATAAGGGAAGCACGGTGGTGTACTGGTTAGAGTTGCAGGAAATGGACTTCAATTCCTGGACGAAGCCACAGTTCACATAGCGCTAATACTCTTGGGAAAGGTATGAATCTATTCTCCCTCCAGCTATGATTAAATAGTAGGGCAGACTGGGTTCTTTAACCTTGGTTAGGCAACCAGTATAGGAGAAGAAAAACTCTGAATTCAAACCTGATCATTAATAGAATATAATCAGTCCTACTTAGCGATCTATTTCAATTAAAAATAATAATTTTTTTGTCTACCTTAACAAAAAATGAGATGAAACCTATGATTTTATGGGGTGTGTGTGCAGGTTTAGCTTCATTTTTTACAAACGAATACAAATACAGAGGTATCTTAACTTGTGAGTTTTCCTAATTTTGAGCTGTCACGTTTTTTTGCTTTTTGTTGTAAGCTAAAATTTGAGGTCTGAGCAAGCTTCAGATATGCTTATGTTAGGGAGCACCCCCTAAATATTTTAAGTAGTACTATTTGTTTACTAATAGAATAAATAAAAAAGTGCACCTGCAAAAGTTGTACCACACCATATAATATCTAGATTCCTTGATCTATATTGTTATGCTACCTCTCTTCCTCTCCCCCCTCTCTCTCTCTCTCTCTCTCTCTCTCTATATATATATATATATATATATATATATATATATATATGAAGTCAAACGATGTGCTTGAAATGGCGAAGGCCGACAATTTTGGGGGGAGATTATGTGCTTAATTAAAGTCATACCTAATTTGTTAATTAATTATAATTAAAGCGTAAATGTAAAGCGTAAACAAATCGAGAAAAAGTCGATGTACATACAGAGATCGACTTTTTCTCGATTTGTTTACGCTTTACATTTAAACCGATATGCACGCCTAATTCATTTAATTATAATCAATTAATTAACAAATTAGGTATGACTTTAATTAAGCACATAATCTCCCCCTCCAATATATATATATATATATATATATATATATATATATATTAAAAAAGTGAAGTTGGTGGAGTGGCGGTGAATGAGTTAATCTCCTTTTCACTAGTGAAAATTATTTTTGCATCAGAGATGAAGCACCACATCTACCATTAACTGCCCACTTTATCAAACACATTTAAGGTGGGCAATTCATACACTGAGTTGGTGAGAGCCAGTATTGAACCTGGAACCTACACATACTTCATATAATACATAAAAGTAAAGTAAAGTCGTTGGGGTGGCCTAAAGTCAGTATCAGCCAATCAACAAGAGAGTCTATCCTCTTTTCACTAGCGTTAGACAAAGAAGATTGTTTTTGTGTCTGAGGTGGAGCGCCACACCTACCATCAGCTCCTTACTTTAACACACAGATACCTGTGCTACTCATTGACAAACATATAACATTTCTGTTCTTATATACTTACACGTTTTCTATACCTCTCTATCTATCTATCTATCTATCTATCTATCTATCTGTATGGAAAAAAAGAAAAAACAGGAAATGTTCTTACTCGTGCATGAGTTGACAGCCAACATATATATATAGCAATGATTGTCTGTTGTTTACAGATTTGATCTCTCTGGTGGTCGTAAAATATATACACTGATGTTTATATTTATCAGTTAAAACACCGCTCCTTAATGACAGCTGTCAATGGCCGAGAGTTTAAGGAATTGGGCTGATGAAAAGTCAGTCAAGGTTCACTCCTGGTCAGAAGTAGTTGCTGTGTCTAGCCACACTGATGAGATGTGAAACGTCAAAACACAGTGTCTGTGGATTACTTTTTTCGACTAGAAACCACAAGGTTCCTAGTTCGATACCGGCCCTCGCCAACTCAGCATATGAGTAGCACAGGGATATGTGCAGTAAAGTAAGGAGCTGATGGTAGGTGTGGCGCTCCAATTCAGACGCCAAAACACTCTCCTTGGTCTAGCGCTTGTGAAAAGGGTATAGACTCCCTCGCTGATTGGCTGATACCGACTTTAGGCCACCCTGACGACTTTACTTACTTTACTTACTTTATATATATATATATATATATATATATATATATATATAATCTTTTTTGTATGCATGCTTGCACTTTTATATCTATCTATACATGCATGTATGTATGACATTTCTTAAGGCACCTCAACTCTCCTCATACCTGTATATGTCATATATATATATATATATATATATATATATATATATATATATATATATATATATTCCTTCACCAACATTTATTGATGTGCTTATATGAAAGTATTATATAATGTGTTTGCATGTGCAAAATCTTTCTAAGCAGAAGAACTTTCACTCTTTCGAGTTAGTCATTTCTCATACCTGACATACTCCAGTTGAAAGATGAAAAAGAAACAAGAGAAAGTGACCCCTTAATTTCTTGATTAGGTCCATTGTAGAACACAAAGCCCCGGGCATGTCCAAATCATCCTCATTACTAACTGGCCAAATCACTTCCTCCATACCCTTGATGGCCCCGACCTTAGAGAGTTCAATCAGTGATTCAATATGGCCCTTTCATTGACGATGTGACATGACAAAAAGGCCACCAACCCTACACCCCCCAACTCTTTAGCCCTTGAAGAATTGAAAGATTCTCTCTCTCTCTCTCTCTCTCTCTCTCTCTCTCTCTCTCTCTCTCTCTCTCTAAATATTCCTACTTTTTTTTCTCAAGTCTTCATGACTTTAGGAATCCTCGCAGATTTTTCCTTTAATCTTTGCCAAAGTCTTTTTCCTCTTTCAATCACAATCCTGGATCTTTCTCAGAAATAATTTTAAACATACACCAAAGACAAAGTAAGTATTGCCCATTCTCATATTATAATAACTGACCCATGATGAAGAGAAAAACAAGTTATTTGATATATAAAAAGATATACGACTGGCTTTATTTCTATGCTAAATTGGCCCTTATTGCAAAGTCCCCAGTTTGTCTTCACTTCATTGAGCGCCGCCAAAAGATATTCGACACTATTACTGGGAACATTACCTTCTGTTGGGAATTCACTGACAAAAGTAAGACAAAAGAAGACGTTTTTGTCCCTTGTGAAAAAAAAAGTTGTTCCATTACTACAGAGGAAACTTATCAAGATTCTATCTTCCCGGTGATTGGCCATTCTTGCTATCCTGCCAGTGATTGGACATTCTTAGGATTTGTGCTTCAAAGAACTTGAGGAATTATTGCCTACCCTTTCTCATCCAATCTGTCATTGGAATAATTTGCTGATTTGACGGAATCAGATTCATGCAAAAAAGACAAAGTACCATTTGCCATAATTTCTTGTGGCCATCTCTCATATTCACAATCTCTATTCATATATATATATATATATATATATATATATATATATATATATGTGTGTGTGTGTGTGTGTGTGTGTGTGTATGTGTGTGTATATATATGTATGTGTATGCTTATATATATATACATGTATGTTTATGTATGTATATGTGTATATATATGTGTGTGTGTATATATATGATATATATGTGTGTGTTTTTTGTTTATTTCCATCCTCTTCATCAAAAATGTTGCAATTTTTTTTTCATTAACGTTTTAAAAAATGTTTTTCATGTTTGTTTTATTCCGTTAATTTTTTTACTTCATTTTTTTTCGTAAATTTTTCTATTTTTCATTCATTTCTTTTTCTTAAATTCTTTATATTTTTCATTCATTTCTTTTTCTTAAATTCTTTCTATTTTCATTCATTTCTTTTTCTTTCATTCATTTCTTTTTATTCTTTCTATTTTTCATTCATTTCTTTTTCTTAAATTCTTTCTATTTTCATTCATTTTCTCGTTTCATTCATTTCTTTTTCTTAAATTCTTTATATTTTTTCATTCATTCTTTTCTTAAATTCTTTCTATTTTTCATTCATTCCTTTTTCTTAAATTCTTTCTGTTTCATTCATTTCTTTTTCTTAAATTCTTTCTGTTTTTCATTCATTTCTTTTTCTTAAATTCTTTCTGTTTCATTCATTTCTTTTTTCATGAATTATTTCTATTTTTCATTCATTTTTCATTATACTATTTTTCCCACATTTCTTTTTCTTAATTTCATTTTTCATTTCTTTCTTTTTTTATTAATTATTTCTATTTTTCACTCATTTTTTCATTCCTTTCTTTTACCATCACTTCACCTTTTCCTCTCTCTCTCTCTCTCTCTCTCTCCCCCTCTTTCCCTCTTTCATTCTCTCCCTCTCCCTCTCTCTCTCTCTTTCCCCCCCCTCTCTCTCTCTCTCTCTCTCTCTTCTCTCTCTCTCTCTCTCTCTCTTTCTCTTCATTTCTTTTGAGACTGTCCTTCCATAAAAATAAATATTTCGGAAATCTCTCAGTTTCCGATATCTTATAGTTGTGACAGTTTGGACCATAAAGATTCCCCCACCCCCCTGCTTGGATGACCACCAAACTCTTTCAAATTGGCCACTCTTGATTAATGTCCACTTTGGCCATCTTGGACACTCTATTAACAGACTATTTGCTTTAGCTTATGAGGACATTTCCTCGGCAAAGTGACCATTCATAACAGAGAGAATTCCAATACAAAACATAAAAAGATTAGGAAGTTTTCTTTTCCAATTCTTTTACTTTTGTTATTGTGGGATTTAGTCAGACATAAAGATCATTTCTCAGCTGTATTGAAAGTATGCTTTGAAGATTCACTATGGGTATGACATTAAACGGCATCCAATGTTACATAATTATTAGATCCCTAATAATTATATAAGGTAGTATAGAAACATAATGGCGATTAGTGCAGCTGATGGCCTTGAGAGTGAGTGACAGCGCTTGACATCACTCTCACCTTGCCTTCCGGGGATAAATCGTGAGAACCGGAAGGCATATAAGACCCTGTCTTCCGGTTTAAGGATAGTAAGTAAGACTCAGTTAGCAAGTAGGAGCCGAGCTCGTAGGATGTGCGCAGATGTCTAGTTTGGAGATTTACAAATAAAGTAACATCAAAGTAAATCGAAGTCTTGTGTTTATTACCTAAAAACTAACAATGACACAGGGCTTCTGATAAGGAGAAATCCCTAACAGAAACTAGACCCAAAGTCCCCAAGAAAGTCCAGACCTTAGAAGAGACCAAGATAGACGATCAGAATAGCAAAGCCGGCCAGAAGAATAGATGTCCAAGATATAGAAGCAAGTAAGAAGTAAAGAAGTAATGAAGGGTATACAACACCAACAGTGAGGCTATACTTCTGAAGTTCTGATGAGTATAGAGTCAATACTTTCAGGTCCTTTTCTATAATGCTCCTCAAATATCATTTTCTTCCTTCTGCCTTACTTCTCAAACCTTGAGTAAGTGAAGCAGTAGAGAATTATCTTCTTGTCTTCAATGGAACACTTCGTTAAGTTATAATATCTTTTTCTAGTTATCCTTGTTTGGTTTTGCCAACTTCCAAGACCAGTATTGTGCTGGTCTAGTATGTTATCCAGCTTAGTGATGCTACTTGGGGTTATAGAAATGAACTGCTAATACCAAGACAGGATAAGGGTAAAGATAACAGGTAACGAACACAACAAGTCTTATAAAACGAAATGCATTAATCAGACAACAATAATATGTAACATACAATATACAATACAATGTGTAACTTGTGATACAAATATGTGTGTTTACAAATGTGTTACAATTGAAAAGTGTAGGGTGTAATACACAATACAATGTGTAACTTGTGATACAAATGTGTGAGTTTACAAATGTGTTACAATTGAAAAGTGTAGGGTGTAATGGTATGGTTTGGGTTGCAAGATAATGCTTGCGTGACTTATCTGTCTCAGGTAGGAATGTCTTGCTAGCTTTGTTTGTTTGACTATACGCGTCACCGGCCCTTTCGTGAGCTGTTTCAAAGTCCCGTCGTTCCTCTTAGTTTATGGCTGGCAGGCTTCAAAAGCACGTCATTCCTCGACGGTATTCGCAGCGGAAGAGGGTGATTTTAAGGTATCAACCCTCGAAATTTGGCGGCCAAACTGAGCCTCGTAACGTGTGCTCTGATTGGTCGCTGACAAAGGCCCTTAGCCAATCGCATGAGGTTTCTCATCAGGTGATGGCTAGGAGACCCATGGACTGTGTCTGGCAATGGTCAACGGGAGTAACTGTTTAGGTAATATTATTTTCTACAGGGTATCATCCCTAGGGGAAGGTACAATTACTTTCCTCATTTAGCCCAGTGTGTATCCTGAGTGACATCCACCCAGGATGTTTCTTCTGTATTTACATTAATATCCATTGTTGTTGGAATATTTGGTCAGGGTTTGCTTCCTTGGGGAAGTATCCTCGTGTTAGCTATTGACAAACCCCTGGCTAGGAAACGACCACACTAAGTTGCGGCCTCAGTTCGAATGGCTGAGGTATTATTTTGGGGGTAGGGAGTCAGTCAGTTTATAAAAAACAACAAATAAAAACCTTCTGCAAGATATTTAAAACAAATTTTAACAAAGTCATAGCTCGCTGTCGCAACCGGTCTTTATTCAAATAAACGACCACACTGAGTTGCGGCCTCAGTTCGAATGGCTGGGGTATTATTTTGGGGGTAGGGAGTCAGTCCTTTTTGTCGGACATGCGCAAAGGGGTTCTTCCGGTCAAAGCCCCATGGGAGTTTGTTGTTATTTTATTTTTATTTTTATTTTATTTTTATTTTCATGCCCACAAAGGTTTACTTTACTCGTGTTAGATATTGACAACCCCCTGTACAGAGAGACTGAAAACACTCAAGGTCATGTCTAGTAGGCTTTTCCAATTCTCTTTTGCATGTCTGCTCTGAAGATCCACAGTGGGTATGACACTAAATTGCATCCAATGATGAGGCTACACTTCCGAAGCTCTGATAAGTATAGAGTCACTACTTACAGGTCCTCTCTCACCTCGAATGGTTGAAACCTGCTTGGGTCCCATCTATTGCGACCGTACGTGACTGAGAAGCCCAGCCTTCAACAGGCAGGCCCTGCCACACAGGTCACATATATGGTCAGTCTTAGATGTAAGAGATGTGTCCATGCCATCCGTCATGTGCCGCTGCGTAGAAGCCGCTTCAGGATGAGGTGCTCGAGTTGCCTTACCTCAAATACTTACAGCTACTATCGGCCTGCTTTTCCAAAAGAATGTGTACCCGGACCCACTTCTGTCAATTGGTCCTCCTCGCTGAAGCGGACTTCCGCAAGGCTCAAGATGTCTGCCCCATATCGATAGTTCTTTTAGATTCCTCTATCATAAACGACAAATGACGACCGGTATAATGATTTTTGCACAAATATGAACTCTTTTTTATTTATCTTATTTCTCTGCAAATGTTCAGTGACATTTTTACTAATTAAAATAATAAATGTGCCTTTCATATATAGATAGACAGAGAGACAGACTAGAGCGATAGAGATGATATTTCTCACTTGGTAACTTCTAGTTACTGACTCGTTGTTTACTGCTTCTTCGTCTAGTGGTTCTATCTCTCCTCGGCCGATTTTTTTTTGAGTTTTCAGGGGTGCTCATTTCCCCGTATAAGTTTATAGTAAATCGATCCCTCATATCGGAACCGCTCGAAAGGAAACTGGCGCAAAGGTGTCAAAGTTAGGGTGTCGCAGAAAAAACAGAACCCAAATTATTTATTTATTTTCCCATTAAACTAACCTTAAACCCCAACACCAACACCAAATCCCTAACCCTAACCCCAAACCCTAACCCTAACTCCTAACCCTAACCCCCCTAGTTAAAATTAACAGTTTTATTACAAAATTTGCGGGTTCTGTTTTTTCTGTGTCACCTTAATTTTGACACCTTAGTGCAAATTCAGCTCAACTTTTAAGATAGAGCGGTTCCGATATGGGGGTTCGATTTACTATAAACTTATACGGGGAAATGAGTACCCCTGAAAACTCGAAAAATAAAGAACTTTTTATAATTTTTTTTACAATCTGATTGATTGGTGTGTAAACGATAATAATACGTTGAAGAAAAAGAAAAGAAATTACAAAGAAAATTTTTTTCCAGCGGTTCCGATATGGGGGATCAGTTTACGATAAACTTATACGGGTTGTGCTGACTTCTATCTGATGGGGGCTGATTTTCCTTCTTGTTTATGGATTCTTCTTACGGGCTGTTCATTGTCTTAACATTCAATTAATAACAAGACTTGGTGTTTCTTGATCAAGTTTTATTTCTTAGCCCATGGTTCCACTGTGGGAGAGATGGATTCCGGGAGGTGACAATCACGGGAGCTGACAATATTTTAAATGAAAATAAAATCATGGAGAATGTGACATAAATAACTAAGGGAATTGTAACTTGAGTAGTAATATAGTTTTGGTTACAGAAAGACAAAAATACAATCTCCATTATACTAAGATATATACAACATTTCTGCTGATGTGCCCTCTGGCCTTCTTCCGGTGTTTCATGTCAATCTTGGGAACCTTGTCATAATCAGGAACCTTCATGGTCATGGTTAACGGAATGAGAACAGGTTAAATAAGGGGTTCGGTTTGAAGTGACATGAAAGCTCTCATGATTGACAAGAAGGTTCCCAAATTTGACAAGAAACACCTGAAGAAGGCCAGAGGGCACATCAGCCGAAATGTTGTGCATATAAAAAAGACGAAGAAGATCAGTAGCAGTGGATATTTGAGAATAGCATGCTTTAGTGATAAGAAAGGGTTATATTGGAGTATTTTTCAACTGAAAAATATGCATTGTAAAAGGCACCTGGTGAGGATCAAACTCACGACTAAATAGCAGTGAACCTTTGAGAATAGCTTGCTAACCAAACCTGTTTAAAGAGTTTAGTGATAAGAAAGGGTTATATTGGAATATTTTTCACGTGAAACCTGTATTCTTTGAGGCACCCAGTGATGAACAAACTCACTACTCAGTTGCCATGAATCTTTGATAATAGCTTGCTAACCATGACCGTTTATAGAGCTTAGTGATAAGAAAGGGTTATATTGGCGTATTTTTCACGTGAAACATGCATTGTATAAGGCACCCGGTGAGGATCAAACTCACTACTCAGAGCTTAGTGATAGAAAGGGTTATATTGGAATATTTTTCAACTGAAACATGCATTGTAAGGCACCCGGTGAGGATCAAACTCACTACTCAGAGCTTAGTGATAAGAAAGGGTTATATTGGAGTATTTTTCAGCTGAAACATGCATTGTATAAGGCACCCAGTGAGGATCAAACTCACTACTCAGAGTTCAGCGATAAGAAAGGGGTTATATTGGAGTATTTTTCAACTGAAACATGCATTGTATAAGGCACTCGGTGAGGATCAAACTCACTACTCAGAGCTTAGTGATAAGAAAGGGTTATATTGGAGTATTTTTCAACTGAAACATGCATTCTTTGAGGCACACAGTGATGAACAAACTCACTACTCAGTGCTTAGTGATAAGAAAGGGTTATATTGGAGTATTTTTCAGCTGAAACATGCATTGTATAAGTCACCCAGTGAGGATCAAACTCACTACTCAGAGTTCAGCGATAAGAAAGGGGTTATATTGGAGTATTTTTCAACTGAAACATGCATTCTTTGAGGCACACAGTGATGAACAAACTCACTACTCAGTGCTTAGTGATAAGAAAGGGTTATATTGGAGTATTTTTCAGCTGAAACATGCATTGTATAAGTCACCCAGTGAGGATCAAACTCACTACTCAGAGTTCAGCGATAAGAAAGGGGTTATATTGGAGTATTTTTCAACTGAAACATGCATTCTTTGAGGCACACAGTGATGAACAAACTCACTACTCAGTGCTTAGTGATAATAAAGGGGTTATATTGGAGTATTTTTCACATGAAACATGTATTTAAAGATTGTTTGATTGAGAAACAAGTATCTGGTCTCTTCAAGTTGTCAGAGTTTTGTGGGGAGGTTTTATATCTTTAGCTTTAAACAAAAGAAAAGAAAAGAAAAACGAGGTTCTTTATTATCCCATTCATTGCAAATCTATAAGGAAAGAACTCTTTGATCTTGGAGAATTATTGTTAAACACATGTTTTATCTATTTGCAGTTCACATGGAAGATTTATGGCCAATATTTCAAACTTACTGTAACCTAAACAAGAAGAGGGAGAGCAAAGAAAAAGGAAGAGCAGACCTTACAAAATTGGTGACTGTAGTTTTTAAAAAAGGTTAATTGATCTTTCTAAGACCCCATTTGTGTCTGAACAGTGAAAGCTTTCATTCATTTGCAAGAGTAAACTGTCTGTGGCTGGAGATGGGAAGATCCTGCTTAAACGGTTTTCAATATGTTCACAAGAAGGATCAAAGGAAAGTTCCAGAGTGTCGGAAAGAGTATTGGCACACTTATTTGGGTGAGAGGGTTGGTGAAGGTGAGGAGCTTGTCAATCAGTTGGGGGTAAAGGAGAGGTGGTAAGTTAATAAGCTATCAGGGATAGGTGTTGAAAAAGAAGGGGAAGTAGTGCTTCGACCGACCAATCAAAAAGAAGGAAGAAAATACTGTACTTTTATTTAATGTAAAAAAATGATTGGTTGGTTGGTTGGTTGGTTGGTTAGTTGGTTGGTTGGATTTTATGGTATGTCAACCCTTGTTGGGTTATTTTATGCTGAAGACGTTTTTTATTTTATTCATTATATTTTTTAACTCGTCTTTTTGAAAAAGCATTTAAACTCATTTGTGATCTATTTAACCAATAGATGGGACCCTAAAAGGTACTTTCCCTCCAGGTCAAAGTGGACCTGAGAGTAATGGCAGTGAAGGGATACTCTATATTCCTCAGAGCTCCAGAAAGCAAACAACTCAAAACGTGTATACCAGACAAAACTTAGCAAATAAGCAAGTTAAACAGTAATTAGCTTGCTCAGTACTTAGATGGGTGACCACTTATTTTTATTTTTAAACTCAATTTTTTGAACATTTAAAAACTAATTCTAAGCCATAAATGGGATCCTAACAGGTACTACTACTTGAGTAATAGTGAACCTGGGAATAATGTCGATGAAGGGGTACTCCACACTCTAAATATTGTAAATTATGTTTTGAAACAAACAATATAAATTTTTTTTCTTAAACTGGATAAAACGTTGGGTAATTTATGAGGAAGTGCGTCCCGGTCTCCTGCCTCAGAAATTGCTACCCGGTGACTATTAAAATAACGTCCCCAGCTATGTCGTCTCGGTGGTGTTACTTGAAAGAAAACAACCAACTTAGGGCGTTAAATGTATTTTAGAGGGGGGGGTTGTCTTTATTTTTTTATCGTAATTTGTTTAGAAATTTATTTATAGAAATTTGTCGTAATTCTTGTTTATTTATAGAAATTTGACGTAATTCTTGTTTAGATATGAAGATAGATATCTATCTATCTATCTACCTCAATTTGTTCATTTTTTACTTTGTTTATATTCTATCCACCCATCTCCATTTGTTCATATCAAAAAAGAGAAGCATCCTTCTAAAATAAATTCAACGCCCTAAGCTGGTTGTTTTCTTTCAAGTAACACCACCGAGACGACATAGCTGGGGATGTTATTTTAATAGTCACCGGGTAACAATTTCTGAGGCAGGAGATCCGGACGCACTTCCTCATAAATTACCAAAAGTTGAACAAAGTTTATTAAGTATAAATTTAGCTGCCATTTCCATGTATAGAATTCATTGATACTAAAGAAAGTGCTCAATTCGAAGAATTAGTGGAGATATAAGCCCTCACCTTATAGTGTCTGAAAATGACCAATTTTCAGAGAAAGTTTTGATGTTGCCATGCTCCATCAAAAAGCAGGATATTTGACTGGGTCCAGAAATTCAGAGAGTTTGGAACTGTGCAAAAACTTAATTCTAAAGGTTTCAGAGACACTTATACTAACTTAGAAATATATGCTCTATCACTGATATTGAGCACTCTTTATTTATAAATTTAGCATATATATATATATATATATATATATATATATATATAAGGTGTGTCATAAAAGTGCAGAGATTGAAGCTGTATTTACCAAGATAGAAATGAAGAATGAAAGGAATGCTAGGACAGAAAGAAACATTGATGCTCTAGGGGTCTCAACCACATGCCCATTTGGAGCCTTTTTTAGACAGAGAATGCCTTTAAAGCAAAACAAACAAGATAACTGAAACTTTGAGGAATTATTGTACAAAGACTGAAGTTTAAGTCCAACAAGTTTCTTGAAATTTTATTGAGGTTGATAAGATTAAATAAAATTTATTTGGGTTCTGTTTTTTTTTTTAATTTTTGGCTCACCCTGTACGTAGGTGATGGGTGTGGATTATTTGTGCTTGTATACCAGAGTTTACGTCAGGGCTCAACCTGATATCTACAATTCAGGCTTATATCCTGATGTTAATGAATGCAAAATTCATATTTATCATCCAACTGGGGTAAAAATGCAGCTTTATTTTTTCTGTTTTTTTTCTATTTACTTTTTACTTACATGATTATGTGTGGGAAAAGATGTCATATTATCTTTGTTCATTAGCAGTTATGATTATCAAAATTATAGACAGTTAATTAATGATACACAAATTCATTTATACATAGAAGCTCTCCATAAAATCGAGCACTCCCATACCTAGTATGTTTATAACAGTAAATTATAGACAGTATTTTAGTGTTAATAACACAAATACACACACATACACATATATATATATAAATTACATTGACTCCTAGATACCTAGTATGTTTATAACAGTAATTATTAACAGACAGTTTACTTTGTTAATAACACAAATACACACACACATATATATAAATTGCATAGCTATCCTTAAAATTGAGCACTCCTGGATACTAGTATGTTTATAACAATAAATTATAGACAGTTATTTTAGTGCTAATAACACAAATACACACACATACACAGTTATTTTAGTGTTAATACCACAAATACACACACATACACACACACACACACACACACACACACACACATATATATATATATATATATATATATATAATGCATAGCTCTCTTTAAAATTGAGCACTCCTGGATACCTAGTATGTTTATAACAGTAAATTATTGACAGTTATTTTAGTGTTAATAACACATACACACACACACACACACACATATATATATATAAAAATTACATAGCTCTCCTTAAAATTGAGCACTCCTGGATACCTAGTATGTTTATAACAGTAAATTATTGACAGTTATTTTAGTGTTAATAACATAAATACACACACATACACACATGTATATAAATTGCATAGCTCTCCTTAAAATTGAGCACTCCTGGATACCTAGTATGTTTATAACAGTAAATTATAGACAGTTATTTTAGTGTTAATAACACAATACACACACATACACACATATATATATATATATATATAAATTGCATAGCTCTCCTTAAAATTGAGCACTCCTGGATACCTAGTATGTTTTATAACAGTAAATTATAGACAGTTATTTTAGTGTTAATACCACAAATACACACACCTACACACACATATATATATATATATATATAAATTAGATTGCTCTCTTTTAAAATCAAGCACTCCTGGATACCTAGTATGTTTATAACAGTAAAAATTTCATTTATAAAAAGTGGGTGTGTAGATGGCGCGGTGGTAAGGTGTCTGACTGACGACAAATTGGTCAGGTTTTGATTGCAGCCTGAAGCAGCCTGCCTTGTCTAGCCACACTGATTAGTTGTGAAATGTGAAACAATAACACATACAAACGAACATTCTTGAGCGACAATGTAAATAGTTGTATTGTTCACGTATTGGAAACTTTTCAAAAAAACTTAATAAAATCAATAGAGAAATTACAAATAGCCATATTTACAACAACGCCAAAGATATTATGTCTCTTCACTCAAATGATTACGTGAATTTCTTTTTTTTATCACCCCCCTTAAAAAAAATAAACATTGTCGTAATTATCTGTTAGTCGTAATTACAAGCCTCGAGATAATTTATGTTTTAAGTCGGAGAATTAACTGTCACAAGTCTTTTCTCTCAAGTTGAGATTTCGAGACATTCCCTTGAAAATTTTCATAATCAAGCAGACTAGGTAATTTATAAAAATTACAAGAATATATGACAGGCAAATAAGGATGAAGATGCCCCCCAGGTCTATTTCATCAAAATCTCTATTCTCATAACTCTTTTTGGCAGCTAAAATTTTACAAAAATTTTTTGACATTCCATTTTCAGCCACTACCTTCTAGATAAAAGGGGTCGGGGCTTGCCATGAAGGCAGCAGGGTTGGGCAGTCATATAGGTGCTTGGGCTTGATGTGACCAGCTGACTGATTACAATTTTTAAAAATCACATTTGTTTCTATTTAACCCTAGATGGAGCCCTAACAGGTACTACCGCTCCAGGGCAGGGTGGAACTGGGAGCAATGGTGATGAAGGGGTGCTCCACATTCACCAGGCCTCCAGAACTGGAACCTCATCCTCAGATAGAGTTTAACATCATTCCCAAGACATGAAGACCCTTAGCCACCACCTTCAAGCACCCACATGATAAAAAGGGTTGGGGCTTGCCATAAGGGCAATAGGGTTGGGGCAAGCATATAGATGCTAGGGCTTGATGTGACCAGCTGACTGATTACAGGGGTACTCAATTTTTTTCAATCACATTTGTTTCTATTTAACCCATAGATGGGACCCTAACTGGTACTAACACAAAGTGGACCTGGGAGTAATGATGATGAAGGGGTACTCCACATTCCCCAGAGATCCAGAATTAGAACTTCATCATCAGAAAGTTTAAACTTATGCCCAGGACATTAAGCCCATCAGCCACCTCCTTCAAGCACATATATGATAAAAAGGGTTAGTTGACCCTCACTTAGTCTAAACGGGCAGTTGGAGAGGCCACCTTGATTCAATTGGCTGGTCACATCAAGCCATAGCACCTATATACTTGCCCCCAACCCTTTTTATCATATTGGTGCTAGAAGGTGATAACTGAGGGTCTTCATGTCCAAGGAATGATGTTAAACTCTATCTGATAGTGAGGTTCCAGTTCTGGAGGTCTGGGGAATGTAGAGCACCACTTCCTCACCATTGCTCTCTGGTCTACTCTGACCCGGAGTGGTAGTACCTGTTAGGGTCCCATCTATGGGTTAAATAGAAAAAATTTTGTTTGTAAAAAAACTGAGTATCTATTAAGAGAGAATTTATTTCAAAATTTGAAAAAAAACTGAAAAATACTGAAGTTGATATGCTGTAAAACAAATCAAACGAAACCAAACTTACCTCATAATTATTAGGGGGAGTTCCCATGGCATAGTGGCTAATGTGCTGGATTCTGTCATTGTAGCAAGTGAGTTTGAGCTCCAGTTATGCTATTACATTCACTTTTGGACTAATACCCTTAGGAAAGGTATGAACCCACTCATTCTACAGATATGAGTTAAGTAGTACCACTACTATTTTAGTATTTCTCGTTGAACATTGTATGTATATGTATATATACCCAACCATATTAAAAGGTGATGACAGTAATTGTTAAGTGTTGTCTTGACAAGAACAGCAGTAGGGAGACATTAAGTGTCTTCTCTTGGATTTGTGGTAGTATCATTCAACATCACGTGTCCATTGGTCATGTGAGAATTCAGAATCCTTTTGTCCCCATTCTTTGAACAAATAGGATCTCCCTTTTTATTTCTGATCATTGAAGAGACTTGGTTCACACCCAAACAAATGACATTATAATTATAGTGGGTATTAGTTTATAACCAACACTAGTCCTCAGAATGCATTAGTGCATTCATGGATAAACTAACACTGAACATTTGGTAAGGAAAGACACACCTAAATCTTATGAACATGACATTATTTTTCCAGTTTAGATCCTTTTGAGATGATGGTACGTTCTAGCTTTTACTGTGGTGGCTAATGACACAAGGCCAAGTTAGGATATGACAAAGAAAGAAAGAAAGAGAGTAAGGAAAAGATAGAGAGAAGGTGCGAGCTCGTTGAAGCGATAATGCTAATATGAATCGAACATAATGAAAAGATGAAAAGAAGGAAAAAAAATGAGTGACAGAGTGTTAAATCAAGATTATTATACTGAAGGGCTGGTTTAGCTCAGTCAGTAGAGTGTCCGCCTGGGAACTACAAGGTTTGGGGTTCAATACCCCCCACCCCCACCCCAGCCAGCCAACTCAGCATATGGGTAGCACAGGAATCAGTGCAGTAAACTGAGGAGCTGATAGTAAGTGTGGCACTCCACCTCAAACGCCAAAACAATCTGCTTGGTCTAGCGCTAGTGAAAAGGGGATAGACTCCCTCACTGTCTGGCTGATATCAACATTAGGCCACCCCAATACCTTTACATATCAAAGTATTTTTCAATTGATCTTAAGTAAACATATCAAATGTTGTAATAATAAAATTATCATACTGTGGTATATCCACAGGTCCTGCTAGTTAGAATTAAGGTCTGTGGAGTAGGAGGGGTAAGGGAGTAAGAGGAGGAGGAGGACGAGGGAGTAAAGAGATGAATGGAAATGAGTCCCAGATTTGACGGCTGACCAAGTGCAGGAAAAGAGACCTGGAATATATCCTTCCTGCTGAGTCAAGAAGGAAACAAGAAAATCTGGTTGGGATATCGGATATTCCTGGGAAAACCTAATAAAGATTAATTTTCAGATTTCATCAGAGCTGACAAAAAAATTTTAAAAAAAAAAAAAAAAAAAAATAATTTTGATAGGTAACTCTTTGGAGATTTGAATATTTGTGGTGGAGATGAGGATAGTCTTGATGTTGCTTCTCATTGCTTCTCATCTCTCGATAAACTTTTGGCTAAAGACATACATAGATCGTGTGTACCTGACAAAACATGGTAAATAAAATATGAAAAAGTATTCTTCACCACTCTGGACAACACTAATTTTATTGCTGCTATTATTAGGGATATTAAAGGTAATATAATTCATCTTCCTAATTCTTATCATTTATCAAGGAATGCCTAAAGCATAGATTCTCTTGACTCTCATTTGCCCTCCATCCCTATTAGCCATCACTTTTGTCAAACGCAGCAGCATTTATCAACTGCGAAAGTGTTTCCAACAGTCATAATTACAACATGAACTGTTTTCAACGGTCATAATTAAAACATGAACTCTGGCAGTTTGATGTAATTAATAAATACCTTGATTAATTCAGTAGATTTAACCCTGAAGATCCTTATGGTGAAACTCAAGTAGTTTATTTCTGTACACACTATAATGATAAATCCACTCTACTTATGTATTGAGCATTTTATATTCGTTATAATGCTGACTTATCTGAGTAACACTCATACCAACCAAATATTGAGACCAACCCAATATTTTTACCAGTAAGTCATTCCTTTTACACACACACACATATATATAATATATATATATATATATATATATATATATATATATATATGAATTATTTTAGTCTAAGAGAGGATCAGGCAAAAATTGCATTGATGGATTTCTTTAAAATGAGGACACTACAGTAATGACTTAGGATACTTAGGCAATATTTTTAGAATTTGCAAAATTTTTTTTTATTTGTAAAAAGTAATATTAATATATTAATTTTTTTTATATTGATAAATATAAACAAAGTTGTTTTAAATCAAATATTTTTTATTAAATGCAAAAAAAAAAAAAATTCCATGCTGTTACTATTTGAATTTTATTCTTTAATTATCTTCATGAATATAAATCAAATCTTCATTATTTTTGCTCAAAAAGCAAGATCTGGTGATAGAGAATGTGTATATATATTTACTTTATCATTAATTATTTTATTTTCTGAGTTTCCTCCAGACATACACACTAACTGTCGTTTATATATGTATAGATGGCATATTAAATCCTCTGGAGTTATTTAATGCCAAAATTTAATTCATTTGTATAATCTGATTAATCATAACTATATTATGTTCCATTGCATTTTTAAAATTATACTTCTAATTGACTTGAATCATTTGTTTGTATAATGTTTTGATATCAACTATTATTATTTAATACAATGGTAACATGTGAATTACCGTTGAGTAAATTTCTTTAAAAAAAATTATGTCTATCAACTAAGGTCGAAACTAATTGAGAAAAATACAAAATAACATGAAAGAAATATTCCTGTTTGTCTTACCACTGTTTGTTCCCCATATATATATATATATTTGGGAGAATATGTGCTTAATTGAAGTCGTACCTAATTTTGAAAGTTAAATCAATTAATAATTAATTAATTAGGCGGGCATACCTATTCAAATGTAAGGCGAAACAAATCGAGAAAAATCAATCTGTATGTACATTTCGGCAGATTAGGCCTCATCAACAGGCCGAAATGTACATACATGTCAGCCTAATTAATTAATTATTTATTAATTAACTTTCAAAATCAGGTACGACTTCAATTAAGCACATATTCTCCCAAAAGTTGTCGGGTAAAAAAGCCATGTCAAAACACATCGTTTGTGTATTTACTTCTCATATATTTAACAAAGTTAAATGGTAACATGTGAATTCCTTTTACCTTTTAAGAGAAAATAGTGGACCCAACTACACACACTCTCCCAGAGGTACCTGGAAAATTTTAGCTTAAAACTGATCACAAACGTCTAATTTTACAAAGACTAGGATTATTAGTAATAATATCAAACCCAGATCCCTGCGATTCCTTGATGAATGCTCTACCGACTGAGTTAAATAAACCCCAGTTTTTATTTATAAATATTAATATTAATAGAATAATTTTTTTAATTGATAAAGATAACGAAAAGCTTTTAAATCAAATATTTTTGCTGATAAATGGCATAGATTTATGCAAATGTAACAAATTTAAAACAATTAATAAAGAATAAATAAAGATTAAATAAAGAAAATAAAAGTCAAGACGCCTACACAAGAAAATTAAAAACAAAAACAAAGGAAAAAATAAAAGGAATTAATTCAGTGGATTTAACCCTGAAGATCCTTATGGTGAAACTCGAGTAGGTTATTACTGTCACTAGGATTTGTGGGGATTAAAATAAATTCAAATAAAATTCAAATAAAAAAAATAACAAACTTCCTCAGAAAAACCTTCTGAGCATATGCGGGAAAAAGGACAAACTTCCAACACCCAAGAAAAATCTCTCAGGCCTTAACTTGGACACTACTCCTGGCCAGGAAGCATTTTCCTTGCCACATGGTGGCTATGACAGGTGAATAAAGCCTAAATCATAAAACCACCTTCTGTCTTTATCTCTTTCTTTTTTGTTCCTTGAATTCCTTCTTTTTTAGCGCGACCACCAAATATGATGGGGTTAAAAGCAAACTCTAGAAACACGCACCAGAAATAACCAGCTACCTTTTAAGCCTAAAACACAAAACCTCTTGTAACTCCATAGATTATTAGTAATAATATCGAACCCAGAACCCTGCGATTCTTAGATGAATGTTCAACTGACAGAGCTAAATCAGCCCTGTTGCTTATAAAATTAAAACGATTATGTTAAAATTTCAATTTAAAAATAAATCCTACATTGAAATTTGTATAGAAAAATTAGATTGTTTAGAATGAATATAAATGGTTATGCATTTTATTAGAAATATTTCTCATGGGTATCAATTATTGATTATTAACATTTAGAATTTCCAATAGATTTTCTCATCAAAGATGAAGAGCTATAAAAAAAATCACCTTCGTTTCAATCAGGATTCAAATTATGCAGCCGAGGCAGAAACATAGAGAAGATGCATCTGAGCAAGTAATTTCGCTCAGAATATAAAACGTAATTCAAATCAATAAAAATGTACACATCCCCTTATAATATACATATTTACCAAACCCCTCCACACGAGCAGAATGCAACACAAGGTCAATGATAAGACAGCAATATAACAAATATAAAGTGCTCAATACGTGAGTAGAGCAAATTTATTATTATAATGGTACACAGTAATAACCTACTCGAGTTTCACCATAAGGATCTTCAGGGTTAAATCCACTGAATTAATCAAGATATTGAGTAATTACAGCTGATTGCATGTGTGTATTTTGTGGCAATGCACACGTGCAATCGGCTGTAATTAATCATTATCTTGATTAATTCAGTGGATTTAACCCTGAAGATCCTTATTGTGAAACTCGAGTAGGTTATTACTGTGTACCATAATAATAATAATAATATATATATATATATATATATATATATATATATAATATATATATATATATATATATATATATATATATATATATATATTATCTCCCAAAAATTGTCGGCAAAAAAGCCATTCCAAACATACCGTGTTTACAACTTATCATATCGTTGTGTAATAAAAGTCACTGAAGAGGAATATTAACCTACTCTAAACAAATCGTAAAATCTAGGAAGTGCGTTTGGTGTAGGGGTTGTGATATCGGCCTGTCAGCTTGGCAGTCCGGTTTCAAATCACGCACAGGGCGGCCTTCCTATCTATAGCTCTGCTGATGAGGCCTAATAGGCCGAAATGTACATACAGAGATTAATTTTTCTCGATTTGTTTAGGCATACATTTAAATAGGCATTCCCGCCTAATTCATTATTAATTAATTAATTTTCAAAATTAGGTACGACTCCAATCAAGCACATATTCTCCCAAAAATTGTCGGCAAAAAAGCCATTCCAAACATACCGTGTTTACAACTTATCATATATATATATATATATATATAAACACAGAGTGATGTTGTTGAAAAGATAAATGCAAAAAATTTAAAACAATTAATAAAGGATAAATAAAGATCAAATAAAGAAAATAAAAGTAAAAAAAATAAAAGGAAAGTAAAAAAAAGAAGGTGTTGAGGTGGGGGGGGTGGATGTGTAAAATAGAATAGTCATTAATCCATCTGTGGGGTGGAGATGATGAAAAGAATTGTTTGGGGGTCTGGAAAACAGAAAGAAGAAACGCATCAAAATTTTGGTAATAAGAAACTGGATGAAAATTGGAAAAACAAAACTGACAGGGAATTACTAATTTCGGAAAAGAAAAAAAAAAAGGTATTAAGAAAAAGGAGGTTTGGCAGGAGATTAGCTTATAGTTGGATTGGTGACATATTTACATGCCAAAATACTGGCAGATTATATGTATATATATATAATATATATATATATATATATATATTAGAGAGAGAGAGAGAGAGAGAGAGAGAGAGAGAGAGCGAAACATGCTGAGACATATGAATGTATCATAGCATAAATCTATATACACATCTTTGCATTTGTTTAGAAAAACATTCATATATATATATATATATATATATATATGAATGAACAGATTTGTGTGTATTTCCCTTCCTCATAACTGGAATAATGTTTGCCTCTCAAACCCTTTTTCATGGGGCCAGGTAGATGATAGGCTGAAGATGCTAAATCTGGTGAATATGGAGGATGCAGTAAAGTTGTCCATCCAAATGAGGCGATTTTCTCCCTTGTTCCGATGCTTGTGTGTGGTCGAGCATTGTCATGCAGAAGAAGGACATTGTTGATTGGCAAGTTGGGTTCTTGCTCTGAGCCTCCTTAGGGTCTCAATGTATAAGTATTGTAAGAATGGTTCAAAGTTATATACTTGATATACATGACTTTGACGAAGGTTAACAGACAAAACATTTAATATAGTACAGCACATGGATATGACGAGATACAAAGTACATAGGTAAAAGGGTACATAAACAAAGAGTACATAAATAAAGATGAAGACACATTCATGAATGGTACAAGATAACATATAAAAGTATAGACATGAGACTAGGGATAGTCCATGCTGTGTGAAGAACTTACAGTAATCTAAGTGGGGCCAAAAGCCCCAACGAGACGGGGGAGACCTTAACTACCCATGTGTCTCGTAGTATCAGGAACAGGAAAAGAGGGAGAAGCCTTTTGAACCAGCCGCTTAAATACTAATTCCCCTAGCGGGCACCAGCAAACTAAACCGGGCAGACAACTCTCCCAAGCAAATACGAAACTAACACTACAGTATATACACACATTATCTATGTAGATTTAAAATTGACCAATGTCATGGATTGAGCAATTTATATTTAATTTATAGTAACGTGGACATGGAGTCAATGGTGTCTGTTTACTTTGTATCCATGCTACACTAACTATATATTTCTATTTAACCCATAGATAGGAGCCTAACCGGTATAGGGAGTAATGCTGATTAAGGGGTACTCTACACTCCCCAGAGATTCAGATTTGGAACTCCATTAGATGCCGTTTAATATCATACCCAGGACACTTAAACCCTCAGCAACTGCCTTCTAGCACATCTATGATAAAAGTATTAGGAGTTGGGACAATCATAAACTCTACATTCCCCATGTAAGATTCAAAGTGGTTATACTTGAATATAAAACTCTGACAAAGGTTGATAAGACAAAAAATTTAATATGGTACAGCACATGGATATGATGAGATACATAGAATATAAGGTGTACATGAACATACATACATACGTAATACAAAGTTATATGTAGAAAGAAAAACATAAAAGCAACAGACATGAGACTAAGAATAGTCCATGCTGTATAGATCACTTACAGTAATGTAAGGGGGGCCAAAGCCCCAACAAGAAGGGGTAGACCGGTATCTAACCCATGTGTCTCGTAGTTTGAGGAACAGGAAAAGAGAGAGAGACATTCAAACCAGCCGCTTAAATATAACCGTCCCCTAGCAGGAACCAGCAAACTAAACGGGCAGACAACTCTCCAGGCAAAATACAAAAGTAACGCCACACCCAGATAATATCGGTAATGGATTTGCTATAAGGGCAATAGGGTTGGGACAATCATATACCGAATTATATATATATATATATATATATATATATATATATACTAGCAAATATATGCACCCTCTGGGTGCAAGTATTTAAGGTTTAATATAATAAAATATCATATTAAATTAGAAAGGCTAATGAAACTGAATAAGAATGCAGATAAAAAGATTTGGAACAGAGGGGGTATGATTGAAAAATAGAACAACTTTGAAACTGACTCTTCCATCATTTTACATTACTCCCGTCTTTCATTGGTAAATTTTCCTAATTTAACTATTTAGTTAAAATAGGAAGTAAATAATAATATTACATTTATTTCTTCTTTTTAATGGAATTCTTTTAAGATTTATTCCTGAGATTTTTGCTCATATTCAATAAGATAAAACCAAACAATTAGAAATCAATAATACTAAGCATATATTTATTAAAATCAAATTTTTAAGATCAATATGCAAATTAGCCTTCCCATTCACACTGTAATCCACTATTTTGTTGTATATATATATAAAATTGCATGCTATTAGTGTGTAGAACAGTCTTAATGATGTTAAACAATTTTATTTATAATTGTGGTTTAAATAAAAATAAAATCATGGGGAATATGACGTAAATAACAAAGGGGATTGTAACTTGTATAGTAATATAGTTTCGGTTACAGACAGACAAAACCACAATCTCCATTATAATAAGATATATATATATCAGTGTCCTGGATGTGATGCTAATCTGCATGTGAGTCTCCCATTCTGACCATTTGGGGAGTGTGAAGTCACCCCTTGATTGCCATTATTCTCATATCCACTTTGAACCAGAATGGTTGTACCTGTTGGGGTCCGATCTATGGGTCAAATGGATCTTTTTTTAAATTATTTCATATTTGCTAGGATTGGTCTGATATAACCCATGCAGGTTGATATGCCATTAAAGAAAGAAAGAAGAAAGAGGAAAACCTGGCATTGCCCAGGATAAAAATATCTTCAAGCGCATTTTGTTAAAAGAACAAGAGATTTGGAAGATTTTTAAGTTCTGTATTTCATAAATGATATATATATATATATATTATATATATATATCAGTGTCCTGGATGTGATGCTAATCTGCATGTGAAGATTCTGTTTTTCCCTAACCTTTTTTGGACAGGTCTGCTTTGAAATATATGTATATATTAGTGTCCTTGATATGACACTAAACTGCATCTGATGGTGAGGCTCCAATTCTGACCATTTGAGAAGTGTGAAGTAACCACTTCATTGGTATTATTTTCATATATACCCTGAACCAGAGTGGTTGTGCCTGTTAGGGTTCAATCTATGGATAAAATACATATTTTTTTAAATTATTCATATTTGATATAACCCATGCAGATTGATATGCAATTAAAGAAAGAAGAAAGGATCCTCCATTGCCCAGGATAAAAAAAAAACAATATCTTAAAACTCTTAACATCCTATACCGCTTCATTCCACCCGGCTGGAAATCTCATTCATTTTCCTAATCCACCCCAAACGATAGCCTTTGTTTAAATGTAATATTAAACATATTTAGAAGTCTTTGAAAGGTCATTTTTAGCCATTTTTTTATATATCTACCCCAAATGATAGCCTTTGTTTAAATGTAAGATTAAACATATTTAGAAGTCTTTGATTTAAGGGAAATAACAGGTAACTTTAGATGCAAAGGTCATTTTTAGCCATTTTTTTTATATCTACCCCAAACGATAGCCTTTGTTTAAATGTAATATCAAAGATATTTAGAAGTTTTTGATTTAAGGGAAATAACAGGTAACTTTAGATGCAAAGGTCATTTTTAGCCATTTTTTTATATCTACCCAAACGATAGCCTTTGTTTAAATGTAATATCAAACATATTTAGAAGTCTTTGATTTAAGGGAAATCACAGGTAACTTTAGATGCAAAGGTCATTTTTAGCCATTTTTTTAATATATATCCTTATAGGAATGCACTGGACTTAGAAAATTCTCATCAGGATGTTAAGAGTTAAAGCATATTTTGTTAAAAAGAACTAGAGATTTTTCTTTAGAACTAGAGATTTTTTCTTTTTATTTCCCTAATCATGCACTTTTTTTTTGGTCCTACTTTGAAATCACACTTCAGAAAGAAAGTTATTGATATTATTGTTGTCAATTTTTATTTCTGCTGAAGTTTGTGTCTAAAGTTTAATCTGATTAAGCAATAAAAAAAAGAACTCACATCTCATATTCTTCATGACATCAAAAAAATAAAGGAAACATTTCCTGCAACTACAATTTTTAGTGGAAATATAATGGACTTTGTATCTGGTTGGCCCAAAATGGGGGGGGGGAGTAAAGAAGGAATCATGTATGGAGGTAGGGACTCTTCATTATAGAAAGAATATTTTTCAAGAACAAATTTTTAAAAAAAAGTACATTTTGATAGATTTCTTGATATAGAGACTAGATGCAGCCACCTATGGGGTATGAAAAAGTTTGGGTGTTTTAAAGTTAAAGGGTAGCTGGATAGTCTGGTTGTGTGTTCTTTGGGTTTTTCAATTTTTACCCCATCTCATTTTTGTGGTCGCACCGAAAAGAAGGAATTTAAAGAACGGAAAAGAAAGAGACAAAGACAGAAGGTGGTTTTATGACTTAGGCTTTATTGACCGGCCATAGTCATCTATGGCTAGGGGATATCCCCCTGGCAATCTGCGCAGGTAGTCTGGTGGGGATTTCAGAATAAAATATGATCTAAGTTAAATCGAAGTCTTGTTTTATTATCTAAAAACTACCAATGACACAGGGCTTCTGATAAAGAGAAATCCCCAATGGAAGACCAGACACAAAGTCCTCAAGACGAAGTCCTCAAGATGAAGTCCAGACGCAAGAAGAGACGCTAGAAGAAGAATAATAGAAGTAAGAAAGTAAGGAAAGAGGTATGCAACTTGATTGTTTGGATATTATGGCATGTCAACCCTTGTTGGGTCATTTTATGCCAAAGGCATTTGGGAAAGTAAAGAAGGGGACAGGTATAAGGGATTAGGGACTCTTTTTCATTAGCTGTGGTACTCATGTGCTGAATTGGCGAGGGCGAGTATTGAACCCAGAGTCTTGTGGTTCTGAGGCAGATGCTCTACTGACTGAGCTAATGACCATTAATAATTTTATTATTTTATAAATTTAAAGATGTATCTGGTTGGACAAAGGAAGGAAAAAGGAAAGGAGACTGGTATGGGGGTAGGGACTATTCTTTAGAAAGAAGATTTTTCAAGATATAAAACAAATAATTTTGATAGATTTATTGATAAAGAGATACAAAAGTACAATGGTGTTTTAGCAGGGGTGTAGTTATTAAAAATATTTCATATATTTCAAAAGAGGGATGGAGTTGAGAGAGAGAGAGAGAGAGAGAGAGAGAGAGAGAGAGAGAGAGAGATGCATTCAGTAAGAAAAAGAGGGGAAAATGCACTCAGCAAGTGTGTGTGTGTGTGTGTGTGTGTGTGTGAGAGAGAGAGAGAGGGAGAGAGATAGACAGACAGACAGACAGACAGAGATAGGGAGAAATGCACTTGGAGAAAGAGAGATGTTCAAAAAATAAGTGAGAGAGTGGTGTGTGAGAGAGAGAGGGGGGGAGAGAGAGGGGGAGAGGGAGAGAGAGGGGGTCTGTGTAATAGAGAGAAAGGGAGATATAAGGATACCAATGAGAAAAGGTATTCATTGGAAATATATCTATTTAAAAGACAGATTAAACAAGGTGTATGAAAGAGAAAGGAAATAAAGTTAGTGTTAGGGTGAGAGAGAGATGAAAGCAGATGGCTGTGAGAGAAAAACTAAACAGAGTGTGTGTAGGAGAGAGAGAGAGAGAGAGAGAGAGAGAGAGAGAGAGAGAGAGAGAGAGAGAGAGAGAGATGAAAAAAGGTGTGAGGGGGACAGACAGACAGACAGACTAAATAAATGTGTGTGTGAGCGAGAGATAAAATAGGGTCAGAGAGAGGGAGATATGAAGCAAGGAGAGAGAGAGAGAGAGAGAGAGAGAGAGAGAGAGAGAGAGAGAGATGAAAAAAGGTGTGAGGGGGACAGACAGACAGACAGACTAAATAAAATGTGTGTGTGAGCGAGAGATAAAATAGGGTCAGAGAGAGGGAGATATGAAGCAAGGAAGAGAGAGAGAGAGAGAGAGAGAGAGAGAGAGAGAGAGAGAGAGAGAGAGAGAGAGAGAGATGAAATTAGGTGAGAGAGAGAGAAGGTGATATGAAACAAGGTGAGAAAGAGACTAAATCAAATGTGTGTGAGAGAGAGGTGAATAAAAAAAGGTGCGTATGTATGTCAGAGAGAGAGAGAGAGAGAGAGAGAGAGAGAGAGAGAGAGAGAGAGAGAGAGAGAGAGAATGCACTCATTGAAGAGAGATGGGTTAAACAACAAAAGAGAGAGCAATACATGAAAAAGAATGATGAGTTAAATTGAGAGAAAGTAAGTGAGAGAGATATGAAACAAGGTGAGAGAGAGACTAAATAAAGTGTGTCTGAGAGATTAGATAAGGATTAGATAAGGTGTGTGTGTGTGTGTGTGAGAGAGAGAGAGAGAGAGAGAGAGAGAGAGAGAGAGAGAGAGAGGGGGGTAGATATGAAAAAGGGAAAGAGAGAGAGAGAGAGAGAGATAAATGCACTCAATAAAAGAGAGATTAGGTTAACCAAAAAGAGAGAGCAATACGCTTAGAGAAAGAAAGAATGAGTTAAATTGAGAGAGAGAGGGGGGGAGAGTGTGTGTGTGTGGAAGAGAGAGAGAGTGAATGTGTTTGTGATAGAGAGAAACAGAGATACAATGAGAGCAATGAGAAAAAGGTATTCATCGGAAATATGTCATATTGGAATTCTTTTGCACATCATATGCGGTCATGGACTTCAGATTAGGAAGATCTGTCCGTGGCTACTTACTGGAACATTTTCTGACAACGACCGCTACATTTATTAAGGATTCAGCGATGATGTATGCAAAAGAGTGTCAATGGATGGCAGCAGATATATATCTGCTGAAGACTGGTCAGGGTGCTGGAGAGTGGAAACGAGTCAGGGATGGGCAGATTGGGGGTAGAGCCTGGGTGGGTCAGAGATGGGGATCACATGCCCAGCTCAATGTCATAGAGGTAAGCAAGAGAGACACATATACATGGAGATTCACATACACTGGCTTTGGCCAGTTAGCACCCCCTAATCCCCCCCTCTCAATCCCCAACCTAAAATCCCCACCCACCCAACTCTGTCGAATGATCCCTTTGCCTACGCCACCTCACCGCCTTCATAGCTACAAATAAAACTTTTCTTTAGTCTGTTTTTCTTCCTTCTTTGGAATAGACCAATTCGGTGGTGCTCTCCCACACCCCCAGGCCACCATCTACTGTCCACATGTTTCTGTTCCGGTGCTCCCTACCCGTTCTCGAAGACCCTGCTTTTTTCTGTTTCCTCCCCTCCCTCACATTCACTTACAAGATGTCTCTTCCCCACCCCCGGGGCCCCATCTACACAATGTTGAAAATAAAGAATGACTACAGCCTCACTGATTTTTCCACTTATAGGTTTCTCCTCGCTTCGTTTCTAGTTTTCTCCCTAACCCCCACGTGCGCATTCTCTTTTAGATCGCTTACCTCTGTTTTATCACATTTTCATTCTATAACTTTTTATTTTTATTTTCATTTTTTTTTTTTTTGCGGAGAGGGGTGAGATTTTATTTTTTTTAAAAGTCTTTTATTATCTATTTATCTTTTTTTTTTTTTTTTTTAAATCTCGCTTTTTTATTCGTTGTCCTTGCCTACACTCTGCCATCTTTTCTTCTCCTTCTACACACGCCTTCTTCCGGTCTATTGTTCCCTGTCCGTTTGTTTAAACCCCCAAGAAA
>CM042161.1:64746002-64883502 GCA_023376005.1 Doryteuthis pealeii | reverse complement strand
TTAAAAATTTTGGTAATTTTCAGATGCTGTCGTCCTGCCCTAAAATACACTTGTTAGCACCTGCTGTAAAAGTGACCCGTGCTAGTTATGAATTATAACAATGTCTTTATTAAAGTCTAGCCAAGTTAGATTTGCAGAAAAACTGCCCATATTATTAATGTATTTAAAATATGTTATATATCTCTAAGAAATACATATTTATATAATATATGTCATAATAATTTTCATAATGATTTTAACAAAACTGGGTTTGATAAATAATTATTTGCTCTTACTGATTACTAATACTATCATGTTATTCTGATACATATTTAAAGCAATCTTATATATAATCTTATATAGAAATCAATTAAAATAGCATTAGAATAAGTGTAATTTTTTTTTTCTCATTTAGTTTCATTAGTCTTTCTAATTTAATATATTTCATTACATTAAAACTTAAATACTTACACCTGGAGGGTGCATATTCTTGCTTGTTTAGATAAAATATATAAAGTAAGTAAAGTCGCCAGAGTGGCCTATTGTCAGTAGCAGCCGAACAGTGAGGGAATCTATCCACTTTTCACTAGTGCTAGACCAGGGAGATTGTTTTTGTAACTGAGGTGAAGTGCCACACCTATCATCAGCTCCCCATTTGAGAGTAGATGGGACCCAAATAGGTACTACCACTCTGGGTTGGAGTAAACCAGGGAGTAATAGAACTTCACACTCTCCAGAACTCCAGAATTGGAACCTCACCACTAGATACTATTTAATGTGATATCCAGGAATTAAGACCCTCAGCCAACGCTTTCTAGCACATATGATAAAAAGGGTTGGAAGTTTGCCATAAGAGCAATATGGTCGGAGCAATCATATAAGTGCAACGGCTTGATGTGACAAGTGGACTTATTTGGGGAGCGGGGCAGGGGGGGGAGTTGCTCTCATTTTGAAATGTCATCTTTTTTTTACTTACCTATTTCTGAAAAATTATGCACCAACTTTCTTGTCTGTTCTCGACTATTGATCTATTTCAAACGCATAAAATTTTTACGATCAATTTGACCCCTTAAACAAGATAAAAATATCCAATCAAATGTTTCTCTAAACATCGTATTTTATATATTACAGCGGCCATCATTTTTAGTATTTTACCTAATTTTTTTGGTTTTGTTTTGTTGATTTTGGTGAGTTTGTCTCGTCTTTATGAAAAGAAGAAGAAAAAAAATTCCTAATAGAAATGTTTATTCTTATAATTTATGATAATCTGGAAAAAAGGAAAAAAAAAAAAAGATAAAGAAAAAAGATAAAGAAAAAGAAAAGAAAAAGATAATTGAATTTTTGGATGTGGAAATGAATCCAGGACATTACTCACTTGGTCCAAAACAAAGTCACAATCCAAACATTAAGTATTTCAATTTTATTCATTTATTTATTTTATATTCATTTTTGATTTTTCTTCATTTCATTCTTCAGGTTTTTCTTTTTTTCCCTTTTCTAGGCAATTATAATCGCAACAAAACTACGACTAAACATTCACAAAAATCCAATTAGAAAATAAAGAAAAAAAAAAAAGAAGTGATATTCCTGGACATCCTGATTAAATGACATCAAATATAGAACTAATTTATGACTCATCAACATATACATGGGTCAAGAAGACTAAGATTTTGATATTTATATAATGTTCAGTTTTATTTCAAATGTTAATCTTAATTGGTCAGTAACCAAGTGATAATGAGAGATCAGTTCTGGCACATCAACACCTACATGCAGGGGACTTACCATAATACAAATATAAACTAATTTATGACTCATCAACATATACATGGGTCAAGAAGACTAAGATTTGATATTTATATAATGTTCAGTTTTATTTCAAATGTTAATCTTAATTGGTCAGTAACCAAGTGATAATGAGAGATCAGTTCTGGCACATCAACACCTACATGCAGGGGACTTACCATAATACAATGGTTTGAAAGTATTTGCTATTAGGAGGGGGTGATCAAAAAGTATCAAGACTGAATCTTTCAATTTTATTTTATCAAATTTTAAAACTTAAATAATAATAAAGGAATTATATATATAATTAAGTAAGTTGTCAGGGTGGCCCAATGTTGGTATCAGCTAATCAGCGAGGGAGTCTATCCCCCTTTCACTAGCACTAGACCAAGGAGATTGTTTTGGCATCTGAGGCACGTGCCACACCTACCATCAGCTCCTTACTTTACTGCACAGATCCCTGTGCTACTCATATGCTGAGTTGGTGAGGGCTGGTATCAAACTAGGAAACTTGTGGTTTCTAGCCGAATGCTCTACCGACTGAGCTAACCCAGCCCTAGTGATAATATCAATAATAATAAATAATAATAATCAATAATAAAATATAATAATATCTATAATAGCAAGTAGACTGTTCGAAGACTATTATTGTCATAGTTATTGTAGGTACTACTACCCCTATCATGATAATTAATATAATTATTATTATTATTTATTATCATTATTATTATTATTATTATAAACTCT
The DNA here is from genome assembly GCA_023376005.1 of Doryteuthis pealeii. Classification (NCBI taxonomy): domain Eukaryota; kingdom Metazoa; phylum Mollusca; class Cephalopoda; order Myopsida; family Loliginidae; genus Doryteuthis; species Doryteuthis pealeii. The sequence continues at coordinate 64,880,991 of CM042161.1, read as the reverse complement.
TTAAATGATAAAGATAGAACAAAGAGCTCATGAATAAATGGTAGAAATAAATGTTAAAAATTTAGACGCCACAACTATGAAGGAATTAAGTAACTTCTAAATACGTAAAACATATATGAAAAAAAAAAAATAAATAAAATAATATATATATATATATATATATACATGTGTGTGTGTGTGAAATATATATATATATATATATATATATATATATAATATATATATATACATGTGTGTGTGTGTGTGTGAAAAATTTATGAAATTACTTATGTTTTGAAAGTAGAGTATACGAGATTTAAAAAAAAAGATTTAAAAAATGTTCCATAAGTTAAGGCAATCACTGGAACTAAAAAAAAAAAAGAAGAAATAAAAAAAGCCAAAAAAGCCAAATACATTTTAGGAGTTAATGAATGGAGAGAGGAAAAAACATTCTGGAAACTGAATATGGATTAACAAAATCCATGAATGGATGTCAAACAAACATTTTTTGATTTATGACTTGAAGAAAAAGAAGAAGAAAATGACGACCAAAGGATTAGTGCTTCAGACTGCTTTTTTTTGGGGGGGGGGGCAAGGAAAATTAATCATCTCAAAAAACTTAACACAAAAGAATAACTTCAAATGGATAACACTGACTTAAGTTTAATTTACTGAAAAAGAGCAAAATAATTAGGAAAAGAAAATTTAATTGGCACAATTTAAAAAGAAAAAGATTTCAATGTCACCAACCTAATAATATATAATATATATATATATATATATATATATATATATATTTTAAACCTTTTTTTCAAACTCATTTTTTTTTTTTGCAATACTCCACTTTGGCCTTATCTTGGGCTAGACGGGTGGTCGGAGAGGCCCCTCCGATCAATCGGCTGGGCATGTCAAGCCCTAGCACCTATATGATTTTCCCAACCCTATTGCCCTTATGGCAAGCCCCAACCCCTTTCTATAATATGGGTGCTAGAAGGCGGTGACTGAGGGTCTACATGTCCTGGGAATGACGTTAAACTCTATCTGATGGTGAGGTTCCAGTTTTGGAGGTTTGGGGAATATGGAGCACCCCTTCATCACCATTGCTCTCTGGTCCACTCTGACCCGAAGTGGTAGTACCTGTTAGGGTCCCATCTATGGGTTAAATAGAAAAATATGAGTTGATAAACAAAATTGTATTATCCATTAAGAATTGATTTATTTCAAAACTTTATCGGCATTAAATGACCCACCGAGGTTGATATGCCGTAAAACCAAACCAAACCAAAACTCATTTTTTATTTAATCCATAGATAAGACCTTAACAGGTCCTATCACTCAGAGTCAAAGTGAACCTGGGAGTAATGGCGATGAAGATATACTCCACACACGCCAGAGCTCCAGAATTAGAACTTCACCATTAGATACAGTTTAACATTATACCCAGGACACTGAGACCTTCAGCCACTACCTTTTAACACATATATGATAAAAAGAGTCAGGGGTTTCCATAAAGGCAATAGGGTTGGGAAAATTACATAGGTGCTAGGGCTTGGCATGACCAGCCGATTGATTAGAGGGGGCCTCTAATCTGTCTAGCCTAAATAAGGGTTAAAGTGGAGTGTTGCATGTCATGGACTGTTCAGCCACCAGGATTCTATCCTTAAGCATCATGGGTCACTATCCATGGCCAACAGGCAGCCCATTTAGTTGGGGGGGGATCTTACCCTCAGAGGTATAGTTGCCATATTCTACTTCCCCAGGCGACATGGTGGTATTTCTTTTGGTGATTCCATAATTTTTTCTTCAAAATTTAGAGATTCCATGATTTCTTCCTCAACTTTATGTTGAAAAATATCTCTATTATTAATCAAAATAAATTATTCTAATTAATTTGAGCCATGTTCAATGAAGCCAGAATTTTTTTGTGATTAAATAATTTTCTCTTAAATTTTGTGCTTATTTTTAATCCATGAAAAATAAACATTGGAGAAGAATTCTTTATATCTAGCCAACCACTCCCCCATGAATATTGCTAATCAGTTACTTACTGCTGTCACTCTCATAGAAGGTGTTCAGACAAGTTCCCAGTCCTAATCAGGGCTGTGGAGTTGGAGTAGTTTACCATGGAGCAATTAAGGGGTCACTGGAGTCAGAGTTGGGGATGTTAAAGCTTTACTGACTCCAGTTCCTTTAAAGAAATTCATCTCAACTTCTTTTTTAAAGTTGCCTTATTTTTTGTAGTTAATTTCTATTTGCAAAACTATATATACAAAAAAAATCTCACATTATAGAATTTTTATCTTTGTTATGTCTTTTACATCCAGTAAAAAGATTATTAGTATTATTTGGATTATTCGGACTGTTGACCTCATCTTCAGTGAACCTGGAAGTTCAGAAATTAAAAATATATACATTAGATTTTATTTCATATTCCACTAACATCTATCCAGTAGACTATGGTAAAACTATTATGCCCCTGAATTCACAGTCGAGCAAAAATTCTTCTAAAGAAAATGGCTGACTTTCTTATTGTGATCATGTCATAAGTTTTTCATTACCAATGACAGACATATGCAGCCATGTTTGTTGTGGTAGGCTGTCAATTTTTTCTTGTCCAACCCTTTCAAAAAGAAAAAAAAAATTCATTCCTCTTAAGGAATTAATTAAATAATTATCTAACAATAGAATTTTGGATTCTTTGTGCCAGGAATTTTATAATGAATTTTCTTATCAATGTTTCAGGGCGGGTGGGGTGTAGTGGGGGTGGAGAATATATGAAAAATGGTGGAAATGTAATATTAGCCATATAAAACAATTGCAACAAGTAGAAATAGAAATAACGTCAAATTATGGATTCCTACTTCTTACTTATGTGTGTGTGTGTGTGTGTGTGCATGTGCGTGCGTGTGCATGCGTACGTGTGCGTGTGTGTGTGCGCGTGCGTGTGTGTGTGCATGTGTGTGTGTGTGTGTCTATAAGTGATTTCCATTTTGGTATTTGGTTATTTCTGTTTATTTCATCTATCTGCATATCTGATACATGTCTGGGTATCTTAAGATCCTCTTTAAGGCATTACATTTTTGGTTATATATATATATATATATATATATATATATATTCACTTACATATATATATAAATATATATATATATATATTCACTTATGTATATATATATATATATATATATATATATAGACTTATGTGAGTATGTGTATACATATATATGTAAGATTTATGTGTATGTATATATATATATACACTTATATGTGTGTATATATATATATTTATATATATATATACACACCCACTTATGTGTGTATACTATATATATATATATATATATATATATATATTCACCTGTTTGTGTGCATGCATATATATATATATATATATATATATATATATATATATATATATATATTCTCCTATATAAGTGTATGTGTGTATGTGTGTATGTATGTGTGTGTTTGTGTGTGTGTGTGTGTGTGTATCATATATTATTTTCTATAAGTAAGTAAACCACTGCACCCAATACTTTTTCTTTACTGGAGAGTGAGTTTTAAAGAAAACCCCTTTAAAGGCCACCAAAACTCGATGGAAAGTTACTTCTTATCTATAGAATTTTCTGATCTTATTGATAAAGTGAGAATTTTTCCAAGCTATAGCTTATTAGTAGAATTAACTGGCTGAAAAGTGTTAGATCATAGTCATTTTCTTATACTTTTTGTTTTTGTTGGGTATCAGTTTATCAAATACCGATCTCATCTTCATCGCCAATCTGTTATATCATAAACGTAAGTAAAGTAAAGTCGACGGGGCGGCCTATAGTTGGTATCAGCTAGTCAGCGAAGGAGTCTATCTCCTTTTCAATAGCGCTAGACCAAGGAGATTGTTTTTTAGCATCTGAGGTTGAGCGCCACACTACCATCAGCTCCTTACTTTACCGCACAGATCCCTGTGCTACTCATACGCTGAGTTGGCGAGGACCGGTATTGAACTAGGAACCTTGTGGTTTCTAGCCGAACGCTCTACCGACTGAGCTAACCCAGCCCCTTATATCATAGTCCAACAATAAGTAAGGAATAAACTAAGGAGACAATATTAGAAGTCAACTATAAGTATCTGTTATTTGGTTCAAAATAGATACACTATTTATAGTCTTTTCAGACTAGTCGATTGTATGAGAGAGAGGTGTTCTTATCACCCCACAACAAAAAAGGAAAAGGGAGGAAAAGGGAGTCTCAGACAATGATTGTCTTGAAATTACAGATTGTATCAATCACGTGCTGAACATAATGTTATATATAAGTTATTAAAAAATGTATCTGAAGAAGACAGTAGAATTGACTGTCCGAAAAGGAAAAGGGTGTAAGAAAGGTTCAAGGTTATATACTTGATATACAAAACTCCGACGAAGGTTAACAGGCAAAACATTTAATATAGTACAGCACATGGATATGACGAGATACAAAGTACATAGGTAAAAGGGTACATAAACAAAGAGTACATAAATAAAGATGAAGACACATTCATGAATGGTACAAGATATACAAAAAGTACAGACATGAGACTAGGGATAGTCCATGCTGTGAATAACTTACAGTAATGTAAGTGGAGCCAAAAGCCCCAATGAGAAGGGATAGACCGTGTCTAGCCCATGTGTCTCGTGGTTACTGGAACAGGAAAAGAGCCGAAAAGGTTTGAACCCGGCGCTTAAATACTATAGCCCCCTAGCGGGCACCAGCAAACTAAACCGGGCAGACAACTCTCCCAGGCAAATACGAAACTAATGCTACAAGGGAAAAAAAAGTCTCAAACAATCATTGTCTTGAAATTATAGATAAAAACATTAGCACAAGGGCACTCAAAAGAATTGCCTATTTTTGGCATTTTTATCTTTCTAATAAATATGGTTGGCAAAAACTTGGCATGAGACAAAAATTATCTGAAGAAGGCAGTAGAATTAACAGGCTGAAAGGAAAAGGGAAAAAAGTCTCAAATATCATTGTCTTGAAATACAGATAAAAACATTAGCACAAGGGCACTCAAAAGAATTGCCTATTGTTGGGCATTTTTATCTTTCTAATAAATATGGTTGGCAACAAACTTGGCATGAGAAAAAATATATCTGAGAAGGCAGTAGAAATTAACAGGCTGAAAGGAAAAGGAAAAAGTCTCAAATAATCATGAAATACAGATAAAAACATTAGCACAAGGGGCACTCAAAAGAATTGCCTATTGTTGGGCAATTTTATCTTTCTAATAAATATGGTTGGCAACAAACCATGAGACAAAAATATATCTGAAGGCAGTAGAATAACAGACTGAAAATGAAAAGGGAAAAAAGTCTCAAATAATCATTGTCTTGAAATTACAGATAAAAACATTAGCACAAGGGGCACTCAAAAGAATTGCCTATTTTGGGCTAATAAATATGGTTGGACTTGGCATAGACAAAAATATATCTGAAGAAGGCAGTAGAATTAACAGACTGAAAATGAAAAGGGAAAAAGTCTCGTCTTGAAATTACAGATAAAAACATTAGCACAAGGCACTCAAAAGAATTGCCTATTTTGGGCTTTCTAATAAATATGGTTGGCAACAAACTTGCATGAGACAAAAATATATCTGAAGAAGGCAGTAGAATTAACAGACTGAAAATAAAAGTCTCAAATAATCATTGTCTTGAAATTACAGATAAAACATTAGCACGGCACTCAAAAGAATGCCTAGCAATTTTTATCTTTCTAATAAATATGGTTGGACTTGGCATGAGACAAAAATATTCTGAAGAAGGCAGTAGAATTAACAGACTGAAAATGAAAAGGAAAAAGTCTCAAATAATCATTGTCAATTACAGATAAAAACATTAGCACAAGAGGCACTCAAAAGAATTGCCTATTGTTGGGCAATTTTTATCTTTCTAATAAATATGGTTGGCAACAAACTTGGCATGAGACAAAAATGTATCTGAAAGGCAGTAGAATTAACAGGCTGAAAGGAAAAGGGAAAAAGTCTCAAATAATCATTGTCTTGAAATTACAGATAAAAACATTAGCAAGAGCACTCAAAGAATTGCCTATTTTTGGGCAATTTTATCTTTCTAATAAATATGGTTGGCAACAAACTTGGCATGAGACAAAAATATATCTGAAGAAGGCAGTCTGAAAATGAAAAGGGAAAAAAGTCTCAAATAATCATTGTCTTGAATTACAGATAAAAACATTAGCACAAGGGCACTCAAAGAATTGCCTATTTTGGGCAATTTTTAAACAAACTTGGCATGAGAAAAAATGCAGGCAAGGGAAAAAAAGTCTCAAATAATCATTGTCTTGAAATACAGATAAAACATTAGCACAAGAGGCACTCAAAAGAATTGCTATTTTTGGGCAATTTTTATCTTTCTAATAAATATGGTTGGCAACAAACTTGGCATGAGACAAAAATATATCTTAGAATTAACAGACTTGAAAAGGGAAAAAAGTCTCAAATAATCATTGTCAATTACAGATAAAAACATTAGGAGGCACTCAAAAGAACTATTGTTGGGCAATTTTTAGGCAACAAACTTGGCATGAGACAAAAATGTATCTAGAATTAACAGCTGAAAAGGAAAGGGAAAAAAGTCTCAAAAATCATTGTCTGAAATTACAGATAAAAACATTAGCACAAGGGGCACTCAAAAGAATTGCCTATTGTTGGGCAATTTTTATCTTTCTAATAAATATGGTTGGCAACAAACTTGCATGAGACAAAAATTATCTGAAGAAGCAGTAGAATTAACGGCTGAAAAGGAAAAGGGAAAAAAAAAAAGTCTCAAACAATAATTTTGAAATTACAGATAAAAAACAAAAAACTTGAAAATATAACATCAGTAATCAAACAATCTCATCTTATGACAACTAGTCCAATGCTCTGAGCGCTATTGTATCATTCATGTGCTGGACATAACGTTATATATAAGTTTTTAAAAAATTGTAGAAGAAGAATGATGTCCGAGTTTGGTGGGGGTGGGGTAGCGAAATTCTATTTGGCTTAACAGATGCGGAGTGAATGACCAGCAGTGCGTAGAGGCCAACAGATCTGGTTTGTCATCAGCCGAATTGACAGTTGCTTACAGACAAGGTTCACCTCGATCATATAAAAGGTTGAGGTGTGGGTGAGGGGACGCATCAGTCGAGAGAGAAAGAGAGTGAGAGTGAGTGATGGTCATGCTGAGGTTTCATCAACAGTTGGTACATAGCCAAGAATTGAAACAATTGAAAAAGATTAGAAAAATGTCAAAAATAACTGCCACAGCTCCATGAAATATGAGCTCTCTCTCTCTCTCTCTCTCTCTCTCTCTCACTCTCTCTCTCTCTCTCTCCCTCCCCTCTCTCTCTTTCTCTCTCCTCCTATCTCTCTCTCTATCTCTCTCTCAATCTCTGTCTCTTGTCAATCTGCTGATATACTTTACTCTTTCTCCCTTTTCCAATCTCCTCTCCCTATCTCTCTCTCTCTCTCTCTCTCTTTTCTCTCTCCCTTTCTCTCTCTTTCTCTTGTCCATATCCCAATATAATTTACTCTTTCTTCCTTTTCCAATCTCTCTCTCTCTCTCTCTCTCTCTCTCTCTCTCTCTCTCTCTCTCTCTCTCTCTTCTCTCTCTCCTCTATCTGTCTCTTTCTCTTGTCCATCTCCTGATATACTTTACTCTTTCTCCCTTTTCCAATCTCTCTCTCTCTCTCTCTCTCTCTCTCTCTATCTCTCTCTCCCTCTCTCTCCCTCTTCCTCTCTTTCTCTTGTCCATCCCAATATACTTTACTCTTTCTTCCTTTTCCAATCTCTCTCTCTCTTTCTCTCTCTCTCTCTCTCTCTCATCTTCCAATATACTCAACTCTTTTTCCCATTTCATACCTCTCTCTCCCTCTATTCTATTTCTCTCTCCCTCCCCCCTTTCTCTCTCATCCATCTCCCAATATACTTTACTCTTTCTCCCTTTCCAATCTCCTTCTCTCTCTCTTTCTATTTCTCTCTTTCCCTCTCCCCCTCTCTCTCTCTTGTCCATCTCCCAATATTCTTAATCTTTCTTCCTTTTCCAATCTCTCTCTCTCTCTCTTTCTTTCTCTCTATTTCTCTCTCTTCCCCCTTTCTCTATCTTGCCCATCTCCCGATATACTTTACTCTTTCTTCCTTTTTCAATCTCTCTGTTTATTTCTCGCTCTCCTTCTCTCTCTCTCTCTCCCCCCTCTCGCTCCATCTTTCAATATACTTTACTCTTTCTCCCTTTTACAAATCTCTCTTTCTCACACACACACACGCTCTCTCTCTCTCTCTCCTCTCTCTCTCTCTCTCTCTTTGAGAAAATAAAAGAGAGTGATGAAAAAGGGAATGAAACTGACAGAGCAAGAGAAGTGAAAAAAGAGAGACCTTGGTTGAGATTATATATATATATATATATATATATATATATAAGAGAAAGAAGAGAGAGAGAGAGAGAGAAGAGAGAGTGCCAGACATACTCGACTGTCACTTTTTCTATCTCTCTCATTTTTTCTCAAGCAAACTCTTTTTCACATCTCTCTCTCTCTCTCTCTCTCTCTCTCTCTTTCAGCTTCCCCCTCCCTTAATAACTCTCTTCTACTTTCTCTCATAACAAAATCATCTGAACCTGGCAGGGGAGGGGGAAGGAGGAGATATAGTTTTCAAATGTGAAGGCTGAAGAGAGACAAACAGATGAATAGAAAGGAAGAAAGATCGACAAAAACAATGACAATAATAATAACAAAAAACAAAACAAAAAAAACGAAGAAAAAAAAGAAAAAAAAACAAGGTTCAAATCTCGTGATATTGTAACGACAGATCTATTATTGACTCTGGCTGTTGACGTATATCTGGATAGAAGCCCAAGACAGATTCATTAACCCCCAAAATAATGGAACACTTGGACAGATATTTATTTCTTGTGACCATCTTTAAATCTGTCTCTCTCTCCCTCTACCCCCCACCCCCACCACACTAACCATTTTTTTTTCTTTTTTAGATTTGATGATCACATACAAGATTATTATCATCGATCAATTTAATTGAGACCTGCTGATTTTACATCAACTATACAAGTTCTCTATTGTTTTTCATAGTCGTACCAACCATTATTAGTAAGAGTAAGCTTTGTGCAACCATAAGTTTTTAGATCTGTAAAGTAAAATAGATTTAGATTTATATGAATGTGGTTCAGAAAGTTCAAAGCCACACCAAGAAAGAAGAGCTGTTTTTTTTTTATAAAACTAGAAAAATTATCAATTGATAACAGATACAAATAGATACAAATTGATAATATAATACAATATATTATAGATTCAATTGATAATATAATGTTTTGTGGTTTAAAAAACTTCTAAGCTTCACAAAGAAAGAAGAACCATTTTTTAAAACTAGAAAATTATCAATTGATGATAGATATGAATAGATATGAATAGATAAGAATTGATACAAATAGTTATGAATAGATACAAATTGATAATATAATGTTTTGTGGTTCACAAAGTTCTAAGCCTAACCAAGAAAGAAGAGACAGTTTTTATAAAACTAGAAGAATTGATTCAGATTTCAGTTTGAATTTCTATGCTGGTGAGGCCCATACAGACACTGGATGCCATCTAGAGGACTTACAGAGTCAGTTTCTTGCCTATGATATCTTCAGATCTTGGTCAGAAGATTGCATAGGCGAGAAACTGCCAGTAACCAGTATATATATATGTATATATATATATATATTATTATGGACTCTCTCGTCGATTTTGACACATGTGGGTTCACACAATAATTTGTCTATAGTGGTGAAGGCTTGTGTTGGACCATCCGCACTTTTTGGCACAGTCGATAGGAAAGAATTGGTGCACAAGGAATGCCACAAACCCAATCAACGACTGAACTCAGGAATTTTGAATTCAGAGTTTTCCCTCTCCTAGACTGGTTACCTACCCAAGGTTAAAGAGCCCAGTCTGCCCTACTATTTTACCCATAGCTGGAGGGAGAATACATGGATTCATACCTTTCCCAAGGGTATTAGCGCTATGTGAAATGCAAACAGCCTTGTCTGAGATTTGAACTATATGTATGTATATATATATATATATATATATATATATATGAGTATATGAAAACAACACAATATGCTGTTAAAGTGAAAAGATTTTATATCATATTCATAGCTAATATTGAACAATATTTCGATTTATAAAAATCATCTTCGGAGCTTGTTTATACTGCAGACTTATCAATAGCAGAGACAAAAATTTTTGTCTCCGCTATTGATAAATCTGGAGTATAAACAAGCTCTGACGATAGTCTTTTATCTATACTCATACCGTCGGATTCATTTCCTTTCTCTTAACTTATATATATATATATATATATATATATATGTATATATATATATATATATATACAGGAGTCATTCTAAAAGTTCTAAAAAAGAACCACTTCTTATAAAGTGAGAAAATTTAATTCAGATTTCTGAATCTAAAGTTGATGGTGTTGGAATATATTGTGAGGTGTTGCTTCCAGGATTTGTTCAAAACAGCATGGAGCATCCTTGTGCAGTTTCCATCTAGCTTTTTCTCCAAGCATTTTGTTAAAATCCCAATGGTGCAACCATACAGCCTGGATCCCCTTGATTCTCTCAATATCCATCCTCATTGGTCATTGCTATGGGCAAGTCCTCTAGACAGCATCCAGTATCTGCACAGATATCAATCACTCAATCAATATAATTTTTACATCAATAACATCATTCTCCTGCGCCAATATTTACAGTAAATAAAAACAAAGCTTATTATCATAATTGTTAAACAGTTAGTCCCTCGTTTGCCTCTTCTTTCACTTTGTTTTTGTGTCAGGCTTTCTTTTGTAATAACATTCGTGCGGTCGACCTCTTTATCGACCCCACGACACCCTCATTGGGTATATACATGGAGAGTGATAGAGTCTTTGGATAATAGAGAGAGAGAGAGAGACACAAATAGATAGAGTTGTGACTTACTTGTTCTTCATTCTTTTCTACGTCTAGTCACCATGTTTACGTTTCCTTCTTCTTCTTTTTCTATTTCGGCTATGATCATCTAGTGGTTGTTTCATCTTGTATCTTCTTGTCTTCTTCTAACTAAGGGCTTCTTTTGGAGCTAGCTCTTTTAAAGTCATGCAAGCAATCAACAAGGCTTTATTTTGCTCTTATCAAAGCTTTATTTCTGTATTGCCCTTTTTCACCGCGCGGAAGTTCAACCTCAATAGAACACGTCTGTTCTGCTTGCCATTTAGGTTGCAACTGATTACCTAACAAGTCAAATCATGCGACGTGTGAGATTCCTGCTTTTACCAATGGTCTGGTATTTTTCCACGGAAATCTGCCCGCCTATGTTCTGATTTGAAGGTCAATGGCCCCTAATTCTACAATAATCTAGATTATGCAACAATAGGAGAATATCACTTAAAAGTTTGTCCTTACCTCTATAGCAGTGCCCAGTATCACTTGCTAATCTTTGTTCAGTGGTTTGTGAGATGGGAGGCAATGGAACCTACAGGTGCTGTTTTGTGGGGTTTTGCTTCCAGGATTTGTTCAAAACAGCATACAGCATCTTTGTGCAGTTTCCATCTAGCTTTTTCTCCAAGCATTTTGTTAAAATCCCAATGGTGCAACCATACAGCCTGGATCCCCTTGATTCTCTCACTATCCATCCCCATTGGTCATTGCTCTGGGTAAGTCCTCTAGACAGCATCCAGTATCTGCACATAGCTGAGGGATTTAAGTTTTTGCTGATCAGCCAGCATTGGTGTGTCCATGTGTAGGAGTCCATAGGTGAACATTGCTTATAAGTTTGTTCTTAGTTCTCCAGTAGTGTCCATTATATCCTGCAAGTCCTCTAGACAGCATCCAGTGTCTGCACAGAGCTGAGGAATGTAAGTTTTGCAGTATCTCTTGTTCATCTAACTTGGATGGTTTATGAGATGGGAGGTAAGTGGCTGTACAGTTACTGTTTTGTGGTGCTGCTTCCAGCAGTGTCCAGCATATCTTGTTCATCTTACTTGGGTACTTTGTGAGATGGGAGGTAAGTGGCTGTACAGCTGATGTTTTGTAAGTAGCTGCTTCAGCAGATTATTGGGATGCATAATACTGACTTGTCCTGTATACAAACTAAAAACTAGCTCAACTGGTGTGGCTGACAATGGATGTTACAGCTTTTTCTTAATACTTCTGACTGATTAGTAAAGACGATCCTGAACTTAAAACTTTTTGAACAATCCTCATATGCTTCTTTCATAATAAGTAGTAAGTAAAGATCCAAGGGTCCAGTTTAGCTCAGTTGGAAGAGCACCCGCCAAGGAATTGATAAGATCCTGGTTCGATAACGGTCCCTGCCAATTCCGCGCATGAGTAGCACAAATTGGGTAATCTGGTCTGTGTGGTAAAGTGGGGAAATAACGGTAGGTGTGGAGCTACACCTCAGTAAAAATAATCACCCTGGTTCCTAGTGTTAGCAAAAGGGAGATAGACTTCTTCACTTAGCAGAGTTTGGCACAAGACAATGAGTGAGAGAGCATCTGGTGTAAAAAAAAAACAAAAAACATTTCACTAGTAAATTGTTCTGTGAAACAGACTTACAGACTTACTAACCATCAAACTGTGGGAGTCATCTTTGAACATGAGAGAGAGAGAGAGAGAGAGAGAGAGAGAGAGAGAGAGAGAGAGAGAGAGAGAGAGTTAAATAAAGATTATGTATACTTTTTACATATTGAAATATTTGCAATAGCTCTTAAGTAAACCTATCAAACATTGTAATAATTAAATTATCATACTGTGGTATATCCACAGGTCTTGCTTATATATATATATATATATATATATATATATAAATAATTATTATTATTGATAATAAGCTTAGTAGTGTTTGGTACAAGACAATGAGTGAGAGAGCATCTGGTGTGAAAAAACCCATTTCGCTAGTAAATTGGTCTGTGAGACAGACTTACTAACCATAAAGCTGTGGGTGTCATCTTTGCATATTTCACCCCCTCCTGTCTTCAGGATGCAAATGTGAAGCTTTCTTCTGTGAAGTCCATTGTCCCAACCAAACAGCATTTATTCAACTCAGTGACCCTTGTTCTTCTAAAAAGTTTGATGACAGAATGCAAAACAGTCAAATCCCATTGGCCAAGTCAAACAGTTCAAATGTCTACAAACATCCTAGAAACTTTTATTTTTCGTTTTTTTGCAATGATGATTATTTTAGTGATGCTTTGTTGTCTTCTAGTATGTTTCTTTATCTTATGCATGAGAAGAGAAGTGCGTATTCCTTTCCTTCCTGAAATGCATGCAAGTGCTGACTGACAGAACACTGTCTAGCCAACCAGCAGTCCAAGTTTGACTTGACAGTAAAAGCATCTTTTCAAGTGTGAAGTCAAAAAAAAAAAAAAGAAGCTGTGGGTGAGGCAGGGGACATCATTGGGTGAGATCTGCTGTCCTGGGTTCCTGACTGTCATGTTTTGTCAGTTTTTTTTTTTGTTGTTTTTTTTTTACACAATATTAGCTTTTTTTCTTGGGGAAAAAATTGTATTAAAGTATCACATCTTTTTCTTTTTCCTTTTTGCTATATCTTTTTTTTACCATCCCTCATATCAGAAATATCTTATTTAAAACTGTAGATATCATTATTGGATTTCCTGTAACATAATACACACTTCCTAACCAAATTTCCTTTCAGAATCCCCTCTGTAAACTATCGAACAAATTCTTTTTGTATTGTTAATTAACATTAGACCATTTTTTCTGTATAATCCATTTTATCTCAAAATCTCTTGTTCTCCGAGGATTTCAAGGACTACGATGGATTCTCTGTTACAAGTACACTCTTGTTCTACCGAGGATTTCAAGGACTATAACTGGGTATATATAGATAGAGAGAGAGAGAGAGAGAGAGAGAGAGAGAGAGAGAGAGAGAAATCAGACAGAGAGAGAGACAGAAAGTTAGATAGGTTAATGTAGTTAATAGGTGGTCTTACTTGGCAACTCCTGCTTATTGCCGGTTCCTGCTAACCTGTCTACTGGTTCTATTTGTCAGCCATTTTCTCTATTGATCTGTTGGGCTTCTTTTAAGGTTTGGTTCTTCTTCATTGATTCTTCTTTGGGCTGGGCTGGGCTGGGCTGAATGCATATAAGGTGATCATCAGTGATGCACTATCTGCATCACCAATTACGGGTTCTCGTACATCATGGAAGTAAACAACTTGTATCATGATGATCTGCGCCGACCATAAAAATAAGATTATGGTTGCTGCCCAATGCTCCCTGAACACTGTAAAAACAATCAGGCATGAACTGGAGAATTGCAATGAAGACTACGAGGCTGTGGCCAGTAGAAAGCAACATAAACGATCTGATCGCGTTCGTACAGCAGACTTCCTCAAAAATCTGGAGAAAATGTATTGGAGGACCCTCAGATACCTACGTAGAGTTGCTAAACACTGTAGTCAAGCCCTGGATAACAAGGGTAGCCAATGATAGGCCATATATATAGCAGCAGGATTCGGCCCCCTGCCACACCTCTGGGAAAAGTCAAAAGTGGTTGTCGGCGAATTTTTACGACTACACCAGTCCCAATGTTTGGCCCCCGAACTCCCCATTTGAATCCGGCATTTTCAAGTCGCTACCCTGCAAGCTAAGTGCTGCTAGTCTTGACATTTTGCTATGAATAAAACTACAAAAACTTAACTTCTTAAATCAAGAAACCACAGTCAGTGTGAAATGATGAAAAAGCCCTCCCCCTCTACTAATACTATATAATGGAATAATTTGTTACTCCTGATTTCAGTCTAATTTACCTTCCACAGATTCCACTTACAGTAAGTTCACCCCTTCTATTATTATTATTTCACTCAATTTGTGTTTTTCATACCTGCCTTAGCCAGTGGTTCCCTGCGGGCTGAGTGACAGCAAATCTCCTCAGGTCTCCAGAACTCATCTTAACAATGCTGTAGTTTGGATGGTCTCAATTCTTCCTCTGATTTCCAGTTCATCCAGACTCTTTTCAGACCTTTGGCAACCATTTCTAGGACACCAATTACAATTGGTATGATATTTACCTTCATGTTCCACAATTTTCTTAGTTCTCTGACAAGGTCCAAGTATAAGTCTATCTTTTAGCTTTCTTTCACTTTCACTTGGTCATGTGCAAGGACGGCAAAATCCATGAGATGGCAAGTTTTCCTCTTGTTAATTAATAATAGTGTTGTATAGCGTATATACCCTTCTTTCATACTTGGGTATATAATAGACAGAGAGACAGAGAGAGAGAGACAGACAGACAGACAGACAGAGAGACAGAGACAGGGAGATATATTAGATTAGAAATGGTTGATATTACTTAGTACTTCTACTTGTTGCTGGTTCTTGCTGACTGCTTCTCCTTGATTCTAAATCAATAGACCTTAATTCAAATTCTTAGCTACAGGTCTGTTCACAATTTATGATTTCTCATGAATTGTAACACTATGTCTGGTCTCCTGGCCGAGATTTGGTTTTCCATCTGTCTCTCAAAATCCCCGAGAATCTTATGCATCTGATTCTCCAGGACAGATTCATGTATTATTATTATAAAGGTTTTCCACACCCACATACACTGGTGCTTTACTGGAGGCTGAGTGACAGCATGTCTCCTCAGGTCTCCAGAACTCTTCTGAGTATTCTAGCTGATCTTAACAGTGCTGTAATTTGGATAGTCTTGATTCTTCTTTAGATTTCCAATTCTTCCAGACTCTTTTTCAAACCCTTGGGAACCATTCCAAGGACCTAGTAACAATTGGTACAACCTTCATCTTCATGTTCCACAGTTATTTTTAGCTCTCTGGCTAGGTCCAAGTATTTGTCTTTTGTTTTCTTTCACCTTCACTCTATGATTCATGACAGGTTCTCTTCTTCTTGTTAATTAATACTGGGTCTCCTAGCCAAGGTTAAGTGATCCACCTGTATCTCAAAGTCCCAAAGGATTTTATGCGTCATTTATATATAAATAAAGTTGGTGGAGTGGCCTATTGTTGGTATCAGCCGGACAAAGAGGGAGTCTATTCCCTTTTCACTAGTGCTAGACCAGGGAGATTGTTTTTGGTGAGGTGTAGCGCCTCACCTACCGCCAGCTTTTCCACTTTACCATACAGATCAGATTACCCAATCTGTGCTACTCATACACTGAGTTGGTGGGGACTGATATCTACCAACTGAGCTATACATATATATATATATATATATTTGTAAAGAAAAAAGGCTTAAAGACCGAGTATTAAGCAATTATGGTTCATTTCCACCTCCAATACCCACAGGTGGAAATAGACCATAATCGCTTAATACCCAGTCTTTAAACTTTTTTCTTTACAAATTACTTTGCTCTGTTTATAAAAAGTAAACATTGAACCCTCAAATCGGACCTGAACTTTGCAACACCGCACAGTTAGAGAAAAGAATATATATATATATATATATATATATATATATATGAGTAGAGATATTTTTATCAACAATAATAAATATAATAATTCAGCATTTTTAATTGCATATTTATTATGAAGAAAACCGTTTGTTTTTTGTTTTTCTTTCTTTTCTTGATTTTGATATGTGCAGAAATAAGCAGGCGCAAGATCAGTGCTGCATCTAAAAAGAACCGAAAGTTCTACAATGATCCAGAGAGACTAGATGAAATACAACTTTTTCCTAGGAGGGGGGTTGATGGGGAACTATGGTGTTGGGGTGGGTAGAGTTATATTCAAATTATTGCAAAAACGAGGCAAAGCCTTCCTAATTAATACTCTTGGAAGCACTGCAGCAATGCTTTGACGTAGGGTGGACAACCCCTTTTATGTGTGACATATCTGAACACTTGATACTTGACTTTGCCTGACCTTCTGTTGACAGGTTCAACCTACAGCCCCCACCCCCGAAACTCTTGGAGACATAGGCAGTAATGCAGGGACAAAACTATTTGGCAAGACTTCAAAATTTTCCCCCTGTTCCTTCCCAGATCTGATTTTTCTCTTTCAATTCTAAATTTGATGATGATGGCCTCTCTTGACAGAAATAGATCTTTTTTTAACTGTTTCATCCGAGCTATGGAAGAAGAGCGAACATTTCTGGTAATTTCTGGCACTGAAACTTGTAGGTTTCCTTACTTTTCTTGGAGACATCAAGGTGCCATCAAGAAATATTAACCCTTTCATTGCTATATTAGCTAAAGCCTGGGAAATATACAACCATGCTGAAATATGACATTTTTGGATAATCAAAAATCAAAATAAAAACTTTTTTAAAAGTGTGTGTGGGTGGGACCAGCTAAAACTAAAGTAATAGAAAACTGGAAAAAGACAAAAAAAAAACTGCCCCCCCCCCCAAGACAAAAATAAAAATAACCTGCCCCCACCCCCAAAAACGAAAAACTGCCCCCCCCAAGTCAAAAAAAAGACAAAAAAACAGCCCCCCAAAAAAAAAAAGCTAAAAAATAAAAAAAACCAAAAAACGGTACAGACCCCCCCTACCAAAAATATCTGGCACAAAAAAAAAAAAACAAAACAATGCTCAATATTTAAAAAATAAAACCACACAGAAACCAAATTAGAAACAACAGCAAAAAAAAAAATGGTACAAAAAAAGAAACAAAAATAAAACATGGTATGAAAAAAAAAAGAAACCCTAACCTCTCCGACAGTTTGTCTTGCCTAAGTAAGGAACAATGTCATGGACTGTTCACCAGGACTCCATCCTTAAGCATTACAATTACGATTGGCCTGGTGGTCTGAATTATCATCATCATAATCAAGGCTGCACGGATTCCTTTGATTTTTTCTCTCTCTCTCTCTCTCTCTCTCTCTCTCTCTCTGTCTCTCTCTCTCTCTCTCTTCTATGATAAACTGAAGAAATTCAATATCAGTTATTCTCAATTGTTGAGGAAAGTCTTCATAACATTAACTCAAATTATTATGTGCAAATTATTAGTATTAGATAGGAATATTTGAAATAATATAACGGTGTACAAACAAATGATTATTATTATTAAATAGGAATTGTTACTTGAAACCATATAACTGTAAAAATTATTAGTATTAGATAGGAATATTTGAAACAATATAACTGTGTAGAAACAAATGATTATTATTATTAAATAGGAATTGTTACTTGAAACCATATAACTGTAAAAATTATTAGTATTAGATAGGAATATTTGAAACAATATAACTGTGTAGAAACAAATGATTATTATTATTAAATAGGAATTGTTACTTGAAACCATATAACTGTAAAATTATTAGTATTAGATAGGAATATTTGAAACAATATAACTGTGTAGAAACAAATGATTATTATTATTAATAGGAATTGTTACTTGAAACCATATAACTGTAAAAATTATTAGTATTAGAAAGGAATATTTGAAACAATATAACTGTGTACAAACAAATGATTATTATTATTAAATAGGAATAGTTACTTGAAACCATATAACTGTTTGATAAAAAGGCTGACTTTAGCAATAACTCTTAACATCTTGTTGAGAATTTTCTAAGTCCAGAGCCCCATTCCTATAAGAATTTATCAAAAAATGGCTAAGAATGGCCTTTTAATTTCAAGTTACATGTTATTTCCTTCAAATCAAAGACTTCTAAATAAGTTTAATATTACATTTAAATGAAGGCTATTGTTTGGGGCAGATTAGGAAAATGAATGTGACTTCTGGCCGGGCGGAATGAGGTGGTATAGGACATTATGAGTTAACGGAAATCAACCAAATCAACTCAGTGTATGAGTAGCACAGGGTTCTGTGTGGTAAAGTGAGGAGCTGATGGTATTCAGATACTAACAATAATCTCCTCAGTCTAGCACTAGTGAAAAGGGGATAGCACAGGGTTATGTGTGGTAAGTGAGGAGCTGATGGTAGGTGTGGCGCTCCACCTCAGATACTAACAATAATCTCCTCAGTCTAGCACTAGTGAAAAGGGGATAGCACAGGGTTATGTGTAGTAAAGTGAGGAGCTGATGGTAGGTGTGGCGCTCCACCTCAGCTCAGTCTAGCACTAGTGAAAAGGGGATAGCACAGGGTTCTGTGTGGTAAAGTGAGGAGCTGATGGTAGGTGTGGCGCTCCACCTCAGTCTAGCACTAGTGAAAAGGGGATAGCTGTGTGGTAAAGTGAGGAGCTGATGGTAGGTGTGGCGCTCCACCTCAGATACTAACAATAATCTCCTCAGTCTAGCACTAGTGAAAAGGGGATAGCACAGGGTTATGTGTAGTAAAGTGAGGAGCTGATGGTAGGTGTGGCGCTCCACCTCAGATACTAACAATAATCTTCTCAGTCTAGCACTAGTGAAAAGGGGATAGACTCCCTCGCTATCTGGCTGATACCCACATTAGACCGCCCCGCCAACGTTTACATTTATTTGTCATGTGAAATAGGATTGTCTTCTTCCCAACAAATATCAATTATTGATTATTTTCGCATCGTGAACTTTAAAATGCAAAACAAAACAAAAGAGAAATTAATTAATGGCAAATGAAAATAAAATTTGTCATTAAGTAAACATTTTATGACAAATATTGGCAGCCATTCCTTGGAAAGACGTTGTCAATGAGAAGATTAAATTCCTGAGATTTGAATAAATCCTAGGACATTAATTATAAGAATATTTGAAATTATTGTATGCAAAAGTTTCCAGCATTTCTAAGTATCTTCTAAGTATTCTAGTTAATTCCAGAAGTGTTCTGCTCTGTACAGTCTCAACTATTCCTCTGATCTCCGATTCTCCATTTTTATTTTGGAGGATTGTTCCAAGTGCTTCAACTATTATTGGTATCACTGTCATGTTTCATATCTTTTAAGGTCTCTAGCAAGGTCCAGGTAATTCTCCATTTTTATTTTTATTTTTTTGCTTTCCTTTACATTCCTTCAGTGATCTGCTGGAATAACAAAAATCCACAAATTCTTTTCTTCTTATTGATTAAAACTAGATCTGATTTTCTGGGATTGTTCCAAGTGCTTCAACTATGATTGGTATTATGGTGGTAGGATGTAGGATTGTTAGATATAAGTTGTGAGGTCACCAGTTTAAAGTTAAACTTCATGAAATATTATTCAAACATAAAACACACCATAAGAACATTCAATTATGTAGGCACATGGCATAAAAAACAAAATTCAGTTTTAAAACAAACAACTTGTATTGAGATAAGGTTTACAAAAAGGTAATGCAGAAATACCAGGCAAAGTTCTTTCATAAGTCTTTGTACAAAAATGTAATTTTTGTAAAGTTCATTATAATATGTGAGAAAAGAGATGTTATAAATTTAGAAGTGGGAAAGTAAGAGTAAGATTTCAAAGTCACAAAACCGTCAGGCGCAAGTAAATGGCTGATTATTGTGAGAGAGAAAGATACAATTGATCATACCTTCTTAAAAGTGAATGTGATTTTATTGCTGGAAGTTGTGGATTCGTTTAGACAAATAAATTCTTTCTGGTTGGGATCTGAAAATTCCGTTATTTATAAGAAACAAGCAGGCTCCAAACCGAATCTACTTGGTAAACTTCTTTTAGGCGCGAACGTCTCTGATTGGTCAAAAATGTACAAATATTTGTTTCAATTTTTCTTTTTACCACGCTGCGCAATCCTCTTGCGCAGATCATTAATTTTCGCCACATGACTTTTACTCGTCATAGTAAGAACTTCCGGTTCCACCACAGTATCACTGTCATGTTTCATATCTTTTAAGGTCTCTAGCAAGTTCTTGGTATTTCTCATGTTTTTGTCTTGCTTTCTTTTATATTCATTTAGTGACCTGCAGGAACAGTAAAATCCACGTGTGATATACCCCTTATAACATTGTATGTCGAACATCGGGTATATAAATGGGTGAGTGACTCGGGTGATAGAGAGAGACCAAAGAGAGACAGATACAGAGTTGATACTTATTTGTTCTTCATTTCTTCTTGCTACATCTAGTCGCCATATTTCCTCTCCCTTCTCTTTGGCCGGTCGTCATCTTGTCATCTTCTATCTTCTTACTAAGGGCTTCTTCTAAGGACTAACTTTTTAGTCATGCAATTCATTAACTCACAAGACTTTTATTTCCTTGATTAAGATTTATTTAACACATTCTTATTCACCGCACGGGAGAATCAACCTTGCAGTGGCATGTCTACTCTGCGTTGAGCTCAGGTTGAAACTAAAATCTAAACTAACTAAATCACGTGACGTGCAAGATTCCTGCCCTGAGGTCAGGGAGCTATAACCGTCCTGGTAGTTTTCCATTCCCTGATCTGAAAACCAATGGCCCCTTAGAATTCTCACTACAGGGTCTATCAACAACCCACGCCACTACACAAAATATGTAACACAATCTAAGTTTTTTTCTTCTTCTTGATTAAAACTATGTCTGGTCATTTTACTGATCTGTACTTAAAAATCCTGGATAATTCTGAGTGTCTTATTTTGTGAGCAGGTCATGTAAATTTTTGGGTCCATCTGAAGGCATCTGTAACAGTCACAACCTGTTTCCCTACTGAAAAAATAAATGCTCTGAATTCTGCATTTTCAGCCTTTTAACATGGTCCTACTGGTTGACACACATGGACAGTCTTCTCAAACTCACTGGCTACTTCTACATAACCTCCCCACTCTCAGCCCCACTAAGGGCTCGATTCATATCCAGATTCATGCCACACAGGAGTTATATTCACTGCCTCTCTGAAAACTCTACTTGCATCCTCAGCAGCCCTATGTTCTCATCTAAAAGAATAGAAATACAACTGTTACCAATTCTAACTTAATATCTTTTCTTTAAATTCCTCAAAGTTGAGTGTTATGTTTTGCACAGCTGAGAAGAGGGTCAGATTTAAAAGTTAAAAATGTCCTTCTTAATATAATATCATCTTGAACTTTTGTTGTTGTTCAATTCTTCATACAAAGTAATGAAAATTCTTCAAAGATTCTAGTGTTTTTAAGTATTATGCCAAGGTTCTTGCTTCTGAAACTGATAATATTCTATGAATTCTTGAAGCTAAAAAAAAAAAATTTATAAAAATAAAAATAAAAATAAAGTTTTATCTAAAAACATGCAAATAGACAAAATAAATAAAATAAGTAAAAATAAAATTTAAAAAAAAAAAATTTTTTTTTTTTAAATTAATGAAAATTCACTTAGAATTTTATAAACTTTATCTTTTGTCAATTGAAATTTTCTCCTTTTTATTCAGTTGATTAAAAAAATGAAATAGATAAACAAATAAATAAAAAATAAAAAAAAATAAAAAGAAGCTGTTCTCATGCAAGATCTTGAAGCCATTAAGAGTGTTGTTATTATGTTTGAGATACAGCCATCCTAATATACAACAAGGTTCAACAGATGGTAGATTTTTATTAAATGTCTTCTACCCCTGAGGTTGTTCTGTTTCTACCGTCTTGAATCTGTATCATTCAATAATGCCAATGCTTCAATGTCGGATGTCTGATTCTGTCTTGTAAACTTGCTCTAAGGAAAGAATCACTAAGCAAATCACTATTAACCTTCAAGAACTCTGTGAAAAGGTGTGCCTGTGCATTTATATATGTAATTTATGTACATATTAGTGGGTCTGCCTAGTGTATATATATATATATATATATATGAAGTAGTCAAACAGTGTGTTTGAAAATGGTGCAAGGCCGACAATTTGTGGGAGATTATGTGCTTAATTAAAGTCATACCTAATTTTGTTAATTAATTAACTATAACTAAATGAATTAGGCGTGTATATCGATTTAAATGTAAAGCGTGAACAAATCGAGAAAAAGTTGATCTCTGTATGTACATTTCAGAGCACATTAGGCCTCATCAGCAGAGCTATAGACAGGGCAGTGCTTAGTGCGTGATTCGAACCCTATATATATATATATATATATATATATATATATATATATATAAAAGTCGTTGGGCGGCCTAATGTCGGTATCAGTCAGACAGCAAGGGAGTCTATCCCTTTTTCACTAGCGCTAAACCAAGATTATTATTTTAGCATCTAAGGTGGAGCGCCACACCTACCATCAGCTCCTTACTTTACCACACAGATCCCTGTGCTACTCATAGGCTGAGTTGGTGAGGGTCGGTATCGAACCAAGAACCTTGTGATTCCTAGCCGAACACTCTACCAACTGAGCTAAACTGGCACCCCCTCTCTCTCTCTCTCTCTCTCTCTATATAATATATATATATATATATATATATATATATATATATTTTAGACTCAAACACCACACCAATCCTGTGTATCTAAGTTCATGTGAGAGTACATTTTTGTATGTATACTTGTATGAAATAGGTTGGTTGGCTGGTTAGTTGGATTTTATGGTATATCAACCTTTGGGTTATTTCATGCCAAAGAAGCCCTCGGTGATTACACCACGGGCTTCCATCAAGCCTTAGTACCTATATGATTGTCCCAACCAAATTCAAATCTGGTAAACTCTGCTTAAGAAATTTACTTTGTGTCACATCCTGCTTATTCAGAGGAGTTGGTAAATGTATGTGTAAAGATTATGATAAACACCAGCTTGACCAGAATAGAGCCATCAGTGTGTCAAGATTAAATTCCTTTATATATTTATTTACCAACCCCATCCGCACAAGTAGGATGTGAAACAAGGTCAATTTCTTATGCGGAGTTCAACAGGTTTGAATTCAGAGTTTTCCTTCTCGTAGACCGGTTGCCTAACCAAGGTTAGAGAGCCCAGTCTGCCTTACTCTTTACCCATAGCTGGATGGAGAGTAGTATTCATACCTTTCCTAAAGGTTTTAGCGCTAAGTGAAATGCAATTACCACATCCAGGATTTGAACTCGGGGTGATGAGTCCATTTCCTTTGACTTTAACCATTACACCATGTGCTTATATAAAGGAATATATAAATTCCTTTATATATTATCTAATTTCTATTGAATCAAAGAAGCTGATGCTGGCTTATAAACATTGCCCTACTCTGTGAATTTATATAGAATATATTTTAGATGAAGATAGGATGAAGAGAAACACTTGTAGACATTTTTTTGTCATTATCATACAAGTTTGTAGCGAACAGAATGAAATTGAAATTTCATATATTTATACTCTGACCTCTTGAAAGGATCTGGAGTTTTGCTAAGCAGCAGGAATTTTATTATTTAAAAAAAAAAAGCAAATTAAAACAAAAAGAATGAGAAGAGAAAGGTTGTATCGCACACTTTGTATTTCAATAAAAGCCAAATAAATTTCAAATTGAGACTCTTGCACAAAAAAACCCTCCAACCATCTTTGCCAATGTTTAAACAGGTTTTCAGCAAAATAAAGACAGAAAGAAATAAATAAAAGAGAAAAAGATTTAAATCAAAATTTTCTATTTCTCTCATCTTGGATGTATTGGAATTTGAAGCAACTCCTCCGTAAAGTTTAGTGTCATACTTAGGACAATTTTCTTCACGTTAAGACAAATCTGGTTGAAGATTTGTTTGTTTTGTTTTATGGTTTATCAACCTCAGTGGGTCATTTAATTATCTATTACATTGCAATTATCTATCTATTCTATCTATCTATCTATCTACCTACCTACCTACCTATCTCTCTCTCTCTCTCTCTATCTATATATATATATATATATATATATATATATATATATATGTCTGTGTGTGTGTATACATATATAACTTTACAAAGAAAGAAAAACCTAACAAACCATCATCAGACTATATTAATCTATTTATTGGACTGAAAAGGAAAAAGGAAAGGAGACTATACCAGTCTCGTTGCCTTTCAAACTCCAGATCCTTTCAAGAGGTCAGAGTATAAATATATGAAATTTCAATTTCATTCTGTTCGCTACAAACTTGTATGATAATGACAAAAAAATGTCTACAAGTGTTTCTCTTCATCCTATCTTCATCTAAAATATATTCTATCGTAAATTCACAGAGAAGGGCAATGTTTATAAGCCAGCATCAGCTTCTTTGATTCAATAGAAATTAGATAATATATTGATGTAATGAATATGCATACACCTGGGTTCCTCCCTCACAGTAATATGATTGGCTAGTGTTAGCCATAAATACTGAACAATGTAGCGGTACAATGCCTACTACTACGACGACAATGACGTTGGACCAGTATTACTACTTACCTGCTCAAGTGTACAACACTACTACTTCTACTAATATATCCCTTACCCGGACATATCATATATAAAGGAATTTAATCTTGACACACTGATTAGGGGTAGGAACTCTACTTAATTATTGATTTTGGTTGGTTGTTTGGGTTTTACAGCATGTCATCCCTTGTTGGGTTATTTTATGCCAAAGACATTTTTGTTTTATTCATTCTTGATGGGTACTCAATTTTTTTCAAAAACATTTTCTATTTAACCCATAGATGGGATCCTAACAGGTACTTCCACTCTGGATCAGAGTGGACCTGGGAGTAATGATGATGAAGAAGCACTCCACATTCCCCAAGCTCCAGAACTGGATAGAATTTAATGTCATACCCAGGGCAGTAAGACCTCAGCCACCACCTTCTAGCACATAGATGATAAAAAGGTTGAGGATTTCCATAAGGGCAATAGGGTTGGGACAATCATATAAGTGCTAGGGCTTGATGTGACCAGCCAATTGATTTTAGAGGGGGCGCCTCTCCTGGTTGAAGGTCATGTATTTAGAGTACCCAGATGGATTTGAACAACTTGAAATATGAGAAATTTATCTGTGGCATTTATATAGGTTATCTAGGTATATTCTGACTAGGTAACCAGTCAAGGAAAACTCTGAATTCAAACTTGTTAAACTCCACGTAAGAAATTGACCATGTGCCACATCCTACTTGTGCAGATGGGCTGGGTAAAATATATATATAGGTAATTTGTGATTTGCCAAAGATGTGACCAAGTTTTAGATTATTTTGGTATATAAGGTGTGCTACAATACACCACTTAAATTTATAGACTAAGCGAGGTCACGGGGTTTAAACCTCAGCCAATCAACAGTCCGAATGCGTGGCTGGTTGACTACTTAATCACTGATATGGAGAGGCGTCCATTTGCAATAATTGATGAAGGACTTGCAATACTGAGGAGCACCAAGGAATAACCAAAGGATTCTTTACCAAGGATTTCCACTGGACAAGCTCTCTTGCTTGAAGCCTAAAAGATGGCCCATAAAATCATAACACCAAGAGAAGCTGACAGATTATTTCTTTTGTTGAAGTAGTTGTTTAGATTATACATAAGTCAGTGGATGACTTTTAAAGAAACAGATACATATTTTGTAAAAAAAAAGAGAGAGAGAGAGAGAGAGAGAGAGAGAGAGAGAGAGAGAGAGAGAAGGGGGATAGAGTGAGACATGATAGCAAAACATATTCTGTGTGTGTTAGAGAGAGACAGAGACAGAGAGAAAGAGACAGAGCAAATCATAAGGAAAAATATTGTATCTATATGCTAAGTTGGCGAGGGCCAGTATCAAACTAGGAACCTTGTGGTTCCTTGTCAAACGCTCTACCGACTGAGCTAAACCATAAATAAATAAATTCCGTAAAAAGAATAAATTGACAAAAGTTTAAATAAAACTGAACAAAAATAAATCCAAAAAATAAAGATGAAATCCTAAAAAAATTTTTTTCAAATAGACAAAAAATCGTATAAAAATAAAAAAATTGAAATCAATTAGATTTTTAAAAACATAGAAATAGAAACACAAAATAAAAAATTTGGTAAAAAAAAAAAGTAAAATGGAAGAAAAAAATTGAATCATAAAAAATTTAATCAAAGATATAAAATTTTAAATTAAAAGAATTAAAAATTGAATTAAATTAAGAATAAAAATATACTGAAAAATTTAAAAAACATATAAATAAGATTAAAAAGCAAAATGAGTCACGATTAAGAAAATACAAAAAATAAAAAAAATACAACCCCTGACCAATCCATGTTCATCATTACCACCCCCACTTTTGCCCAATATACCCCCCCCGTGTTTTCCGCAACTTGAGCCGACCACATAACACTTCACGGCCAGGAAATCATGGTGCCATCCTGAGTTGATGAAAGTTACCATTGTCAGTTTGGGATCCTAATATTTGGCCTGTTGTACAAGTTTTCCTTTGTGGACGGCTGAACACATCGATTTTGTGGTTTTACTTTCACTTTTTCTTTTTCATTCTTGTTATGACATTGGCAGAATGAATGAACAAGAAAACCAAGTTTCCTTAAAGGTCTCTCTCTCTCTCTCTCTCTCTCTCTCTCTCTCTCTCTCTCTCTCTCTTCTTCTTCTTTCCTTTCTTCTTCCATTACATTCCCCTTGTTCTTCCTAATATATTCTTTCACAATCTTTTAGGCTCTTTCATCTCAAATACCTTCATATATATATATATATATATATATATATATATATATATATATATCAATCTATCTCTCCTAACTTAAGTGACTTCTTATTCTATTTCCTTTTTCGTTCATGGCTTCTCTTATTTTTTCTTCTCCCATTTACATTCTACCCTCTCCTATAGGCTTTCAATCTCTTTTTCACTCTCTCTTCTCCCATTTAATTTCCTTCTCTCTATTCTCATGTTCTTAGTTACTCTATTCCCATCCACTTACCTCCTTCCGCATGCTCTCTCTCTCTCTCTCTCTTCTCCAATTACATTTCTCTCTCTCTCTCTCTCTCTCTCTCTCTCTCTCTCTCTCTCTCTCTCTCTCTTATACACATATACTCACTTCTTTCCTTTCCCATTCCAAGATATCATCTGCTCTCTTTTCTTTCATTTGCTCTGACTCATTTTCATTTCATTTTTACACATCCTTGCTCTCCTTCTCTCATTCACACCAATGTTTTCTTTGCTCTCCTTCTCTCTTCATTTTCTTTTACTCTCATAAACTCTCTCATCCATTGCTTGTCCCATGCACATGAATATATATATATATATATATATAAAGTGTTGTTATGGGTCCAACTGGAGAAAATTAAATATTTTATAAAAAAGAAGGTCCACAAAAGGGATTATGTTTTTTTATTTTATTTTGTTATTATCTTACATTTGCAACACGTGTTTCAGATCTTCTGATATCTTCTTCAGGCATTAATTAAGCACACACACACACACACACACACACACACACACACACACACACACACATATATATATATATATATATATATATAAAAAGTGATAAGACAAACAGGAATATTTCTTTTATGTTGTTTATTTTTCTCAACTAGTTTCGGCCTTAGGTCATCGGCAGAAGAAAATTTATTGTTGAAGAAATTGCATTTAGAGAGTTTTAAAAAATTATCAAAAAAATTAGAATCATTTTTTAAGTGTTTGACAGGCTACTATAATCCGGGCAGAGAAGTGTGTTAGAAATAGTGAGTTCATCTGTTCCATGAAAAAAACTTCTTTGAGTTGAATTCATTTGAAATGTTCTTATATATATATATATATATATATATATATATATATATATATATAAGAACATTTCAACCGAATTCAAGTGAGTGTGAGAAAGAATCACATACAAACACAATATATATATACATATATATATATGTATATATAAACATAGAAACATATTCACACACACATAGAAATACAGAAACATACACTGTTAGTGCAATAGATCACTAATTAAGACTGAGCCTATTCTAGTAGTGACCACCCCAAGTGAATTTTAACAGGTTTGAATTCAGAGTTTTCCTTTCCTAGACTGGTTGCCTAACCAAGATTAAAGAGCCCAGTCTGCCTACTATTTACCCATAGCTGGAGGGAGAGTTGGATTCATACCTTTCCCAAGGGTATTAGCACTATGTGAACTGTAGCTTCGTCCAGGATTTGAACTCTGGTCAACGTGTCCATTTCCTATGCCTCTAACCATTACACCAACTGGCATACAGACATATACAAAAAACACATACATACACATACATTTTAAAGCCTCTTCTGTTTGCTCATTCTCCTATTCATTCATTCATTCATTTCCTCTTCTCTTGCATCCAATTCTTTCTATCTTCTCTGGTTCACCCACTCACATGTACCCCTATCCTTTCTTTCAGTTAATCTACCTCCCCCTCTCTCTCTCTTCCTATCTCCCTCCTCCTCACAACCTTGTTTCATTTTCTATCTCTGGTTCACCCACTCACATGTACCCCTATCCTTTCTTTCAGTCAATCTACCTCTCTCTCCCTCTTCCTATCTCCCTCCTCCTTCTCCTCGCAACCTTGTAAGCAGAAAGAGGACAACACAGAAACATACATACACATATATAAAAACACATAAACACAGTGATATGCTGTTTCATAGCATATCGCTGGTTCACCCACTCACATGGACCCCTATCCTTTCTTTCAGTCAATCTACCTCCCTATCTCTCTCTCTCTCTCTCTTTCTCTCTCTTTCTCTCTTCCTATCTCCCACCCCATTTACCCCTCCTCACAACCTTGTTTCATTTTCTATCTTCTCTGGTTCACCCACTCACATGTACCCCTATCCTTTCTTTCACTTAATCTACCTTCCCCTCTCTCTTCCTATCTCCCGCCTCCTCACAACCTTGTTTCTTTTTATATCTCTGGTTCACCCACTCACATGTACCCCTATCCTTTCTTTCAGTCAATCTACCTCCCCTCTCTCTCTCTCTCTCTCTCTCTCTGTCTCTTTCTCTCTTCCTATCTCCCACCCCATTTACCCCTCCTCACAACCTTGTTTCATTTTCTATCTTCTCTGGTTCACCCACTCACATGTACCCCTATCCTTTCTTTCACTTAATCTACCTTCCCCTCTCTCTTCCTATCTCCCGCCTCCTCACAACCTTGTTTTCATTTTCTATCTCTGGTTCACCCACTCACATGGACCCCTATCCTTTCTTTCAGTCAATCTACCTCTCTCTCTCTCTCTCTCTCTCTTCCTATCTCCCACCCCATTTACCCCTCCTCATCACCCCCTCCTCACAACCTTGTTTCATTTTCTATCTCTGGTTCACCCACTCACATGTACCCCTATCCTTTCTTTCAGTCAATCTACCTCCCCCTCTCTCTCTCTCTCTTCTCTCTTCCTATCTCCCACCTCATTTACCCCTCCTCATCAACCCCCCTCTCACAACCTTGTTTCATTTTCTATCTCTGGTTCACCCACTCACATGTACCCCTATCCTTTCTTTCAGTCAATCTCTCCCCCTCTCTCTCCCTCTCTCTCTTCTCTCTTCCTATCTCCCACCCCATTCACCCCCTCCTCATCACCCCCCTCCTCACAGCCTTGTTTCATTTTCCTTGAAAGCAGAAAGAGGACAATGATTATTCAACTAGGAAGGAAGTCGTTAAGCGTTGGACATATGAGCATGTTTGCTGTGGCAGTAAACTATAACATTATTCCTTCAAGTTTTGTCAGTTGTTATGAATATCAAAATATTCTGTCCTCCACCAACCACTGACTAATGCCATCCTCCCCCCCCCAATTTTTCGGACATGCCCCCCCCTTCCAGTACCCACTCAGCCAGTCACTTGTTTTTATCGATCAACTCGACAGAGATGATCACCATTCTCACAGAATTCCTGTTTAATTCCTTTAAGGCAGAGATATCTACTCCTTTTTTTTTGTTGTTGTTGTCTGCAACAAGCAGGACTTGCGAAAATTTCCACAATTGGTGCTAAATATGTTTAGATGCAACAGTATGTATTAACCAAATCCCTCCGCCACTGACAAGATGCAAAACAAGGCCAATTTTTAAGCAGAGTAAGGTTTGTTTGAATTCAGAGTTTTTCATTCTCCTAGATTGGTTGACATTCTAACAGGGTTGTGATGTCTAAACACAAAACCTTCAATTCCAACTCTGATTCCTTTTTTTTGTTTGCAACAAGCAGGACTTGCAAAACTTCCACAATTGGTGCTAAATATGTTTAGGGGCAACAGTAGACTCTCTTGTCGATTTCGGCACATGAGGGTTCATCCAATGAACAACCTACACAGTGTTTTGTTTATAGTGGTGAAGGCTTGTGTTGGATCATCCACACTTTTTGGCACAGTTGATAGGAAAGAATTGGTGCACAAGGAATGCCACACACCCAATCAACAACTAACCTCAGGAATTTTGAATTCAGAATTTAGCAACCGCTAAGATCACTTCAGTTCGAGTATTCTTCTGATGATGGGATCTTTCATCCCGAAATATTGAGAATAAAATGACAGGTTAACAAAAAACATCATAGTTACCTTCTTTTTTCTTTACACTCACATTGTGACAGCCTTCAAAACCAACCAACAAACCAATATATATATATATATATATATGCTAAAAAAATACTGGTAGACCACAAAAGGCATGAAAGCATTAGGTAAAAAAAAAATAACATGTCTCTAAAATAGAAAATGTACAAGAAAATAAATACTATTCTACACATAGCTGGAGGGAGAATATATGGATTCATACCTTTCCCAAGAGTATTAGCGCTATATGAAATGCAAACAGTTTTGCCTAGGATTTGAACTCAGGTTGACGAGTCCATTTCCTATGACTCTAAACATTATGCCATGTGAAACAGTACGTATTAACCAAATCCCTATGCCACAGGCAGGATGTAACACAAGATCAATTTTTAATCAGAGTAAAGTTGGTTTGAATTCAGAGTTTTTCATTCTCCTAGATTGGTTGACATACTTACAGGGTTGCAGAGCCAAAACACAAAACTTCAATTCCAACTTCGTCTCCTCTTTATAATTGGGAGCTTTCACGGAACTTTGCACCGAACCCTATTGGGGTAGATTGTTTTCATTCTGTTAAATATGACCAGGTACAGGTTGCGGGTTCAATCCTGGCTACAGGCAAAAATAACATAGGATACTTAACATAACTTAACACTTATCTCTCTATATAGATGGGACCCTAACAGGTAGTAGCACCCTGAGTAAGAGTGGACTTGGGAGCAATGGTGAGTAAGGGGTACTCCCCATTACCCAGCACTCCAGAATTGGAACATCACCATCAGATAGAGTTTAATATCATACTCAGGACACTTAGACATAACCTTTCAGCACATATATAGTAAAAAGGGTTGGGAACTTATCTTAAGAGCAATAAGATCAGGACAATCATATAGGTGCTTGAGCTTGATGTGACCAGCCGATTGATCAGAGGAGGCCTCTCCAAGTGCAAGAGGTGCAGTCGGGATATTCTCATGCTCTGGGCAACACAAAGAAATGGGTGTTGAATAACATTATCATATTAGAAAACAGCACAGAGCCATCTTATTAAAAATAGTTATGATTAGTTTTGATAGTGGCTCAAAGGGGGGGGGTCTTACCCCTCTGTAGAGGTGCAGTCGGAATATTCTATTGACCTGGGCAACACAAAGAAATGGGTATTGAATAGCATTATCATATTAGAAAACAGCACAGAGCCATCTTATTAAAATTGGTTGCCTGTGTCAATAACGGCATAAAATCTCAAACTGAAATTGTAAATTGATTGATGGAAACTAGTGTCAGAAATTTACCGTAGCAAACAGGATTCATTTTGTTTGCTGGTATGAGCTACAAATTTTAAAAAGCTACTTTCAAAATTGAATCTTTTCGAATAGCTTGACTTTCCAGCTTCAGTTATAAAACAGGGTGTGTCAGAAAAATTGATAGTATTTCATTTTGAAATGACCACAATTATTTCAGATGGGAATATCAGAGTAACTACAAAGTCAAGACAAATAAAACAAGACAGGCTTATTGTTGAGCAAAATAAGAATATTCATCAAAATTTCAATGAGAAACATGTAGTTGTTTATTAAGTGATTTTTGTACACAGTTATAGGATATCAAATATTCCTATCTAATAGTATGGGGCATCCAGTGAGAATCAAACTCACTAGTTTATTAACCATAAAATCATGTGGGGTACCCAAATATTATGGAACTATTCTGTTCACTTTTTGGAAGGTAGCCCTGTGCCTCTGTAGAGGACTATACTGCACACAGAATCTGAAATAGATTACAGTTGAAAAAAGAAAGAAAAGAGGAAAAAAAGAAAAAAAGAAAAAAGAAAAAAAAGAAAAAAAAGAAAAAAAGAAAAAAAAAAAAAAGGAAAAAAGAAAAGAATAAAGAAAAAATGAAAGAAAAAAAAAGAAAAAGAAAGAAAAGAAGAAAAGAAAAGAAATAAAAGAAGAAAAAAGAAAAGAAATAAAAAAGAAAAAGAAGAAAAAAAAAAAAAAAAAAAAAGAGAAAAAAGAAGAAAAGAAAAAAAGGAAAGAAAAAAAAAGAAAAAGAAAAAAGAAGAAAAAAGAAGAAAAAAAGAAGAAAAAGAAAAAAGAAGAAAAAGAAAAGAAAAAAGAAGAAAAGAAGAAAAAGGAAAGAAATAAAAGAAAAAAGAAGAAAAAGAAAAAAAAGGAAAGAAAAAAGAGAAAAAAGAAGAAAAAAGAAAAGAAATAAAAGAAGAAAAAAAAGAAGAAAAGAAAAAAAAGAAAAAAGAAAAGAAATAAAAGAAGAAAAGAAGAAAAAAAGAGAAAATAAAAAGACAAAAAAGAAGAAAAAAAGAAAAGAAATAAAAGAAGAAGAAAAAAACAAAAAACAAAAAAGGAAAAAACAAAAAGAAAGAGAAAAAAGAAAGAAAAGAAAAAAGAAAAAAAAAAAAAAAGAAAAAAAGAAAGAAAGAAAAAGAAAAAAAGGCGACTACACATGCAAGTTACTATCTTTATAGACATCTGCAATACAATTGCTTATTCATTGAATTTCCCTTTAAATTGGGCAATTGATGTTTCACACAAAATTTATTCATATCACATCAAACCAGATAGAAAAAAGATTCACTTAAACTTAAAAACTCCTTATATAAATGGTACAAATCAAATGACTGATAATATTTTCTTACCAAATGACTTAAAAAGCTTGGCTTGTTTAAAAATCCATATTAATTTTATTTTCTGATCAAAGACATTCCAGAGGAAAAAATGTTACATATATATATATATATATACATATATATATATAAAAGTTATATAAAAAATGGAATCAAATCCGACAGTATAAGGTATAGATAAAGAAAAAGAATAGTGTATATTGTACTAACAAGCACCTATTTCAACTTTATGGGATTTATAAAATGTAATTCAATCGAAATCATTTCATAAATAAAAGAAAACAGTTGTAAAAGGCATAGTATAAATGCTAGTATATATATATATATATATATATATATATATATATATATAAGTTAGGATAGTGAAAACATGATGTCAATTTTATTTTGTGATCAAAGACCTTCCAAAAGAAGAAAAATTTATACATACATACACACACACACACATATAATATATATGCACACCACATTCATATGCACATACACACGGGGATGTGGTCATGATGTCGCATTTCTTATTTACTTTCATGTGTGCATACATGCCAACATACGCACACATACAAACAGAACAGGCACATCCAGCATCGCACACGGAAAAATATAAACAAACAAATGACACGTGAATAACCAAACGCACATATTTGACCATATTTATATCATTTGCATCATTTTCAAAACACTTTCATTGCCTGATGACTGCTACACAGCAAGAAACCAATGGTAGCAAAATTGTTCCAATGCAAATAAATATAAACTAAAACATTTATTTATTCATTTATCTATATATATATATATATATATATATATATCTTATTATAATGGAGATTGTGGGTTTGTCTGTCTGTTACCGAAACTATATTACTATGCAAGTCACAGTTCCTTTAGTTATTTACATAATATTCTCCATGATTTTATTTTTATTTAAACCTCAATTATTAATAAAATTGTTTTACATTACTTACACTGTTGACCATATCTACATGATATTTTCCACGTACCCCACTTGTACGGGTCAGGTACAAGGCCCTATTTATGTGGGACCACCCACAAGCCGAAGCTCATGGAGTGGCGGGTGAAAAATTGCGTCGATCCCGTCAGCATTCCCCCTCAAGGGGGGCGCCTCAGGCACTGGGCAATAAACCCAGCCTGCCCCTTTAAATCGGGGGGGCAGGTGTTGCCTGGGGGGATGGCCCCCTGGGATCGATGCCGTTAATTATATCAATGGTCCAGAGGCCGAAGCCACTGTTGACCATGTCTACATGCTAATAACATGCAATTGTATTTATATATACAACAAAATAGAGGTTTACAGTATGAATGGGAAGGCAAATTTGCATATTGATCTTAAAAAATTGATTTTAATAAATATATGCTTAGTATTATTGATTTCTAATTGTTTGGTTATATCTTATTGAATATGAGCAAAAATCTCTTCAATAAATCTTAAAAGAAATCCATTAACAAGAAGAAATAACTGTAATATTATTCTTTACTTCCTATTTTAACTAAATAGTTGAATTAGGAAAATTTACCAATGAAAGACGGGAGTAACGTAAAATGATGGAAGAGTTAGTTTCAAAGTTGTTCTATTTTTCAATCATACCCCCTCTGTTCAAAATCTTTTTATCTACATTCTTATTCAGTTTCATTAGCCTTTCTAATTTAATATGATATTTTATTATAAAATTTAACTAAAACACTTGCACCCGGAGGGTGCATATATATATGCTAGTATATATAAGAGTATAGTGAACTTATAAAATCAATTTCACTTGGTAATATTAACTTTATGTCTTTGCTTCCTTAACTTAGAGAAATATATGCTCTATCAATGATTTTGAACACTCTTTACTCATGAATATAACAAATGATATCATCAATATTAATTATTATGTACACATACTCTTATTTATTCATTTTTTCTATAAATAGATATTATTTGGCACTTGTTCTTGACTAGGACACCAGATCATCAGGATTTACACTTTTGCATTTCATTTTGGATGATTTGGACGGTCTTATTTTTAACCAGAGAGTGTTGCAAGCTGATAACAGGAACACGAGTATTAATATATAGATACTGAGACCGCCCAAATCATCCAAGATGAAATGCAATAATGTAAATCCTGATGATCTGGTGTCCTAGTCAAGAACAAATGCCAAATAATGTCTATTTAAAGAATGATTCCAAATAACATTTATCAAGCCATTGCTTTGCTTGAACAGTACTTTTTCCCATCAGAAAGCAATGCTTTATCAACACACGAAATTAAGATTTTTCCATTGTTTTGAAAATTTGCAACAGTAGCTTCACTTAAATAACTGTAATTTGTAAATTAATAATCAGATTGGACTCAAATTTTGACACGTACCATTTGAAGGTTAGTACTTTATAAAAAATCGTATGAATTTTTTTTATTATCTATATGTCAGGCCCGGGGCTTATTGAGTGATGTGTTACAGCCTTTCAAAGATAATGTCTAACTGTTTACCCCCCTCCTCTTTATTTATTTATCTTTTTACTTTAAATAGACATTATTTGGCATTGAAGGGTAGAAATAAGCAATGCAGAATGGAAAAACAAAATGAAAATCAAATTGTTCTTCATGTTAACTCACCTTGAAAATCATGAAAAGCTTTTTGTTAAATCAATTGGAAACAGAACAGAACGATGGAGGGGAACAAAAAAACATAAAATAAAATAAATTGTTCCTCAGTTTGACAAATCTAAAACTATGAATAATTAAAATGTGATAAACAGGATACAAGAAATAAATGTTAGTATGATCACACTTCCTCTCCCCATCTTTAGATTAAATATGAATGAATGTAGATAAAGAAAATAAATATAAATAAAGCACAACCCAAATTTGAAATAACAATAAGCACTTAGATGATAAAATAATAATAATAATAATAATAATAATAATAATAATAATATTACGGATTTATAATCATACCAGAAATAGATAAACAGTGACACATTGAAAAAATAAACTTGGAAAAAACATGAAATAAAGTGAGGGGAGAAATATCCCCCCATTACCCCCCCCCCAAAAAAAAAAAATTTGATAATCTATATACTCCCTTTGTCCAATAGTAGATATTAGATTTAGTGTATGAAATTTATGTGCAAATATAACAACTCTTATGTTTTTTTTTTTAACGGCATATCAACCCTTTTTGGGTCATTTAATGTCTAATCAAATCATTTCGATATTCGGTTTACTTACAGTACCTGCTGTTGCTTAAATGGTCACCCATCTAAGTATGGAATAAGCTCATCGCTGCTTAACTTCTAGCAAGAACTGTTGCAACAAATCTTATGGAACAGAAGACATTTCCTAAAGTTGGCTGGTTGGTTGAATTTTACGGCATATCAACCCTTATTGGGTTATTTTATACCAAAGACATTTTGTTTGATTCATTCTTGTTAGGTATTCAATTTTAAATACTCTATCTTTTTAAACACATTTTTTAAACTCATTTTTGATCTTTTTAACCCAAAGATGGGTACTAATAGGTACTACCACTCCAGGTCAGAGTAATGGCAATGAAGGGGTACTCCCCAGAGCTCCAGATGCAGTTTAATGCCATATCCAGGATGCTAAAACCCTCAGCTACTACCTTCTAGCACATATATAATAAAGAAGGTTTTTAAAAAGGGGGTTTTAAAATATGGGTTTTTAAAATAAACATGGTTTTATATTTATTTGTAGGTTATAATCACATGATTACATAAAGAGGAGTCAGAGGTGTCAATTTACAGTGATATAATGAATATGTAAATACCCCCTCTCTATAATCTGATTGGACAGTGTCATGTATAAATAGTTGACACTGTGTTGGTTCTAGACCTAATGCCTACAAGCTAAACTTACTCGCTAGATGACACCACGACAGACGGATTGCTATTCGACATACCAATTACTAAGTAAAGTAAAGTCGACGGGGCGGCCTGAAGTCGGTATCAGCCAGTCAGCAAGGGAGTCTATCCCCTTTTCAATAGCGCTAGACCAAGGAGATTGTTTTTAACATCTGAGGTGGAGCGCCACACCTACCATCAGCTCCTCACTTTACCACACAGATCCCTGTACTACTCATACGCTGAGTTGGCGGGGACCGGTATCGAACTAGGAACCTTGTGGTTTCTAGCCGAACGCTCTACCGACTGAGCTAACCCGGATATATCATATAGTTATTCTTATTGAATGCAAATAATTTTAAAAAAGATCTATTGGACCCATAAATGGGACCCTAACAGGTACTACCAGTCTGGGTGAGAGTGTATCTGAGAGTAATGGCAATGAAGGAGTACTCCACACTTCCCAAAACTTGAGCCTCATCATCAAATGCATTTTAGTGACTCTGACTCCAGTGCCCCCTTAATTGCTTCCAACTCTGGCTCTACAACCCTGGTTATTATATTTGAATCTCATGGAATCTCTGTGGGAAGCGCGTGGTGTAATGGTTAAAGTCATGGGAAATGGACTTGTCGCCGCAAGTTCAAATCCTGGATGTGGTAATTGCATTTCACTTAGTGCTAATACCTTTGAGAAAGGTATGAATCCTACTCTCCCTCCAGCTATGATTAAATAGTAGGGCACACTGGGCTCTTTAACCTTGGTTAGGCAACCGGTCTAGGAGAAGGAAAACTCTGAATTCAAACCTGTTGAACTCCGCTTAAGAAATTGACCTTGTGTCACATCCTGCTCGTGCGGAGGGGTTGGTAAATATATAAATTTGAATCTCATTGGGTGGGACGCTCATATTTCTAGCCTTGTGCCAAACTAAACTAATGACTACTCATTGGTCCATGAATTCAGACTTTTCTAGTCTAGTTACCTAACCAAGGAAAAAGAACACAGATTTTCCTACTATCTACCCATAGCTGGAGGGAGAATAGTTGGATGCATACCTTTCCAAGGAAAGGAAAAGGAAAGGAAATATATAATTATTTTTCCACATTAGACAATACACAATATAAATTCATGCAAAACAAAACAAAATGTAATGTTGGTTGTTGTGGTAATCTGTGGTGAATGATTACTAATTAGGACTGAGCCTATTCTATTAGTGACCACCTCAGTTGTTGTTTTTTTTGTCATAGTTTTAAAGTTGATTATAATGATAGGATTTTAACAGTATATAAAGCCATTTTGTTTTATTAATTCTTGATGGGTATTGAAAATTCTTTTTTTTAAACTCATTTTTTAAAATTCTTTTTTTCTACTTGTGTATTATGAAGAAGAAGAAGAGAAGAAGAAGAAGAAGAAGAAGAAGAAGAAGAAGAAATGGTTTATTTTCACACATTACACAATATAAATAATGTTGCATAAACAAAAAATGTAATGTTGGTTGTTGTATAAATGTGTGGAGGATGATCACTAATTAGGACTGAGCCTATTCTTGTAGTGACTACCTCAGTAGATTTTTTTCCTTTGTTTTTTTTGGGGGTGGAGGGGTGTCATAGTTTGAAAATTGATTATAGTGATACTATGTTATAAGTTTACTTATACGTATTAAGAATTTCTATTTTGATTGATAATTTGAGTTGGTGAGCAGACATTTTGGTGAAATCAATGTTTGGAAATTGTTTGTTAGTGTATTCCAATCAAAATGGCTTCTCTTTCATGGAACGGTAAATGTGCCACTTGTAAATTATTATGATTTCGAGCATCCCATGTAAATCTGATAAATATTGTATCAGTTGATTTCTTTTGTCATAGAATAACTGTAAAGCCATGAGAATCTATACATATATAAAGGGCAGTTCTGTGTATATGTATATGAGGAAATTTCAAAAATAAAACAATTAACGACAAAGTAAATATATATACACATTAATATCGCAAGGGCTTGGTTTTTGAGCAAAAATAATAGACATTTAATTTATATTTGTGAAGATAATTAAAAAATAAAGTTTAAATGATAACAATAGATTTTTTTCTCGTTTAATATTTTAATAGCAGACATTAACATTTCTTTTCAGAGTAGCTGGATCAATGCAAGGTCTATTTTTTTACATAGGAATTTAAATGGGGCATCCCATGAGGATTCAACACACAATTCAGTAATAATGGATCTGCGGGACTAACGTTAAAAATCCCCCTCTAACCAGGTAGCCGCCGCTAGTGTACAATAAAGCAGACTATTATCAAACTGGTGTTATTCACTTAGTATCTACCTATTCTTGCTTTTTAACACCCTTCCCTCCATCCCTTCCGCTGTGAGTGTGAAACCTCCGAGGAAAAAGAACATGTCCAATAGTAGCAACAATTGCTGAAGTTGCAATTTAGTCAAACTTCACCCCCGTCAGACATGTCCGCCA
Source organism: Doryteuthis pealeii (assembly GCA_023376005.1). NCBI lineage: Eukaryota > Metazoa > Mollusca > Cephalopoda > Myopsida > Loliginidae > Doryteuthis > Doryteuthis pealeii. The sequence continues at coordinate 64,840,799 of CM042161.1, read as the reverse complement.
TTATAACAAATGCCTCTACTTTTGACAAAATGGCGGATATCTTTGCAGGGCGGACATCGGAATGATTTACGTCAAACCCCAACCCTGTCCTCTACTTCATACTCCCCTTGCAATCGACAAGACGAAAATGTCCCTCGACTGCCTCAGCAATGACGATGATGGCTATCCTAAATGCGTTTCCATTTTATTGACGAATCCCACCCATCTTTCTCTGTTTCATTCTCTATTTGCATAACATAATGAAATATTATTTTTGCCGAGATCTCCACCCACTGCCTTCGACCCACAAACTTTCGTTGTCTTTGTCAGCCATCTTGGCTTACATCAAATTCTTATTTTTCTGGTTGTTTGTGCTTTGTTTTTATTTGTTTATTTATTGGTAGACACTCGCTGTGGAAATGGTCGCCTGACTGTGTCGCTATGTAAGAGTCAAGGAAGTGAAACAAAAAATTAAAAATAGAAGAAAGAAAAAAAAAGACAAAAGATAGAGTAGTGGGGGTGGGGGTAGTGGCATTTACTGTCCTGAGAACACTATGATGAGTCATCAGTTGAGCTATTAAAGAAGAAGATAGTCTTTGTGGCAGAGTGTCAGGGAGTGAGAAGTATAAATTGAAGTCCCAAACAAAAATCATGATCCTGAGTCCAAGATCTGAGAGATTTTTTTTTCTTCTTTTAAATCAATGGAAGATGAAGAATTTTCTTATGTCTAAGGATGAGTGACCAAGACACAAATATAAAAGAATTTGTGGTCACCACATAAATAACACAATTTGAAGAGATATCTAATTAGATTACTTATTTTTATTAGCATCCATTTTTTTGTAATTTTCTTTTTTTTTTCTTCCTTTCTTTTTTTATTGAATTCTTCCAGCAATTCTTTCTTTCATTATCTTGCATCTTTGCTCTTTATATTTCGTTCAAATTTCTTCATTCAGATGCTTCATTCATTCATTTATTTCTTCCTTTTTTAATTTTTTTTCTTCTTTCCATCTTAGGAACTCATTTTTTTTTTCTCTCACTTTCTTAAAACAAAATCTCAGCTCTTTTTCTGTTTACAGAAATAAAAAAGAAAATAAAGAAAAAGAAAAGAAAAAGAAAAAAATAAGAAAAAAAAAAAAAAAGAATCTTTGCTCTATTTCTTTATATTTCATTTAGATTTCATTCTTTTTGTTTTCTTTTTCAAAAATGTTCTTGCTTTTTTTCCCTTCATTTCTTTCTTTCTTAATTTTTTTATTTTCTTCTTTCTCCCTTAGAAACTAATTTTTTTTCTTTACTCTTTCAAAAAAGTTATTTCACTTTTCTGCTTCATTCATTGATTTTTTTTTCTTTCTTTCTTTTTCAGCAATTCTTTCTTTCATTATCTTCCATCTTTGCTCTATTATCTCATTTCATTCAGATTTCCTTCTTTTTTTCTTTACTTTTTCAAAAATGTTCTTGCTTTTTTCTGCCTCATTCATTTATTTCTTCCTTTTTTAAATTTTTTCTTCTTTCCTTCTTAGGAACTAATTTTTTTTTCTTTCTCTCACTTTCTTAAAAAATAATCTCAGCCTTTTTTCTGTTTACAGAAATAAAAAAGGAAATAAAGAAAAAATGAAAAAGAAAAGAAAAAGAATAGAAAAAGAAAAACAGGAAGAAAGAAAGAAAAATGAGAAGAAAAGAAAGAAAAAAGAAAGGGAAGAAAAAAGAAAAAAAGAAAAGAAAGAAAGAAAAAAGAAAAGAAAGAAAGAAAAAAGAAAAGAAAAAGAAAAAAAAGAAAAAAGAAAGAAAGAAAAAAAGAAAAGAAAGAAAAGAAAGAAAAAAGAAAAAAGAAAGAAAAGAAAGAAAAAGAAAGAAAGAAAAAAGAAAAAAAAAAGAAAAAAGAAAAGAAAGATAAAAAGAAAAAGAAAGAAAAAGAAAAAGAAAGAAAGAAAAAGAAAAAGAAAGAAAAAAGAAAGATAAAAAGAAAAAAGAAACGAAAAAGAAAAAGAAAAAGAAAGAAAAGAAAGAAAGAAAGAAAAAGAAAAAGAAAAAAAAGAAAGAAAAAAAGAAAAGAATGAAAAAAAAAGAAAGAAAGAAAGAAAAAGAAAGAAAGAAAACAAAGTAAAAAGAAAACAAAGATTGAGAAATAGAAAGAAAAAAGAAAAGAAAAAGAAAAAGAAAAGAAAAAGAAAAGAAATAAGAAAAAAAATAATAAAGAAAAAAGTAATTAAAATCTTTTTCCTTTTTTATTTTTTAAAGCTTTCATGTTTAACATTTGTGGTTAATTAAATGATTGACATTTCAAATAAGTGTAATCACCTTTTTATTTGATTTTATTGTAAAGATAAAGACAGAAAATGTATTTTTCTTTTTTAGGGTCTAAAAATTTTTCCCTAAAAATAAACCTATTTGATTTTAATGCCATGACAACCAATCTAGGGTTATTTTATACCTCGAGGTTAGGGAATTGCATTCATTGTACTTTCATGTTTACATTTTTATGTAATTGTTTCGTAAGATTTCTTTTTTTGCTAATGAATACAAATCTTATTATAATGGAGATTGTGGGTTTGTCTGTCTGTAACCGAAACTATATTACTATACAAGTTACATTTCCCTTTGTTAATTTACACATATTCTCCATGATTTCATTTTTTATTTAAACCTCAATTATTAGTAAAATTGTTTTACATCATTAAGACTGTTAACAATATCTACATACTAACAACATGCAATTATATTTATATATTCAACGAAATAGGGTTTACAGTGTGAATGGGGAGGCTAATTTGCATATTGATCTTAAAAAATTTGATTTTAATAAATATATGCTTAGTATTATTGATTTCTAATTGTTTGGTTTTATCTTAATAAATATGAGCAAAAATCTCGGGGATAAATCTTAATAGAAATCTATTAACATAAAGAAATAACTGTAATTTTATTATTTTCTTCCTATTTTAACTAAATAGTTAAATTAGGGAAATTTACCACTGAAAGACGGGAGTAAGGGAAAATGGTGGAACAGTTAGTTTCAAAGTTGTTCTATTTTCCGATTATACCCCCTCTGTTCCAAATATTTTTATCTGAATTCTTATTCAGTTTCATTAACCTTTCTAATTTAACATGATATTTTATTATATTAAAACTTAAATACTTGCACCCGGAGGGTGCATATATTTGCTAGTAATTTTAAAGATCTATTTGACTGATAGATAGGACCTTAACAGACCACCACACTGGGTCAGGGTGGACCTGGGAGTAATTACAATAAAAGAGTACTCTACACTTCCTATATCTCCAGAAATGAAGCCTCCCTGATCCAATGGAATTTAGTGTCATACCCAGGACACCTCTCTGCGGTGGATAGTGTCAGGGTAGAAAATAAACCTGAGGTATAAAAGATAATAAAGTTTTTAAACAGATCTATTTGACCCATAGATGGTACCCTAACAGGTATTACCAGTCTGGGTCAAAAGCTTAAAAAGTTTATCTTTTATAAAATCCATAGAATTAAAAAAAAGGAAGGTTTTAACTAGTGTCCAGTTGACAAACAAGGCCGACAGGCTGTAACCAAATACAGACCCAGTACTAACTCCCATAGCAGTTATGTATTGGGTAGAATCAACATATAATACTCACCTTCACAAGGGGGTTTCAACTAGCGTTCAGTTGATAGATAGGGGCTGACTGGCTGTAACTAAATACAGACCCTGTACTAACTCCCATAGCAGTCATGTATTGGGTAGAATCAACATATAATACTCACCTTCACAAGGGGGTTTCAACTAGCATTCAGTTGATTGATAGGGGCTGACAGGATTTAACCAAATACAGACCCTGTATAAACTTCCATAGCAGTCATGTCTATTAAGTAAGAAGGAGACATATGTACACAAGATGTCAAGACTGAAATTAGTAAAGCAGTTCACATACCTAGATAGCAATATCTCATCTACAGAAAGTGATGTCAATGCTATAAACAGATTATCAATAATATAGAAATCTGATGTCTGATAATAAAAAAAAGTTATAGAATCATCATCATACTTACCTTCACAGGAAGGCTGTAACTAGCGTCCAGTTACCTGACAAAAAAAAAAGGGACAGGTTGTAACCCAATACAGACTCTGTGCTGACTACCAGAACATGGCCACGTGTTGGGTACTTATGGATCAGGGTATCTACACTGAAGACCAGCAGCCAATCAGAATACTGGGAATTAGCTTGGTCAAGGTACATAGTGGAACAGCCCAAACCTGTATATAAACCACCTACCAACACTGATGCTCAAATCAGATTAGACTATGGGTATTTATGGATCAGGGTATCTACACTGAAACCAGCAGCTAATCAGAATACTGGGAATTAGCTTGGTCAAGGTACATAGTGAAACAGCCCAAACAGAATCCAGAGAATGAGCTTGGCCAAAGTACATAGTGGAACAGCCCAAACCTATATATAAACCACCTACCAACACTGATGCTCAAATCAGATTCAACTCGCAATACAGCTGAATACTAATTTCATAATTCAAAATTTAACAGAATACTTGATATATAACAATGGGCAAAAAAGTGATTATAGACAAATAAAAGTTCATTAAAAAATGCAATGGAACAATTAGCTTGGCCTAGGTACATAGTGGAACAGCCCAAACCTGTACATAAACACTGATGCTCATAGCAGATTCAACTTGCAACACAGCTGAATGCTGATCACCTAATACGAAATTCTACAAAAGTGAAACATTTTTCATTAAAATTTTCAAAAACAATTCCCGCTTTTTTCCCCCCTCCATTCTTTATATTTTCTTAATTTAAAAAAAGAATCGTTAATTTTTCTTGTTTTCTTTTGTTTTAAAGTTGTTTCTGTTGTACGAGATGCATACTTACGTAAAGATTAACCCCATCTCATCCATTGTTTTTAAAAGAATTTTATTGACTTTGTTTTATAAGATACAAGAGATATCTTTAGCATTAAAAAAACACAGGAGAATTTTAAACATTTTGTTTAAATTTTGTTTTAATCTTTTTTTTTTGTGAGTTAAAAAGATTTTGAAAAACGATGTGCCTAATGAGTTGAACTTTGGGATGAATATGTGGATTATCATGTACAACTATCTGCCCTACTATTTACCCATAGTAGGAGGGAGAGTAGTTGGATTCATATCTTTCCTAAGGGTATTAGTGCTATGTGAACTGTAACTTTTTTTAAAACTATTTTTTAAATAGATCCCTAATTAGGACTAAGCCTATTCTAGTAGTGACCACTACAAGCGGAATTAACAGGTTGGAATTCAGAGTTTTACTTCTTCCTTTCCTTTTCCTTCTGGTTGCTTAACCAAGGTTAAAGAGCCTAGTCTGCCGTACTATTTACCCATAGTAGGAGGGTGAGTAGTTGGATTCATACCTTTCCTAAGGGTATTAGCGCTATGTGAACTGTAGCTTTCGTCCAGGATTTGAATTCTGGTTGACAAGTTCATTTCCTGTCTCTAACCAGTACACTACACACATCCAGCATTCATTTTATTTCTCTAAGTCTGTGGGGATTAAAATAAATTCAAAATAAAATTAAATTAGAAATTTAAAAATAACCTCACTGAAGCACTCATACAGGAAGAACCCCCTGGGCATGTGCAGAGTAAAGGCTCCCTTCCTTGCACCAAAAAAAGAACCCTTGGCCATTCAAACACAGACCGTGACTGGGAACAGAAGATATTGACTGGTACAGGAGAAAAACTCCTCCTCTCTATGAAATAGCTATGAACTTAGAAATAAAGTCTAAAACCTAAAAGTATCTTTTGTCTTTGTCTCTTGTTTTCACTTCTTTAATTCCTTTTCAGCCTGACAACCCACAAGAAAGAAAGAACCATGTATAATGGGGTTTTAAAGAAACAACCAGTGGACATGCAACAAAATAATCAAAGCCAATGTTGGAATATTTTGGACATATATATATATTTACCAACCCCTCCACACGGACAGGATGCGACACAAGGTCAATTTCTTAAGCGGAGTTCAACAGGTTTGAATTCAGAGTTTTCCTTCTCCTAGATCAGTTGCCTAACCAAGGTTAAAGAGCCCAGTCTGCCCTACTATTTATGCATAGCTGGAGGGAGAGTAGGATTAATACCTTTCCCAAGGGTATTAGCGCTAAGTGAAATGCAATTACCACGTCCAGGATTTGAACTCGGGGCAACAAGTCCATTTCCCATGACTTTAACCATTACACCACGCGCTTCCTATTTTGGACATATAAGGTGTGCTATAATATACCACCTAAATTTATAGACTAGGCAAGGTCACATGGTTTATTCCTCTGCCAATAAACAGCCATAATGCGTGGCTGGTTGACTTCTTAATCACTGATACTGAGAAACATCCATTTGCAATCATTGATGAGGGACTTGTAATACTGAGGAGCACCAAGGAACAACCAAAGGATTCTTTACCAAGGATTTCCACTGGACAAATGCTCTTGCTTCAAGACTAAAGGATAGCTGATAAAATTGTAACAGCCTAATACCACATAAAACCAACACATACCCCATAGGTCAGTCATGTCTTTGTCTGTCTGAGAACTATTCAGTATCTCTTTATACACACATAGACATTTCATATAGGGAACTAACATCTCATTTTTTGTACTTATGTAATTCCTATCACACATTTTAAAAGAATATTAGAATGTTATTGACTTTGATTTAGACACACTCTTTCATTGTGGTGTAAGTGTCTGTCTGGAAGGGAAGTCAGAAAAGGAACACAACAAATCTTTTTTCACAAGTTTAAAAAGCTTTTTCTGTCTTATTTCTCAAGCATTCCAAATTCTACCTGTTACAAATGTATTAGAAATATATTGATAAACCAACACTGACAATTTCATTAAAATCAGATAAATTCTTTTGGTATTTTTTCAATCGGGAGAGTTAAATTTATTTTATGAACTCGGATTATACGGCAACTACGGTAGCAATTTTAAGATAAATTTGAGCAAAATTGACTGAAAAATAGTTTTAAATGTATCAAAAATAAATTACATGTGTAATGTTATTTTGATTTTTTTTTTACTGATGCTCATTATGTTACTACTTTTCGACTTAGACAAAAATTTGACCTTAAATAATAGATTTAATTAATTTTAATGCAATTTTTAAATTAAAAGCAGACGAAAAATTGGGCATACCTAACACACACACACACAGACACACGCACACACACACACACACACAGACACACACACACACACTTCCAAGCACGAGATAATCCAAATATTTAGAATAGCATTTTCTTCAGATTTTAAATTATCACATTCAAATTGTCATAATTTCTGCATATAGCTTCTTTTTCAAATTTCATAAGTAATAAAAGCAAACAAAAATCTTTCCTGTTATTTCTAATACATAAGTGGGATGAGAAGCAAAAACCTATCTAGTACAATCAATTACTTCTGGGATAAACAGAATTATAATTTTCCCTTCCAATTAATTCCATCATAATTAGTAATTAAAAAATTTGTGTTGTAATATTTATTAATAAACATAAACATATTTCTCAATAGACATTAGTTTTTCTTTATTTTCCCCCAAATTTTTGACTCTCCTTTTTTTCTTTCAATCTAAAAAAGCAAATAAACAAAAAACAAAACTTCCTATTATTAAACTTTTTTAATTTTCTTTCTTTTCTCTTTCCTATCTTTCTTTTTTTGGTCTTTTTACCTTTTCCCTCCTTTCGAAATTTCCTTCTTTTTGTTTCATTCTTTACTCCTTTTTCCTTCTCTTTGAATTTTAAGATGGGGGATCTTAAAATTTATCTTTCTCTTTCAATATAATTTTTCTATCTTCTACTTTTTCCTTTCTTTAATTCACTTTCTCCAATTTTTAAAACTGATTTTGAGTCTTTCTTTCATTATTACCCCACTTCTTTCCTTCAGTTTTCTTTCAATCCTTTTTCTAGATTCTTTCCTCTTTTTTCTAGGTTCTTTCCTCTTTTTTTAGATTCTTTTCTCTTTTTTCTAGTTCTTTCTTTCCCCTTTTTTACACTATCTTACTTCAATGTTTTTCTAGGTTCTTTCTCTTTTTCTAGTTCCTCTTTTTTTAAGTTCTTTCCTCTTTTTTCTAGTTTTTCTAGATCCTTTCCTCTTTTTCTAGATTCTTTTCTCTTTTTTCTAGGTTCTTTCCTCTTTTTCTAGATCCTTTCCTCTTTTTTCTAGATCTTCTTTTTTCTAGGTTTTTTCTCTTTTTTCTAGATCCTTCCTCTTTTTTCCTTTCCTCTTTTTTCTAAGTTCTTTCCTCTTTTTTCTAGATCCTTTCCTCTTTTTTCTAGGTTCTTTCCTCTTTTTTCCTAGATTTTTTCTTCCCTTCTTTTTTCTAGGTTCTTTCTCTTTTTCTAGATCCTTTCCTCTTTTTTTCTAGATTCTTTTCTCTTTTTCTAGGTTCTTTCCTCTTTTTTCTAGGTTCTTTCTCTTTTTTCTAGTTCCTCTTTTTTCTAGCTTTTCTCTTTTTTCTAGATCCTTTCCTCTTTTTCTAGATCCTTACCTCTTTTTCTAGGTTCTTTCTTTCTCCTTTTTTACACTATCTTTCTTCAATCTTTTTTTTTCTGATTCGTTCTTTTTTACACCATCTTCAATTTTTTTTCTGTCCTTGATTTGGATTCTTTCTTTCATTGCTTTTTTCTTTTCTTTTAGTCTTTAGGTTATTTCCTCTTTTTTCCATCTTTCTTTCACTTTACCCCCACTTACTTCTCTCTCCAATCCACCCACAGTCTTTCAATCCCAACCCTCATGTCTCCTTCCAGCCAGGCTTCATCTGTCTTGTCCTCAAATCAAAACCACTTCTCTATTTTTATCTGTCTCTTCATTGATTTAACTAAATTTGATAATGAGTTTTTCAAAAAGTCAATTTTAATTTTCCTTATAAGAACTAATCAAGACTCCATTTTCTTTTTCTTTTTTTTTTTGTCGTTTTTCTATTTTCTTTTTTGTAAAACATTTTGAATAAACTATGAAATTTAATCAGATATTATAGATTATTCAAATTATTATGAACTGTGTGTCATTAGGAAGATCTTTTCCTTTTATTTCCTGTCTTCAGCATTTAAAAAGTGATTTTTAATCCAAACTTTATTGGGTGAACAGCATCTATTTATACAAACACAGGCGAATTTGATGAGGAACAAAAAGGTTGTTATTATGAGCCAGATCGTCTTTAACACTTTTCATAGCGGTTGGCAGGGGGTGGGAGTGTCTATAAGTGACTCATATAACCTCTTGGGAATGTATCTCATTTCAGTGCACGGCTCTAAAGAAAATCCTTCAACTCAATATCAACAGGCCTTCATCAAGTGAGACTAATAGAATCAGACAGATACAAGAACTATTAGAATAAGATAATCATACCGGCTGGAGGTAGCCTGCAAATGTCTAGCCACACTAAAAAGACATTATACGGAGATTGTTGTTAGCATCTGAGGTGGAGCGCCACACCTACCATCAGCTCCTCACTTTACCACACAGATCCATGTGCTACTCATACGCTGAGTTGGTGAGGGGATAGTATCGAACCAGGATAGGTTCCCAGCTGAGAATTTATGCTAATGGATACATTATCAAATATTAAGTTGTCATAAATTGTCCTAACTTCTCATAAATTTCATCAATTGTCTAAATAATTCTTTTATGTGAGTTGTCTGTTTTTTTCTTTTTTCAATATAATAAAATGTAGACATATATCTATTTCATTCTAAGATAATTTTTCCATTTTTCCAATACCTGACTAATCTTTGAGATTGGTATTGTTACATAAGGAATAGGTGTGCCTATTAATTTTGTATGTTAGTGTAGAATTTAAACTAATGGTTTAGAAAGAGTCATAGAAAATAACCAGTAATATGATAGACAAGACTTGACCCCTGGCTGATCTAATTGCAGTTTGTCTGATTGGTTGGTTTGGTTATGAGCCCCCAGTCATGAGAGCAGATTAGTTAGAGATTCAGAGATTCTGGGTGATCGAGGGAGTGAGATGTTAATGGCAACTCTCCTGAGAGTTTCTGCTCCACATCTGTGGTTATTGGTCTTGGAAAAATAAAAATGTCAAAAATTTGACAAAGTTTTTGGGTTCATTAAAATAAGAAACAACGAAAGTGGACATGCAGCCTGAGATAAACCCAAGAAGACTAGAAGAATCCGGCCAGCACAAAAGGTGTGGCTTCCAACGTCACATGCCCATTGGTCATGTGACTATTCAGCCTCTTAAACCTAACCCTTTCATCGACTTACTTTGAAGGGAGGAGATGTATCTTGTTTTGATCCTCGCTTGTTGAGCAAAAAAAGGACATATTATCTCAACTCTATTCATAGAACAGAATAGGAGAAGGAAGATTCTGAATTCATATTAAAAAAACTTTGTGTCAGAAATAGCATCCAGACCATAAAAGTCCTTATCCCACGGACAAATTATGTCCTTTCCTAAAGACCCAAGAGCAAATACTTATAAAGTTTAAGATAAGGCAGAAACCCGTGACCCAAAATGAAAGAGGCAGTGGAAGGTGAACGTAAGTCATCAGTCATGATATTAGACTAAGCCAATAGAATTACCGTGTGGTGGAAATTATAAGATCATATACCTTTTTCTATAAAGGTAGAATTTATAACACCACATTGTAAAGTGAAGTGAAAATCAGGCCAAATTATTGAGCAAAGCATAAAACAGTTTTCCTAATTTGGGAAGTTTCACAGTTTTTCACAAATCAAACCAGTCTTCCTGCACCTCAGGGTATTGCAACCAAATCTGCAGGTGCATTGAATAACTTCCGAGAGCTCTCTAGGGAGCAGGCTATAGATCTGTCATGATGGATATAAACTATTAATATTTGACAGACTATTTGAATTTATTCTAATCAATATTTTTGGTAAAACTTTGACATGTTAAGCAGTACATGTTGGCTTGTCAAACACTTCATTTCATTTCTATTGTAATTTGTCCTGAATATATCTTCATAGATAATTACAAATTACAATAGTCTCCAATCTTGATAATTGCTACAAGGATTCATACATAAGGCGCACTAGATTATAGGGCGCATTGCTGATTTTTTAGCAACTATAAGGATTTTAAGTGCGCCTTATAGTTTGAAAAATACAGTATATTTTGTGATCTCATTTTTTATTAATTCAGAACCATAACTCTCTAGCTAGGATCCTCAACTGCATGTACTTTCAGTGAGAATTTTCCTAATATCGAGGGAGGTGGATTTTTCTGGGTGTTTTTTTTAATTAAGTGTTGTTTTATGGCACTAATGTCGGGGAGATGGTATGTAAGGCGGCGGAAGAGTGTTGTAGTGGTATGTCCAATGTAGCTATTAATGTCAATAAAATAGCATTCAACATCGGACATAACATATTAACTATCTTTAATAACTAACACACTTAACTTGCAACCATCTAAAAAAATAATAGACTCTTCAAAAAACAAAAACAACAAAAAAACAAAATAGATAAAAGACCTAAAAAACGAACTAAAACCAACACATATACCCCATGATAACGACTGAGGAAGCAGTCGAAAGCGCTCGGGCTAACAGTATGGGAAATGTACAACTGGTACATAGTTACATTACAATGTCTCCGGCTTAACTGACTAAGCTAACTGAATATTTGTTTCCACAAAACACCTGAAGAAGGCTTGAGGGTATGAAACGTGGTGTATATAATAATCATGGAAGATCTTTATTAACCCTTTTATTTTATAACACTCTGTTTTCTTCATGGAACATATTGTACATTCAATTTGTTTGGTAAGTGTGTATTCTGTATCCATTATTACATGTTATGTTAATTAAGCATTATGTACATTGTTAATTTGAGTAGTCATCTTTCTTTCTTTACCAAATATTCAGCCTAAGAGAGATGCATAAAAACATGCAGATCCCCAAAGAGACACACACAAAAGGATACAGAGAAACATATATAAAGAATGTATAGCTCCAGAGAGAGAGAGAGAGAGAGAGAGAGACACACACACACACTCAAAAGCATACATAGCCTCAGAGAGACAAAACATAAAAGCATGCATAACACACACACACACACACACACACACATATATATATATATATATATATATATATATATATATATATAAGTCATCCACAAAAACTGTGTTTTGATGTTTCACATCTCATCAGTGAGGTTAGACACATCAACTAACCCCAACCAGGATCGAAACCCGACTGACTTTATGAACAGCCCGATCCATTAACCATCGCCAACTGCCATTAAGGAGCGGTGTTTTTAACTCTTTTAAATACATACATCTGTGAATACTTTACAATCATCAGAAAGATCAAATCTGTAAACAGACGATGATTGCGTTATACTGGCAGTGAAAGGTTATTAATATATATATATATATATATATATATAGTTATTTAGTATTGGAGAATTGAAAATAAAGTGTTCAATTACGTGTGTAAGATCTGTATTTATTACTATTCATAGCACTGTGTCTTGATGATAATTAGATAATAAACTGTTTTGAAACCAATGGTAACAATCACACCTTCAATGTGTACACTATAACAAATATATATATATATATATATATATATATATATATAATGCATGTGCGTGTATGTGTGTTTGCATGAGCATAAAGCACATAGATGGAGATCTCTTTATGTATCTATGAAGAAACAAATAGGTGTGTCAGTATAAATGTCATTTTTTTAATTAAATTTATACCCACACAGATATTTGTTTAAAAAAATATTGAATAATTATTTCTATGGCTTTCATTTATTTTTCCTCTCAAATATCATTAATAAACTCAAGTACATATATATATATATATATATGGGAGAAATATGAGGAGGTTAATCTGACAATATGTGGAGAAAGGTAGACAAACACAGGATGTTATGGAAACTGGATGTTTATTGTCGACGATAGACCGAAACGTTGCATCGTCGACAGTAAAAATCCAGTTTCCATAACATCCCGTGTTTGTCTACCTTATATATATATATATATATATAAAGATAAATCTAATGAGTCAGACGAACCTACTAAAAATTTCAGTTAATGCTCTTCAGGGTTAAGATCTGACTCTTTATTTATCTTTATTATTTGCGGGTTTGTATGTATATATATATATCTTATATATATATATATATGCTTATATATATCTTATATATATATATGCATATAAATTCTTTTTTCTTTTGGCAAAGATATTGTACTAATAGATTATTTTTTGTTGGTAGGATTATGTTGGTCTTTTCTTTTTTACAAAAATTTTTTTCTTCCCGGTTGATGTTTGGTAGTATATTTTTACAATCAAACTATTTGCTGGATTGTTCTCACCGTGAGGATTTACCAACAAGTTTGGTATATATATATATATATATATATATATATATATATATATATATAAGGGTATATATATAATGGGTCTGGTTTAGCTCAGTCAGTAGAGTGTTTGGCTAGAAACTGCAAGGTTCTTAGTTTGATACTGGCCCTTGCCAACTCAGCGTATGAGTAGCACAGGAGATAAAAATCTTTGATTTTTTATCTCCTGTCATCTAAAAACATCCATCAATTTCTTCACCCTTAATACATCCTGATGAAGGTTTAAAGAAACCGAAATGTTTAAGCGTTGATAAATAAATTTATTTATTTTTGGAACACTTGTTTTTTCAAATTTCTTAATATTGTCGGATTTATTTCCATATTTACTCCCATATGTATATAAATAATCATGCTAGAAAAATGTTCCCTTTGCCTAGAATCTAGCAGTGTACATTAACAAATTTATAGTTTCTGATTTTATTTTAATATCCATCAAAATTGATCTTGCAAAATGGTCTTCTATTGGTAGAAGGAAAGTTACATATCAAAATGTATAAAAAAGGAGAGTGGTGATGGGAGTGAGGGCAGAGAACACACACATATATATATATATATATATATATATATATATATATATATATATATATATATATATATATATATTTGAAAATAGATTCATTGTTAGAAAAACAATTACAAATGATATGGAGGCTCATTTCACTATCTTTAGTACCGCCTGACATTTGGCCGCTTGACAACCTGGCTCCAATCTGTCCACTGAGGTGGGAAAAAAACTAATTTCATGCCTTTTTGCCAAAAAGCCAGATCAAAAAATGCTTTTTTGAAGTATTTTACAAATTCAGCCCCACTTTAATTGGATGAGTCTACAAGCAGGCAAAAATACCCAGGAGATACAGAAAACACCCATCCAGCTACCCCTTGTTTCTTTGTGGGGGCAACCCTGGACAGGGATACAGTATTTTTCTGATGAGACCAAGTTGTAGTGTGTCAAGAAGGTTTTTTGGTTATTTTCTAGTTGAGTAACATGAGTGACCCAGAAAAAACAGAACCCAAATTATTTTTTTATTTTCCTATTAAACTAACCCTAAACCCCAACCCTAACCATAACCCTAACCCAAACCCTAATCCTAACCCTTGTTGGACTTAAACTTTTTAAAAAAATTAAAATTAACAGTTTTATTACAAAATTTGTGGGTTCTATTTTTCTGGGTCACCCTGTAATATTATGTTACTCAACTAGGGGGTGTTAGGGTTAGGGTTAGGGTTTAGATTTAGGGTTAGGGTTAGGGTTAGAGCTGGGATATAGGGTTAGTTTAATGGGAAAATAAATAATTTGGGTTCTGTTTTTTCTAGGTCATAACCGTTTTTTTCCACAAAATCTTTTACAAGTTTTGTTGACAGAGCATTTAGCTACAACATAACCAATCTCTTTCTGGTCTTAAGGCAATAATTTCTATTAATTATCCTCTTCATTTAATTTTAATACATAAATTTGGCAGCTGAATTTATTTTTTCTTTAACTCAAAAAAGAGAAAATATACAAATGTAAATTACTTATCAAGATATATTTATCTATCTCAATCTGTTCATATCTATCTATCTCAATCTGTTCATATCTATCTATCTATCTATCAATCTATCTCAATCTGTTCATATATATCTAAATCTGTTCATATCTATCTATCTCAATCTGTTCATATCTATCTATCTAAATATGGTCATATCTATCTATCTATCTCAATCTGTTCATATCTATCTATCTATTTATCTATCTATCTATCTATCTCAATCTCTTCATATCTATCTATCTATCTCAATCTCTTCATATCTATCTATCTCAATCTCTTCATGTATATCGATAGATCTATTTCAATCAATTCATATCTATCTATTTATCTATCTGTCTATCTCAATCTGTTCATATCTATCTATCTATCTATCTATCTATCTATCTGTCTATCTCAATCTCTTCATGTATATTGATAGATCTATTTCAATCAATTCATATCTATCTATCTATCTCAATCTGTTCATATCTATCTATCTCAATCTGTTCATATCTATCTATCTCAATCTGTTCATATCTATCTATCTATCTCAATATGTTCATATCTATCTATCTATCTCAATATGTTCATATCTATCTATCTATCTATCTATCTTTACATACAGGATAATGCGTCTTACCTCCTTTTCTCTATGCTATGTAGTAATAATTCCAAGGTTGTCATGCCGTAAAAACCAACCAACCAACCAACCTGATATAATATAACTCTATAAAACAAATGATTACTGACATGTAAAAAAGTGTAAGATAAATTATTTCATAAAACATCTCAGGCAGTAATGGACAGATAAATCTTATTTTAGGGATATATATATATATAGTTTTTGTGCTATTATTAGGGGAGTGCTCCATATCAGTAATAGAGCTTATATATATATATATATATATATATATATATACATGTGTGTGTATCTATAATCTTATATATATATATATATATGTATATACAACAGCTCTATTATTTATATTGAGCGAAAAAAAATTTGGTCCACCACTAATTCATCTAGTGAGCGAGTGATAACCATATACTAATAATGATAATATAGTACACAATATTTATAAGTAAATAGTGCTCAATATCATTGATAGAGCATGTATATCTAAGTTATGGTAGCATGGACATGAAGTCAATGACACTTGGTAACTGACATTTTCTTGCTTATACAACTTTTCAAACCACTTGATTTATTCTACATATTTTTAATTGTATATTCTTCGTTTTTATGTCTTATCATATATTCTTCACCAATGATTTGATTTTTTTTATTGAAATTTATATAAAATTTATATAAGATCTAAATCAGCTGGGAAAAAAAAGATAGTGAAATAACGAAAATACTTCAATATCAAAGTAATATCAAAATAATATCAAAATATAAATTAATATTAGATAATATTAACAAAAGAAATCTCTTGCTAACTGAAAGTGAATATATGCTATGCTAAAATATTTCACATTAAAAACAAATGAAAAATATATCAATCAGATCAGTCATGAAATTGCATTGAAGCTCTTTTAGGTCACATGATTATATGAATAAGAGAATAATCGAGAATTCTGTCAGATGAGAAAAAACTTGGTTAATAAAAAAAAAAAAGAATTAAAAAAAAAATTAAATATTAAGAAATTATTTAAATCTAATTTCTCTTAAAAGCTAAAGAAAAAAAAAGTATCGCTTCATAAGGTGTGATGATATTTTTGTAACAAATGAAAGTTGTACTGAGGAGACTTTCCTTGTTGTCTGCTTTTCTTCAAATAACGGCCATGACAGTTTTATCGTGGTTTATAGTTAATACTGATTAAAACATCAGGAATAAAACACAATGATTGTAACGTTAATGATAATAATTATTTCTTTCATAATTGGTTTATGCAATTGTAAGTTATAAATGGAGAATTTTCTTCTTTCTTTTTTTTTTTTTTTTTTTTTTGGTTGAAGAAATGGAGACAAAGGCTTTTGGAGAATTAGATTGAGGATTTGAAGAGGGTCTTTGGTTTGAGATGGAATTAAAACCAGAAAAGTGCTTGAGTGGGAAGTTTGGAATGAGGAGTTTGAAGAAATCATTGGCTTGAAAAGTGGATTGGGTTATTAGTGACTGGGAATAGTTGATTAAGAAGAAGAAAGTGAAGAAGAAAAAGAGCGGAAGACTAATAGAGTGTGTAGGAAACTAATTGGGAGAAAAAGAGGAGGAAAGAAAGATAGAGAGAAAAGGAGAAAGAAATATGAAGAAAGAATGTAAAAAAAGGAAAGAAAAGGGGAAGACTTAAATAGAAAGAAAAAAATGAAGAAAGAAAGAAAAAAGAAGAGAAAGAGAGAGAGAAAAGGTAGACATTTTAAAATCTGAAGAAATTTAAGAATAGAAAAAAATATTATAACCAAAGAGAATGAGAAAGAGAAAAATGATCAGAGAGAGAGAGAGAATTTGGACGTCGGAACACAAAGCGAGAGAGAGAGAGAGAGAGAGAGAGAGAGAGTATGACAGGCAAGACAGAGATAGTACAAATGGTGGGACAAAGAGAGGAAGAGAGTATGTATGGTGGAACAGAAAAAGAGAGAGTACAAATGACAGGACAGAGAGAGAGAGAGAGAAAGAGAGAGAAAATGGTGGCACCAAGAGAGAGAGAAAGAGAGAAAGAGAGAGAGAGTATAAATTGTAGGACAGAGAGTACAAGAAGCAGGAGAGAGAGAGAAAGAGAGAGAGAGAGGACAGAGAGAGTGGGAGAGTATGAATGGCAGGACAGAGACAGAGAGAGCACAAATAGCAGGACAGAGAGAGAGAGGGGGAGAGAGAGAGTGAGAGAGAGCACAATTCGTGGGACTGGGAGAGAGAGAGAGAGAGAGAGAGAGTACAAATTGCAGGACAGAGAGAAAGAGAGAGTACAAATGGTGGGATTGAGAGAGAGAGAGATAGTACAAATTGCGAGACAGAGAAAAAAGGAATGTCCAAATGGTGGGACAAAGAAAGAGAGAGTACAAATTGAAGGACAGAGAGAGAAGAGAGAGAGAATTTGTACAATGGCGGGACAGAAAGAGAGAGTACGAACAGCAGGATAGAGAAAGTGAGAGTACAAATGGAAAGAAAGAGAGGGCAATGAATTTGATGGAGATGCAATAATACTAGGAAAAAGTTTTAAAATGTAAAAAAAGAAAAAAAGAAAAAAAGGATGGATAAAAAAAAAGAAAAGAGAAAGTTGATAGGAATAGAATGACAGTAAAACAAAATCAAAATGAAAAGAAAACTAATGGAAAAAAGCCAATCAGCGAGGGAGTCTATCCCCTTTTCACTAGTGCTAGACCAAGAAGATTGTGTTTGCTTCTGAAGTGGAGCGCCACACCTACCATCAGCTCCTTACTTCACTGCACAGATCCCTGTGAGTTGGCGAGGGCTGGAAATGAACTAGGAATCTTGTGGTTTCTAGCTGAACGCTCTACCGACTGAGCTAAACCGACTCTTTTTAAAATGGAAAAAAAAAACCTGTGAAAATAATAAAAAAAAGAAAACAGTGAATAAAAAGAAATTAAGAAAAAAACGAAGGAAAAAATGTTTTATCTATAAAAAAAGAATATGCAATCAGTTCTGCCAAAAATCAAGAAAGGTTATCTCGCAACAAAGATACATTTTAGAGATGATAATAATCCTGAGGTTTTGGCTCTCATAAATGGTCAACTGCCTCTTGTTTTAAACCAGGAATAATTGATTTTCCATTGTTCTATTTCCAGAAGAAAGTGACAGCAACAAAACACTGGCACATCAACATCTACAGGAACTGCCTTCGCATATGACATCTGTGGTCGAGGTTGTTTTTCAAACATTGGACTTCACAGTCACAGGAGGCGCTGTAATTTCAGGGGCACAACAATTATATAGCCTTCTGAGATTGCAATGCTGATCTATATAATATAGAGATATAGATAGATAGATATGAGCACGTTGGGAGATAGAGAGAGACAGAGATAGAGAAGCCAAGATGTCCAGAAGAAATGATTGGCAGCCACAGAAGGTGCTGTAACTTCAGGGGCACAACAATTATATAGCCTTCCGAGACTGCAATGCTGATCTATATAATATCTTATTATAATGGAGATTGTGTGTTTGTCTGTCTGAAGCCGAAACTAAATCACTACTCAAGTCACAATTCCCTTAGTTATTAACGTCACATTCACCATGAATTTATTTTTATTTAAACTTCAGTTATTGATAAAATTGTTATACCTTATTAATACTTTTGACTTTATCTACATTCTAATAACATGCAATTGTATTTATATATGCAACAAAATAGCGGGTTACAGTGTGAACAGGAAAGCTAATTTGCATATTGATATTAAAAGTTTAATTTTATTAAATATGCGCTTGGTATTATTGATTTCTAATTGTTTATTTTTTTCTTAATGAATATGAGCAAAAAACTCGGGGATAAATCTTAAAAGAAATCCTTTAATATAAAGAAATAACAGTAATTTTATTCTTTACTTCCTAATTTAACTAAATAGTTAAATTAGGAAAATTCAGCAATAAAAGGAGGGAGTGATGAAAAATGATGGAAGACTTAGTTTCAAAGTTGTTCTATTCTTCGATTATACCCCCTCTGTTTCAAATCATTTTATTTGGATTTTTATTTAGTTTCAAAAGTATTTCAAATTTAACATATTTCATTACATTAAAATTCAAATACTTGCACCCGGAGGGTGCATATATTTGCTAGTATAGAATAATAGGAACTTGATGTTATGGAGTACTGGATTCATTTATTTATTTATTATTTGTTATCATAAATTTTCGGGATGGTTAGATTCCCTTCTTCAAATGAATGTCGCTCCTGTTCAATGGATCCTTTGTCTTTGACAACAAAGACAAAGGAACAAAGACAATTGAATCCAGTACTCCATAACATCAAGTTCCTTCATTTATTTTTAAATGCTTCATAATAACGCCCAACTTCAACATAAAAAAGACATAAAAATATATACTGAGAGAAGCATACGGAGACCCCTATATATAGTATTATCAGTGTTATTCGGACTATTGTCCCCATTTTCATTGTTATTTGTAGAACGTTTCAGCCGATATACCCTCCGGCCTTCTTCAAATACAGTACAAATACAAATGAAATAACAATGAAGATGGGGACAATAGTCCGAATAACGCAAATAATACTAATCTTCAAGCCTCATCTCAAACATTCAGAGAAATACCCCTATATATATATATATATATATATATATATATATATATATATATATGTTGTCATTGTGGGATCCATGTATGCTTCTTTGTTGATATATCTGGTGCAATCAGCTGCCGACACAGAAACAATATATAAACATATATACGAATATAATATGTACAAATTCAGAACCAGACTCACCATATATATACATATATATATGCATACATTGCCCCGAGTTCAAATCCTGGACGTGGTAATTGCATTTCATTTAGCGCTAATATCCTTGGGAAAGGTATGAATCCTACTCTCCCTCCAGCTATGGGTAAATAGTAGGGCAGACTGGGATCTTTAACCTTGGTTAGGCAACCGGTCTAGGAGAAGGAAAACTCTGAATTCAAACCTGCTGAACTCTGCTTAAGAAATTGACCTTGTGTCGCATCCTGCTCGTGCAGAGGGGTTGGTAAATATATATATATGCATATATGTATGTATACATATTTCAAGTTTTAATAGTAAAAGTTGAAAGAGCATGATATATAGGAAGGCAGGGGTGAGGGTTTTTTTTAAATGAGATGAGACCCTATCTTAATTTGGCTTTCAAAAACCCTCTCATCCTCCATTTTTTTTGTTTTTTTCAGTGGGGTGGGGATTCATGGGTAGACCTGGAAGCAGTTTGAATATTTTCTCTATTCCTTGTGAAAAGGGCAGTTTTCAGTAACATGACTTTCTCAGTGGTTTTCTCTGCCTTTAAGATCTTAAAATCTTTACCCTTTCTCTTTTTTTTTGTTTCTTTCCTGAAAATGTCTGGAAGTATCATCAGCACCCCACGTGTTATTTGCAAAAGATATCCTTGTGATTCTGATGAATATTTAATGAGGTAACATGTAGAGAGAGAGAGAGAAGTGTGGTTAGCATGCTTTGACAAGGGAGTAACAGCAGGAAGGATTTTACATGAATGGACTATAGCCTGGCAGGGGCAAATTCTTTTGGAAACAAACAGGAGCTGTCTCTATATATATATATATATATATATATATATATATATTAACAAATGTATAGTTTTTAGTTTTATTTTAATATCTATCAAAATTGATAGTTCTTGCAAAATGGTCTTCTATTGGTAGGTATAGTTTATGAAGGAAAATTTTAATATCAAAATGTCTAAAGATAAAAAAAGAGAGTTGGGGGGATATATATATATATATATATATATATATATATATACACACACATGAAGAATTAAACAAAATGCACGTCTCATGTTTAACAATTTTATTGATAATCTTTTCACGCTTTCTGGACAACTTTTTTATATTTGGATGGAATCCGTGGATTAGTCCACCGAAGTTCGTATCCCGAGTACTTACATATATATAAGCAGAATGAATTATTACTAGCAACAGCTTCAGACTTTCAGAAATCTTCTGGCAAAGAGATCTTTATCTTGAAATATTAAGAATAAATCAAAGGTTAACAAGCAACAACATAGTTACTTTATTTTTCTTTACACTTTTGTGTGACCCTTCATTTTTCCTCTACTATTATTATTATTATTATTATTACTGCTCTGTATTTTTAATATATTGAGCACTTTTGGATTATTTACTGATGCCACTGCAACAGAAATGTTAAAGCAGCAATTGGATACTCACGTCTGAAGAATGGAATTATAAAAATCCTGAAAATTTAATAAATAAACGAAACTCTACTCGAAAACAACCGAGTTTCTTATATTTCTTTCTTTAATGCTTCATACTAATGCCCAAGCCTGATATATGTACTCCCACAAACGGATACATATACCTAAATAACATATATATATATATATATATATATATATATATATATATATATATATATATATATGGTGCATGGTGTAATGGTTACCATTTTAGAAAACAGAAATGGCAAGATAAGTTCAAATCCTGGACGAAAATGTTTGTATTTCACATAGTGTTAATACCCTTTGGAAAGTCATGATTCCAAGTATTCTCCCTTCCGGAATATAGACTGGTGAGAGAGGCCCCCTCTGATCAATCAGCTGATCATGTCAAGCCCTAGAACCTATATGATTTTCCCAACCCTATTGCCCTTATGGCAACTCCCAACTCTTTTTATCATATATGGTGGTGACTGAGGGTCTTAATGCCCTGGGTATGATGTTAAACTCTATCTAATGGGGAAGTTCCAATTCTGGGAATGTGGAGTATCCCTTCATCATCAAGTTCAAGAAATTGAGTATCCATCAAGAATGAATTTATTTAAAAAATTTGTCGGCATTAAATCACCCACAGAGGTTGATATGCCATAAAAGCAAACAAACCAAAGATGAAACTAATAAGTTAGGGTCCCATTAAATAGGAAAAATATGGGTTTAAAAAATGTGTAAAAGAATAATTTTTCATTTGGTTTGGTTTGCTATTTCTCTGAATGTTTGAGATGAGGCTTGATGATTAGTATTATCTGCATTATTTGGACTATTCTCCCCATCTTCATTGTTATTTGTACAATGTTTCGGCCGATATGCCCTCCGGCCTTCTTCAGGTATTTCTGAGTCTGAAAAGAAGGTTCCCGAGTCCGACAAGAAATACCTGAAGAAGGCCGGAGGGTATATCGGCCGAAATGTTGTACAAATAACAATAGTTTGGTTTGTTTTACGACATAACAACCTCGGTGGGTCATTTAATGCTGGTAAATAAATTTATTATTGATGGATACTCAATTTTTTTTATAAACACATTTTTTTAATTTAACCCATAGATGGGACCCTAACAGGTACTACCACTCAGAGTGGACCTGGGAGCAATGACATAGCAATCTCTACATTTCCCCGACCTCCAGAACTGGAACCTCACCATCAGATAGAGTTTAACATCATTCCCAAGACCCAAAGACCTGCAGCCATCACCTTCTAGCACAAATATGATAAAAAATGGTTGGGGTTTGCTATAAGGGCAATAGGGTTGAGGCAATCATATAGGTGCTAGGGATTGACATGACCTGACAATTGATTGGAGGGGCTTCTCCAACTGCCTGTCTAACCTAAGTAAGGGTCTAAGTGGAGTGTTGCATGTCATGGACTGATCATCTACCAGGATTCCATCCTAAAGCATCCTGGGTCGCCTCCCATGGCCAACATTGGGGGTCTTACCCCTCTGCAGAGGTGAAGTCGGTGTATTCTAAAGCCCCATCGCCAGGGCTATAAAGAAAATGGGTTTAAAAAGAAAATTGAGTACCCATCAAGAATGAATCAAGCAAAAGTTGTCTGGCATAAAATAACCCAACAGGGATTGACATGGCATAAAATCTAACCAACAAACCAAGAATTCTATGACATAAAGAAACAAAGCTTTGAAACATAGAAATTAGGGGTGGGGTTGTAAGGAAAGGAGTTGCTTTAGAAAAAAGTAAAAAATTCCAAAAATAAAAAATAAAAAGTAATTATTTATATATTTTGTTTTTCTTGCTTCTGCTCCTGAAAGAAATCTTTTTGACTTTTCTAGAAATGTCATGGATATTTGGTGACCCATGATCCTTAAGGATGGAATCCTGGTGGATGAGCAGTCCATGATATGGATATTTGAATTAATCTTGGGAGTTTACAATTACATGGATATTGCGATCGAGATTGAAACTAACATCAATCATAACATCCAGAATTTAAACTTTATACATTGTTTTATTTGAACTTTTATTCATACCCCCCCTCTCTCTCTCTCTCTCTCTCTCTCTCTCTCGTTTTATATATATATATATATATATATATATCAAACTTAACGGACCTAAATTACACCATCGTATGTCACCCCGCAGAAAGAAAAAAAATACCAAAAATCAGGGAATTAACCGAATTTAATTAAATTTTCAGTGTTGATATATTAATGAATAAAAGATATAAAGCACCAGTTACTTTATTTAGAATTTTTAATTTTTTCCGGTCAGTTAACTTTGAACATGTATCTTTGAGAATCTGTGTTACGCCTCAAAGATACGTGGTTCAAAGTTAACTGACCTGAAAAAATGTAAAAGTTTTTAAATAAAATAACCATATATTGTTATTATACTAAAGCTGAGTGAATCAATGATTGTTTGCTAAAGGCTTTTTCCTATTTGTTTTAATAACACGAAATTCATATCAAAATATTCCTCAATTCCAGGATGAGTTACGTTTGAAAAAAAAAATCATTTTACTTGGTTCTAATTAGCTGTAATCAGTCAAAAACTGATCAGTCTCTTACTTCGCATTCTGCTGTCACTTTCCTCCTCTCTATGTGTATCTTGATTAACTCCTCATTATATATGTTAGTTTTCTGTGAGTGTAAAGAGAGCGATTGGAGAGAGTGAAATATATTTTTATGTTAAGTTTCAGAAGCAGGTATCCCATAGCTTTTCAACAGAGTTCAAATCTTGAATGCAGCTGTTTGCATTTCACATAGCGCTTATAGCCTTGGGAAAGGTATAAATTCAACTATTCTCCCTCCAGCTATGAGTAAAGAGTTAGGGCAGCCTGGGTTTCTAACCTTGGTAAGCTAACCAGTCTTGAAGAAGGAAAACTCTGAATTCAAACCAAAGAGGCTCTCTTCTCTGACCCTAACTCTGTTAGGGTTCCGTCTCTGAGTTAAATAGGAAAAATGTGTTTATAAAAAAATTGTGTACCCCTCAAGAATAAATTTATTTCAAAACTTTGTAAGCATTAAATGACCCACTGAGGTTGATATGCCATTAAACAGAACAAATCAACTATCTTAATATGTTCTTATGTATCTCACTATTTATCTTACTATGTTCCTATCTACCTCATTATGTTCATATCTCACTATCTATCTATGTTCCTATCTATCTCACTATTTATCTTACTATGTTCCTATCTACCTCATTATATTCATATCTCACTATCTATCTATGTTCCTATCTATCTCACTATGTCCTTATCTTACTCTCTATTTCAACATGTTCCTATCTATCTCTGTCTATTCATATCTATCTACCCAGTTTAACATCTTTAAAATAAACTTATCCAATTTGAAATATAAATTTAACAGCATGATATAAAATAACAAATTTTTGCACCCCACTGGTGCATCTATATGGTAATGTTTAGGTACAGAGAATGGAGGCTAGTGTTTATGAAAAACCATTTTGAAATTTCTTTAAAGCCAGTGGAGGTCAAGCTGGGATTTTTTTTGTATCTTGTTCACAAGTCCAATGCCAACATGCCGTCTTGTAGCAGAGTCCAAACTCTGAATAGAAAGGGAAAAAAATCCTGAAGGCAGACTTATTCCACGTTGATCTCTGGAGGTTTCCTAAAAATGGTATCCTGCTGGGTCCACAAGTTTAGATCATAAGAAAAAAAGTCCTGCCCTTTGAAAGTCCCAAACTGACCACATGGGAATATGAATGGTCAATTGGTTAGAATCTTATAGAAATAACCAGTGAAAAATCAATTCATAATTTCACACCAGTTGCCGGAAGGGTTTCTTGGATAATGTTTTAGTTTTGTGCCTGAAGAGGAACTGAGAAAATATCAAAGAGGAAAAAAAAACTATATATGTAGGGGTTGGGTAAATACATATAACTATATGCAAATAAATTATTAAGAATTTTTTCTTAATATATATATATATATATATATATATATATATATATTATATATAATAATTTTTTCCATGGAAATTGAGTTTGTTTAAAAGAATATATAACAATTCTGTGAAAGAAAAAAAAAAAGAAAATAATAATACCTCTTTCCCATAAGAGTTTTTGAATTTGCATATAAATTACATAAATGTATAAATAAATATATAAATGTAACTATTATAGTGGGACAGAGAGAGCATTCCAAAATTGAAAAAAATAGATGAAATAATAAATAAGAAAACTAAAAATTGAACTTTTTCTACCTTTCCAAAACTTTTGTGCAGCATATCTAAAAAAAAAAAATAGGATTGATATATATAAAAAAAAAACAATATATATCCATTTTTTTTGTTGTTGTGAGTAACACTTTTAAAAAAGCACAGGATTACATAGTGATCCTTAGCATTTAAATGGCATTTTGATCCTAGATAGAAGGCACAGATACTACACTGATCCTAGGCAGAAATGTGAGGTGCAGTCAGTGTATTCTACAGACTCAGTCGACATAATTAGTCTTGTAGAGGTATTGATCTCTCATCTTTCATTTGTTTAGGCAGCATTCTTTTTTCATGGGGGTAATTCCATGTCAAATCATCCAGGCCATGTCACCAACGTTGATCTTGCTATGAAAAAGTCAGAAATCATTAGTAACTTAAAATTGGTTGATTTTCAGACTTTTTCGATTGTATTTTTGGATTTCTTGGTTAAAAATGCTTTTATAAACTAATTTTTGGGAGTAAGGAAGCTGTAGAACTCATTTTCCTGATAAAAATAGATTACAAAAAGTCACAATTTTTCACAAACCCCACCAAATTTGGAGAGCTAAAAAATCAACATAATTCTGCCAATTTTTGGAATTGGAAGCTCAAATTTTGGGGAATGTCTAACTTTAACACAGCCCACTCCTGTACAAAATTTCAGAAAAATTGAAGGGGGAGGGTGACAATTTTACTTTTATCTGGATGATATGACATGGAATTGGAGATGCAGTCAGTGTATTCTACAGCCTCAGCCGACAGGGTGTGTTAGTCTTGTAGAGGTATTGATGCTATTTTATTATCTTTGTTTAGGCGACATTCTTTTGCCATCATCAAATCTCGGTGAAAATTCCTTTTTCTAGTTCATTAAGATTATATCCATTGTGTTATTTCAACATAAGGGAAATAAAACTTTATTCCATTGTTTACAAACAAAAGGTGAACCCTTAATCTCTCGAGGACCTTTAGCTGGCAAAGACCCCTGGGCTGCAGACCCTAAAGCCCATATGTTAATCGAGTAAAAGCATATGCTTGCACTCAAAATCAGTAATTGTTAGATTTGGTTTAATTATTTAATGGCATATCAACTCCTTGAGAGTTATCCAATACCAAAATTTTATTAGCTTCTAAATGTAGTTTAGCTCAGTCGGTAGAGCATCCACCTAGGAACCACAAGGTTCCAGGTTTTGTTTAAGAAATTGAACTTGTGTCACATCCTACTCATGTGTAGGGGTTGGTAAATATGTATCTCAATTTGAATTATTGAGTTATTCACTAAAAAGGTTTAGATTTGAAGGTTTTTTGATGTCGTATAAGGGGATAGACTCCCTCGCTGACTGGCTGATACCGACTTTAGGCCGCCCCGTCGACTTTACTTATATATATAAACTTTGAAATAAGTCAACATGTTCTCAAATGCTTATAATTTTCCGCCTATCCTCCTTCCACTATACCCCTCCCCTTCTCACAACTTGTGCCCCCCCCTCCCACAAAAGAATTACTACTGCATCGCTCGCTCAAACCACTACCATTCCTACAACCTCCCACTACCAATTGTTATTACCTCCCACTTCTAATTCCTTGCTACTCGTTCTCATTAAAAACGAGACACGAAACCATACCATCGTTTCCTACCTGATGATGGCAAACTGTATTGCCGAAAGTGCTCGTTTTGAAACCTTTGGTGGACTATTACACAAGTTATACCCCGACACCAAAAAGATGGCCTGAACATTAGAAAGGATCAACCAAAAACTTGTCCAACAAGAATTGTCAGTACAGTTCAACAAAACATATATATATATAGGGGCCGGGTTAGCTCAGTCGGTAGAGCATTCGTCTAGAAACCACAAGGTTCCTAGTTCGATACCAGTCCTCGCCAACTTAGCATATGAGTAGCACAGGGATATGTGCGGTAAAGTAAGGAGCTGATGGTAGGTGTAGCGCTCCATCTCAGACGCCAAAACAATCTCCTTGGTCTAGTGCTATTGAAAAGGGGATAGACTCCCTCACTGACTGGCTGATACCGACTTTAGGCCGCCCCGATGATCTACTTTATATGTAGGTTGAAAAGAAGCGAATCCGATTGTATGTTGAAAGGAAAAATAAACAAAGGAAAGAAATATTTTATCCATTCAGCATTTCTTTCCTTTGTTATTTTTCCTTTCAATATATATATATATATATATATATATATATATATATATATATATATATACTATTTACCCATAGCTGGAATGAGAATAGTTGGTTTCATACCTTTCCCAAAGGTATTAGCATTATGTGAAATTCAAATAGCCTTGTACAGGATTTAAACTCGTATTGTTGTCTCCATTTCCTACTACGCTAACCATTACACCACCATGTGCCTCCTTATATAAACCACCTACCAATACTCCAATGGAAAGTAGATTCAACTTGCAATAAACCTGAATATTCATCACCTAATACAATATTCTACAAAAAATAAAATTAAAATAACAATAAGAAACGCCTACAAATTATTGAGGCAATATGTATAAAAAATTTTTTAAACCTAACATTAATAAAATAGCATTCAACATCGGTCATAATATATCAACTATCTTTAATAACTAATACACAAATCACACAGCCCTCTAAAAATAATGGACTCTTCTAATTTAAAAACAAAATAGACAAAAGAACTAAAAAAAGAACTAACACCAAATCATATACCTCATGATGATGACTGAAGAAGCAGTCGAAAGCGCTCGGGCAGATAGTATGGGAAGAATCCTAATCCAACTGGATCCTCACATCAGAAAGATCGCCAAAAGACTGGAAAAAATTCAAATCCAAATGTTCCGTGTTGTTCAATAACACCTGCCTACAAAATTCTACAATTCTACAAATTCTAAAATTTTCATTAACTTCATGAATTATAGAATAAATGATTAATTAACATCTGTTAAACTCGCTACAAGGGGACAGTTGACAATCAAACGCCAATAAATGTATTACGGTTGTTTATTACACACGTCCGTTCGCTTCACTTCTCAACGTTCTAAGTCTGCCGCCAAGAACGCTCCCCGCACGAAAAACGCATGGGCACACGAAAAGGGTTTCATAAAAGAGAGAGTTCTCTTAAAGAAAGATAACTTGGGTTATCTTTCTTTGTTCCATGACATTAACATTAATTACAAAATTTTTTTTTTCTTCTTTGTCTTTTGTATTTTAAAACGAAAGACGAAATTTTTATGGAACAAAGAGACCATCACAGGGTTAGACTGCCCGCAGGTCATAAGGGATTATTCTGCCCCCGTTTTTTTTTTTTTTTTAATTTTTTTTATTATTTAACAGTCATATAAATTCCTCCGTATTTTTTCCTTTGTAATACATTCAAAAGTTCAATACCGGATGCTCCACGCTTAGTTAGGGAATCAGCCAATTGTACTTTTCCAGGACACCATTTCATCTAATTTCACTGCATTCACTTCTTGGGTCTGTATTGTCTCAGATTTATCAATTGGTATGCAGTAGTGCCCGGACGATGTTATATTCAGTGCTACCTCTTTTCCCATGTTAATGGTTGTGCCATTTTCTAAATCCATTTTACTCCTGCTTTCTTCATAGATGACCTTGAAAACAGGAGTGGGATATCCGATTCAACCACATAAGACAGAGTTATGCAGCCCCAAAGAATTGAATCTGAAGAAGAAAGACCAAATCCAATACAAGTTGCCAGGAGAGGAGGAGTGGATGACGGCGACTATACTAGGGAGGGCCGGTAAAACCACCGGAACAAATAAGACCTGGTTTAATGTCCAAGATCATACTTAAAACCCCTTGCAACCAGACGTGCCTTGGTGGTTCCCTCTTTAGAGGTGATCACCCATCTAGTTGATATTGTCTTCTGGCCATGGTTTTCCACTTCATCATAGGTTCCAAAGTCAGATAGTCTTTGAAGTTCTTCCTGTTTAGCTATTTCATGGTTAGGTATGGTGTCACTTTCCGTCAAATTTACATGTTCATTGTCCTCTGGATTGGAAATTTTCCATTGTCTTTAAATTTAGACTCTTCTGTTCACCAGCAGCAGTATGATCTTGGACATTAAACCAGGTCTTATTTGTTCCGGTGGTTTTACCGGCCCTCCCTAGTATAGTCGCCGTCATCCACTCCTCCTCTCCTGGCAACTTGTATTGGATTTGGTCTTTCTTCTTCAGATTCAATTCTTTGGGGCTGCATAACTCAGGGCTCTGTACTCCGATGACCCCTAACTAAAGTTTCAGATATTAACATTAATTAACAACATCATGTGTATCAATTAAATGGCAGTTGACCAACATCTTTTAGCCTCTACATGATAAAAAAAAAGTTGGGTGTTTGCCCTAAGAACAATTTGAAGAATACGGTCAGGACAATCATATAGGTGCTAGGCCTTGACATGACCAGCTGATTTATTGGATGAGGCCTCTCCAGCCATCCATCTAGCCCAAGTAAGAGTAGAGTGCTGCAGGTCATGGGATCACTTAGTATCTGGTTCACATGTTATATATTTTATGAGCAGTCATAAATTATGGGCGTACCTGTAGTTAGAATTTTAAATAGGTTCGTAGACTTAAAATAATGGGGTCTATGGAAAATTATCTGGTGATTGGGTGCCATGAAAATAAGTTATTGTTTAGTTAGCAGATGCGAGCCAGCATCCTAAGAGAGAGGTTGTCTCTTAGAGTTTGCAACTCACCCAAGTGGAATCATGGGCTGGGGAAATAAAGCTTTATTATTAAGGACACTTAATACGTCTTTTTTGCGTGCTTAGACCAAAAGAAAAAGATATTTCATTTAAAAGTTATCAGTTCTTCTGTAATTGAGTGTTTTGTTGTTTTTTGTTACTGATTTCTAAGATGAAACTGTTATAAACCTTAAAATCCTTTTTTTTTCTTTTTTTACTCTGGATATACATAAAAAAAAGCAGTCTTGTTTATGATATATTTGAGCACAATTGACCGAAAAATTAGACTTTATTAATAATTGTTGTAGTGATTAAATGTTAAGAAAAATGACCACCAGCCCAGCCCAGCCTAAAGAATAATTAAAAAAGAAAATCAACTCCCAGCAGAAGTCCACTAGATGAAACAAAATGGCGGCTGGGTAGAAGCAGTAGAAGCAACAGGTAAAAATGTAACAAGTAAGACTATCTATCATAGTTATCATCTCTACCCTGTCTCTCTATCTGTCACTCTTTCCTTTATATAACCGAGAAGACTCTATCCATTATATACCTGGTGTTTTATAAGGGCTATATAACATACAGACTGCTCAGCCATCATGAACCTGTCCTCAGGCATTATGGTTTCTCACCCACGGTGTGTTTTGGAATATTTTTATATAGTACTAAGCTTTGCTTAGATATAGCACAAGGCCAGAAGTTGAGGCGTGAGAATCGAACTCACTAACAATGTCTGCTAATCTAGCTTGCTAACCATTACACCAAATATTTTTTATATAAGGTGTGCTACAATTCACCACCTAAATCTATAGACTGGCAAGGTCACATGGTCTATTACTCCACCAATCAACAGCCATAATGCTTGGCTATAGTTGACTACTTAATCGCTGATACTGAACAGACGTTCATTTGCGATCATTGACAAAGAAACTTAAAACCAAAGGATTCTTTACGAAGGATTTCCGCTGGACAAGCACTCTTGCTTGAAGCCTATAGGATGGCCCATAAAATCATAACAGGGTGGTCTTACCCCACCATAGAGGTGCAATTGGCATATTCTACAACCCCAGTTGATAGGTTTGAAGTAACTAATGATAATCCTAAGTAAACTTCAAAAAACTATTCTTAATCTATTAATAATGGAGATTCTGTTTTGAAGGGGGGGGCAAAAATATTTAAAAATAAATACTACTCTAATTCTCCCCCAACTGTAAGGAAAACTTCAAATAATCTCAGTCCTCAGCTTTCAATCTTCTCTTCTAAAAGAACACCTTCATTCCTCACTCGCTTTGGTTATTTTAAGTACACACAAAAACCAAACATCCGCATGTCGAACCTCGCGTCCGTCCAGTACCTAGATTGCATTTGTTTTTGCATGCGGGCGGACGATCCCGGCAGGCAAGACAAAGTCTTACTCTTTTTCGTTCTCCGCCACAGATTCACTTCTGGCTTTTGTCTGTAACAAAAATTACGTCACTGCTTACATCACATTACCCAAAATCGTCATAACATAAAATAAAATTTATTCTACGATTTTTGGCATGTTCAAATTTTAAGTGTAATTATTCAATAAATACACTAAAATTTGAACATGCAACATTAGACAATCCCCATTGTTTTTTAAAACAAGTTTTAATAAATATATGACTGGTATTATATATCTATATATAGTTTGTTTTATTTTAATACATATTTAAAGTTTACATTTCAAATTGTTTTATTTTTTAATCCTTTAATGAATTTGATGATTTTACTTATTTAGGGTACAAACTCGCTGACATTGAATTTTTTAACTCCCACCCTTCAGGCAATATGTTTCAAAAATCTATTTTTACATCGGGTGTTTGTTTATTTTGTACTAGTACAAATAATTTTCAAACAGATCTATTTGACCCATAGAGGCAGTTTCTGGGATCTTAGTGTCCTGGGTATAATGTTAAACTACATCTAATGGTGAAGTTCCAATTCTGAAGCTGTGGGAGTGCAGAGTACCCCTTTATCACCATTACTCCCAGGTACACTCTAAACAGGAGTGGTAGTACCTGTTAGGGTCCCAATATTACCACTAAGAGTGGACCTGGGAGTAATGGCAATGAAGAGGTATTTCAAACTCCTCAGAGCTTCGAATTGGAGCCAAACAATCGGATGCAGTTTAGTGCCATACCCTCTCTTTTTTTGGAGTGGGGGTTTTACTTCTCTGCAGGGTATCCAGTCAACATATGTTAAGTCCTGCCGACAAGGAAACTTTTCATATCAGTTGTAGGTGTCACAAGAAATTAGATGATAGCAATTTCCCATGAATACTCGTGTGACTGGGTAACAGTTTTATCTATCTAACTATCTATCTATCAATCTCATATATGGGAAAGGCAGGATCCATCTGTTCTCTTCCCCAACTATGGTTGGTTGGTTAGATTTTATGGCATGTCAACCCTTGTTGGATTATTTTATGCCAAAGACATTTTGTTTTATTCATTCTTGATGAATATTCAAAAATTTTAAAACTCAATTTAAAAAAAATATCTAAATCATAGATGGGACCCTAAAAGATACGACCACTCTGGAATGGTGATAAAGGGGTACTCCACATTCTCCAGAGCCCCAGAATTGAAATTTCTGCATTAGATGCAGTTTAATGCCACACCCAGGACATTAAGGCCGTTGGCCACCACTTTCTAGTACATATAAAACAAGGCAGTTGTGAGTTTGGCATAAAAGCAATACAGTTTAGGACAATTATATAGGTGCTAGGACTTGATATGACCAGTCGATTGATTGGAGGGGGCCTCTCTGACCGATGTGTGTGTGTGTGTGTGTGTGTGTGTGTGCATTTGAGACAGAGAGACAGAAAGAGTGAGAGATAGAAAGACAAAAGATAGTTTGAAAAATCAGATTGAAATCTTTTGCTAATGGACCAGAGTTATCAAAATAGAAATGAATTTTTACAATTCAAAAGTTAGAAGCATGATATATATATATATATATATATATATATATAATATAGTTGTAAAAGAAGTTGTTTCCCTGCTGCGGTTTCGGTGTTACTCCAACACCTTCATCAGGGGATCCCCCTGATGAAGGTGTTAGAGTAACACCGAAACCGCGGTAGGGAAACAACTTCTTTTACAACTATAAATGCTCTATATTCACAATATATTGAGCCCTATTGGATTAACTACTTACGCTATGTTCACATAGTAGTACCCATAATATATATATATAATATATATATATATATATATATATATATATATATATATGAAAGAAAGTGTTCCAAAAAAGACAAATTTATTATTATGTTTATGTATACGTTTAAATGTTTCAGGTTATATAAAACTTTCTACAGAACAATATGATAAAAAGAAGAGAAAACAGATTCTGTTGTTGTTCAAAACCATCACCTTTTGAACAACAAAATATATTTTTCTCTTCTTTTTATTATATTGTCCTGAAGAAAGTTTTATATAACCTGAAACATTTAAACGTAGACATAAACATAATCAATTCATCATTTGGAACATCTTTTTTGGCATCTCTCTCTCTCTCTCTCTCTCTATATATATATATATATATATATATATATATATATATTTGTAAACTCTATAATTTATACATATAAATGTATTTGCAGTTTGCAATACATAGGAAGAACAAACCAGCGATTAGATGCTCGAATCAAACAACATGTCCCTACTAAGATTAGAAATGGAACCGTCGGTCCAAACAATATACTTAGGAATACTTATGGTTCCTCTATAGGCGAACATCTTATAAATAACCGTAATTGTGCCAACTCATTTAGTGTTGACTGGTTCTCAGTTGAGAGCAAGTCGCACTCTTTTTACCATCTTAAGATTTTAGAAACATTGTATGTTCTGACCAATAAGCCTGCTCTTTGTAAACAAAGAGAGGGCTTACTTGGTTTGAATATTATCAATCTTTAAGATCTTCTCTCCCTCCCCTTTTAGGTAAAAGAAAAGAAATTGTTCTTTTATTCCATTTTATTTTCTTACTCATCCCATTTACCGGTTTTATCTATTATCCTTGATATTTAGCTCTGTTGAGCGAGGATCGAAACTAGTCAGCATGCGACTCGTTTTTATTTTCCTTTTACTACCCCCCTTCTATTGTAAAATACATACATTTCTATTTTCATACAATGAATCTTTTAGGAGGTCTTTTTAAAGCACTAATATTATATATATATATATATATATATATATATATATATATATAATATATATAATGCATAGAGGGCTATATTGATAAGTAAATAAGTTAACAAAAATGAGTCTTAAAGAAAAATTAGTTAAAAAATGAATTTTCAATATCCGTCAGGCATGAATAGAACAAAATGTCTTCAGCATAAAATAACCCAAGGGTTGACATGCCATAAAATAAAAAGAAAAAAGAAAAGAAAAAAAAGAAAAGAGAAAGAAAGAAAAAAAGAAAGAAAGAGAAGTTCTATAATTTGGAGAAAAAATAGTAGACACATTGCTGGCATATCTTATGTATATTTTGATAAGTTTTTCAGTACTGATCAAAAACCCTGATAGCCTGATACCCAGGTAGTACATATTAAATTCACCTTCAGTTTCCAGTGGATTCAGATAAAAACTATATTTAGCCAATCTAAGTGAGGGACAGCCTAACTTTTCATCATTTTAACATTCTTTCTGCAAACTTGGGAAGCTAATTCTTTGAAATAATGACCGCCAGAGGGAGCTTAGGACCTGGGGTTGCAAATAACAACATTGGGGAAATGTGGCTAACAGTGTCAGTAAGTTTCTGATAACAGCTGGTCACAAAGCTCACTTTCTCAGGCAGACCAACTTATTGCCTAAGGCTAAGCCTAAGGCAAAACTCATTAATTACTATTCTGCCACTTATTTTAAGAGCATTATAAATATTAATCCTGACCCTGAGACCAGCAGCCATTTTGAATATTAGATTCGCTCCATTCATCCAATCGTTTTATTCCCTTGTCCCAAGGCAAACATCACTTCCTACCCTGAAGTAAATTGCTGGAATTAATCTGTGGTAACTTGTTGACAAAATGAAGGTGTTTCTTACGACTAATATCTCTATCTTTGTTATTTTTATTATTATCCAGAATATTTTTTTTGGGGTTTTTTTGGTTTTTTTTTCAAAAATCAAGTCAAATGACAAATTTGTATTATTGGAATATTCAGACTATTGACCTTATCTTTATTGTTATCACCACAATGTTTCAGCCAATGTACCCTCTGACCTTCTTCAGATATTTCTTGTCAGACTCGGAAACCTTCTCACACTCAGGAAACCCCTCCTTGAACTTGGGAACCTTCTCTTGAACTTGGAACCTTCTTGTTAAACTTGGGAGCCTTCATGTTGTAATCAGGAGCCTTGACGGAATTTTGAACCTAACCTTTTATTCAATACGGTAGACTGTTCTCATTCTGTTAAGCATGACTGGGTACAAAGTTGGTATCAGCCAGACAATAAGGGAGTCTATCCCCTTTTCACTAGCGCTAGATCAAGGAGATTGTTTTTGCATATGAAGTGGAGTATTACACCTACCATCAGCTCCTTACTGTTCTCATTCTGTTAACCAGTACTGAGTACAAGTGTTAAGCTATGTTAATTATTCTATGTTATTGAGGACAATAGTCTGAATTCAGAGAAATAGTGGAGATAACAATAAAGATTAAGACAATAGTCTGAATAATCCAAATAATCCAAATTATCAAGCCTCATCTAAAAAATTCAGAGAACTATTATCAAATGATTAAGTTGACAATATTCCAGTATTTATTTTACTTTCACTAGTATCTTGACCTTTATATACGAATGTATAAATGAAGCAAAACTTTACAAACATTAACTCTGTATTATTTGGAATTGGTTTATAGCAAAAATTAATTTATTCTTGGAGAAATATTTGTTTTGAGACTAGTCAAAATGGCAGCAAATAAAAGTGCTCCAGGCTTGAACATAGGTCTGTCGGGTCATTCCATGTCAAATCATCCAGGCCATGTCACCCACCCCCTTCAATTTTATTGAAATTTTGTCCAGGTGAAGATTATGTTAAAGTTAGACAATCTCCAAAATTTGAGCTTCCAATTCCAAAAATTGGTAGAGTTATGTCAATTTTTAGCTCTCAACATTTTTTTTTGGGGGGGGAGAGGGGCGAAAAATGGCAACTTGTTTTTGGCAGTAAAATGAATTCTAAAGCTTCCCTACTCTTAAAAATTGGTTTATAAACGCATCTTTACCCCAAAATCAAACTATCTTGTTGGTAGAAGGGCCAGGTTAGCTTAGTCGGTAGAGCGTTTAGATAGAAACCACAAGGTTCCTAGTTCGAAACCTGCCCTCACCAACTCAGCGTATGAGTAGGACAGGGATCTGTGCGGTAAAATAAGGAGCTGATGGTAGGTGTGGCGCTCCACCTCAGATGCAAAAAAACATCTCCTTGGTCTAGCACTATTGAAAAGGGGATAAACTCCCTCGCTTATTGGCTGATACCGACTTTAAGCCACCCTGACGACTTTACTTTCTACATGTGAAATAATAATAGAAAAAAATATTTGTCATAGATTCAGTGCTAACCTTCTTGGAGGGAATATGCAACCACTGGACCAAGTGCATCAAAGAGAAGGAGACTATGTAGAAAAATGACATACCTACTTATCCCCTTTTTGTTAAATAAATACATTGAAAAAACAAGAATGCAGATAATTTTTGACTCTCCCTTGTACATACAGAACAACATAGGCGTTTAGATAAATTTTCACAATGAGTATTTTTACTGCTTAATATTCAGTTGAATGAATGCAGTATTGGGAGCTGAAAATGTATCACATTCTGACATTAAAACAAAAACAGAGATCATCATCATCATCATCATCATCATCATGTTGCACCAGCAGCACAGAAATCCATGACAATCTCTCACCAACTGTCCCTATCACTCATTGCCCCAGGACATCCTCTGCGCAGCATCCAGTATCCGCATAGAGCTGGTCAATGTATATCTTTGTTGGACGGCCCACACTGGCATGCCTATAAACTTTAATCTTTGCTTCTCCAGGAGTGGCCAGCATTTTCTGGCTCATGTTACATGGATGGTTTGTGTGATTGGGCCAAGTGGCCATACAGTTGTTTTCTCATGGAGTGTTGTTTCCACGTCTTGTTTAAGATTGCAAGCAGCATCCTTGTGCAACTTCCATCTAGCCTTTTCTCTAGGCTCTTCATTAGGGTCCAAGTGGTGTAGCCATACAGTAGAAGTAATATAAGTCTGTCACCTGACAAGTAGTTTTTGGATGAATTTAGAATTTACAACTTTCTTGTATAATGTTTGATCTTGGTGATTTATATTCACCAGAAAAAGATTATGTTGAAAAATTAATTTCCTGTGCAAAATAAATACCTTTACATCATTAAGCCATGCATATATATATATATATATATTATATATATATATATATATATTGGTGTTGGCATCCTTCTATGTGCTAAAAATGATGGTGTAGTGTCCCAATTCTTTTTTTTTTATCTGCATCTGCACGAGAGATAGAGCAGGCCAATTTTTGAATGGCAGTCTCTGGTGCAATGAATTGTTGCTTTAACTTGTCAGTGAGATCTCATTTCCATATGACTGATAATCTGTTTATAGCAAACCATGCCTTTCCTATGTGTGCATTAACAATTGCTTTCTGTGGATGAGATATTACTACCTAAGTAAGTGAATTGTCCCACCACGTTCAGGAGTTTACCATTGAGTATGAAGATGTCTCCTTCATTTTAAAACAAATGTTGAAGTTTTATCAGAGTTCATGTGTAAGCCAATGTTCTGTGCTGCTTATTCTTGAGTTGGTGGCTGTGTTGTAATGGTAGAGTTGTACGAAATGGACTCGTCAACCTGAGTTCAAATCCTGGACGAAGCTACAGTTCACATAGTGCTAATACCCATGGGAAAGGTATGAATCCAACTACTTTCCCTCCAGCTATGGGTAAATAGTAGGGCAGATTTGGCTCTTTAACCTTGATTAGGCAATCAGTCTAGGAGAAGGAAAACTCTGAATTCAAACCTGTTAAATTCCACTTGGGGTGGTCTATGGGTAAATAGTAGGGCAGATTGGATCTTTAACCTTGATTAGGCAATCAGTCTAGGAGAAGGAAAACTCTGAATTCAAACCTGTTAAATTCCACTTTGGGTGGTCTATGGTAAATAGTAGGGCAGATTGGCTCTTTAACCTTGATTAGGCAATCAGTCTAGGAGAAGGAAAACTCTGAATTCAAACCTGTTAAACTCCACTTGGGTGGTCTATGGGTAAATAGTAGGCAGATTGGTCTCTTTAACCTTGATTAGGCAATCAGTCTAGGAGAAGGAAAACTCTGAATTCAAAACCTGTTAAACTCCACTTGGTAGTCTATGGGTAAATAGTAGGGCAGATTGTCTCTTTAACCTTGATTAGGGCAATCAGTCTAGGAGAAGGAAAACTCTGAATTCAAACCTGTTAACTCCACTTGGGGTGGTCACTACTAGAATAGGCTCAGTCATAATTAGTGATCTATTTCACTTTTTTTTTTCTTATTTTGATTCTAGGCTATGTAACAAGGATTTGGCTTGTGCATGTGAGATCAGGATATTAGTCCAAAAATGGTATAGGGACTGACCCCTTTTTTCCTGTGTCTTTCCACTCGGCCTTCCTGCAAAGGTGAGTATGATATGCTGATTCTATAATATTAGTCCAAAATGGTATAAATTGTAGCACTAAACTGTCTTAATAAATGTAGAATAAACATATCATACTCACTTTCACAGGAAGGTTGTGATATGCCAAGTGGAAAGGCACAGGAATTGGATTGTGCCTGGCTTTAGGGACTGACCCCTCTTTTCCTGTGTCTTTCCACTCGGCCTTCCTGCAAAGGTGAGTATGATATGCTGATTCTACAATAAACACTTTTTAAAAAAAAAACTGACACAGCTAATTATAACTACACAAGAGAGGAAAATATTTCTAACTTTGTAGTTCGGTCTGAGGTTATTTCTAGATTCTGGTAACAGTGATTTATTGGCGCTCAGCTTAATGCCCTCTTGGCAAAGACGCAGGTGTGAAAGACAACATGAAGGTGTGAATTATCACCTGATTGTGGACCCGGGGGGGGTAAGGCTTGGAGTCTTAGCTAGGAAGAAACAACTACAGAGAATCTATGACAACAAATTTTCTGTTTATAACACTTCTAAAATTATAAGGTTCCTGATTGTCAAATCTTGAGGAATTGTGTGATGCCAAAGTCTTCATTGACAAATGATATTTTTTCAAAGAGAGAACACATCATATATATTTATATATTTTTCTCACTTAGGCATATAAAATGTCTCCAAAAATAATCTCACTTCTAAATTTCACCTATCTTAGTTCATATATATATATATATATATATATATATTATATATATATATATAATATATATATATATATATATATATATATATATACACACCAAGATAGACAAAATTTAGATATGTGATTTTATATATATATATATATATATATATATATATATAATTATCTTGATCTACCATCTGATGAGACAAAATTTTGGGGAGCTATATTAATCAACTTAGATTTATAAAGGCCCCAATTTTGGTCGAAATAAATTTATTATTGAATTACAGTGTTGAGTTTTTCCTTCCTTTCTAAGAAAAATATTGCTCTGTATATAATCTAAAAAGTTTATTATACATTGAGCTCTTTTTAGTGATTTAAAGATTCATCGTATTTATACTTACTGGATCATACAATATTAATACAGTGTATCTTAGAAATCACATATAGAATCATCCCTTACTACCAAGTTTTGGATACCTCTCATCTATATATATATATATGTATATATATAATCATCCACAGACAGTGTTTCGACTTATCAAGTCTCTTCAGTGTGGCTAGACATTTTGTGAGCTACCTACAGCCAGGATAAAACTCTGATCGATTCAGCAACAGTCAGACTGCTCAATCATTTGGCTATCGTCACCCACAGAATGCAAAGGGGATTTTAACTGTATTAATACACACATCTGTATGTATGTAAAGGCCACCATAGAGTGCTCCATCCCTTTTATAGGAGAGCATGGAATTTAGCTGACACTCACCACATTCACTTAAGCAAAGGCTCTTCTTTTCATGAATAAAAGCTCTCTGCTGACTTTGACAAATATACCTATGTATGTATTTATTAGTTAAAATTCTGTTTAATGCTTGTAAGTGGTGATGGGCAAGGGGTTAGGGACTGACTGATGAAAAATCAGTCGGGTTTTGACCTCGGCTGAAGGAAGTCTCCTCAGTCTAGCCACACTGAGGATCCATGATGTATTTATTAGTTAAGATTCTGTTTAACGCATGTAGGTGGTGATGGGCGGGGTTAGGGACTCTGACTGATGAAAAATCAGTCGGGTTTTGACCTTGGCTGGAGGAAGTTTCCTAAGTCTAGCCACACTGAGGATCCATGATATGTCAAAACACGGTGTCTGTGGATGAGTTTATCAAAAAATGCAATGGAACATTGAAAATATAATTATGATTGTAAGTGGATTGGCCTATTTTCAGTATCAACTCTACAGCAAGAGAATCTATGTACTTTTCACTAGTGGTAGACCAGGGAGATTTTTTGTCTGTGGTGGAGCACTACACTTACCATCAGCTCCTCACTTTACCGCACGGATCCAAGCTGTGTTATTCATGTGCTGAGTTGGTGAGAGCCAGTATTGAACCAGGAACTGTGAGGTTCTTAGGCAGATTGTCTAGAGACTGAGCTAAACAGCCTTGGATCTGAGTGGTAAAGTGGGGAGCTAATAGTAGGTATGGTGCTCCACCTCAGATACAAAAATAATACCTCTGTCTAGCAATAGTAAAAAGGGATTAGGCCCCCTCACTATCAAGCTGATACCAACAATAGGTCACTCCACCCTTTACTTTAAGTACTATTTTGTTTAATGGCATATCAACTCTTGTGGGCTATTTAATGTCAATTCCATTTTTGTATATATGATTTCATGTGTATTAATAAATTGGTAGAAATATTTTTTATGTTGGATTTTTTTTTAACTTCATGTGTCTTAATATATAGGTTGATTGGTTGGTTGTTTGTTTGTATTCTGACAGTGTGTGTGTGTGGGGGGGATCTTACCCCCCTGTAGTGGATACAGACTGTGTATTCTTACAGTGTGTGCCAGAAGTGTATCCATAGGAGAACATCACTTATGAGTTCGTCCTTGCTTCTCCAACAGTGTCCAGCATGACTTATTCATCTCACCTGAATGCTTTAGGTGATAGGAGGCATGTGACTGTACAACTATTTTCTAGTGGGATGCTGCTTCCAAGATTTGTTCAAAACAGCATGCAATAGCCTTGTTTAGTTCCCATCTAGTTTTTTCTCAAAGCACCATTTTAGGGTCCAGGTGCTGTAGCCATACAGTAGCACTGATATGGTAACAGATTGGTAGAGTGGGAAAAATCAATAATTTATCCTTTTAATGAAAAAAAACGTTAGGTTTGTAAAAGATTTACCATTTCAGTGTCTTTTGCTTTCTTTTTCTCTTTTCGCACTGCCTGGAAGCATCCAGAAGTTTGATTCTGGCTCCTTTATTTTTGCCATCTCTGACTTCAAGTCCTTTTTATGTAATTAAGGGTAATTGAGTAATTATGGCCTACAAATAAATATAAAACCAGCACTTTTTATAAAGAGTTTACACTGTATAACTTTACAGACTAAACTAGGGCCATATAATTCAACTGGAGTCGGAGTCAGTATAGTTTACTGACTCTGACTCCAGTGACCCCTTAATTGCTTCTGACTCCAACTTCGAATCCAACTCCACCACTCTAGTAGCATCCAGCTTTATGATTGCAGCATTTGCCTTTTGGAGAATTAGGATTTGTCTAGTGAAAATATTGACTGGAGTCCGTATAGTTTTACCAACTCTGACTCCAGTGACTCCTTAATTGCTTCCGACTCCGACTCTGACTCTGACTCTGACTCCCCAGCTCTAGTAGCATCCAGTTCTAAAATTGCAGCATTTGCATTTTGGAGAATCAGGATTTGCCTACTGAAAATATTGACTGGTGTCTGTATAGTCTTACTGACTCTGATTTCAATGACCCCTTAATTGCTTCTGACTTTGACTCTGACTCTGACTCTGACTCTGACTTCACAGTCCTGGTAGCATCCAGCTCCAAGATTCCAGCATTTACCTCTTGGAGTATCAGGAATTGCGTACTGAAAAAATAATATGTGAAATGCAAACAGTCTCGCTCAGAATCTGAACTCTGATAGCCACATCCATTTCCTATGACGATAGCTATTACGACATGAGCACTTAAAGTATAAAGTATGATACTAGGTGGATCTACAATTACAATTGGCCTTGCATCACACAGGTGACAGTTTAAAACGTAGAGGAAATTTCTGTCTCACCCTGTATATCATAAATACATTATTGTGTTTTTATTAATACTGACTCTGACTCCAGTGATCCCTTAATTGTTTCTGACTCCGACTTTGACTCCAACTATGACTCTGACTCTGACTCCACAACTCTGGTAGCATCCAGCTCTAAGATTGCAACTTAGTCAAAATAATACATAGAATAAATTTTATTTGTCAACAATGTCTCTATGAAAATCTGAGTTAGTTTTGCTTAAAAACAACCCATGTTATCAGTGTGCAATGTGTCTTATATCTTATTATAATGGAGATTGTGGGTTTGTCTGTCTGTAACCGAAACTATATTACTATACAAGTCACAATTCCCTTTGTTATTTACATCACATTCTCCATGATTTTATTTTTATTCAAACCTCAATTATTAACAAAATTGTTTTACATCATTAAGACTGTTTACCATATCTACAAGCTAATAACACACAGTTGTACTTATATATACAACAAAATAGCGGTTTACAGTGTTAATGGGAAGGCTAATTTGCATATTGATATTAAAATTTTGATTTTAATAAATATGTTCTTAGTATTATTGATTTCTAATTGTTTGGTTTTATCTTAATGAGTATGAGTAAAAATCTTGGGGATAAATCTTAAAAGAAATCCATTAACAAGAAGAAATAACTGTAATATTATTCTTTACTTCCTATTTTAACTAAATAGTTCAATTAGGAAAATTTACCAATGAAAGACGGGAGTAATGGAAAATGATGGAAGAGTTAGTTTCAAAGTTGTTCTATTTTTCAATCATACCCCCTCTGTTCCAAATCGTTTTATCTGCATTTTTATTCAGTTTTATTAGCCTTTCTAATTTAATATGATATTTTATTATATTAAAAGTTAAATACTTGCACCCAGAGGGTGCATATATTTGCTAGTACCACTAATAAAGGTTGACATGATATATAGTGCGGGTTAATTTGCATACTGGTTTTAACAAAAACAGGTATAATAAATAATTACCTGGTGCTATTGATTTCTAATATTATTGTTTTATTCTCCAATGTATTAATAGCAATCCTATGAATGATTTTATATAGAATATAATTAAAATAATTGTATTTTTTTTTATATGCGTTCTTATTTAATTTTGTTAGTCTTTCTAATTTAATATTGAGAGGAAAAAAGATTGTAAAATAGAA
Organism: Doryteuthis pealeii; assembly: GCA_023376005.1. Classification (NCBI taxonomy): domain Eukaryota; kingdom Metazoa; phylum Mollusca; class Cephalopoda; order Myopsida; family Loliginidae; genus Doryteuthis; species Doryteuthis pealeii. The sequence goes on along the minus strand of CM042161.1, from coordinate 64,796,521 downwards.
ATTCCTCATTCATTTAGAAAGGATAAAAAAAAGGAACAAAAAAAAAGGGAAATAATGAAAACGGAACAAGAAAAGAAAAGAAAAAGAAAAGAAAAGAAAAGAAAAGAAAAGAAAAGAAAAATATCTGCTTACAGGATCATGTTAGAATGCTGAATAATAAACTCCCAAGATATATAATCTCTTCAAGTGTTCAAAAAGAAAAGAAAAAGGATGTAGAGAAAAAATAAAAAATAAATAAATAAGAATGAAAAAACAGGACAAGAAAGAAAGGGAGTTAACTCTTTTTTTCCAATTACTTTACATATGGTCCACGGGTTAAAATCTCAAAATAGATCCACAGCAAGCGTTACTCCTCTCCCTCCCCCAATATTTCCAATCTTTCCCCTGTTGAACTCTTATGAGGAAGACATTTTAAGGGATTTAATAACCTTGATCAGGTTAAGATCAGTTTCAAACATCAAACACTTGTTTGACAATTTTACTTATTAGACATTTCTACAATTTATTCACATACATGTGCAGTTATTTAAGTTCAGATAATCAAGTGTAAGGCTCAGCTAGTAAACATGCTGTCATCCCAGGTTAAATCTTTAAAAGGCCATTCATGTTAATGCAGTTCATTTTATAGAAGAATATGAAATACTCAAAATTATATTCAAGCAAAGATTTTAATAGATTGATAAATAATGACAATGGAAAATTCTTAGATTTTTGTTACATTAATATTTGCAGAGCAAAACTTTATTTTGCCAATCTATAAAGGGAACAAGAGAGGGGGAGGAGAGGGGAGGGCAGAGAGGGAGACAGACAGAGAGAGGGGGCAGGCAAGGAAAAGCAAAGAGTCAGGGTCAGAGAGAGAGAGAGAGAGAGAGAGAGAGCAAGGAGAGAGAGAGAGAGAGAGCAGGGAAGGGAGGGAGGCAGACTGAGAGACAGAGAGAGGGGCTGGCAAGGAAAAGCAGAGAGTCAGGGTCAAAGAGAGAGGGGGAGGGGAGGCAGACAGAGACAGAGACAAAGAAACATAGAGAGGGGACAGGCAAGGAAAAGCAGAGAGTCAGGGTCAAAGAGAGAGACAGACAGACAGACAGGCAGAGGCAGAGAGAGAAGAGAGAGAGAGAGAGAGAGAGAGAGGGAAGAGAAAAGAGAAAGGAAGAGAAGAGAGAGAGAGAGAGAGAAGGATAGGAAGAGAGTGGGAGTGACAATGAAGAGAGACGAGGAAGAGAAGAGAGAGGGGCACAAGGAAAGGAAGAGAGATAGAAACAAGGAACAAAGAGAGAGAGAGAGAGAGAGACTATGAAAGGAAGTGAGAGACAAGGAAAAGAAGAGGACAAGGAAATGAAGAGAGAGAAAAGGAAGGGAAGAGAGTGACAAGGAAGAGAGAGAGAGAGAGAGCAAATAGAGAGAAGGAAAGGAAGAGAGAGCAAGAGAGGGAAAGGAAGAGAGAGACAAGGAAAAGGGATAGAGGAAAGAAAAGGAAAAGAAGAAACCAATAGATAGATAGATAGATAGAGAGAGAGAGAGAGAGAGAGAGAGAGAGAGAGAGAAGGAAAGGAAGAGAGAGATAAGGAAAGGAAGAGAGAGAGAGAGGGAAAGATAGAGAGGGGGAAAGATAGAGAGGGAGAAAGAGAGAGAGAGAGGGGGAGGAAAGGACAAAAGAGAGTGAGAGACAAAGAAAGAAAGAGAGACAGCATTTCAATTTATTATATATTTATTCCTTCTGCTTACGAACATTTCAAAAATCTAAACTAATTAAAATTTGATCCCATAATTAAGTTAAAAGATTCTTTGAGTCTCTTGCATGTCCCCTCCCCCCATTAAGTGGTTTCCTTGTAGATATAATTAGCTTCAACTATCAGACCCACAAGTCACCCAATATACACGTAAAAGAAGCTGGCCTATTTGATGGAGCCAATCAAAAGTGAGTTAACCATTTGCTTCCTATAAAGCATGAAACCAACATTTGTGGCCCTATTTAAGATCTGACAAATGAGATCCTAGTCAGTGCTTGGAAACTAACAGGAATTCATCCACAATTATTTCCAATGCATTTTTATAGTAAAAATCAATTTCCCATGCATTTTTATAGTAAAAATGATTTTCAATACACTTTTATAGTAAATATTATTACCAATACACTTTTATAGTAAAAAATCATTTCCAATACGCTTTTATAGTAAATATTATTTCCAATACACTGTTATAGTAAAAATCAATTTCCAATGTATTTTTATAGTAAAAATCATTTCCAATACACTTTTATAGCAAAATCATTTCTAATACACTTTTATAGTAAAAATTATTTCCAATACACTTTTATAGCAAAATCATTTCTAATACACTTTTATAGTAAAAATTATTTCCAATACACTTTTATAGTAAAAATTATTTCCAATGCCTTTCTGTACAAAAAAATATTTCCAATAGAATTTTTTAGTAAAAATTATTTCCAATGCCTTTCTGTAGTAAAAATTATTTCCAAAACATTTTTATAGTAAAATCCCTAATCCAGAAAGATATTCAAATTTAAATACTAACATTCGAGATGCTTGGAAAATACTTCTGATTAGAAGAAAAATGCAGGGCATTAATATTGGCGCTATGAATTCAAAACCAACAACTGCATCCATCAAGCTTAGAGAATATGTATTCACTCAACCCCTCCATAATGGGCAGGATGTGACACAAGGTCAATTCTTGAGCGGAGAAAACCACTATTTGTATTTACCCAACACCTCTGTCATGGACAGGATATGACACAGTCAAGTTTTTCTTTCTTTGAAAGTTAAATATTTCTCTGTAGATAATTAATTTATTAGTTATTATACATTGAGCTCTCTTAGGGATTTGTTAAAAATCATTGTATGAATCTATGTTTGCATCTACATGAGCATGCAGTATGGACATACAGTGAGATTTCGATGATCCCAAATAGAATCATCCCTTACTTACCAGTCAATGGGATTATCTTACATTTATAATATATATATATATATATATATATATATATATATATATTAAAGAAATTGATACAATAGGAACTTACTCGAGTTTCACCATTAGGATCTTCAGGGTTAGATCCACTGAATTAATCGAGTTACCGATTAATTGCAGCCGATTACACGTGTGTTCATGAAGCTCGAGTAGGTTTCTATTGTATCCATTTCTTTAATAAATTTGCTCTACTTTGTATTGAGCACTTTGTATTTGTTTTATCGCAGACTTAATCCCTGGATTCTGTGCACCTCCAACGATATTCACAGGTAAGCCACCTTTTATCTATATAAATATATATATATATATATATTATATGCTCCCAAAACCTGGTAGAGCTCTCTAGGGGTGACTTAAATTAACTTTCATTGCCAGCATAAATCAATGATTGTCTGTTTACAGACTGGATCTCTCTGGTGATCATAAAATATATATACAAATGTATGTATTTAATAGTTTAAACACCACCCCTTTATGGCAGATGTCAAATGGCTGAGACGTTAATGAATCGGGTGGACGAAAAGTCAGTCGGGTTTTGCTCCTGGTCAGAGGTAGTTGTGTCTTGCCACGCTGAAGAGATGTGAAACATTGAAACACAGTGTTTGTGGATGACTTATATATATATATATATATATATATATATATATATAAGAAATAAATCTGGAAGAAAAATAGAACTACTTTATTACAGAGGTTGAAATATAATCATTTACAGGATGTAAAAAAAAAAAATTTTTTTAAATTCAATATAATACTTTTTTACATTTATGGTTTTGCAAATACAAAATAACTACAAAAAAATAAAACGACTTTAAAAAAGAAGTTGAGATGAATTTCTTTAAAGGAACTGAAGTCAGTCTCAGTATAGTTTTACTGACACGGATTCCAGTGACCCCTTAATTGCTTCTGACTGACTCCATGACTCCACAGCCCTACCCTGTAGACGTCTATGTTTTTATTCACCCACCAATGATTTTATTCAGACCCAGAAGTGTATATGGACCATTTTAAGATGCTCTGATCTAGATCATTATAAGTCTTGGTTGTGCTGAGAATTTTTCAGCAATGCTCTTTTATTAGTCACCATTTATGAGAATAATCAATAAATGCATTTAGAATTGACCATGAATCTAAATGTGTTCCTGTGGGTACCTGTCATTTGGATCTGTAGGTCTGACCTAAACTCTGACCCCCTAAGCATGGATGACTTTTTAAGCAGAATTTAGGGGTGGAAAAATGAACATTATATGCAAGAAAATAAAGTGAACTTATAATTTTATTGACAAGTGCAATAATTCAATCACATGATATCAATAATCAATAAATAATAAAAATCATTCATATATATATATATATATATATATATATATATATATATATATATTTATTTATATGGCAATTTTCAGTGTGTCACAAAATAAATGGATACCAATAGGGAGAGTTACAAATCTGTTACTCTTCATTACATATACATCACATTTCTCTGAAAAATTGAACTATATCAATTGTTTACCAAAAGATATTATATATATATATATATATATATATATATATATGATAAAGAAGATGACTTACCAGGGAATAAAATACTGAATTAATCGCAACTTCGACCATCAATACAATTATTAACCGAATAAGTCAGGGTTATAAAGAATATATAGTAGAGCAGATTTAGTAGAAAGATATAGATTAGATAACCTACTTAAGTTTCCCCAAAAATGGATCATCAGGGCTAATTAATCAATTTAATTGATTGAGGACAACGACGGCATGAATTAATTTCCGCTGTTGTCCTTAATCAATCAATTATTTAGATTAATTCATGATGATCCATTTTTGGTGAAACTTAAGTAGAAGTTATCTCTTGATATTGTAAAAGCAATACAATATTCAGCATCACAGTGGGATTCCTCCTAGTGTCCAGTTGGCACCCCATGCATTGCTAGTTACAGCCTGCACTCTTGTCTGCCAACTGGACGCTAGTTAGAATCTCACTGCGATGGTGAGTATCGTATTGCTTCTACAATATCAGGGTGGGGGGTAACTTCTATATTTTTGAAGACACAGAATATTAGTGCTTATGTTAGTGTGTATATATATATTTACCAACCCCTCCGCACGAGCAGGATGCGACACAAGGTCAATTTCTTAAGCGGAGTTTATCAGGTTTGAATTCAGAGTTTTCCTTCTCCTAGACCGGTTGCCTAACCAAGGTTAAAGAGCCCAGTCTGCCCTACTATTTACCCAGAGCTGGAGGGAGAGTAGGATTCATACCTTTCCCAAGGGTATTAGCGCTAAGTTAAATGCAATTACCACGTCCAGGATTTGAACTCGGGGTGACGAGTCCATTTCTCAAGACTTTAACCATTACACCACGCACTTCGTGTTAGTGTGTATATATTGTATATATCGTGTTAGTGTGTATATATTGAGATTGTAGAGTGCGCCTAATAGCTAGATATAATCATTTTCCTCTCTCTAGATATATCCTTAAACATGGACAGTAAAGAGAAACAACTGCGTAGGGACTTTCGCCCAAGCTAGAAGCAGTAAAAGTTGTATGGGAAATATTGTTCTTAAAGTTAGAATTTGGTCTTAAGTTAGTTCTCGGTATTCAACACAGCTGAATACTAATCACCCCATATGAATTTCTACAAATATGAGTACTTCAAGTTGTGTATTTCAAGTTATCTTTGGCTTCTTTCTTTGTTTTTTAATGGCTTATCAACCTTTGTGGGTTATTTAATGCCAAAGCCGTTCTTGTAGAAGAACAGTAGTGGTACTATTTAACCCATGGTTATAAAATTTTCAGACAAGGACGGTATATGAAGATGTAGGTGTGTAATCAGAAGAATTCTCTGAAATCTGGAATATGGTTGGTAGGATGTCATCTGACTTACTGGCAGGTCATATTATTCATTTAAGTTTGGTCGTATGAACTAATCACTGGTCTATTTTGCCAACATCTTATTTTTTAAGGTATTACAATTTATTGAAAATCATTCCAAAGGGAGGCAACCAAAAAACGAAAGTGAAAGTGAAAGTGAAAGGGTCATGAAAGTTCAAGATTGACACAATTATTAAGTGAATTTTTTTATCATCATAAATTTTCCTGCATGTCATTGATATTCACTAAGGGATTAAGTGCATTGACAAGAATGATGATTATGCTGAAAAAGAAGTGTTTTTTAAAATTTTTTTTAATTATTACACCACAAAACTTTTGGCATACATGCACATATGCAGTAATTTATATAGTAATTTAACTTGTAACAAATTTCAATTACACACACACACACACACACACACGCACACACACACACACAAACAAGTATTATTAATTTAACATAACACATTTCAATTACACATACACATACACACACAAACAAGCACTAGTAATTTAACATACAACATACAACATATTTATGCACACACATACACATTTAATAACACAATTCAATTACACACACACATACATACACACACAAACAAGTAATTGGTAATTTAACATATAATACATTTCAATCACACACACACTCCAATAGACACACACACACACACACTCCAATAGACAGACAGACACACACACACACACACACACACACACACACACACACAAACAAGTATTATTAATTTAACATAACACATTTCAATTACGCATACACATACACACACAAACTCACACATGCACACAGAGGACATATGCACACACACAAAAAAAGTATTAGTAATTTAACATATAACACATTTCAATTACACGCACATACATACACACACACACACACACACACACACACACACACAAATATTAGTAATTTAATATACAACACATTTCGATTAGACACACACACACACACAAGTGCACACACACACATAAGTATTTGTAATTTAACATACAATACATTTCAATTACACTCACACACACACACACACATACACACATATACACACATACACACATATACACATACACACACACTCACACACGCACACACATACACACACACACATACACACATGCACACTCACACTCACACACACACACACACACACACACAAATATTAGTAATTTAATATACAACACATTTCGATTAGACACACACACACACACACACACACACACATACAAGTGCACGCACACACACATAAGTATTTGTAATTTAACATACAATACATTTCAATTACACTCACACACACACACATACACACATACACACATGCACACTCACACGCACACACACACACACACTCACACACGCACACACAACACACACACACACACATACACACATGCACACTCACACACACACACACACACACATACACACACACACACACACACACAGAGACAGCTACCCAGAGATAAATCAATCAAATATTTCTTTAAAGTCCAACTGTTTCTTCTTCCCGTTGCAAAAAAAAACCCTGACAGTTCAAGAGTTGAACTTGTTAACATGTCTGTTTCTTGTGAACATCCCATAGAATGCGATTCAACCATGGACCGATTCTTTAAAACCAAAAATATCCCAAACCTCAAAATATTTTGCTTCTTTCTCATCTCTCTTGCAACAGATCTATAATGCCATTTAGTGTTTATAAAACATCACAATGGAATAAATACATCATGGAAATTATGATGATTAAATGGTCCAACAAAGTGCATCTCTTGAGAAATGGTTTTTGGAAGGCTGACCCATAATTCATGTGAGTAAGAAGGGGGGAGGAGGGATGAGGAAGGGAGAAGGAAGAGGAGGTTAAAAGACATAAAGGAGATGAGAATGATGATATATAGAGAGAGAAAGGAGGAATAGGGATGAGGATTTTAAAAAATGGTGGAAAAGAGGACAGGAAGAGAGAAAGTGGGAGGAATGATGAAGGGGGAAGGAAGAGGAGGTTAAAAAACATAAAGGAGATGAGAATGATGATATATATATAGAGAGAAAGGAGGAATAGGGATGAGGATTTTTAAAAAATGTGGAAAAGAGGAAGAGAAAGAGAGAGAGTAGGAGGAATGATAAAGGGGAAGGAAGAGGAGGTTAAAAACATAAAGGAGATGAGAATGATGATATATATAGAGAGAAAGGAGGAATAGGGATGAGGATTTTTTTAAAATGTGGAAAAGAGGAGAGGAAGAGAAGAGAGAGAGTAGGAGGAATGATGAAGGGGGAAGGAAGAGGAGGTTAAAAAACATAAAGGAGATGAGAATGATGATATATATATAGAGAGAAAGGAGGAATAGGGATGAGGATTTTTTAAAAATGTGGAAAAGAGGAGAGGAAGAGAAAGAGAGAGAGTAGGAGGAATGATAAAGGGGAAGGAAGAGGAGGTTAAAAAACATAAAGGAGATGAGAATGATGATATATAGAGAGAGAAAGGAGGAATAGGGATGAGGATTTTTTAAAAATGTGGAAAAGAGGATAGGAAGAGAGAGAGAGGGGGGGTGAAAAAGAAGGGTTGACAAAGGAGGGAAAGAAAAATTGAAATTGGAACAAGAAAAATATAAGCGAAATAGGACAAGGGAGAAAGAGAGATAAGGGGGGGGGCGAAAGAGAAAAAAAAGAGAGAGCAAAGAAGGGGGGGGGTAAAGAGAAAAGAAAGAGAAAAATTGGGGAAAAGGAGAGAAAGAGAAAAGGGGAAGGGAGAAAAAATGGGAGAAAAACAGGGAGAAAGTGAAAAAGGGGGAGAAAAGAGAAAAGGGGAGGAAGATAAAAGGGGGAGGTTGAGGAATAGAAAAAGAAAGGGAAAGGGGAAAGAAAAGGAGGAAAGAGGGACGAAAGAGAAAAAAGGGGAGAAAGAAAAAAATGGGAGGAAAAGGGGAGAAAAGAAAAAAAGGGACAGAGGGCAAAGAAGGGAGATAAGGGATAAAAAGGAGAAAGAAATGACCCCCCCCCCCGAAAAAATGGGAGACAAGGCATGAAAAAGCTAAAAAGAAAAGAATAGCATTTTTTATTCTTTTACAAGAGAGTAATAAAGAAATAATAATAATATATATATATATATATACATTGGAAATAATACTGAAAAAGGAAATAATATATATATATATATATATATATATATATATATATATATATATATTTTCAGTCTTTTTCCCATATATATATATATATATATATATATATATATATATATATATATATATATATATATTATATATATATATATATATATATATTATATATATATATACATACATATATATATACATACATATATAATAGGGAAATAATACTGAAAAAGGAAAAATATATATATATATATATATATATCCTTTTCAGTCTTTTTCCCCATATATATATACATATATATATATATTTTATATATATATATATATATGTGTGTGTGTGTGTGTGTGTGTGTGTGTGTGTGTGTGTAAAAGATTAAAGTGCTGGAAAACAAGATAAAAGAGACAACAATGAATGAAAGTGAAAAGAACAGGAAAAATTAAGGAGATTCTAATGAAGAAGACAAGAAATAAAAACAAAAACCAAGAGGAATAAAATGAATAAAAAAAAAAACTGTGCGACAAAATGAAAATAAGACCATAAAACAAATGGAGCAAAACTAATAAAACATTCAAGTGGTAGGAGGGTAAAGTCCGGGGAGAGGGATGAGGAATGGAAAAAAGATAAGGAAGAGAGGAAAGAATACAAAAAAAAAAAAATAGAAATAAAGAAAAATTTACAGCATTAAATAAAAGATGGAGGGGGAGGGTGAAAAAAAGAAAATGAAAAGAAAAAAATCCCACAAGTTCGTCCAAAAAACAAAAAAACAAATGGCTGTTGCTGCTGCGATCACCCCGCCTGCTCATCTCCGTTCCAACCATTTCTCTCAAAGAGTGTTTGCAAAACCTTCAAGAGTGAAGAGAACAGAAGATATGACTGTGAAGATTGATCGTATTTCTCTTAATCAAATAAAGAGCACATTTATTCTACGAGTGGCCTACAAGTTCAGAGACATCAACATGTGTTATGAAGGGACATGGGCCGAATACGACATAACAAATAAAATAAAAAATTAAAAAATAGAAAATGAAAAAGAATGCAACAAAAAATAAATTAAACTTGAAGATAAATGAAATTCTTGACTAATCTAACAGTTTGTTAAGTACTGCAAATTTTTTTTCAAATGGTACAATTTTTATTTTCTACTTTTTTTTTTTTTACTATCTATGAGTTGATATACCACTAGTTTTTTAGAATCAACATATAATACTCACCTTCGCAAGAAGGTTTCAAACTAGTATCCAGTTGACAGACAGGGGCTGTAACCAAATACAGACCCTGTATTAACTCCTATAGCAGTCATGTATTGGGTATATTGTTTTAGACACAATATATAATACTCACCTTCACAAGAAGGTTTCAAACTAGTATCCAGTTGACAGACAGGGGCTGTAACCAAATACAGACCCTGTATTAACTCCTATAGCAGTCATGTATTGGGTATATTGTTTTTAGACACAATATATAATACTCACCTTCACAAGAAGGTTTCAAACTAGTATCCAGTTGACAGACAGGGGCTGTAACCAAATACAGACCCTGTATTAACTCCCATAGCAGTCATGTATTGGTATATTATTTTTAGACACAATATATAATACTCACCTTCACAAGAAGGTTTCAAACTAGTATCCAATTGACAAACAGGGGCTGTAACCAAATACAGACTCTGTATTAACTCCCATAGCAGTCATGTATTGGGTATATTGTTTTTAGACACAATATATAATACTCACCTTCACAAGAAGGTTTCAAACTAGTATCCAATTGACAAACAGGGGCTGTAACCAAATACACACTCTGTATTAACTCCCATAGCAGTCATGTATTGGGTATATTGTTTTTAGACACAATATATAATACTCACCTTCACAAGAAGGTTGCAACTAGTATCCAATTGACAAACAGGGGCTGTAACCAAATACAGACCCTGTACTAACTGCCATAACATTCAATCAGTTGAGTATATTCTTTGTAGGATCAACATATAATACTCACCTTCACAGGAATGTTTCAATTAGCATCCAGTTGACAGACAGGGGTTGATAGGCTGTAACCAAATACAGACCCTGTATTAACTCCCATAGCAGTCATGTATTGGGTATATTGTTTTTAGACACAATATATAATACTCACCTTCACAAGAAGGTTGCAACTAGTATCCAATTGACAAACAGGGGCTGTAACCAAATACAGACCCTGTACTAACTGCCATAACATTCAATCAGTTGATTATATTCTTTGTAGAATCAACATATAATACTCATCTTCACGGGAATGTTTCAACTAGCATCCAGTTGATAGACTGTTGGAATATTTTAGTATATAAGGTGTGCTTTAATTCCCCAACTTTATTTATAGACTAACCAAGGTCACGTGATTGACTCCTGTAGCCAATTACTAGCAATATTGTGTGACTGATAGAATATTTAAACCCCCCATATGGGTCATAATTACAACGGTGCACACTGATGACAGACATAGGATTATCGTAGGACTCTTTACCAAGAACTGAGAACTCTTTACCAGAGTAACCAAAAGGTTTCATTATCGAAGGATTTTATACCAGTAACTGAGAACACTTTAGTAACTAAAGGATTCATTATCAACAGACTCTTTATCAAGGATCCAATTCCACCAGATAAGCGCTTCTGTTATAAGGCCAAGGAATGGCCCTTAAAAACTTAACACAGACAGGGGTTGACAGGCTGTAACCAAATACAGACCCTGTATTAACTACCATAGCAGTCATATTCTTTGTAGAATCAACATATAATACTCACTTTCACAAGAAAGCTGCAACAGGCATCCACTTGACAGACAGGGGCTGACAGGCTGTAATGAAATACAGACCCTGTACTAACTCCCATAACAGTCATGTGTTGAGTAGAATCAACATATAATACTCTTCTTCACAAGAAGGGATCAACTAGCATCCAATTGACAGACAGGAGCTGTAACCAAATACTGACCCTGTACTAACTGCCATAATAGTCATGTATTGGGTATATTCTTTACAGAATCAACATATAATTCTCACCATTACAAGAAGGTATCAACTAGCATCCAGTTGACAGACATGGGAATATAGGCAATGAAGGGGTACTCCACACTCCCTAGAACTAGACTTACCCATCAAATGCAGTTTAGTGTCATTTCTGGACACCCCTGAGGTGGGGTCTTAGTGTATCCTAAGCCCTAACCAACAGAGCAATGAAAAAAGGGTTTATTAGAAATTGATGCAAGCATTACTGGCAGAGTATGCATATTACACCAGGGCTGTGGAGTCAGAATGCAGAACTTTTGACCCCGACTCCTCTTTAGGTAATTGTGATTATGGCTGACAAATAAATGTAAAACCATGATTTTTATAATCTCTTTATAAGGAGTGTGTACTTTATAACTTTATGGACTAAACTAGGTGTATCCTTGAGGTGGCAGAAAGAATACACAGAGAATACAGGGTGTGTGAAATATGTATTTATTCAACACTTAACATAGAACAAAGAAGTAGTACAAATCACAAGACAAATGTACAAATAAGGAGGTTCAAATGGTTGGAGTTGATGCAGTAATTTCGTTCGAATAAATTCCGACCTCAGTCACTGCTGCATCGACTCTTAAATGCTTCTGGGTCAGTCCATCTTGGAAGGGTGTTTACTCCTCTACAACACTAGGGCCATATAAAGAGTATATTCAGCTGGAGTTGGAGTCAGTATGGTTTTACCAACTCCAACTCTGACCAAGTGACTCCTTAATTACATCTGTATGACTCAATAACTTTGACTTGTTTTTATATGATTAAAATAAATATAAAACCATAATTTTTTTTTTAGAATCTATTCATAAGGAGTGTGCACTGTATAGCTTTACAGACTAAACTAGGGCCATAAGTGTAACTTCAACAGGAGTCAGTCAGTATTGTTTTACCAACTGACTCAAGTAGCCTCTTAATTGTTTCCAACTCCGACTTCACAGCCCTGTATCATATTTTATCTATTTATGTGTAATATAAAAATGAAAGGAGGTTGTGTTGGCTTTGTGGACATTGGTTGAGTTCAGTTTGTATGAAGAGTGAACTGTAAGAAATTAATGACACTAGATTATAGTAATTGTGATTGAAATCTTTCGTCTCCGTTTCTGTCAGACCGTTGCCCTTATTGGTCACCAGGGAACCTTCTGCTTCTACTATCTCTCTCTCTTTTTCCTTTTTCTTTCTTTTTTCTTTTTTTGGTTCAATCTAAAATCTTATCTCACTCCCCCACCCCCAAACCCCCCAATTAGCTCAAGCCCAACTATTTATTCCTCAAGCAGATCTTTTTTTTTTTTTTTTTTTTTACTTTTTATTGTCGTTTATTTTTAGGGAGAGTGGAATAAAGCATTTTGGTAACCTCTAATTTTTATAAATATCGGCAGAAAAAGAAATTATTGAAATAAGGCGCGGTGAGTGGCATTGTTGATGGGTGAGTGGAGATGTTAGTCAATTAAATGATAGATGTTTTTGGTATGTCCTCTGTTATTTAAATGATTGTAAACAAATATTTTCAGATTATTGGTTCAACTTCTTGCTCAGCTGAGCAATGCCAAAAATCAAAGAATGGAAGGAAAAAATCAAATGAAATTCCTGGAAATGCCAAATGGTTTAAATGAAATCATCAGGATGCGGGGGGGGGGGGGGAAACTCAATCAAAGCAGAATCATAGAAACAAATAAAAATAAGAAAAGAAAAAAAAAGAAAAAAAAAAAATAAGAAATAAAAAAAATAAAATAAAAATGAAATAAATAAATAAATAAAAATAAAAAATAAAATAAGTTGGGTATTAGATTCCCACTGGTTGGTCTGGTTTAATGGTATGTCAATCCTTGTTGGGTTATTTTATGCTGAAGACATAAATATAAAACAATGATATTTTATAATCTATCTAAAAGGAGTGTTCACTGTATAAATAATTTTTTTTAAATTGAAATAAATCACTAAGTAGGCCGGAGCTTATTTAGTAGTGACCACCCTCAGCAGAGATTTAAGAGGTTTGAATTTAGAGTTTTCCTTCTCCTAGACTGGTTGCCTAACCAAGGTTAAAGAGCCCAGTCTGTCCTACTATTAACCATAGCTGGAGGGAGAATAGTTGGATTCATACCTTTCCCAGGGGTATAGCTCAACAAAAAATAGAAATAAGAAAAAAATAAATAAATAAAAATAAATAACAAAATAAAAATGAAAAAAAATAACTTGGGTATTAGATTCCCACTGGTTGGTTGGCTGGTTCGTTGGTTTGGTTTTACGGTATGTCAATCCTTGGTGGGTTATTTCATGCTGAAGACATAAATATAAAACAATGATTTTTATAATTTATTTATAAGGGCCAGGTTAGCTCAGTCAGTAGAGTTCAGTCAGTAGAGTTTTCGGCTACAAACCACAAGGTTTCAAATTCGATGCTGGTTCTCGCCAACTCAGCATATGAGTAGCACACAGATCTGTGTAGTAAAGTAAGGAGCTGATGGAAGGTGTGACGCTCCACCTCAGATACAAAAACAATCTCCTTGGTCTAGTGCTAGTGAAAAGGGGATAGAGTCCCTCACTGATTGACTGATACCAACTTTAGACCATCCTGACAACTTTTCTTTTTTTTACTTATTTATAAGGAGTGTGCAGTGTATAGCCTAACAATAAAAACTTTGGCATCTCTTGAGGTTCCAGTTGAGAGAAGAGACAGGAAAAAGAGACCAGACTCTGAAGAATTAGGAAGTGCTTTTTTTTAAAAATTTTTTATTAATTCGGTAATTTATGAGGAAGTGCGTCCCAGTCCCCTGCCTCCGAAATTGCTGCCCAGTGAATTTTAAAATAACGACCCCAAGCTTCAGCGCCACATCCGTGTTACTTGAAAGAAAACAACCAACTTAGGGCGTTAAATGTATTTTAGGGGGGGCATCTCTTTTTGTCTTAATTTTGTTTATTTATAGAAATTTGTTGTAATTCGTGTTTATTTATCATAATTTGTCGTAATTCTGGTTTATTTATCGTAATTCTTGTTTATTTATCATAATAAAAGAAAATCTTAGTATTTAATTGATAGATAGATAGATATGAAGATGGATTGTTTTGAATAGACTGAGATAGATAGATAGATAAACAATAGGTAACACCTATTTTACCCCGTGAAATTTACCTCCCCCCTATATTTAACACAATGAAACTTGCAGAAGGTTGGGGTTGTTATTTTAAAATTCACCGGGCATCAATTTCGGAGGCAGGGGACTGGGACGCACTTCCTCATGAATTACCATTAATTCTTGATGGACATTTAAATTTCTTTTTTAACTCATTTTTTTAAAACTCAACTCAACTTACTGTAATGCAAACTAGATTAACAGACTATTGGGGAATTTGTAATGGTGTTACATAATTATTAGATACCTAATATTTATGTGCAATAGTGTAGAAAACAAGATGGCATTTTAAGTGCAGCTGATGGCCTTGAAGATTGAGTGACAAGCTTGACCTCAGTCCTAACCCTATCTTCCGGGGATAGCCGTGAGAACCGGTAGAGAGGACCGTCTCTTCCGGTTTAGATAGTAAGTAAGTTTCAATCAGTTAGAAGATAGGAGCCGAGCTCGTAGGTTGTAAGTCGCATATTACGTGCCGACGTTCTTAATCTGCGCAGATGTCTGGTTGGGGATTTAAAAATAAAGTAAGATCAAAGCAAATCAGAGTCTTGTGTCATTATCTAAAAACTAACAATGACACAGGGCTTCTGATAAAGAGAAATCCCCAATAGAAGACCAGACCCGAAGTCCCCAAGGAAGTCCAGACCTTAGAAGATTCCAGACCAAGACAAGATGTTATAAGATTCCAAAGACGGCCAGAAGAATAGAGTAAGAAAGAAGTAAGTAAAGAAGTAATGAAGAGGATATACAACAATGGTTAATAAAATGGTTGCCGATTATATTAAAAAGGAGGAGTAAGAATCCCAAAAATGCAGTAACGGAAAACAACAAACGCTGAATTCAAAATCAAGCACCAAAAAGGAAAAGCGGGAATTTTTCAGTAGTTCAGAGAATGACAAGACGAGTGGTCACGCAACAAATCAGCTCCAGTATCAGCAAAGAAAAACAAGATAAAATATGAACTATTAATACCACAATATAAAATAAAGGACTATGCCCGGTATGCTATTAGACATGTCTGTAATTCTATTTTAATACAGATTGTTATTTTAATACGACTCCGTTGATTTCTTTCATTGTGTTAAGTTTTGTTTAAAAGTTAGTAAGTTGTGTAAACCTGTATAAAATATATACAACACCCAGCTTGCTGCAAATTAAATTCTAACAGAGTGCTCCATACTTCTATTAAGAATTCTGAATATTATCTTTATCTATCTATCTATCTATCTATCTTTGTCTGTTTTTATTTATCTATCTTTATCTATCTATCTATCTTTGTCTGTTTTTATTTATTTATTTATCTATCTATCTATCTTTATCTATCTATCTTTGTCTGTTTTTATTTATTTATTCATTTATTTATCTATATATCTATCTTTATCTATCTATCTTTGTTTTTATTTATTTATTCATTTATCTATCTATCTATCTATCTATCTATCTTTATCTATCTATCTTTGTCTGTTTTTATCTATCTATTTATCTATTTATCTATCTATTTTTATCTGTTTTTATCTATCTATCTATCTATCTTTGTCTGTTTTTATCTGTTTTTTTATCTGTTTTTTTATCTGTTTTGATGCCTTGTGCCAACATTGGTCCAGTCCCTTAAAGACAGACATGGATATCACCAACCCAAGATTCTAATTCTAGAAAATTAATCTGTCGTCAAAATGATGATTCGTATAAGAGTTTAATTTTAAGGACTCACGCTTACTATCTCCAAGTGGATACACACTCGGACACAGAGACCAAAGTAAAAAAAAAATGTTGGTATTTTAAACTTTTTTTTTCTTTTAATGATTTTTATGACAAAATGTAATGGAGGACTTTTATTAGTATTCTAAATACTATTTACTTCTCCTTTTGCACCATGTTCCACAACATTAGAGTCATCAAGAAAAGCTAACATCGTTGTATGCTGTGAATGAGCATGTTATTCTTTCAATATTTGCAGCTCTGCGATTGCTGCGACAAAGGAAGCCAAATGTTTGGCAGCAGAAATAACAAACAAAAAATAAAAAAAGAGAGAAAAAAAAAGGAAAACAGAAGAAAAACAAAAAGAAAAAAAGAAGGAAAAAAAAAAAAGAATAAAAAATAAAAATAATAAAACAAAAAATGAAGAAAAAACAAAAATAATAATAAAAGAAAAAAGAAAAAGAAAAACAACAAAAAAATTTAAAAAAACAAAAAAGAAAAAAAGAAGAAAAAAAGAAAAAAGAAGAAAAAATAATAAAACAAAAAATGAAGAAAAACAAAAATAATAAAAAAGAAAGAAAAAAAAAAGAAAAGGAAAAAAAAAAATAAATAAAGAAAATAAAGGTAAATATTAAAAAAAACCCAAAAAACAAACAACTTGCTGCAAAGAAGCGCCTAACCCCGTCCTAGCCGTAAATGTGTACCAAATTACAAATTCTAATAAAAAGGACAAATACGCGAAGCCAATATTGGAAATTGGTGGAGATATGAACACTCAGTTCGTAGAATAAACATTCACCAGTGAAGAAAAAAAAAATTAAAAAGAAAAAAAAAGTTCTTGGAGATATAATAAAACATTTCACCAAAGACAAGTCAGAATCAGTCGAGTTGGTTGTGTACGTGCATGTGTGGGAGGGGGGTTGACTTGTGGGTATAAAGATTGTCTCAGTGTAGTGGCAGTTGTGTGGGTGGTGCTGTTCTTTCAATGTGTAAACAGGGGACTTTATTATTAGGACACTGTCGTCTGATGAAATGAAAAGACACCAAAAAGAAGAAAAATAAAATTTTGAAAAAGTAACGAGAGAGAAAATTCAAGGTACACACTTCTATCCAGGTATGGCACAGTGCAATTAAATGATGGAACAGGACTTACAGGTGACATGAAAAATTCTGACAAAATTTTCAGACATCATAAATACCTTAACGCAGTGGTTACCACAATTTTAGGCTAGCACCCTCTTTGCTTCCCCAGTGAATTCCTAATTTCCCCACACACACATAATTCTTTTTTTGTTAAGCCTCAAATTAAAAACAATGAGTGGTATGTATGGGATTAGAATGAAATTAAAATTAAAAATTAAAAAAAAAAATAACAAACTCCCTTGAGCCTTCAAACAGGAAGTACCCTCCAAGCATGTGTGGGGAAAAGGACCCACTTCTGACCACCAAGATAATCTCTCAGCCATTCTGACTAGGACCTTAACTGGGACCAACACTACTACTGGACAGGGAGAAACTTTCTCTTCATGTGGTGGCTATGATCCATGAATAAAGCCTGAATCCAAAAACTACCTTTTATCTTTGACTCTTCCTTTTCTTTTCTTTAATTCCTATTCAGTGTGACCACCGAATATGATAGGGTTAAAAGGAAAACTTGTGAAAACACACCAGAAATAACCAGAGACAACACCCAGATTGCTACAAATTAAATTCTAACAGAGTGCTCCATACTTCTATTAAGAATTCTGAATATTATCTTTATCTATCTATCTATCTATCTTTGTCTGTTTTTATTTATCTATCTTTATCTATCTATCTATCTATCTTTGTCTGTTTTTATTTATCTATCTTTATCTATCTATCTATCTTTACCTATCTATCTATCTATCTTTGTCTGTTCTAAAGAAACCAAATAATAAAATTCTTGTCATCCCATATGTGCCAGTGTATGTGTTGTGTACCGGGATCAAGCAAACATTCAAACTTTTGACTGATTTTGGTCTATGTAACAAAACTATACATTCATTTATAATTCTTATGTCAGTTTTATTCTGTATAAACTTCATGTGTGTTGCTTTACCTTAGTATTTATGACATATATTTTGTCATTTAGATTTTCTAAAAAACAAGTTATTTATTAACTCCTAATGCCACTCAGTTGACCCCACCCCACTACACCTTTTTGCCTTAGCCCCCACTTTGGGAACCACTGCTTTAACAGGACTATCAGACATTGTGCAGCAATGAATTCTATTTGTTAATTAATTTTAAGAGAAGTCTGTATTTGTAGTTGGTTTGTTGGAGATAATTATTTATTATCTCCTACAGCATCAAATATCATTATTGTCCATAAACTAACAGTAAAACTAAAGTTCTGATTTACTTGGAACTGATTGCAGCTGCATAAATTTGCACACTTGCACTATTAAAGGGAAAAGCTCAACAAAAACAACACATCTCAATTTTGGCTTCAGTTGGTTGGTTGGTTGGTTGGTTGGTTGGGTTTATAGCATAATCAACCCATTGTGTCATTTTATGCTAAACACATTTTTGTTTTATTAATTCTTGTATGATAATTTAATTATTACAATGTTTGATAGGTTTACTTAAAAGCTATTGCAAAATAGTTCAATATGTAAAAAGTATAATAATATTAATTCTTTTCATTATATTTGATTGAAACAAATTAACGTTATTGCTTCCATGCGCTCACTGCTACTTTCTTTCTTTCTTATTATATTTTTTCTGTGTAGCATGTCATTTTCTTACCTTTTTTCTTTATAAATAAAACTGAATGGTGCATTATTTAGCTGTTATTATTATTGGATCCTTTCCATCCACTAAGGACGATGGTGTAGTGTCCAAAATAAAAATTTTATCTGCATCTGCGCAAGTGACTCTGCAGGCCAATTCTTGAGTGACAGTCTTTGGTGCACTGAATGCACACAAAATGTGATGCTTTCTGGGGCTGCTGGCTTTTTTCTCTCTTTCTGGCTCTCTTTTCTGTCGAGGCTACTCTCCTCTCTGCCTCACCCTCTCTGTGCCTTGCTTAACATTGAGGTGCCAGGCCACTCTATTTTTTTGCAACTACCCCCCATGTGTTTGTGTCAATATATTACGATATTTACCACCTGAACTACAATGGAAATAAAATGAAAAAGATATTATATATAATTTTGTTTTCTTCTTTCTTATTATATTTTTTCTGTGTAGCATGTCATTTTCTTACCTTTTTTTCTTTATAAATAAAACTGAATGGTCCATTATTTAGCTGAGGTGTAATGGTTAAAGTCATGGGAAATGGACTCGTCGCCCCGAGTTCAAATCCTGGACGTGGTAATTGCATTTCACTTAGCGCTAATACCCTTGGGAAAGGTATGAATTCTACTCTCCCTCCAGCTATGGATAAATAGTAGGGCAGACTGGGCTCTTTAACCTTGGTTAGGTAACCGGTCTAGGAGAAGGAAAACTCTGAATTCAAACCTGTTGAACTCCGCTTAAGAAATTGACCTTGTGTCACATCCTGCTCATGCGGAAGGGTTGGTAAATATATATAATTTTGTTTTTGCACAGGGGTTCTTCGAGAGGTGATTTATTTTAAGGGTAATGCAAGGGTAAAATGTTTGAGAAATGCTGGCGTAGTCTATGATGTTAAAAGCAATACACTCTTTATCAGATTTACTTGGAACACTTGACATTATAATACTTTACAAGTGCCACATTTGCCGTTTCATGAAAGAGAAGCCATTTTGATTGGAATACACTAACAAAAAAATTTCCAAGCATTGATTTCACCAAAATGTCTGCTCACCAACTCAAATTATTTATCAAAATAGAAATTTTAATATATAAACTTATAACACGCTATCACTATAATCAACTTTCAAACTATGACGACCAAAAAAAACAAATAAGCCCAAAAAATTAATTAAGGTGGTCACTAATAGAATAGGTTCAGTCCTACTTAGTGATCATCCTCCACACATTAATACAACACTATGTTTTTTTTTCTTGTGTGATATTGTTTATATTGTGTGGTGTGTGAAAATAAACCATTGTCTTCTTCTTCTTCTTCTTCTTCTTGCTTCTGTTGTTGTTCTTCTTCTTCCTCTTCCTCTCCCTTCTTCTTCTTCTTGCTTATTGCTTGTTATTGTTGTTGTTGTTGTTGTTGTTGTTGTTGTTCTTCTTCTCTTCTTCTTCTTCTTCTTCTTCTTTAAAATTTGCTGAAAAGTAAAGAGGAAAAAATGTCTCACTTAACAAAAGAAACCAATGAAATTTGGACGGTGCCATTTTTAATATGAGGGTGTTACAAGATGATAACAGTTGTGCAATTAAGGAACATGAGTTTTAATATCTAAATAAGTTTAAAACTAGATTATTTTAAACATACTAAGAATTATATTGAGAGTGGCCTTGTTAGGAGACAATAAATTTTAATGTGGCCTTTGAATAAAGAAAAAAGGTTCCTCTTCTCCTGATTTAAACCCTTAATATAGAGAGGTCACCAAAATAGTCTATAATGTTAAAAGCAATACAATATTTATCAGATTTACTTGGAACACTTGACATTATAATAGGTTACAAGCGCCACATTTGCCATTCCATGAAAGAGAAGCCATTTTGAAAATTTGCAGAAAATTAAAGAGGAAAAAAAAGGTCTCATTTACCGAAAGAAATCAATGAAGAAACCGAGTTGACCCGCTGAGTGAAAATCTCTTGTGAAAAAGACGCTGTGTAGATATTTTGGTTTCATCTTCAGCCCAACAGGAAGGATAAAACACAAGCGCAGTGTTTTAAACAGAGGAAGTTCTAAGAGTTTGAAATTACATTAACAATTGAGTGATGTCTTAAAGAAGCCAACAAAAAAAAAAGAAAAAAAAAACAAAGCCACAATCAAGGGAGTTAACTCTTCTGATGATACCAAAGATCAAATTAGGTTTTATTGCTTTCTTTTACAATTTACTACTTAGCAACAAATAATGATTTATTCAATTAGTATTTATTATACATGCGTACACGTACGGATGGGAGATAAAGTGGAGCGATAAGTGGATATTGGTAGGCACAGACATTTTATGGATAGATGACAAGTTTGTATATGACTATATGATTACATTGTATATGACTATAGAGGTAGAGGTGCACACACAACATATATATGTGTGTGTGTGTGCACGTAGACACAGAGAACTATGTATATATATATATATATGTGTGGGTGTGTGTGTGTGTGTGTGTGTGTGTGTGTGTGTGTGTGTGAGTGTGGTTGTGTGTGATGAAGTGGACAGATAAGCTTATATGGTAAGAACAGACATTTTATGGATGCATGACAACTTTGCATATGTCTATAGAGAAATATGTGCACACAATTATATATATATATATATATATATATATATATATATATATATAATACAAACACACACACACATGTATATATATTATATATATATATATATATATATATATATATAGTTTGTGTGTTCAGAAGTACACTCACAAACGCACACACACAGAGACACACACATATATATGTATATTTATATATATACATATATACATATATATATATATATATATATATATATATATATATATATATATAATGAGTGAGTGTTCAGAACCACACACTCGTACTCACACACACACACACACACACACACACATGTGTGTATATATATATATATATATATATATATATATATATATATATATATATATTTTGTGTGTGTAAAGACTATGTATATATAATATATATATATATATATATATATATATATATATACACGTCTGTGTGTGCACAAAAATATGTGTGTGCATAGAACAATATATATATATAACATATATATATATATATATTATATATGTATATATATATACATATATATGTATGTGTGTGAATGTCACATCCATACACAGGTGCATAAAGTGGTCATCAAGTTCTTGAGGAAAAAATTCAAATTTATTCTCACAGATTTTATTTGTAGTCAAAACTTCAAAGAAATTATTTGTTCAAATAAAACATCATTAGAAAGTAAATTTCATCCAAAATGAAATTTCCCTCACCCCCTTTCCTCACCCCCGTCCTCAGCCGCCCAACAACAACGACTAACCGGTACTTTCATTGTAAAATTCAGTTCAATCAAATTCCCACAAAAAATAATGCTGTCCATAATAAAGGTTTGAATAATAGTTTATGGACTTTCTAAAATGTGTTTTAACTGGAAAAAGGTTTTTTTTGGGGGTGTGTGAGGGGGGATTGATGGGTACAGACGGCAGACATGCTGACTTGTTTAGGTCTGTGTAGTAGTTAAGAACGACAGGCTTTAAAAGAAACAAAAAAAAATCAAAAAAATAAAAATAAATGAAAAAATAAAAGATAAAAAAATAAATATTTAACTGAAGAGTTTCAAGACAAAATTTAGTTTTCTGATTAAGCCTATTAATTACATTAATTAATTAGGGTTGGTTACCTCAGACACGGCTTTTCTTGCAATTAATTTCCGAAGGTTCTTCAAAGTACTAATTAATTCACAACACCAATCAGGTTGAAAAAAATCATTAAAAAAACAAAAAAAACTAACAATGAAAATTATGTCCCCTCGGATATGCCTGGCCTTAAAGAAAATAATCCATTATGGTTTGAGGACAATAAATTGACTGATTTAGGTCATTTTAGTTTTCTTTTCTCTTTTTGTCTGAATTTTTTAAATGAGGCTTGATAATTTGTATTATTTGGAATTTTTGGACCATTGTCCTCATCTTTATTGTTATATATATAGATATTTACCAACTCCTCCGATATGAGCACCATGTGAAATGCAAACAACCTAGTCCAGGATTTTTATGCTGATAACCATTACTCAACAAGAAGTTTAATTGTATGAGAAAAGTTTGGCAAATTCATAATGTTTCTCGAAGATATAGACAGTAAAATCTAGGAGTTCTTATTGGAATATTTTGTTATATATATATATATTTACCAACCCCTCCACACGAGCAGGATGCAACACAAGGTCAATTTGTTAAGAGGAGATTAACAGGTTTGAATTCAGAGTTTTCCTTCTCCTAGACTGGTTACCTAGCCATGGTTAAAGAGCTCAGTCTGCCCTGCTATTTACCCATAACTGGAGGGAGAATTGGATTCATACATTTCCCAAGGGTATTAGCGCTATGTGAAATGCAAACAGCTTTGTCCAGGAATTGAACTCAGGTTGACAATTCCGTTTTCTATGACTCCATTAGACCACGCACCTCCATTTTTGTTATATAAGGTGTGCTGAAGACCACCACTTAAACTTATAGACTCTACGTGGCTGCATGGATTAAAGCCATGCTTTGATAATCATGAAAAGAAAAACTGTCTTGATTTTTTACAGAATACTCATTGATATTGCTTGATTTTTTTTACAGTTACAGTTCTAAAAGAAAAAAGAAAATATTTTTAACTTGAAAAATATGAACAAAAAAATATTCATTTAGTATACATATTTGAGGGTATATAAAAATTAGTTATATAAGATCCACACCTGGGGAAGTCCCATGGCATAGTAGCTAACATGTTGATATGCCATTAAAAAACAAAAAAAAACAAAAAACAAACCATGTATATGAATATCTATGTATATATCTTGGGACCCTGGCTAACATGCTGGACTGCAATATTGTTGTAAGCATGTTCAAACTCTAGTTTTGCTATTACATTCACTTTCATACTAATACTCTTGGGAAAGGTATGAACCCTCTCATCCCTCCAGCTATCGGTTAAATATTTGAGGGTTTATAAAAACTAGTCATATATGACCCATTTGAAGGCACCCGATTTTGACAAGATGGTTCCTGAGTTCAAAGATAACGTCCCCCAGTTCAAAAAGGTTCTTGAGATCCACAGGAAACTGTGTTTTATAGTTACAAAAAGAGAGGATTTGTATTTGAACGCTCTCGAGTTCAACAAGAAGGTCCCTGAGTTCAAAGAGAAGGTTCCAGAGTTTGAGAAGGCTCCCAGGTCAACAAGAAACACCTGAGGAAGGCTGGTGACACATCAACCTAAACGTTATATATATAACAATAGGATCTGAATGGTTATGTAATGGTTAGCATTGTAGGAAATGTATACGAGTTCAAATCCTGGACAAGGTTGCTTGCATTTCATGTAGTGCTAATACCCTTGGGAAAGATATCTATTCTCCCTCCAGCTACCGGTAAATAGTAGAGCAGACTGGGCTTTTTAACCTTGGTTAGGCAACCAGTCTTGGAAAAGGAAAACTCTGAATTAAAGCCTGTTAAACTCCACTTAAGAAATTCACCTTGAGTCAATATATATATAATATATATATATATATATATATATATATATATATATATATAACTTTGATTTACCAAAGGAAGAAAACCTTCAAATTAATACCTTTTAGTGAAAAACTTCATCTAAATTCATGGTTATTTCCTATAAGTCTAACATAAACAAAGGGTAACCACTCTTGACTGATAAATTATTTATATATTTATTGATCTACTAGGAAAAAAGAAGACGGAGTTAGGGTTAGGGTTTAAGGTTAGGGTTAGGATTAGGGTTAGGGTTTAGGGTTAGTTTAATGGGAAAATAAATAAATGATTTATCAGTCAAGAGTGGTTCCCCTTTGTTTATGTTAGACTTATAGGAAATAACCAAATTCATATATGCTTACCCATCCGCTCCCCATTTTGCCCCACTAATCCAACCTGTGCTACTCATGAGCTAAGTTGAATGCTTCTAAAATGGCATAATATACATGTGTATAGATACTTAATAGATATCAGGTGTAATCATAAAGTACTCTTGATTGGAATTTGCTTTCTTAGAGATTTTGGTCAGTTTATCAAAGGAATCGGTCGGTGCATGTGTAGGGGGAGTTCTGCTTCCTATCAGCAAAAGTAAACATGGCAAACATTTCAAGAGCTTAAGGTAACATTAGATGCAAGGTTTTTAAGTTCCTGGCTTTTAGCAGAGGACATTAGGTTTCATCAAACATTAACCTTATCTTCAGTTGGACGACTTCAATTGCATCTACGTTTATCACAAATTCAAAGAACTACCAATCAGATTGTTTATTTGGTTGGCTGCAAAGATTTGGCGCTACAAGACCAAAAGACAAAAACAAAAACCCAAAAAGTCTGAATTCCCAATTTCAAATTCAGACATTTCCAGAGATGGCTTTAATTCTACTTAAAATATTTGAGATAATTTTTTTCTTATTTTGTGCAATAAAAACAGGGAAAAAAAAAAAAAATAAACAAAAAACAAAACAAGAGACAACATAGTTTTTGTCTGTATTTTCTAAATGAAGAATTATCATGATTATTCCTTCACTCTTTTTTATAATATATATATGTATATATATGTATGTGTGTATATATATATATATATATATATATATATATATATATATATATATATATATATATAATCCAAAAGTCCAGAGAAGAAATCTTCCTTATGACACAAGAGTTTTATTTAAAAAACCTGTCGCAATTTGAGAGCTCAATGTGTGTTTTTAAAGTTAGAGTCACAGAGCAAATATATAAGTAAAGAAATAACAAAAGACTTAGAGGATTAGCATTATAGTCTATTTCAGGGAGCTTAGACAAAGTGTCTAACTCTCCCGACTCATCAGATGTGAATGATGAATTCTTTATTACTTTAAAGGCATTTGAAAACAGATTTTTATTTTTTTTATTTTTTATTTATTTTTTAAAATTTATAGTCCTGTGATATGAATTCCAAACGAACACGCCTTGATGTTGCAAAAAAAGAATTTTATGTTGTAGTTCAGCTCCTGAAATAGACTATAATGCTAATCCTCTAAGTCTTTTGTTATTTCTTTACTCTATATATATATATATATATATATATATATATATATATATATATATATATATATATATCAATGTGTATGGTTGGCACTATTATACTTGAAGAAGCAGTAGTAATCCAATGTACAATGTTATTAGAAGAGTGTTCAATATCTGTGATAGAGCATTAATAGATAAATAAATGAATAAATAAAAGGTTTAGCTTTTTTTTATTATCATTGGAACAATTATTGCCACCTTTTGGTTTCTTGATCTGTGGCAGTCTTCAGGCAACGAAGACTGCCACAGAGTAAGAAACCAAATGGTGGCAATAATTGTTACACTGATAATAAAAAAGCTAAACCTTTTATTTATTTATATATATATATATATATATATATATATATATATATATATATATATATAGTAAAGCCTCATGAGTCAGAGACTATCAACCTAGGTCTTTCCTAATGCACCATCAGAGACTATCAACCTAGGTTTCTCCTAGTGAATCATCAGAATAATTCTGACTCCTAGAATTATCCTGATGATCCATTAGGAGAAACCATGGTAGATAGTATCTGGCTCATTAGACTTTACTATTATTATTTGGTCAACTTAGTTTATTAAGCACTTTAGCATTAAAAAGATATAAATCGACTGTTGGGAAGTAAGTTCAAGCCTCAATGGAATCTACTTCTTTAAACTAATAATTGAATATCATTTTATCTTGAAAGTTATCATTAATAATCAACAAAGAAAAGATAATCCAGGAATTATCAATATTAAGAAAAAAAAACTGGTTTTAGTTTCTTGCCTAAGGGCAAATTAAGACACTTATGAGTTATCCCCCTTTGTCAGCTGAATCAACATATTCCTTCAGAGAATAAGGAATATTTATAAGGTATACGTCACACCTTTGCAACATCTACTCATGGGCCAATCACGTGTGGCTTTTTGATTTCACGTGTTCCAATCATAAATTTTTGCTTTCACATGCAATAATTACGTTATCAACGTTCAACTACAAACACCACTCAACTAACAGTAACTAACCTTTTTTCCACACATTTTTCTAATTCATCACATACAAAACATTCATCATCTTTTATCCACAGAAATCCTTGTTTTTCTTCTCATTTTCACAGTCCTGATGAAGGTTTCCATTGTAAACCGAAATACTCGAGTATTGACTATAAATTTCCATCCATCATAACATCCTGTGTTTGTTTCTAAATTTTCTCCACGTATTCCTTCAGGTAATTTTCCTGAATGTTTATTAATGAAGATACGATAAATTAGATACAAACAAAAATTTTTAAAAAGAAGAAAATGATTAAAGGTCTTGAAAGAAGACAATATACTGGACAAAATTTGAAATTATTATAGATGTATTAATAGCAGAAGATACTGAAACAAAAGGCATTGATTATAGTAAGTAAACTAATATTCATTTGGTCTTTTTTCAAGGCATTGTTTGAATAAACAACTCTAGTGTGGGAAATAACTGTATACCCTGCTGATAAGGCCCCATAGGTTAAAACTGCTGTCCAGTGTTTCAGTATGTTGCACATGGTGTTTGCTGGATTTTCTGGTCAAGGTTGTACGTCTTCGCACCCATCCTCTGTTAGTTCTCAGAAATGGAATCAAACACATAGCCAAATTTCAACATCTTCACTTTTATTTCCCCAAATCCAACATTCTAGTGTGCTGAGAGGAAATTGTCTGAAGCAAGGCTCCTTTAAAAAAAAAAGCATACATTACTTATTAATTATTAATTAAATAATTATTATATTTAACATTACTTGTATTCATAATAAAAAAAATGTTTACAGCGACAGTAAAATAATCATAAAAGTAAAAGTCGATGGGGTGGCCTAATGTCAGTATCAGCCAGACAGCAAGGGAATCTATCCCTTTTCACTAGACCAAGGATATTGTTTTTGGCTTCTGAGGCAGGGCGCCACACCTACCATCAGCTCCTCACTTTATCTCACAGACTCCCGTGCTACTCCTATGCTGAGTTGGCGAGGACCAGTATCAAACTTGAAACCTTGTGGTTCCTAGTTCGACACTCTACCGACTGAGTTAAACCGGCCCTCTATTTTATGAGAACCGGCAAAATAAGCCTAAAAGCGGGTTTGTCAATTCAATTTGGACTGGCAGGGAAGCCTATTCAAAAAACATAAAGGGTGAAGTAAATGTTTTGTAGCATTGGGCAAGAGGAAATTAACTTAAATCTATATACAAGAATAGATGGCGGATTGATTGATTTTAATAGCATATTTACTCATCTGGGGTTATGTCATGCCTAGCGGTTAGGAAGTAATGTTTGTTGTGTATCTATATTTACACTTTTGTAGTAATTGGTTTTAACAAAGTGTTAGCATCATTGGGGATCATGTTGTATGGTATTGATTAGAAATTAATTACATAATTAATCTTGTTGATTTTAGGATTAAAACATTCTTAACATTCTAACCGGCAAAATAAACCTAAAAGAAGGTTTGTCAATTCAACCAGGACCGGCAGGATAGCCTAATAAAAAAACATACAGAGTGAGGTCAATGTTTTGTAGCACTGAGCAAGAGGAAATTAATTTGGATCTATATACAAGAATAGAAACTAATTAATTAATTTATCTTGTTAATTTAGGGATTAAAGTATTTCTTTAACATTTTAATTCAAAAGCCAAAAAAAAAAAAGTTATAAATAATATATATTTGTAATGTGATCACTGGTAAAATAAAAAGTGAAAAGATGATAAAGCCTATCTTTTCATTATTATCTTCTTTTTTTTCTTTTTTTCTTTTTTTTTTTTTTTTGTATTTCCCCCACCCCAACCCTGATCTTTTATTTTTCTTTCTCTTTTTTTCATTTTTATTATTATTATTTTTATGATCACTGGTAAAAAAAAAATAAAAAGTGAAAAGATGATAAAGCCTATCTTTTCATTATTATTCCTTTTTTTCTTCTTTTTTTTCTTTTTTTTTCTTTTTTTTTGTATTTCCCCCACCCCCACCCTGATCTTTGTTTTTCTTTCTTTCTTTTTTCTTCATTTTTATTATGCACTGAAAAATTATTAGCGGAAAAGGTTGCATATTTCCGATTTGTAAGATAATGCAGCAGCAGATCTGCCACATTGATCCTTGGTATCTCGTCATTTAATTATTACGAGCCTATCATTATTGATTATTATCATTCAGAACAATTGCTAGTATCCACCCGTCCACCCTCACCCTTCCATATATGGCTTTCACTAATCTTTTGGTTTCTTACTCTTTGAAATTAATTATCATATTAATAATGATAATAATAATAATAATGATAATAATAATAATAATAATAATATAATGATTGTGTATTCTTAGTCATTGTTGAGAGTCTTGGCAAATTAATAACACACTCAAAACTGGCTAATCAAAGAAAAGAATAAGAATAGAAAAAAAAAGCAAAAAAAAAGCCTAAAACAAAAAAAAAAATCAACTTTTAGCTCCGTGTAAAAATGGCCGCCATTGTCTGACAGGAAATAGAAGTCAGATCGACTGAGTCAAAGTGACCTTATTGCCCAACTGGAAACAAGAGTTCTGACCTTTCTACCTTTTCTACTTTGTATAAATGCTATAGAGAGTAGAAGTTCACAAACACTAGGTATATGATTAAACTGTTTCAATATTTGTGCTTTTAGTCCTCCATACCTTTTCTACTTTGTATAAATGCTATAGAGAGTAGAAGTTCAGAAACACTAGGTGTATGATTAAACTGTTTCAATATTTGTGCTTTTAGTCCTCCATACATTATCCCCAATTGCAGCTTATTGTTGCTTGGTTGTCTAGGTTTCATGGCATGTCAACCCATTTTAATTAGAATTTTTTTTTTGTATGTTTCACATTGAAAATGATAGGTCCCGGGAAGGGATATATCTAGTAGAAGTAGCAGAGTGGTGGTGCCACAGTAACAGAGTGGTATAATCAAGCAGGTAAGTAATAGTACTGGTGTGATGTTGTAGTCGTAGGCATTGTACCTCTACATTGCTCTGTATTTATGGCTGACACCAGCCAATCATATTACTCTGAGGGGGGACCCAGGTGTATGCATATTCATTACATCTGAAAACAACAGCAGTAACGAGAGAGAAAGTTCAAGGTATACACTTCTCTCCAGGTATGGCACAGTGCAACCATATGATAGAACAGGACTTACAGGTGACAATTGGGATATTTTCAGACATCATAAATACCTTGACGCAGTAGCTCTCTGAATTTTTTTTTTAGGCTAGCACCCCCTTGTGTTCCCAATGCATTCCTAGTGCCCCCCTCATACACATATGTGAACACAGACGTTTTTTTTTTTAATAGTAGATCCAACATTGGCAAGATGTCTTTTTCTTTAAGAGACGTCAATGGCTTATAGATTCACTGGAGGTAAAAGATGTACATAAAATTGTCACTTGTATCTATGAACATTACTGATAACAGCTGCCACTTCTGGTAAAATTGACCAATGAGAGATGAAGACAGAAAGCATTTAAGATCAACTCTTCTTCAAATTAATTGCTAGTTGAAATTCCTTCCAAGAAGACCTATCAAATAGATTAATACCAGATGAATCATTTAAACTAGAATTATCATATGGTTTCTATGAACAACATAACAACTGAACCTCTACAATGGCGCCAAGGATTCCAGCAATAGTAATCACAAGAAATGAACTGATTAGAAAGAAAGAAAGGAAGAAAGAAAGAAAGAAAGAAAGAAAGAAAAAGAAGTAAAGAACTGATTAGAAAGAAAGAAAGAAAAAAAAAAAGAAAGAAAGAACGAACAAAAGAAAAGAAAGAAATTAACTTAGTAAAAGATGGTTGAGTTCGGTTGAGAATTGGGGGAGATATGGAGCTTCAAAGGTGCCCACAAAATGCCATTTTTCAGTCTACGTATTTTGATGAAAATATACGTTATCGATTTTATTGTTTTTTCTCATGGATTCTAATGCCTTTAATTTACTGATGGTGAAAAAAGTGCACAATTCAGAGTTTTAAGTGACTTTTGAGGCCTGAGAGTGGGCAAAAATGGCCAATTTCATGTACAAATAAAGTGCCAAACTAATATGATTTTCACAAGATTCGTTTTTCCCAGAATAAAATGTTGATAGATATTTAATTCAGAAATTAGTTGATGGAATATACCAAGATCAAAATCTAATGGCATGTGGTAATTGGTGGCCAATGTATGTGTTGTGTACATGCATCAAGCAAGACTTTTGACTGATTTTGGTCTATGTAACAAAACTATACATTCATTTATAATTCTTATGTCAGTTTTATTCTGTATAAACTTCATGTGTGTTGTTTTACCTTAGTATTTATGACATATATTTTGTCATTTCGATTTTGTCAAAAAAACAAATTATTTATTAACTGCTCCTAATGCCACTTAGTCACCCTCATCCCACTGCACCTTTTTGCATCAGCCCCCACTTTGAGAATCTGTGTTATGTCTCAAAGATATGTGGTTCAAAGTTAACTGACCTGAAAAAATGTAAAAGATTTTAAATAAAATAACTGGTGCATTATATCTTTTATTCATTAATATATCAACACTGAAAATTTAATTAATTTTGGTTAATTCCCTGATTTTTGGTATTTTTTTCATTCAGTGGGGTGACATGCGATGGTGGAATTTAGGTCATTAAGTTCAATTTAACCTGTTTAATGTTTTTTTTATTCAAAAAAATTAAAATTTAAATAAATATTTTTTAAATATTTTAAATTTAAAACAAATTTTAATATCAAATCTAAAATTTAAAATCAAATTTTTTTAAATTAAATTTTAAATTTTAAATTAAATTAAATTTTTTTCTTAATTTTTGAATTTGAAATTTAAAAAATTTAAATTTTTTTATTTAACCTGTTTAAATGTTTTATTTTTACATTTAATAGAAATGAGAATATATATCAAGGTTTATTATCTCAGTTCTCATGTCTCACAGGTACAGAATTGAGTACACACGGTTCCAGGACATGAAGGGTTAAAGGTGAGTGGGATTTTAAAAAATCTTTTACGATATAAAAGAAATATTATTTGTCTGAATTTTTGAGATGGGGCTCGATAATTTGTATTATTTAGATTTTTCAGACTGTTGTCCTCATCTTTCTTATGTACACAACATTTCAGCCAATATGCCTCTCAGCCTTCTTCAGGTGATCAGATTAAATAAAAGGTTCAGTTCAAAGTTCCATCAAGGATCCTGAATCTGACAAGAAACAAGACAAGACAATTCAACAAGAAACGCCTGAAGAAGCAGGAGAGCACATTGGCTGAAATTAAGCTACGGACATTATGCTCAATAAAGATAAGGATCAGTCTGAAAAATGTAAATAATACAAATAAAACAGATACTTCAGCATTCTGTTATTTTACTGTCCTTAAAATGAGTTTAACAAAGTCTATAATATGGTAGGTTGTTTGGTTGGATTTTATGGCATGTCAACCCTTATTGGGTTATTTTATGCTGAACATTTGTTTTATTCATTTTTGTTGGGTATTAAATTTCAAACTAATCTTTTTTTTAAAACACATTTAAAAAAAAAATTTATTTAACCAATAGATGGGACTCTAACAGGTACTACCACTTTGGTTCAAGGTGGACCTGAGAGTAATTGCAATAAAGAGGTACTCCAAATTTCCCAGCGCTCCAAGATTGGAACTTCACTATTGTAGATGTTATCCCCCTGACAAGGAGCAAGCTGTAACTCAATACAGTCCCTGCAAAATCCAGAATGATAAATATCTATCTAGCATCATATCCACACAGAGACTGATGTCATACCCAGGACACTAAAAAGGGTTGTAGGTTTCCATAAGAGCAATAGAATGGGCCAATTATATAGGTCCTGGGGCTTGATGTGACTAGTTGATTGATCAGAGGCAGCCCCTCCAGCCACCCGTCTAGCCCAAGTAAGGTCTAAAGTAGAGTGTTGCATATCATGGACTGCTCAACCACCAGGCTTCCATTCTTAGCATCACAGATTGCCATCTATGGCCAACAGATAGCTCTACTGGGGGGAGGGGGTTACCCATCTGCAGAAGTGCAACTTGTGGATTACCCCAGCCGACAGGGCTTCCTATAAAATTGTCTCATCTTTGAATGAAACAAATGTTGTATTGGGTAATCAGTATTTAGCTATATTAAAAATTGAACAGTGGTAGTATTTTTTATCTAATCTGAAAACTTGTAGCTTTCTGTTTGAAATTGATCAACTCTTTTTAAAGCAACCTTTGATTTAATGGATTTGATTTACAATACAAGGACTGTATTGGGTTACAGCTTGCTTCTTTGTCTGCCAATTCGAGGGTAATTGGAATCCCCAGCAATGGTGAGTATTGTATTGCTTCTACAATAATAATATTTTTCTTATCTAATCTGAACATTCTGTGGAAATTAATCAACTTTATTAAAGCAACCTTTGATTTAATGGAGTTGATTTGCAAACATTTCTACAAAAAAGATTATCAGATAGTTTTCTGAACAAGTGATGGATGCTGACAGGGTAACATTTCCAGAGGAAACTAAAGTCAAAATAAGAAGGTCATCTATTTTTGATGGAAGGTCAGGATGACATCAGACTTTTAGGGTTGCCAGAATCTGTCAGAAAAAATAAAAAAAATAAAAATAGTGTTTTGCATTTTGCAAGTTGCCGGTGGCCTAATGCCTGTATCAGCCAGACATCGAAGGAGTCTATCCCCTTTTCACTAGTGCTAGACCAAAAAGATTGGTTTAGCTCTTGCTTTACTGCACAGAATCTGTCAGAGAAAAGAAAAAAATTAAAAATTGTGGTTTGAATTTTGCAAAAATGCACAAAATGTTAGATTTTACCATGTCTGGTACAAGGTACAAGGCCACATTCAGGGAGCACTCACAGGCAACAGCTTACAAGGTAAGAATTTGTATATATTATATGTATGATTTTCTGTCAGAGAAAAGAAAAAATTAAAAATAGTGGTTTACCTTTAGCAAGTCGATGGTGGCCTAATGTCGGTATCAGCCAGACAGCAAGGGAGTCTATCCCCTTTTCACTAGTGCTAGACCAAAGAGATTGTTTTTGTATCTGATGTGGAGCGCCACACCTGCCATCAGCTCCTCACTTTACCACACAGATACCTGTGCTACTCATATGCTGAGTTGGTGAGGGCCAGTATCGAACCAGGATCCTTGCGATTCCTAGGCAAGTGCTCTACCGACTGAGATAAACCAGCCTAAAGGCACAAAAATCTAGATTTTACCATGTCTGGTACAAGGTCATTTTCATGGAGTACTCAAAGGCTCACAAGGTAAGAATTTATATGTATTTACCAACCCCTCCGTATGAGCAGCATGTGACACAATGTCAATTTTTTTAAGTGTAGTTTATCAGGTTTTAATTCAGAATTTTTCTTATCCTGGACTGGTCGCTATACCAAGGTTTAACCTATAGATGGGACCCTAAGAGGTACTATCATTCTGGTTCAGAGTGGACCTGGGAGTAATGGATACTCACAATCACAATCAGATGCAATTTAGTGTCATACCAAGGATACTCTTTTTTTGGGTGGGGGTCTTACACCCGTGCAGGGAATACAGTCAGCATATTGTAAGCACCCATCAACAGAACACATTATGAGGAAATAGAAGACAGTGACATGTTTAGCTATTGGGATAATTTTGATGATGCTATCCCTATAGTGAAACATGTCAATCTGATTTCCATACTGTCTTCCTTTTTTCTTTTTCTTTCATTCTATACAAGCTATCCCTATAGTGAAACATGTCAATCTGATTTCCATACTGTCTTCCTTTTTTCTTTTTTCTTTCATTCTATACAAGCTATCCCTATAGTGAAACATGTCAATCTGATTTTCCATACTGTCTTCCTTTTTTCTTTTTCTTTCATTCTATACAAGCTATCCCTATAGTGAAACATGTCAATCTGATTTTCCATACTGTCTTCCTTTTTCTTTTTCTTTCATTCTAAACAAGCTATCCCTATAGTGAAACATGTCAATCTGATTTTCCATACTGTCTTCCTTTTTTCTTTTTCTTTCATTCTAACAAGCTATTCCTATAGTGAAACATGTCAATCTGATTTTCCATACTGTCTTCCTTTTTTCTTTTCTTTCATTCTAACAAGCTATCCCTATAGTGAAACATGTCAATCTGATTTTCCATACTGTCTTCCTTTTTTCTTTTTCTTTCATTCTAAACAAGCTATCCCTATAGTGAAACATGTCAATCTGATTTTCCATACTGTTCCTTTTTTTTTTTTCTTTTTCTTTCATTTATACAAGCTATCCCTATAGTGAAACATGTCATCTGATTTTCCATACTGTCTTCCTTTTTTCTTTTTCTTTCATTCTATACAAGCTATCCCTATAGTGAAACATGTCAATCTGATTTTCCATACTGTCTTCCTTTTTTCTTTTTCTTTCATTCTATACAAGCTATCCCTATAGTGAAACATGTCAATCTGATTTTCCATACTGTCTTCCTTTTTTCTTTTTCTTTCATTCTAAACAAGCTATCCCTATAGTGAAACATGTCAATCTGATTTTCCATACTGTCTTCCTTTTTTCTTTTTCTTTCATTCTATACAAGCTATCCCTATAGTGAAACATGTCAATCTGATTTTCCATACTGTCTTCCTTTTTTCTTTTTCTTTCATTCTAAACAAGCTATTCCTATAGTGAAACATGTCAATCTGATTTTCCATACTGTCTTCCTTTTTTCTTTTTCTTTCATTCTAAACAAGCTATTCCTATAGTGAAACATGTCAATCTGATTTTCCATACTGTTTCCTTTTTTCTTTTTCTTTCATTCTATACAAGCTATCCCTATAGTGAAACATGTCAATCTGATTTTCCATACTGTCTTCCTTTTTTTCTTTTTCTTTCATTCTATACAAGCTATCCCTATAGTGAAACATGTCAATCTGATTTTCCATACTGTCTTCCTTTTTTCTTTTTCTTTCATTCTATACAAGCTATCCCTATAGTGAAACATGTCAATCTGATTTTCCATACTGTCTTCCTTTTTTTTTTTCTTTCATTCTATACAAGCTATCCCTATAGTGAAACATGTCAATCTGATTTTCCATACTGTCTTCCTTTTTTCTTTTTCTTTCATTCTATACAAGCTATCCCTATAGTGAAACATGTCAATCTGATTTTCCATACTGTCTTCCTTTTTTCTTTTTCTTTCATTCTATACAAGCTATCCCTATAGTGAAACATGTCAATCTGATTTTCCATACTGTCTTCCTTTTTTCTTTTTCTTTCATTCTATACAAGCTATCCCTATAGTGAAACATGTCAATCTGATTTTCCATACTGTCTTCCTTTTTTCTTTTTCTTTCATTCTAAACAAGCTATCCCTATAGTGAAACATGTCAATCTGATTTTCCATACTGACTTCCTTTTTCTTTTCTTTCATTCTAAACAAGCTATCCCTATAGTGAAACATGTCAATCTGATTTTCCATACTGCCTTCCTTTTTCTTTTCTTTCATTCTATACAAGCTATCCCTATAGTGAAACATGTCAATCTGATTTTCCATACTCTTCCTTTTTTCTTTTTCTTTCATTCTATACAAGCTATCCCTATAGTGAAACATGTCAATCTGATTTTCCATACTGACTTCCTTTTTCTTTTTCTTTCATTCTAAACAAGCTATCCCTATAGTGAAACATGTCAATCTGATTTTCCATACTGTCTTCCCTTTTCTTTTCTTTCATTCTATACAAGCTATCCCTATAGTGAAACATGTCAATCTGATTTTCCATACTGTCTTCCTTTTTCTTTTTCTTCATTCTAAACAAGCTATCCCTATAGTGAAACATGTCAATCTGATTTTCCATACTGTCCTGCTCCTTTTTCTTTTTCTTTCATTCTATACAAGCTATCCCTATAGTGAAACATGTCAATCTGATTTTCCATACTGTCTTCCTTTTTCTTTTTCTTTCATTCTATACAAGCTATCCCTATAGTGAAACATGTCAATCTGATTTTCCATACTGTCTTCCTTTTTTTCTTTTTCTTTCATTCTATACAAGCTATCCCTATAGTGAAACATGTCAATCTGATTTCCATACTGTCTTCCTTTTTTCTTTTTCTTTCATTCTATACAAGCTATCCCTATAGTGAAACATGTCAATCTGATTTTCCATACTGTCTTCCTTTTTTCTTTTTCTTTCATTCTATACAAGCTATCCCTATAGTGAAACATGTCAATCTGATTTTCCATACTGTCTTCCTTTTTTCTTTTTCTTTCATTCTAAACAAGCTATCCTATAGTGAAACATGTCAATCTGATTTTCCATACTGTCTTCCTTTTTTCTTTTTCTTTCATTCTATACAAGCTATTCCTATAGTGAAACATGTCAATCTGATTTTCCATACTGTCTTCCTTTTTTCTTTTTCTTTCATTCTAAAGCTATCCCTATAGTGAAACATGTCAATCTGACCTTTTTCTTTTTCTTTCATTCTATACAAGCTATCCCTATAGTGAAACATGTCAATCTGATTTTCCATACTGTCTTCCTTTTCTTTTTCTTTCATTCTATACAAGCTATCCCTATAGTGAAACATGTCAATCTGATTTTCCATACTGTCTCCTTTTTCTTTTTCTTTCATTCTATACAAGCTATCCCTATAGTGAAACATGTCAATCTGATTTTCCATACTGTCTTCCTTTTTTCTTTTTCTTTCATTCTAAACAAGCTATCCCTATAGTGAAACATGTCAATCTGATTTTCCATACTGTCTTCCTTTTTTCTTTTTCTTTCATTCTATACAAGCTATCCCTATAGTGAAACATGTCAATCTGATTTCCATACTGTCTTCCTTTTTTCTTTTTCTTTCATTCTCTAACAAGCTATCCTATAGTGAAACATGTCAATCTGATTTTCCATACTGACTTCCTTTTTCTTTTCTTTCATTCTATACAAGCTATCCCTATAGTGAAACATGTCAATCTGATTTCCATACTGCTTCCCTTTTCTTTTCTTTCATTCTACAAGCTATCCCTATAGTGAAACATGTCAATCTGATTTTCCATACTGACTTCCTTTTTTCTTTTTCTTTCATTCTAAACAAGCTATCCTATAGTGAAACATGTCAATCTGATTTTCCATACTGACTTCCTTTTTCTCTTTCTTTCATTCTAAACAAGCTATCCCTATAGTGAAACATGTCAATCTGATTTTCCATACTGCCTTCCTTTTTCTTTTCTTTCATTCTACAAGCTATCCCTATAGTGAAACATGTCAATCTGATTTTCCATACTGACTTCCTTTTTTCTTTTTCTTTCATTCTAAACAAGCTATCCCTATAGTGAAACATGTCAATCTGATTTTCCATACTGTCTTCCTTTTTTCTTTTTTTTCATTCTAAACAAGCTATCCCTATAGTGAAACATGTCAATCTGATTTCCATACTGACTTCCTTTTTTCTTTTTCTTTCATTCTAAACAAGCTATCCCTATAGTGAAACATGTCAATCTGATTTTCCATACTGACTTCCTTTTTTCTTTTTATTTCATTCTAAACAAGCTATCCTTATAGTGAAACATGTCAATCTGATTTTCCATACTGACTTCCTTTTTTCTTTTTCTTTCATTCTGAACAAGCTATCCTTATAGTGAAACATGTCAATCTGATTTTGTCATATGTGTAATTATTACTTATCTTCGTACAAGAAAAACTAGCATTCAGTTATCTTTATAATTAAATCAAATTTGTTGTTGTTGTTGTTGTTGTTGTTGTCGTTCAAATTTAATTTCTTGTCATCATTTCAATAAAATTCTTCAACACAAATTCATCATCATTTGATTGATATCTCAAAGTTTTGATATCTTCACCCCTCCCCTTTATGTCAAAGAATTAATACGTTATCTTTTTATCTCATGATGCTGTTTATTTTTTATTGAGACATTGAACTGGACTTTTTACCCCCTCTCTGCTCCTACACACTGTTCTTCTTTCTTTCTTTCTCTCTCTCTCTCTCTCTCTTTCTCTCTTTATTTTTTCTCTCTCTCTCTTTCTTTCTCTCTCTCTCTATCTCTTTCCTTCTTTCTCTCTCTCTTTCTCTTTGTCTTTGTCTTTGTCTCTCTTTCTATTTCTCTCTTCTCTTTTCTCTCCTTTCTCTCTCTCTCTTTTCTCTCTCTCCCCTCTCTCTCTCTCTCTCTCTCTCTTTCTCTTTCTTTCTATCTCCCTCTCTCTCTCTCACTTATATCTCTCCTTCTCTCTCTTCTTTTCTCTCTCCTCTCTCTCTTCTCTCTTCTCTCTCTCTCTCTCTCTCTTCTTTCTATCTCCCTCTTTCTCTCTCACTTATATCTCTCTTCCCCTCTCTCTTCCTCTCTCTCTTTCTGACTCTTTCTTTCTCTCTCTCCCCCTCCCCCTCTCTCTCTTTCCTGCTGCTTCCTAGCCAAATATCTGATATAGAAAATAACACATTTTGTCTCTTGACACAGTGACGTGCAAAAGAATCCACACATAATCAAGAGATTCCATCTTAAATATTCCGCTAAATGTGTCAGAATTGTAAAATAACGTAATCCATTTTTAAAATATGAATTTTAATTTTTATCTTATTTTTAATTCATGACACTTTTTTGGCAGATTTCAGTTAAGCGTATTTTCACATGGATGATCAAAAGTTTTGCAATATTTTCATATGTGCTACTTTGTGGCACATATAGTTATTTACTAAGCCTTAGCTTAGATGTGGCATAAGGCCAGAAGGATGGAGCACACAGTGAGAATCAAACTCACTAAAAATGGTTTTGCTAATCTAGCTTGCTAACCATTACACCACATGAGGTGCCCTAGTTTTTTACTAAGTTTAGCTTAGATGTAGCACAAGGCCAGAAGTATAGGGCACCCAGTGAGAATCAAACTCACTAATGATGTTCTGCTAATCTAGCCTGCTAACCATTACACCACGTGAGGTGCCCAAGTTATACACTAAGCTTTGATTGACTGAGGGTCACAAGATAAATATCCATTATTCTGCATTATGCTCACAGCAATGCAGGGACTATATTGAGTTACAGCTTGTCTCCTTGTCTTCCAATTGGATGCTAGTTTGAATCCCACTGAGATGGTGAGTGTCGTATTGCTTTAGAGGGGAATAACTTCTACATAATACAACATTGAACCACATTAAGATGCGACTCTTGTAAATAAATTCTTCTAATATTTAGTATATGAAATTCTGTCTCCTTTTCATAGAGACAAAAAAGATAATTCCATTTGTTCGAAACAACTAAACAGTGAACAAAAATGAACTTTACCATTAGATGCAGTTTAACCTGCTATTTAGAGTAGTAGCAGATCATTATGAGAGCCGTTTACTTTAGACCTCATTTCTTAACGCTCTATGGCGAAATACTTTATTGTATGTGGGAACCTTTATTTTTATTTGTACACCGAAAAATTCAATATTCCAGTATACAACACTAACCAATACACCATGGACATTAAATGCAGTTTAACCTGCTGTTTAGAGCAGTGACAGATCAATAACCAATACACCATGTATATAACTTAAGTAACTCATAGCGGTTAATACATCATTGGACCACATCAAGATGCGACACTTTTAAAAAGATGTCTTCTAATATATAATATATAATTTTTCATTGAGACAAAAAAGGTAATTCCATTTGTTTGAAACAAGTGAACAATGAACAAAACTGCAAGAACTTTATCAACTGCTTTTTGGCAAACCGAAAATGACAAAAAGGGATTCCTTGATTCCTAACAGAAAATTAAATTTTACTGTTTGTTCTTATTATGCTTAATTGGGCCAGTTTGTTCTTGTTATGCTTAATTGGGCCAGTTTTTCTCTTACTAGTTCAATTCATTCATGCGAACGAAGAGGACA
Organism: Doryteuthis pealeii; assembly: GCA_023376005.1. NCBI lineage: Eukaryota > Metazoa > Mollusca > Cephalopoda > Myopsida > Loliginidae > Doryteuthis > Doryteuthis pealeii. Next base: position 64,754,922 of record CM042161.1, on the reverse strand, counting down.
TTCTTACTACAATTTCATTCATGTTTCTTAGAAAGCCTTCTGGAACATTCCCCAGAAATATATATCCAGTCCGTTCTAGAGTTTGTGACAGTCACTAGAATCATTCTTAGCACTGTTAGTCTTTTTTCTATTATTTTTGTCTATCTTCTTAGCCAGTTCTTACCAAACAAAAATCATTTAATTCTTAGTAAATCTTTTAGTAGTTCCTATTATATTGTCTTATTTTTTTTCTTATTATCTATTTCTTTAACATACACAAAGAACATTTTTTGGACCTGGGTATGACCCTAGACTGCATCTGGTGGTGAGGCTCCAGTTCTGGAGATCTAAAGAGCGTGGAGTACCCCTTCATTGGCATTATCACCAGGTCTATCTGATCCATAGTGGTAGTACTTGTTAGTGTCCCTTCTATGGATCAAATAGATCTGTTGGAAAATTATTAGAATTGGATAGGAATGCTTGAAACCGTATAACTGTGTGAAAAAAAAGAGTTTTGTTACTGAAAAGGAATAGTTGCTTGAAGATGTATGAGTGTTTAAATTACTAGAATTAGATAGGAATACTTGATACCATATAACTATGCAAACAAATTATGGAATTAGCACTCTTAAATGTTCACAATGTTTTTTTTTTTAATTTATTTAGCAGTAAATAAGCTAATGACAGTTGAAACACAAAACATATTTTGTTCAATAGCTGAATATTTGGTTAAATCCTACTGGATGGACATAAATTCCACCATCGTATGTCATCCCACCGAAAGAAAAAATACTAAAAATCATGGAATTAACCGAATTTAATGAAATTTTCAGTGTTGATATATCAATGAATAAAAGATATAATGCATCAGTTATTTTATTTAAAAACTTTTACATTTTTTCAGGTCAATTAACTTTGAACCACGTATGTTTGTGAATCTGTGTTACACCTCAAACATACGTAGTTCAAAGTTAACTGACCTGAAAAATGTAAGAGTTTTCAAATAAAATAACTGGTGCATTATATTGTTTATTCATTAATATATCAACACCGAAAATTTCATTAAATTCGGTTAATTCCCTGATTTTTGGTTTTTTTTTTCTCGGCAGGATGACATATGATAGTGGAATTTATGTCCATTAAGTAAGATTTTACCGAATATTCTGTTCTATGAAAATAGAATAAAATCGATTACAAAATTAGGTAAAAACATATATTGATTGATTTTAATGGTATGTCAACCCATCTAGGGTTATATTATATCTAGAATTTAAAGAAATCGTGTACGCAGTACATTTTATTGACCACTATACTATGAGGGAAAGTCCAACATTATCACAACTTGCACTATAAAATATCTTTATTACTGCCATACTCCCTTTGTGCATGAATGAATTGTGCATGAATGGTCACATAATTGAAGTTTGAGCCTGATCGTACCATTTTGCTTGCTATCTTTACAGTGTAAACGGAGCCACTCCACTAGCAGTATGCACCAAAGAAGTGATTCAATTTTTTCTGGTTGGAAGGAGTGTCAGGGGCTGAAATTCATTAGAGGCTTTTAGCACAATACAGAGACAATGTACTACTACGTAGAAATGTGTATGAGTGTATAAAGAAGTTTAAAAGTTGCCAGACAAGCGTGACACGCAAAGAGGGAGCAGGATGCCCATCAAACTCCACACCCGCTGAGAAGATCCAGCAAGCTTGAGAGATGGTTATGGCAAACCGGAGAGTTATCATCGATGAGTAGCTTGTTCTCTGCAGATTAGTCATGGTCCTACCGATCAAATCATCCACGATGAGTTCGGCTTCCATAAAACAAGAGTGCTGATAATTTTTGAGTCTCCCTCGTACAAATAGCAAAAATCATGGGATGATCAAATTCACAATAAGCTCCCTGATAGACAAGATGCCATTGGGGAATGGCTGGCAGTCCACAGAAAGAAAAAACAGAAAAGAAGTGATACTCTCCAGACTGCGTATTGGGCACACTCACATCACCCATTCTCACCTTTTAAAAAGGGAGGATGCACCAGTATGTGTTAGGTACACCTAACAAAAATATAGAGTTGCTCCCCTTTGATTTGCCAAAGCCGGAAGTGACGTCTCCGCCATCTTACTTGTGGATGGCATTTGTTACGTTTGTTTATGTTTTTAACGCTGCGTTCAGATACTGGTTAAGTCGCTTGAGATTAGAAGCAATTTTTCTACCCTGAGTTAAATAAAACCTTGTTAATTTTATAATAACCTGGTCTTCCATTATCATTTCAATCCTCCATATTTTATCTTTATGCTAAAAACATAACAGTATGCTCAACATGCTAGGTACTGCTCACTGTTGAACACATTGTAAGATTCAAAGTGATAATACTTGAAGATACAACTCCGACAAAGGTTGATAGACAAAACATTTAATAGGTATACAGCACAAGAATAAACAGGGTACATAATACATAGGTGTACATAAACATACATACAAAAGTAGAGATAATGACACATTCATGAATGGTAAAATACAAGATATTTGGGTATCAAAGAGATACCTAAATGTACATAAAAACGTAGTTACGGATACATGACTAAAGGATAGTCATATATCGTATAAAAGACTTGCTAGCAGTGAGTGACCAGTGTTAAGGGCCGAAGCCCCAACAAGAAAGGGGTAGACCGTGTCTAACCCATGTGTTCGCAGGTCGGCAGGCAAAGAGGGAGAAGAAGTTCAAATTAGCCGCTTAAATAGACCAGGCCCCTAGCGGGAACCAGCGAAACTAAACGGGCAGACAACTCACCAGGCAAATACGAAAATAACTCCCACAACATCATCTTAAACTGCAATAGTCTCAGACAAACCGTCACTAAATATTACCGGACAAAAAACTTAAGAGACCTCTACAAAAATATCAAACCAGAAGGCATCTTAAATTTTCTTTAAAAAAGGGCAATCTTTTCAACAAGATCTAACCAAACCAATTCTTTTCACCAAACATAACCAAATACTACCATAAAATCCACCGCCCTGTCGGCTGGGGCGTTAGAATGCACCGACTGCACCTCTGCAGAGGGGTAAGACTCCCCCAATAGAGCCACCTGTTGGCCGTGGGTGGCGACCAATGATGCTTAAGGACAGAGTCTTGGTGGATGAGCAGTCCATGATATGCAACACTCCACTTAGAACCTTACTTAGGCTAGACGGACGGTCGGAGAGGCCCCCTCCGATCAATCGGCTGGTCACGTCAAGCCCTAGCACCTATATGATTTTCCCAACCCTATTGCCCTTATAGCAAGCCCCAACCCCTTTTTATCATAAGGGTGCTAGAAGGCGGTGGCTGCGGGTCTACATGTCCTGGGAATGACGTTAAACTCTATCTGATGGTGAGGTTCCAGTTTTGGAGGTTTGGGGAATGTGGAGCACCCCTTCATCACCATTGCTCTCTGGTCCACTGTGACCGGAGTGGTAGTACCTGTTAGGGTCCCATCTATGGGTTAAATAGAAAAATGTATTTATAAAAAAATTGTATTATCTATTAAGAATTGATTTATTTCAAAACTTTATCGGCATTAAATGACCCACTGAGGTTGATATGCCGTAAAACAAAACAAACCAAAACCAAACCAAACCATAAAATCCATATTCTAAAAACCAAAACCCATATGATAAACGAATTCTATATAACCCTTTATGGCATTAAATGACCCACAGAGGTTGGCATGCCATTGAACAAAACTCAAACCCTCGTACATTGATGCCCATTCTTTTCTTTTAATTGAAAGGAATCCAGAGGAGAAAAGAATGTCCAACGACCAAATAGCATTGTATATGTATCTGTCAAATCATCCACCGGGATCACCGCTGGTCAAGGCAATTAAAACAAGAGTGTCGACAATTTTTGAGTTTGCCTCGTACATCGATCCCCGACTCCTTTCTTTTAATTTGAAAAGAATTCAGACGAGAAAAGAATGGCCGCATTCATTTTGGATTCGTGAGAAGCAGATTTTTTTCTTTTTTAGGTTTTTGTTGTCTCCAATATATCTTGGAGGCAAATGTGTTCTCTTTGTGATTTCTCGGAATAACAGACATTCAAAAATCCATTCTTTCAAGAATTCTTATTCAAGTGACTTTGGTCACAATTTTTCACAAGGGCAGTAATTTTATTCTTCTGTTAACCACCTGGCAACACTTTAAAGGTTGAGGAACCTTCTGAAGAATTGAAGAATTTCAAGCTTTAAAAAAAGGGATAATAATGGAATAGGATAAAGACCCAAAACTCAGTTTCATGTTGTCGATCATCTGGTGAGCTAGTATTCAACATATCTGACCATTTATATATATATATATATATATATATATATATATATATACAGAGAATAGATAGATAGATATAGATAGATATATATATATATATATATATATATATATAGAGACAGAGAGAGAAGAGAGAGAGACAGAGACAGAGAGAGATGGATAGATATATATATATATATATATATATATATATATATATATATATATATATATATAAAGAGAAATATATAGAGAGAGAAATAGATATAATAGATATAGATATATATAAATAGATATATATATATATATATATATATATATATATATATATATATATATATATATATATTCATCTGCCAACCACCTGGCAACACTATAAAGGTGAGGAACCTTATGAACAATAAAGTATCAAGTTGGACAAAGAAAAAAAAATGACTACCTGAAGGTTATGTGAAATGAAAATCGTTTCTTTCAAGTTGATTTTATTGGGGGTGGGGGGCGGAGTGAAAGATTGTTCCATGTGGGGTAACTGGACCAGTATTTGACTAAGGGGTCTTTTATAGGTCTTCTTCAATTAAAAGGCATGAACAAAACGTTAAAAGTCTTACAATGGGCAATATTGTTGAGTTCCGATTCACAAAAGAAAGTTCTTTGATCTTAAAAGTCATGTTCTGAAGAATTGGTTGACTTTAAAGTTAACCAAACTAGATAGTATAGTAAATGGAATTTATTGACAACTTGTGATTTTAAACAAATTTGAATAGTAATATTGAGATCATATAGATTACGTAATATTTTTCAAGTATAAAAAAGGATAATAATGAAATAAGATAAAGATTCACATGTCAGTTTTATATTGTTGAAGCTCAGATGAGCTATTAATCAACATCTCTGATCATTATATATATATAGTGTGAACAAAAGTATAAGACAATCAGGAATATATATATATATATATATATATATAAAGAGAGAGAGAGAAAGAGAGAGAGAGAGGGATAGATAGATAATATATATATATGTGTAAGAGATGGAAGGGAATCTGACGGTATTTTCTTAATACACTACATTATATTATATATATATAATATATATATATATATATATAGAGAGAGAGAGAGAGAGAGAGAGAGAGAGAGAGAGAGAGAAATATATACAGAGTGAGAAAAATAGATATATAAACACACACCACAACACACACACACACACACACAGAGAGAGAGAGAGAGAGAGAGAGAGAGAGAGAGAGAGAGAGAGAGATGGGAAATAAATATATACACACAGAGATAGATAAATAGATATATACAGAGATATATAGAGAGATAAATAGATAAGATATATACATATAGATGTAGATATATGTATATGTGGATATATATATATATATATATATATATATATATATATATATAGGTAGATAGATAGAGAGAGAGAGAGAAAGAGAGAGAGGGGGAGAGAAATATATATAGGGAGATAGAGAGAGGGATAGATAAGTGATAGAGGAGGAACAGATAATAGAGAGAGAGAGAGAGAGAGAGAGAGAGAGAGAGAGAGAGAGAGAGAAAGAGAGTGGAGGGAGGGAGGGAGAGATGATAGTATATGTGTGTAAATGAAAAAGAAAGAAAGAAAAAGAGAAACTTTGGTAAATAAGTTATTAATTTGTTATTAAATCCTGCCAAATGTTCAGACCCTGAGGCGATCATCAGGAAGTGTTTATTTCAAGACTGTTGACATTTCAAGATTTCAAGTTTTATGAAAATTGAAAATGTTTTTAATGACATTTAATGAGAAGCTTGCTTTATTGTTTAAAATATTTTCAAATTTAAAAATAATTTTAATCCTTTTTTTTTTTCTTCTCCTTCTTCCAAGATTTCATATTAAGTAAAGTAATCAGTCGATAAAAGTTAATTAGAACGAAAGTGGGATTTTTTATTTATTTTTTTTTTTTGGGGGGGGGTCCTAATCTACTGTTATAGGGTAGCTCAGTCGGTAGAGCACTTGGCTAGGAATCGCATGGTTCTTGGTTCGATACCGGTCCTCGCCAACTCAGCGTATGGTAGCACAGGGATTTGTTTGCTAAAGTGAGGAGCTGATGGTAGGTGTAGCGCTCCACCTCAGACGCCAAAACAATATCAAATTTTCAAATTTAAAAATAATTTTAATCCTTCTTTTTTTTCTCCTTCTTCCAAGATTTCATGTTAAGTAAAGTAATCAATCGATAAGAGTTAATGAGAACGAAAATCGTTTTTTCCGGGAATTAAAATCTAGGGTGGTTTATTTTGTTAAGTCCTTAAAGGGGGTTGTGAGAGGTGCGTGGTCTAATGGTTAGGGTCCTAGGAAATGGACACATCAACCAGAGTTCAATTCCTAGACGAAGCTGTTTGTATTTCACATGGCGCTAATACCCTTGGGAAAGGTATGAATCCAATTCGCTCTCCGGCTATGTGTAAATAGCAGGGCAGACTGGGCTCTTTAACTATGGTTAGGTAACCAGTCTAGGAGGAGGAAAACTCTGAATTCAAACCTGTTAAACTTCGCTTAAGAAATTGATATTGTGTCGCATCCTGCTCGTGCAGAGGGGTTGGTAAATATATAAGGGGGTGTTTCTCAATGTAATATCCAGCTATCTTTATGTGATTCTTGTAATGATGTTATTAGATACATTTCTCCATATTCCATAAGAATATATATATATATAATATATTATAATCCTAAGTTATAATATATTTCTCCATATTCCCGGTTGTAAAAACTATTCTTATTCTTAGTGATATATCCGGATTAAGGGATATATTATGAAGTTGGTATTTGGTATATTATCGCAGTAGTAGCTGGTGCGACGAATAGCAGTACCTCTTACGAGCAGTCGTGGTGGTAGTCTGGCGAGTAAGCTTAGGCCGGTAGGATTAGGCGCTTGTACCACAACAGTGTTGAATATTTATACATGACACTGTCCAATCAGATTATAGTGAGGGGGTACCAAGGTATTTACATATTCATTACATCACTTAGCAATATGAAATATATGATTTTAAGATACTCTTTTATTCATCTGATTGATTTTAATGACATGTCAACACATCTAGGGTTATTTTATGCCTAAAATCATTGTTATCCAACATTTGAACTCGTGTCACTGTGTCTGTTTACTACGATGATAATTTTTACACCACAGGCATCTCCGTATTATTTGTTTGTAGTAAAATCGGTGGTGTGGCCTATTGTCGGTATCAGCCGGACAGCGAGGGAGTCTATCCTCTTTTCACTAGCGCTAGACCAGGGAGATTGTTACTGTGCCTGTAGTGGAGCAGCACACCCACCACTAGTTCCTCATTTTACTGCACAGATCCAAGCTGTGCTAATCATGCGCTGAGTTGGCAAGGGCCAGTATCAAAACTGGAACCTTGTGGTTCCTATGCGGATGCCCTATTGCCTAAGCTAAACTGACATTTTTGCAAATTTATTCAGAGAATCTTTAAGAGGACTAAAACCTAATAGTTTAGCTGAGCAATAAATGCCATGTATGTCATTTTAAAACGAGTTTTCACCAGTTTTATTTTGTTTGCAATTAATAATTCACACGATTTTTAATTCTTCTTTCTTGGTACCACCAATTTTCCCTTTAAAATTTACCCCCCCCCCCCCCTATTTAACAATGAAACATGCATAAAGGTTAAAATTATCTTGAAAATGTTTTGTCCTATTCGAAAGAAAAACATTAAAAAAACCCATGATGATTTCTTTGAAAATTTTTCAGCTTTTAGAAATAATAAAAATTATGAACTAAAAATAATGTTTACATTTTTGCACCGTTAAATCAATTGAAATTTAACGTAGCCAAAAACAAATTATGACTAGAGGCTTTTTAAAAAAATCTATGAAAAGTAAATTAATGGTCGGGTTTTCACGAAAATTTCCTGAAATACTTTTGATAAGATATGTCTGAAATAATCTTTTCCTAAAATATAATAGGGATTCTTTTTACGACCCCCCCCCCCATTTTATTTGATCAAATATGAAAAAATAAACCGACAAAAAACGAGTTTTACTTTTTTTCTATAAAGAAAAGAATCTGAATAATTATATCAGAAGATTTTTATAAGTTTAAATGCGAGATTCTTTTTAGTAAAAGAACCATGAATACAGAATTTTGCAAAAAAAAAAAAATATATATATATCAATAAAGAAACTGACCGTGTTGTAAAAAACCGGACTGTTTTATTTATTTTTCAAGATAACGGTGATAATTTGATCTTTGACTTAACTGTTTTTCTTTGTAACAACTCTTTATGTTCGTTATTTCTTTTTTTGCGAGATTTTTTTAAAAAGTTAAAAAATATTTACGTTTTTTTCTTCAATATGGCCTAAAGCTGATCACGTGACCTATTTTAGTGGCACCTATTCTTTCTTCTTCATTCTTCCCTTTGTCTCTTCAACTTTACAGTATTTGAATTTTGCCTACGTTATCAGAATATTTCATAATTCCAAAAACACTATTTCTTCCTTCACCGATTAATTCGCTCTTTCTTTCTCTTTGTTAATAGGTCGACTCGATTTAATTTAATTTCACGTTAAAACACCAAATGACAACATGTGTAATATGCACTTGTGATTGCTTGTGCTATTTGAAAAATCCGCAATTGCGCATGCTCATAT
>CM042161.1:64736002-64738502 GCA_023376005.1 Doryteuthis pealeii | reverse complement strand
TTTTCTCCCCGGTTGATGTTTGGTAGTATATTTTTTACAATCAAACTATTTGCTGGTTTTTTTCTCACCACAAGGATTTACCAACACGCTTGGTATATTATATATATATATATATATATATATATATATATATGTGTGTGTGTGTGTGTTGTGTGTGTGTATGTGTGTGTGTGTGTTCAAGAAGAATATGCTCAGATGACGAATTGAAGAGATATAATGATAAACTGAAAACAGCGATTCATAGCATTGGGCTACTCCCATATTTTAATTGAAAACGAGATAAATAAATAAACCTGAAGACAGGACACGCTAAAACCAAAACCAAAAGAAAGATTTGATAGCATTCCCTTCGTAATAACATCTGACAAAACTAGCTCAAATAATTAACAGACGTTGGGACATTTTGTAATTAAACCCAAACTTAAAAGATATTTTTCGTAAACCAGGAATACCTGCTTATCATCGAACACATAAGCTCAGAGAAATGTTAGTAAGTAACAATATTAAATGATAAAATAAACATAAAAAAACACAATAACATCTACTAAATTTGTCAAACCATTTGATATTAAAAATAACCTATGCTGTAAGTAAAGTAAAGTCGTTGGGTGGCTTAAATTCGGTATCAGCCAAATAGCGAGGGAGTCTATCCCCTTTTCACTAGCGCTAGACTAAGGAGATTGTTTTTGCGTCTGAGGTGGAGCTACCATCAGCTCCTTACTTTACCGCTCATATCCATGTGTTACTCATACGCTGAATTGGTGAGGGTCGGTATCGAACTAGGAACCTTGTGGTTTCTAACCGAACGCGCTACCGACTGAGCTAAATTGGCCTTTTTAATATTAACCAATTCGTTTTCCAGTTTCACAACTAAGAAAAGTAAGAGTTTACCATGCATCTAATTGCAGAAACAAAAATTTAATTTCTCTACTAGATTACACATGTTGCATAATTGATGGGCGTACTATAAATTTTGAACAGTTAGTATAAGTAAAGTCGTCAGGGTGGCCTAAAGTCGGTATCAGCCAAAGAGCGAGGGAGTCTTCCCCTTTTCACTAGCGCTAGACCAAGGAGATTGGTTTTTGCATCTGAGATGGAGCGCTACACCTACCATCAGCTCCTTACTTTACCGCTCATTTCCCCGTGCAACTCATACGCTGAGTTGGCGAGGGCCGGTATCGATCTAGAAACTTTGTGGTTCCTGGTCGAACGCTCTACCGACTGAGCTAAACCGACTGTCTCCTTATTAACTGAAAACGAATTACCAAGATTTCGCGCCAGTCAGTGATTTCGCGCCAGAAATGTCATGTGATCACTAAACTATCTAAATGTGAAATCTACATCTCTCGATTGTTTTCATTAAAGTATATGTACAATTGTAATTTAGGATCTGTGCGAATTATCATACTCAGAAAAATCCTTACTTTTAGGGATCTTACCATTCTACAGTGGATACAGTTAGTACATTCTAAGCCGCACCAACGGGGTTTAAAGTCACTCTAAGGACCGAAATCGAAACAACTGAAATTCTATTTCTCTGAATGTTTGAGATGAGGCTTGATCATTAGTATTATCTGCGTTATCCAGACTTTTGTCCTCATCTTTATTGTTATTTGTACAACGTTTCGGCCAATTGGACACATGGCCTAGTGGATAAGGTAGTTAGGTTAAGACAGTTCTAAGTGACAGTTATCTCTGGATTCCGGGTTCAATCCTGAGTAGCGGCAGTAACATAGAAAAATAATTAACACAACTCCTACCCCAGCTATGGTTAGCGGAATGAGAACAGGATACCCTCGTGGACTAAATAAAGGGTTAAGTTCAAAGTTCCGTGATGGCTCCCGATTACGACAAGAAAGTTCCCGAGTTCGAAAAGAAGGTTCCCGAAACCGAAAAGAAGCTTCCCGAGTCCGACAAGAAATACCTGAAGGGTATATCGACCGAAACGTTGTACAAATAACAATAAAGATGAGGACAATAGTCCGAATAACGCAGATAATACTAACTGAAATTCTATTCTAATCTTGTTCTTATTGTGTTTTTTTATTTATTTATGAGATGAAGTTCGATAATTTGGATTATTCGGACTATTGTCCTCATCTTTATTGTTATCAACACAACGTCTCGGGCGATATGCCCTCTTGCCTTCTTCGAAGGGTTCAGTTCGAAGTTCCATGAAGGCTCCCGATTATGACATGAAAGCTCCCGAGTTCAAAGAGAAGGTTCCCTAGTCCGAGAAAGTTCTTGAGTTCGACAAGAAACTGTCACAGAACTGTATTAACTCGACACCTATATGCACTGCTCCAAGTGTTCAATTCTTTATTTGGAAGATAGCCTCCACAACTGAGGAGTTCACAGAAATCGATCCCTATTTTTATCTATTTATTTATTTATCTATTTTTTGACAATTGGACAGACTGTTCTTATTCCGTTAACGATGACTGGGTACAAGTCTTAAGCTTAATTATTCTATGTTACTGTCGCCCATAGCCAGGATCGA
>CM042161.1:64726002-64731002 GCA_023376005.1 Doryteuthis pealeii | reverse complement strand
AATGAGTTTTGAGGTGAATAGAGAGTGAACTTTGGAATATCCCATCATATGGGTAAAAATTTCAAACATTTTTGGTACAGTCGAAGGAGAAATTTGGTAGGGGAGTTACTTTTGACTTACTTTTTAACCCACTTAACTTGGAACGTTATTCTACGACAGTGATTAATTGATTGATTGATTGATTGATTTTAACGACATGTTAATCCCTCTAGAGTTATTGTATACCTAGATTGATCGGAGGGGTCATTCCTGACCGCCCATCAAGACTAAGTAAGGGCCAAAGTGGATTGTTGCATGTTTTGGACTGCTTATCTACCAAGATTATGTCCTTAAGCATCACGGGTCACCACTCACAGCCAACTGGTGGCTCAGTTGGGGGAGATGTTACACCTTTGCAGAGATAAGATAAAAAGGTAGTACCTGTTACGGTCGCATCTATGGGGTAAATAGAAAGAAATGGGTTTTTAAAAGATGTTTTTTTAAAAGATTGAGTGTATAATATATTGAATACCTATCAAGCAAGAATAGTACAAAACTTCTTCAGCATAAAATAACCCAACAAGGTTTAACATGCCGTAAAATCCATAAAAGCAAACTAAAGGTACTGCATTTCTAAAGATATAATATGTGGATGTAATGAAAATAACATACCTCGAAACTCAAAGCGTGCGCGGACGAGTCTGGCTTGCAGAGTCATCACGGGAAAGAAATATGGCTGCTGTAAGCATTATATTTAACGAAGGGCGATCTCGAACCAGCGAGAATGGGATTGAACGTATGCAAATTCTCTCGAGATCGGGGTGCATATAAGCATACGGCGACGGCTAGAGGGAGCGTCACACGATTACGTACGACGACTACGAAAGCAGTAGTATTTTGGCTCTTGCGACGGGTAGACGAGGCATTTCGAGATAGTTTGATTGTTGGTGAGCAAAGTGCAGCACAGTTTGGAGAACGTTATTACTAGATATAGTTATTACAATAACAAATCTCAGTAAATGTTGAAGATACGCCCTCAAAGGACTAACTCCCTAGCGTGTCAGATTAGTATTTATTTTAAGACTAACGTCAACAAATAAATAAATTAAAACTTAGTTCAATTCTATCGGTTTATTAAACAAGAAAACAAAGACTAACAATATAAATGTCCTTCCTGTATTGGGAGTCAAGCACGAGAAACATACCAGTCTGCAGGAGAGGGAAATTGAGATTACTGTATCTTCTATTGAGTCAATCCTCTCTGAGATAATTTCTAGTCGACTACTCATGGAACTTGTCCGAAGGTGACTATTGAATATCTGTTGTATACCATCTCTTTGCATAGACAGTATATATGTTCTGAGAGATACCCGTCTTGATATAGATATCTATCATCGTATGCGAGATATCTGTGGTTATATCTCTCATACTAAATCTTCTTGGTCTGTACTTACTTTTTACGAGATGTCAACCAATCTCCAACCGTCTTGACCTGAATTCAAATATTTCCTACACTAATCGTACATAATTAACTGGGTGTCCATCAATTATGCAACATATCGACGCGAAAACTTCTGGGCGCGTCACCTGATTGCTATGTCCACTCACAGAAAGGCTCTCTCTCTCTCTCTCTCTCTCTCTCTCTCTCCATACATACATATATAATATATATATATATATATATATTATATATATCATTTAACTCCATACATAGAAATAAACGTATTTTACTTATGTAACATCCCCACACACCCTCAGCTCAAATCTCTTACTACACCTTTGGGTAATTCCATGCCAAATCATCTAGAAAAAAGGTTAAATTATTACCAACCCCTTAAATTTTCCTGAATGTTTTCCAGGTGTGGACTATGTTAATATTAGACAAAATTTAAGCTTCCAATTCCCAAAATTGGCGAAGTTATGTCGAATTTGGTGGGGTTGGTGAAAAATGACGACTTTTTGTAGTCTATTTTTGTCTGTAAATAAAAATAGAAAAAATTGTGCCACATAGGGATATTGATCTTGCTATGAAAAAATCAGGAATCATCAATAACTTAAAATTGGTTGAATTTAAGACATTTTTATATAATTTTTGGATTCCTTGGGCAAAAATGCTTTTATGAACCAATTTTTAGGAGTACGAAGGCTCTATAACTCATTTTACAGACAAAAATAGGTTACATTTTTTGCGCTTCCTCTCAAATTTGGAGAGCTCAAAATCGACATAACTCCGCCAATTTTTTAATTGGAAGCTCAAATTTTGGGATTGGCTAACTTTATCATAATCCACACATGGACAAAATTTCAGAAAAATTGAAGGGGGTGGGTGACATAGCCTGGATGATTTGACATGGTATTATTTTTGCTAACCATTGCTTTGAAGTACGTTCACCACTGAGTGCTTTGGGAATTCGGCCTTGTGACCAACTTAGCTTTGTTTGATATGTGTTGATAAAGATATGAAATAAAAGCTCGTCATGTGAGGAAGTTATTTGAACGGACACGCTTGGAGAAACAGAATCTGCGTGTTCGGAATATTCCAGGGATGTTATTTCATTAGAGAGACTCTCATGTAAGGAGAAAATTTTTCTGTTCAGTCTTTGGAAAACATAAAACAATGTCAGTTGCTACGAAAAGAAAATATCAGGTAAACATTAATCAACAGGTAAATGAATTATTTCCTTTTCGGTGATTTTGGTTTCTCTTTCAAGAGATCAAAAGTAAGACAGGTGAAATATAATAGTAAGATATATATATGATAATATAATAATATTCTTGATCCTTAATCTTCCGATCGTTTTCATCTTGCAAGACCTTCTGGTTAAAAATCAGACCGTCCAAATCGTCCAAGATGAAATGCCAACATGTAAATCCTGAGTATCTGTATTGCTTATCTGCAGAATTCTTATTTCTTATAAGTGTCATCACCTCAGTTAAATAATGGACCATTCCGTTTTTATTACAAAGAAAGAAAGGGAAAAAGGACATGCTCCACAAAAAGTATAAAAAGAAAGAAAGAAAAAAAAAAGAAAGAAAGAACGGGAGTAGTGGGAAAGATAATGGAGAGAAGGGATGAGCGTGGAAGTAATAATGCTAATATGTTTCAATCAAGCATACTGAAAAGATGAAAAGAAGGAAGGAAAAAAAAACGTGAGAGAGTTAAATCAAGATTATTATACTTTTTTACATATTGAACTATTCGCAATAGCTCTTAAGTAAACATATCAAACATTGTAATAATTAAATTATCATACTGTGGTAATTCCACAGATCCTGCTAATAATAATAATAATAATAATAATAATAATAATAATAATAATAATAATAAGAAGAAGAAGAAGAAGAAGAAGAAGAAGAAGAAAGAAGAAAAGGATGGGAGGAGGAGGAGGAGGAGGAAAAAGAGCAAGAGAAAGAGAAAAAGTGAAAAAAGAGAAAAATAAATAAAATGGATAAAGTATGCACAAGGCCTTATTCATGGAGTACTAAGTAAGGACTGAATACACAAAATGGTGGGGCTAGGAATACGTCGACTGCATCCCCAAGGTGCCCTGGCTATGATATCAAACTACATTTGGTGGTAAGATTCCAGTTCTGGAGCTCCGGAAGTATGGAGAACCCCTTAAGAAGAAAGAAAGAAAAGAGGGAAAGGAAGAAGAAGAAGAAGTGTTGAAGGGATTATTTACCCTAATAGGAAGTTAGACTCGTCCAACGAAAGACAAACACAAGAGTATTCGTCGGCCTTTTCTCTGGGTTTCTAAACAGTAATTTCATGAATTCATCGGGAGGAGGAAACTCTTCGCAGCTTTTTAATATCTGTTAAAGCCACTCAAAGGGACTCCTAAACCCTCAAAACACGTCCAAATGTTTATGGCGTTCTCAAAACCTCCATCTAAAAAAGAAAAAAAAGAATCAGACTTTTTTTCCTTTTCCACTTTTGGTCATGTGACTTCTTTCAGCAAATCAATAACGCGCATCCGTGATTCCAAATAGTTAGTTTCCTATTTCGTTCAGTTCACACGCTGGCTCAAAATCTTTGATCTCTCAGTAGTCAGTCACCACCCTCGCAGGTGTTTGACCTCGGGGTCAAACCCTGTTATCAGACTCTGTACACGATGATGTGTTACATTACAGACAATTTATTTACTCTGAGTATTTCTAATGGGGACAGAAATAGGAAAGTGATCTCTGAGAAGCATCATCAAAATGTTTCCAATAAATCTCTAATAAAATGTACTTTCATTCGTCTATTATAAAACCTTGTAACACAGAGTTGCGCCATGTAGGTCAATAAAATGTGTCGGCCTATAAGTTCTAATGAATGTCATTTTATATTTCGCTAGAAGCGGCTACTCAGCATCACCTTGGTAGAAGGTGGAGCCAAAAAAGACCGCTGGTGTTTTGATTTATTACTTTTGAGATTCACAAATGCTGGATATTTGTAAGTAGAATTTCAATGCTATTTCTATGTATATTTTAATTTTTAAATATTTTCGAATATAAATTAAATTTTCATAATATTTGCACAAAATACAAGAACAGGTGATGTTTAATATGTACATATATTTACTTTGTAATTAATCGTTTTATTTTAGTAGTTTCATCCGGACACATCAACTGCCCTTTATACATGTATTAATGAACTATAAGTTTTAATGGGAGGCTTGTGGTGTAATAGTTAGAGTTGTAAGGAAATGGACTCGTCGACCCGAGTTCAAATCCCAGACGAAGATGTTTGCATTTCCCATAGAGCCAATACCCTTGAGAAAGATATGAATCAAACGACGCTCTCTCCTGCTATGGTTAAATAGGGCAGACTGGGCTATTTAACCTTGTCTAGATAACCAATCTAGGAGAAGGACAACTCTGAATTCAAACGTTAAATTCCGCTTATAAAATTGATCTTGTGCCACATCCTGCTCATGCGGAGGGCTTGATATATATATATATATATATATATATATATATATATATATATATATATATATATAGTATAATAAATTTGTACTCAAATTAAATCTCAA
>CM042161.1:64706002-64711002 GCA_023376005.1 Doryteuthis pealeii | reverse complement strand
GTGTTTGCGTTTGACGGGGAGCGCCACACTTATCATCAGCTCATCACTTTACTGCACAGATCCCTGTGCTACTCATACGCTGAGTTGGCGGGGGCCGGTATCGGACCAGGAACCTTGTGGCTTCTAGCCGAACGCTTTACTGAGCTAAGCCGGCCCTTATATATATATATATATATATATATGTGTGTGTGTGTGTGTGTGTGTGTGTGTGTGTGTGCTTGATTGAAGACATACCTAATTTTTGAAAATTAATTAATTAAGCACATATTCTCCCAAAAATTGTCGGCTAAAAAAAGCCATATCAAAACACATCGTCTGTTTGTTTACTTCTCATATATATATATATATATATATATATATATATATATGGGAGTAAAATGAGAAAATTAATCCGAAAGTATGTGGAGAAATGTACAACAAACATGGGATGTTACATGGGATGTTACAATAGATGGAAATTTATTAGTCGTAGTGTCGATGTTCGAACATTTCGGTTTATAAAGAAACCTTCTTCGGGACAATATGAAACTAGTCAAGGAGAAAAGATGATTTATGTAGTTGAAAATACGATGGATGTTATGAATGCATTGAGTTTGAAACATATATATATAAATACACACACATGTGAATACAGTCGAACATATGTAAATATGTAGAACATTTATATATACCTGTCTGCACAGACACACACACACACACACACATCTTATTATAATGGAGATTGTGTGTTTTTCTGTCTGTAACCGAAACTATATTACTACTCAAGTCATAATTTTCTTAGTTATTAACGACACATTCTTCATGATTCTATTTCTATTTAAACCTCAATTAATAATAAAACTGTTTTATATTATCAATACTGTTGGCCTTACCTAAATACTAATAACATGCAATTGTATTTATATATACAACAAAATACCAGTTTTCAGTGTAAACGTAAAGCTAATTTGCATATTGATATTAAAAAAACTGATTTTAATAAAAATGTGCTTGGTATTATTGATTTCTAATTGTTTGGTTTTATCTTAATGAATATGAGTAAAAATCTCTTCAATAAATCCTAAAAGAAATTCATTAACAAGAAGAAATAACTGTAATTTTATTCTTTACTTCCTATTTTAACTAAATAGTTAAATTAGGAAAATTTAGTATTGAAAAACGGAAGTGATGAAAGAGTAAGTTTCAGTTGTTCTATTTTCCGATTATACCCCCTCCGTTTCAAATCTTTTTATCTGAATTCCTAATTAGTTTCATTAGCCTTTCCGATTTAATCTAATATTTTATTACATTTAAACTTAAATACTTGCACCCGGAGGGTGCATATATTTGCTAGTGTATACATATATATGTATATATATATCCAACAATATGATTTTGCCGAATATATATATATATATATATATATATATATATATATATATATATATATATATATATATATAATATATGTGTGTGTGTGTGTGTGTGTGTGTGTGTAAGGTATCCAAAGCTATTAGTAAGGGATGATTCTACATGGGATCTTCAAAATCTCACTGTATAATATATTGCACGTTTTAGTAGGTGCAAATAGAAGGATTTTTTTATAAATCCTTAGAGAGAGCTCAATGCATAATAATCTATATTTTAGATTAAATACAGTGCAATATTTATCTTTGAAAGAAAGGAAAAACTCAATAAACCGTCATGCTGTAATAAATTTATTTCGACCAAAAATTAAAAGGCTTTTAGAAATTTAAAGAAATTTCCAAAACTCCTTAGAAGTTCAGTCTCATCAGACAGTCAGAGATTAAAAAAAAAAATTAATTTATTTTTTTTATCTGTGATAAATTTCTTTAAATTTCTAAAAGCCTTTTAAGTTTTGGTCGAAATAAATTTATTACAGAATGGCGGTTTATTGAGTTTTTCTTTTCTTTCAAAGGTATATATATATATATATATATATATATATATATATAATATATATATATATATATTATTGATTAATATAATTTTGCGTCATATATATATACATATGACGCAAAATTGTATTATTCAATATGTATATAATTTATCTCTCTCTCTCTCTCTCTCTCTCTCTCTCTATATATATATATATATATATATATATATATATATATATATATAATGCAAAATTATATTCTTGAATAATATATATATATATATATATATATATATATATATATATATATAAGACAAAATTATATTGTTGAATAAAATCTGAGGCATCGACTTTCGATGGCTTCTCTTTCGGTCCCCTTAAGCGATGAAGTGACTTCTCTCTTTAACTCTTTAACTTTGAACAATTTTCTCTGAATATGTTTTGCTCTTACAACGACGACGACTCTTCACGCCGCCTATTGTATCGGAGTGGTGAATTAAAAGTCTAAACTTACGAACAGAATTTCCCGCAAGAAAAGCCTTTCTGTTCGCAAGTGGAAGTCATTCTTTAACTGTTTGAAACGTCACTGGCCAGAGGCTTCGATACATCCGACCTGCCGTCTTCAAAACCTGACACTCAAAAGGGAAGACATGAAAGTGAATAAACCTCCGTCTTCACCGATACGGAGAAGAGGAAACATGGGCGTCCAGTTCTCTGTGTGTGTGTGTGTGTGTGTGTGTAAGTCCGGACATTGGTGCCCAGTTTTCTGTGTGTATGTGTGTGTGTGTAAGTCCGGACATCGGTGACCAGTTATGTGCGTGCGTGTGTGTGAGCGCGTGCGTGTGTGTGAGCGCGTGCGTGTATGTGTGTGTAAGTCCGGACATCGGTGCCCAGTTCTTTGTGTGTGTGATTGTGTGTGATTGTGTGTGATTGTGTGTGTGTGTGTGTGTGTATGTATGTGTGCTTGTGTGCGTCTGTGTGTGTGTAAGTCCGGCCATTGGTGCCGAGTTCCGTGTATGTGTTTGTTTGCGCGTGTGCGCGTGTGTGTGTGTGCGCGCGCCCGCCTGTATGTGTGTATATGTGTGTGTGTGTGTGTGTGTGTGTGTATAAGTTCGGACAATCGGTGTCCGTGATAATTTGCCAGACGAATATGTCATGTGACGTGTGTGAACTTGGCGGGAAGAACCAGAAAAAGAAAAGCCATTAAGTAGAAGGAGGAGGAGCAAAAGGAGAACTAGAGAGAGAAAAAGAAGACAGAGGGAGGAAATAAAGCAATTTGACCGCAGCGCCACCCCACCCACCTTTCCCGTCGACGGAAGTTAGTGGAACTAAGAGTAAGGAACTTCCTTCAATTAAATGGCCGTATGCAAAGAGCGCGAAAATATACGAGAAATACAAACCGCTTGCATAGAACCGTCTTCTGCGAGTTATAACATTTTGTGGAATGGATCTCTCAAAAGTCTTGCAGAGAGAGAGAGAGAGAGAGAGAGAGAGAGAGGAGAGAGAGAGAGAGAGCATATATGTATATATGTTTTATGCATGACAAAGTGTCACATTTCTCTCTCTCTCTCTCTCTCTCTCTCTCTCTCTCTCTCTTTATATATATTATATATATGTATATATATATGTGGTGGGGGTGTAAAAAATGGAGAGAGAAAGAGAGAGAGAGAGTGCATATATATATGTGTGTGTGTGTGTGTGTGTGTGTGTGTGTGTGTGTGTGTGTGTGTGTGTTTTATGCGTGAAAAAGTGTCACATCTCACATCGATATTTTGCGCCCAAAAAACAAGGGAGGATTCAAAGTTAAGTGACCTGAGAAAAAATCAGAAAGTTTTGAAATAAAATAACTGATGTATTATAAAATTCATTGATTGATAAATCAATACTGAAAATTTCATCAAAATTGGATAATTCCCTGATTTTTGGTATTTTTTTTTTTTTTTTTTTTGCAATCACGAATGTTACATTTAATTTTCAACAGCATTTCAGGCCGAACGCGATCGAAATTGACCGAAAAAATCGTTTTAAATGTATTGAAAATAAATTACATGCGTAATATTTTTTGGCTTTTTTTTATTGATGCTCATTATGTTACTACTTTTCGACTTAGACAAAAATTTGACCTTAAATAATCGATTTAATTAATTTTAATTCGTTCTTAAAATTCGTAGCAGCCGATTTTTGGGTGTAACCTAATATATATATAATATATATATATATATATATATATATATATATATATATCAAACGTACATATAAGGCTTTTGCGGAGTATAGTATAAATGAATATATGAAAACCATAATTCATCAGAAATGAATTTATTTCGGCTGCTTTCGCCTCTTCAAATCTGATTTCATATTTGACAAGAATAATTGTAGTTCTCGAATTAGACTATGTTTCGTGTTCATCTGTATAGGTTTTAAAACACACATCCAGTGAAGCAATGCACAATCGTTCAGCGCACCATTTACCACAATACTACCATTCACAGCGGGTACCTAACATACCTTGAACTGTTTCTGTAACGTGATACACCGTAAAATAACACGCATTAAAATATTGCAAAACTTTTGGATGATCCTATATATATATATATAATATATATATATATATATATATATATATATATATATTAATGCTTTAAAAATTATGGAAGGTATATTGTTCTGATGATAAGTGGTTAATACGCTGCTTTGAAACCAATGGTAACAAACGCTTTTGAATTGTATAGTATCTTATGATACATAATTACGGTTCTCACACTTTATTTTTCTTTCTCCAATACAACCCCCCCCCCATATATATATATATATATTATATATATATATATATATATATATATATATATATATATATATCCTTTTAATCCTATTTTACTGTGGTGGATGTTTAAAATAGCCGTTCGGTGTTTAAAATTCCCATTGTAATTTTATAGTTATATATGGTCCCCGGGGTCCACATGGACCCCGGTTGAGAACTCCTGCCCTAGACGGATTGAAATGGCGTTAAAATCAATCAGTAAATCATTTCTCATCTTTTTCTCTCTTTTGTCGTTTATAAAGATTCTCCCCCCCCCTTTTTTTTCTTTTAAAATAGATTTTCTTTGTCTTTCTTTATTTT
>CM042161.1:64666002-64703502 GCA_023376005.1 Doryteuthis pealeii | reverse complement strand
ATAGGCTCAACTGAGTAGGGGTGATCCATTGAGAATTGTGCAAGATAGAATATATAAAACTAAAGAGAATAACGTGGGAGAGAGAGACAGACAGACAGACAAACAAAGATAGATATATAGGTGAAATAGTCAACAACATGATAAGTAAATGCAGCAAACTGACCTAGAAAGAATACAAGAACATGCACAACTGGGTTGGGATGATCCACTGGGAATTGTGAAAGCTAGAATAAAATAAAACTAAAGAGAATAATTGTAGGCTATGAGAACAGAAAAGGGACCACTTAATGCAAGCTAGAATACCAGACTTCATATTAGTTAACAAAAACAAAAGAAAGAAAAAACGTAATATGAGGCAAGGTAAAAAAAATCATACATAGTAAAAAGTTAGATATTTTAGGTAAAACAAGACCTTAGGTTTATGTTCCCAAAATTTACACTGAGTTGGACACATAGCGTAGTGGATATAGGCGTTAGGCTGAGACAGTTCTAAGTGACAGTTAACTTTAAGCTGCAGGTTCAATCCTGGTCAAGGGCAACAGTAACATAGAATACCAATTAACACAGTGTAACACAGCTATGGTTTGCGGAATGAGAAGATGGATTGAATAAAGGGTTGGGTTCAAAGTTCCGTGGTGGCTCTCGATTACGACAAGAAGGTTCGAAAAGAAGACTCTCAAGCCCGATACCAAATACCTGAAGGAGACCGGAGGGCACATCAGCCGAAACGTTGTATATATAACAATAAAGATGGGGGTAATAGTCCAAATAATACAAAACAAAAGTACTTGTCAACAAGTAAACTTCAATCGTATTAAATAGTAGATTGACTGAATATTTTGTTTAGCATAAAAAAAAGTAATCGCAGTGGCCTTAAATCGATATCATCCAGATAGTGAGTGAGTCTATCCACTTTTCACTAGCACTAAAAAAGTGAAAAATCAACCTACCCTAATGGGCTCTCATTGGAAGATTGTGGAACCCCAGAGGTTAGAAGCTGGATTTTGACATTAGTTTGGTTAGCTGAGAGCCGCTGAAGTTAATAGACCTTAGTGTTTTTCTTTGGGGTTTGTTTTTTTTTGGGGGGGGAGAGGGGTATCTAAATTAAACTTTGCCGGTTTAGCTCAGTCGATAAAGTGTCCGACTAGGAGCCACAAGGTTCCTAGTTCGATACCGGCCCTCGTCAACTCACCGTCTGAATGGCACAGGGATCTGTGCGGTAAAGTAAGGAACTGATGGTAAGTGTGGTGCTCCATCTCAGACGCAAAAAACAATCCGCTTGGTCTAGTGCTAGTGAAAAGGAAATAGACTCCCTTGCTGCCTGGGTGATACCGACTTTAGGCCACCACGACGACTTTACTTTATTTAAAGTGTTTGAAGAATGATACGTCATCTTGGTTAGGATATTCCATTTAATTTTCCAAAGTTTGCATGTAGATAGACATGTCTTAAAAATATTTATTATTCTCTCTCTATAAGAGCATGGAAGCGCGTGGTGTAATGGTTAAAGTCATAGGAAATGGACTCGTCGCCCCGAGTTCAAATCCTGGACGTGGTAATTGCATTTCGCTTAGCGCTAATACCATTGGGAAAAGTACGAATCCTACTCTCCCTCCAGCTATGGTTAAATAATAGGGCAGACTAGGCTCTTTAACCTTGGTTAGGCAACCGGTCTAGGAGAAGGGAAACTCTGAATTCAAACCGGTTGAACTCCGCTTAAGAAATTGACCTTGTGTCACATCCTACTCGTGTAGAGGGGTTGGTAAATATATATAGGAGCAAAGAAAATACATGAATATTTATATATTCTCTATATAGATAACGCCCTCAAGGCAGCATCTGTCCCCTTATATAAAAGGGGTAAGAGCTGAGTTTATTGCCCGGTGCTTAAGGCGCTCTTCATGGGGAATGCCAACGTGATCCATGCAGATTTGAGCGTGGCTCTGCTCGTTAAAAAGACTTTCATGTCAGCCCTACCTGGTGGGAAGTCAATAATAAATACAGCCAAGCCCCCCCCGACACACACAGACACACTTTAGGGCTGATTTCAACCAAGTTTCAGATTTTATAAAGTCATCCCCCAAAACAATAAAGAATATCCCTGTAATCAGCCTTTTTTTTTTCAGTAACAAGAGGTTAACTTAATGTATAAAATATCCAAAATAATTATTTGATTAATAATTAGTAGATGCACGCAACATTCTATTTAAAGGGGACATAACTAAGTTTCCATTTCTAATTGTTTTTATTTTATTTTATTTTAATTTATTTTTTCTCCTTTAATAGATTTGATAATTTTACTTATGTTAGAGACCCTCTAACATTGAATTTTTAACTCACACCTCCCATCAAGCAATATCTTCCAAAAATTAATTTTTACACCGCCCGGAGGGTGTTTGTGTTTTTTCTAGTTTATTTAATATTTGATGGATTTGTAACAAGGATAAATTGGGGGGAGAGGGTCACTGGGATAAGTAAAACCGTTTTGTGTCGATCTTCCAATTGAGGTGGGCACCTGTGATGGAATATGGCATGCCAATTCTTTCAAGTTCCACAGGCCCCTCCTCCGGGCAGCACTGCCATATTGTCTAAACGGGGTGAGGATCCGGTTTATTGTCCGACAACGGAGGCGTTCTAATTAGTGGGAGTGTCGAGGGGACCAAACAATTTTTGTATTTACTCACAAGAGGCTCGCTTCCAAGTAGTTCCCCGTATTAAATCGACCTTGTGTCACATCCGACCAACCACGGGTCGGGGGGATGAATTATACCTACAATTCGATCCCTTAGGCTTCCCTTACCTTGTCACCCTTGCCCGCCATTCGTTGAATCGACTAAGTCAAATAACTTATATCGTTATAATAGGTAGATGTTATTATGTCAAGAGTGTCTGTTGCTGTTGCAGTGTGACTTTTAAAAAAATTTTTTTGTAATGTTTGGAACCGAATTTAAAAGAGAAATATTTGTAATCGAATGTGAACTCAATGAAATAGTTATTTTTTTTTGTTTTGTTTTGTTTTTGTTTTTTTGTTTTTTTTTGGGTGGGGGCATTTTTTTATTTTATTTTTTTTTTTAAACTCAAACCATTTTTTGTACAAGTAAACCATTTTTTGAGTATGCAAACCTTTTTTTCTACATGCAAAGAATTTTTGTTCAAGCAAGCCATTTTTTGTAAACGCGAACCCTTTTATGCATGCACAAACCATTTTTTGTATACGCAAACCATTTTATGCATACACAAACCATTTTTTGTATACGCAAACCATTTTTTGTAAATGGAAACCATTTTTTGCACACGCGAACCATTTTATGCATACACAAAACATTTTTTGTATACGCAAACATTTTTCTACATTTTTTGTATACGCAAACCATTTTATGCATACACAAACCATTTTTTGTACACTCAAACAATTTTTTCTTCAATCAAACTATTTTCTGTACACACGCACCATTTTTGTACATGCAAACCATTTCTTTAAACTCAAGTATTTTATATATATATATATATATATATATATATATACATATGTGTGTGTGTGTGGTGTGGTGTGTGTTGTATTCTGTTATTATTATTATTAAATAAAAGGTGCGACAGAAATACCCCCCACATTTTAAATTCTCACCTGTGTGGTACAAGTGAACTTAGGCAAATGGCAATGGTACCTATATCTAGCTAACCATTTATCCAGATACGATCAGTTACTGTGAGGGCTTGGACCGGCTATGTTTTTATAAAGTTCACAAAAAGACCATGAGACATACCTGGTGGTATTTCTGCAGCTTTTTGGTGAATAGCATCCTTTAATTATTCCAGGTGGGCTTCTTTTAATCGATAAACCTGCGGTTTTAAGATTTTCAGCCTATAGTATTATCGATGTTCTATCCGAAACAGCAACATTCCTACCTTACATGAAATGAGCACGAAAACCTTGTAATGGTTCATAAGCTGTAGATTCTTGTTAGACCAGGTTTATGGAACAAAGAAAAAAGGATCGTATTCTAAAAATAGACAAAGCCAGACTGACCGACGCCAAAATTCAAAACTCCCGCGAACTAACGGACCAAAAGAGAAGGAGAAGGGAAAAGGGAGATAGCAGCCGAACGCTCAGAAAAGCAGTGGCCAGTGAACAGGTCAGTCACGAGTACAATTCCTCCTCGAACTGGGTGAACAAAATACAAGTAATCTTTAACACTAATAAGAATTTGTAAAAAGGAAAATTCATTAATCAAACCGCACCTTTGTAACTTGTTGTTCGTTTGATACAATTTATAATACACATATAAAGGACAATTTTATTACGATTCAAACTTCTTTGTGATTTTTTGTACTGTTTTGCTTGTTTCTTTAATGTTACATTTAACATAATATTTACTTCCAACCAGCATACAACAACTTCTCTGTGTAGCAATTACTGATTCACCAGCAAACGTACTGTGTACACCATTCCCAGCCATGATTGTAACTGATCGTAACTGAACAAAAAACCGTAAGATATTAGTTAGATATAGCTACCATTACCACTTGCCTAAGTTCACTTGCACTACACAGGTGACAATTTAGAATGTGGGAGATATTTCTGCCTCACTCTGTATTACGATGATCTTCCTCATTTGAGAGAGAGATAAAATCCAAAGCCTGAAGATATCAACTGTCCCCAAGAAGAAACAATTGATGGAGCTACCATTACCACTTGCCTACGTTCACTTGCACTAAAAAGGTGACAGTTTTGACAGCGTTTCTCAATCGGGGTTCCCGGAACCCTAAGGTTCCGTAAAAGGTCCCTAAGGGTTCCGCGAGAACAAGTGAGATAAGCTAATGCACTTTTGACAGTTATAGTGTAATATAGACAGCATCCTATCTAACATATTATGTTATTAAGAAATATAACAATGATTGGGAATATATTTAGTGATGTCTGTACAGTGCCAGTGTAAAACTACCTTCACTAGTCAGTGCCCACAGTATGACTTTTATTTAACATTACCGATAAATTTGACAAAGAAATATTAATTTTTCCTTAAACCTGTTATTCAAAAATATATACTATGATATTTAACACATGAACTACGGTGGAAATAAAACGAGAAAGATATGGTATATAATTTTGTTTTTGCTCAGGGGTTCCTTGAGACATGTAACTTTTAGTTAAGCGTTACGAAAGGGGGGTAAAAGAAAAAGGTTGAGCAACGTTGGTTTAGAATGTGGGAGATATTTCTGCCTGTAGGACACATTTTTTTAAAATTCAGAACCCCACTGTAAAAATTTCTCTGGTTCAGTGAGTGTAAATAACGTTGGATCTTTTGTCATCTGGTAACCTAGCAACAAAATAAGTCTAGTAGATAAACAGAAAACATTTCAGCACGCGTTTGTCACTTGTTTGGATAAGTAAGATCTTTTTTTTTTTTTTTTTTTTTGACCAAATTGTCAGCCAGCCAAATAGGTACAGTCATTATTATACACTTATTATTTACCTACATATCAAAGTCACTCGGATGAGGTTTGTCTTTTCATCTGCATGAAATAAAAACGAAACAAAAAAAAGACAAAAAAATATGAATATTTAATTTTATGATTCGGTGATAACAGGTAGTTGGAGGCAAATGGATTTTACGTCATGTCAACCCTTGGGTTATTTTGATATTTAGATATTTTAATAAAAATCTTTTTATTTTTTTTTTTTCATGTAGACATGATAATTACTTTTTTAAATTTTTTATTCTAAAATCAAAATTTGATGATTTAGGAAACATATTTTTATTTCTCTGAATTTTTTAGATGAGGTTTGATAATTTGTATTATTAGGATTATTATAGATAATATTATCTATAACAATCCAAATAATACAAATTGTCAAGCCTCATCTAAAAAAATTCAGAGAAATAAAAATACACATACAATAAGTTACTGTGAGGGCTTAGGCCGGCTAAGTTTTTATAAAGTTGACAAAAATCCAAGAGTCATACCTCGTGAAATTTCTGTAGCTTTTTGGCGAATGGCATCCTTTAATTATTCCAGATGGGCTTCTTTTAATCGATAAACCTGTGGTTTTAAGATTTTCAGCCTGTAGTATTATCGATGTTCTATCCGGAACAGCAACATTCCGACCTTATATGAAATGAGCACGAAAATCTTGTAATGATTCATAAGTTGTAGATTCTTGTTAGACCAGGTTTATGGAACAAATAAAAAAAGGATCGTACTCTAAAAATGCACAAAGCCAGACTGACCGTAGCTAAAATTCAAAACTGTAGATAACAATAAAGATGAGGACAATAGCCCGAATAATAATCGAAATAATAGAAATTAAGTTTTTACTTCTAAGCATAAATAGCATCTTCGATTTCCGGTGTTATCTTTAAAAATCATTGGTTGGTTGGTTGGTTGGTTGGTTTTTACGGTGTGTCAATCTTGGGTTAGTTTAGACTGAAGACGTTTTTGTTTTATTCATTCTTGTTTATTATTTTAATTTTTTAACTTATTTTTATCTATTCAAACCCATGGGACCCTAACAGGTATTACCACTCCGAGGTTAATGGCAATGAAGGGGTACTCCACATTCCCCAAGCTCCAGAATTGGGACCTCACTACTAGATCCAGTTTAACATCATAGCTAGGACACTAAGACCCTCAGCTACCACTTTCTAATACAAATATAAAAAGGTTTGCCATGAGGGCAATTCAGTCAGGACAGTTATATAGGTGCTAGGGTTTGACACGACCAGCCGATTGACCACTCGTCTAGTCAAAGTAAGGGCCCAGTGGAGTGTTGCATGTCATGGGTTGCTCAGCCACCAAGATTCCGTCCTTAAGCATCAGGTGTCTACATTAGGAGAGGGTCTTATTCCTCTGCAGAAGGGCAGTCGGTGTATTCTAAAGCCCCTGTCGATAGGCTTGATGTCAATGGACGTGGTCTGATTTTGTATTGTCAAATAAACACTCTCGCGGCGTAATGATTATTGTCGTAGGAAATGGACTCGGCGAGCCGTGTTCAAATACTTGATGAGGCATTTTAACATAGTTCTATAATCCTTGGGAATTGTATGAATCCAACAACCCCTCGCCCTAGCTGTGGGTAAATAGTAGGATAGACTGGACTCTTTAAATTTGGTATAGCAACCGGTCTAGGGGTTGGAAGTCTCTCAATTCAAACCATTTGTACGAATCTGGTAGGGGAAAGATGTATACACATACGCACAACACACACGTGCGCGCACACGCACGCACGCACACATAGATAGATAGATATATGTGAACAGAGATAGATAGATGTGAACAGGGATAGTGAAGAGAGATAGGTAGATAGATAGATAGATGGATAGATGTGAACAGAAATAGATAGATTGATAGATAGATAGATAGAAAGAAAGAAAGATGTGAACAGAGATAGATTGATAGATTTGAACTGAGATAAGTATTAACACAGATAGATATGGACAGAGCTAAATAAACTTACCACATCAATGTGAATGCTGTTACACACACACACACATAAAAACTCCCAACTATAAACATACGAGGGTGTGTCTTTTCTTTTAATCTAAAATATAAATTGACATTTATTCTCTTTACAAGATCAATTAGATTTGATTTTACGAGACAAGAACAGGGTGGGGTGGGGCTAAGATGAAAATGGCGGCAAAATTTACATCAGTATTCATATACGGACCGCTGTATAGGACAAGTTCACAACCATAATTTGACAAACGGACAACAATTGGCCATTCTCTCAGCTCTTGATTGATTGATTGATTGATTTTAACGGCATGCCAATCCATCTAGTGTTATTTTGTGCCCAGAGGTTAGGGAATTGCGTTCATTGTACTTTCATGAGTTTTTGTTGTTTGTTTTTGTTTTATTGTTTTTGCTATGTTTTTTTTTTATTGTTTTTTTTTTTTTTTGCTTTTTATTTTTTAATTTTTTTAAATTATTTTTAATTTATTTTGTATTTTTTTTTTTGCACACGGTCCTACGCAATATTCTTTACGAATAATCTATAAATAGATCTATTCTACCCATAGATGGTACCCTAAAAGGTACTACCACTTTGGGTCAGTATGGACTTGCGTGTAATGCCAATGAAGGGGTGGTTCACACTCCTCAGATCTCCAGAACTGGAGTCTCACCAGCCAGATGCAGTTTTTTTTTGGGGGGGAGTAGTTTCAGAGCAGCGTATTAGCCCGTTATCCTCACAACAAAGGATAAATGACTACTGATTTCATAGCCTATTTCCAATATAATGTATAGAAGTTACTTAAAATCAATAAGGTTTAAAAATTAAAAATGGTTTGAAAATTTATCATTTACTGTAGGGTAGCTAAAGCGACAATTCTTCCAGGCTGTGGTTGTATCAGTACTGCTGTATGGCTGCACCACTTGGGCCCTAACGAAACGCCTTGAGAATAAGCTAGATGGGAGATGCAAAAGAATGCTGCGTGCAGTCTTGAACAAGTCGGGGAAACAGCACCCCACAAGGAAGCAGCTGTATGGCCACCTGCGCCCCATCTCACAATCTATCCGAGTAAGACGGACTAGACATGCAGGACACTGCTGGAGAAGCAAGGACGAGCTCATAAGCGACGTTCTCATGTGGAAGCCAACACATGGACATGCTAATGTGGGCCGCCTAGCAAGGACCTACATTGAACAACTATGTGAGGATGCTGGTTGCTGCGAAGAACTCACAGGGACATGAATGATAGGGAAGGTTGGCGAGAGATTATCCGTGCTATTTGCGCGACATGATGATGATGATGATTACAGTCAGCATATTCTAAGCCCCACCGACTTGGTATCATGATAGCAAAAGTTTTTCGTTATCCTGCATTTTTAAATGATTCAAGAAATCGTAAAAAAAAATATCGAGTTTCGATCCCTATAACACGCAGCTACGTATATCACGCATCTATAATTTGGCAAAGAATACTGCGGGGAGGGGGGGGGAGACAATAAAATTTCCATAAATTTTGTATCCCCCACGCCACAATAGGGTTTTGGTCCAAGATTGTAGACTACTGGATATTCTCCTAGTGAACTACTTAATCAAAACACGCAACTAATCTTATAAATACCGGTTTATCATCTGAACAAGTAATTAAGCTTTTTTGGCTAACTTTCCTGAGGTTTGTAGGATAGCTCGGGACCAAAAACATGGTCGAAGTTGTAGAGGACAATAATAATAATAATAATAATCTATTAATAATGGAGATTCGCTTCCGGTTTTTGTCTGTAACAAAAATTACGTCACTGCTTACGTCACATTACCCAAAATCGTCATAACAGTATAAATACACTCAAAATTTGAACATGCAACATTAGACAGTCCTCATTGTTTTAATAAATACATGACTGGTATTATATATCTGTATATAGTTTGTTTTATTTTAATACATATTTAAAGTTTACATTTCAAATTGTTTTATTTTTTAATCCTTTAATGAATTTGATAATTTTACTTACTTAGATTACAAACTCGCTGACATTGAATTTTTTACTCCCACCCTACTGGATATTCTCCTAGTGAGCTACTTAATCAAAACACGCAACTAATCTTATAAATATGTTTCAAAAATCTATTTTTACATCGCCCGGAGGTCGTTTTCTATTTTGTACTACTACTACTACTACTAACTACTAATAATAATAATAATAATCTAGAAAATTAATGACAATTCACAAGGTTTTACACCATAGAGATGATAGAGATATGCCAAATGTATCAAGAAAGGAAGGTGGAAGAGGTCTTGCCAACATAGAGGACAGCGTAGATGCCACAGTCCGAGAACTCGAAGAATACACAAAAAAGAGGAAAGAAAGATTACTTATGGTAGCCAATAACAGCAGATGCAATATATGGACAAACAAAAAACAACGAAAACAAGAAAACAAATATGGGAAGAAAAACAATTATATGGATACTTCAAACGTCAAATTGGAGAGGTTACACATGAAAAGACTTGGATATGGTTAAGAAGAGGTAACCTCAAGAGAGAAACTGAATCGATAATAATTGCTGCATAAAATAATGCCAGTGATAAAACCTCATTAACCGAGAATGGTTTATACCAGGGATCCCAAACTCAAGAAACCAAACGGGCCATTACATCCTTGATGCCAAAAGTTAGATATTAATATTTGTTATGGTAATTTACCACGCAAGCATGAACTCTTCCAACTATAAATAACAGCAGGTTCTGCACTTAAGCGAGAGTTAATATTTCAGCGGATAGCCGATAAGACAGCCTCGCGTGTTTGTATATGTTTGTACTACTGTTCTTTGTTAATATATTTGTTTAACTCATTTCCTTTCTTGTGTCTTTATTCTGGCCCCTAACCAGGCCACAACAATATTAATATCAATGTGTGTCCGAACCATTTATTACTTTATGTACCAAATCATCATCATCATCATGTCGCGCACGCAACACCGGTATCCATGACAATCTTTCACCAACTTTCCCTATCATTCATTGCACCTGGAAGCTCCTCTGCGGAGCAGCCAGCATCTTCACATAACTGGTCAATGTAGGTCCTTGCTGGGCGCCCCACACTTTCATGTCCATGTGTTGGCTTCCACAGGAGAACGTCGCTTATGAGTTCATCCTTGCTTCTCCAGCAGTGTCCTGCATGCCTTGTCTGTCTCACTCGGATAGTTTGTGAGATGGGGGGCAGGTGACCGTACAGCTGTTTCCTTGTGGGGTGCTATTTCTTTAACTTCCTGTTTAGAAAGACTAGGGATTTCATAGCCAATTTCTGTTATAATATATAGAAAATATTTAAAATTAATGAGATTGATTGATTGATTTTAACGGCATGTCAACCCATCCAGGGTTATTTTATGCCAAGCAGTAAGTTGTGAGGATGGTCCAATTTATTGTTAATTTTTTTTCAATTATTTTAATTGATTTTGACAGTAGGTTGTTTGCAGATGTTTGTTGCTAAGTGGATTGGAAATCAGTTTAAGGGATAAATTTATAGGGTAACATTCAAGTTTGTTATAAACGATAGTTTAGTAGAAAGTTTTTAAACAATTTTTATAAAATTTTTTTCTATTTAACCCATAGATGGGACTCTAACAGGTACTACCACTCCGGGTCAGAGTGGACCTGGGAGCAATGGTGTTGAAGGGGTGCTCCATATTCCCCAGACTTCCAGAACTGGAACCTCACCATCAGTTAGAATTTAACGTCTTACTCAGGCCATGAAGATCTACGGCTACCACATTCTAGCACATATATGATAAAAAGGGTCGGGGTTGCCATAAGAACAATAGGGTTGGGGCAATCATATAGGTGCTAGGGCTTGACATGACCAGTCGATTGATCGGAGGGGGGCTCTCTGACCGCTCGTCTAGCCTAAATAAGATTCTAAGTGGAGTGTTGCTTGTCACGGACCGCTCATCCACCAGGATTCCGTCCTTAAAATTAATAAGTTTAAAATTAAATGAAAAATTTGATTATAAGTGTATGAACTATTAAATAGGTTTACCGTCGTGGTAGCTAGCAGTGCCACACCCTGCACGCACACTATCATCGTAATCATCGATCTGACTGTCAATGAGTACCGCCATCGTACCGATGAGTAGAGACCGGTTTATTTCAGTCGGTAGAGCACCCGCCTAGGAATCGTAAGGTTCCTGGTTCGATACCCGTCTCCGCCAACTCAGCGCACGAGTGGCACAGAGTGGGTAATCTGCTCTGTGCTGTAAAGTGGGAAGCAGACGATAGGTGTGGTGCTCCACCTCAGCACAAACAATCTCCCTGGTCTAGCGCTGGCGAAAAGGGGATAGACCCCCTCCCTGTCCGGCTGACACCGACAACCGGCAACTCCACCAAAGGCACCGGTTTAGCTCAGTCGGTAGAGCGTGCACCTAGGTTCCACAAGGTTCCTGGTTCGATACCGGTCCTCGCCAACTCAGTGTATGAGTAGCACAGGGATCTGTGCGGTAAAGTAAGGAGCTGATGGTAGGTGTGGTGCTCCACCTCAGAAAAAATATGTTTTAATTGGTTCTAATTAGTCTTAATTTGCAATTAAGTAAAAAACCGACCAATCTCTTACTTTACTCTCTGTCTATCACTTTCTTCCCCTCTATGTATCTCTTGACTACCTCCTCATTACATAATGTTAATTTCTCTGGAGAGTAGAGAGAGAGTGAGAGACGGGAGAATTTGAAATGTATTTCTATGTTAAATTTCACAACCAGCACCCAGTAGCTTAAATGAGGTCAAACATTCTCTTTTTTTTAGAAAGCTTACAAAAAAAAATTATTTTAAGGTTTTGTCCGGCTTATTTATCCAAACAAATTTTTTATTCGCTTTGCTAACTCCCTTTTCCCTAATCTCAATTATCTACCCAGAGCTGAATGGGTGACTCAATGGTGACGTTTTGTCTAGTATATATATATATATATATATATAATATATATATATATATATATATATATATATTATATATATAGTTAAGCTTGTAGGTTGTGTACACCATTGAGCTTGAACTTGATTTTCGGCAGCGGGCTATTATCCCCCCTCCCCCCCTCTCTCTCTCTCTCTCTCTCTCTCTCTCTCTCTCTCTCTCTCTCTCTCTCCTCTCCATGAAATAAAATAACGGAGAAAAAAACAAAGAAGAAAGATAAGAGTTTGTAATTGTAAAGTCCTTTCTAAAAGATCGTTCGACCATTTGATTGTATTAATCGTGCAAAGTAGAAACGATGTCTAAAAGAAACGAGGACATCACGAAATAAAAACAGCTTAATTTTGAATTAGCTGAAACGGGGCCAATTGCCTTTACAGACGACGGCCATTGAAATAAAAGTCTTGCCAGACGACTGTCCAGTCAGCTCGACGGAACGGTGGCCTGGCCAGTTCACCTGTCAACCTGCCAAATGTTGCAAGTCCTTTAAATATTACTCATTGATCGCTATTTTAGGGGCTTCAACATCACAAGAGGAGAAGACAACAAGGAAAATTGGTAAAGAATTAAATTTAGAAGCATTTATTTTAAAGTCAAGATACAGAAATGGACGTTTGCGAAAGCTAAAGTAAATTGAGCTCTCTTTATTTAGATATACAACAAACTATATATATATATATATATATATGTGTGTGTGTATGTGTATATATATATATATATATATATATATATATATATATATATATAATAATATATGTGTGTGTGTGTGCGTATGTATATATATATATATGTGTGTGTGTGTGTGTGTGTGTGTTGTGTGTGTGTGTGCGTGTGTGTGTGTGTGTGTGTAAATATATATATATATAGTTGTCTATCAACATATTGATCTTGTGAACGTTTTCGGTGATATTGGAAGCATAGGATATTATATAAAGTGTGAACAAAAAACAACAAAAACGAGTTATAATATATAATTGCTGTTTTGCTCTTGGTTGGCTTTATTTTTCCAATATTTCGAGTGACTTTCACCTTTTGTTAAGGGTTTTTGACGTCTGAATATGTATAGGAAAATAAAATAAAACTAATGCCACTGCAATGGAATGGTTAAAGTGACAATTGGATACTATATATATATATATATATATATATATATGTGTGTGTGTGTGTGTGTGTGTGTGTGTGTGTGTGTGTGCGCGTCAGAAAAGTTCCAGGACTGGTGTCACAAAAGATCTATTTCAAACCCAAACTACAAACTACTTGTTTTCCCCTTCAAACTATTTCTTCCGGGTCTGTAACTGTAATCTCAGCTTTTCTACAGCCATTGAACTTTCTTCCACGTGCTTTTATATACATATATCCTCTGTTTCAGGTCGTCAAGCAATGAGGAGCACAGAGCAACGAAGAAACTTGAAAATTTCTGATCCAGTTGGGGAAAGTTCCGTCTTAAGTACGTGTTTTTTGAATGGTGCAAGAAGTTTAAAGAGGGACGCGATGGCGTGAAAGACTCAGGAGTGGAAGGTCTTCAACGACCAGGACTGAGGCTAACGTTGAGCGCGTCAAGCAGATAGTGCGTAGTGATCGTCAGCTGACAGTTTGACTAGTCGCAAATGAGCTGGCCATGAATAGAAACAGCGTCTGGAAGATTTGAACATGCGGAGTCTATGCAAAGATGGTGTCGAAACTGCTGAACGGTGAGAGTCATGTTGATCTCATTCTTCGATGTGAGGGACATCGTCCACAGCGAGTTCTTGCCACATGGCCAGACGATCAGCCAGCATGTCTTCAAAGAGATACTGCAGCGTTTGCTTCATTCAGTGCGCGAGAAGATGCGAGAAATGTGGAAGGAATACATGCAAGCGGGACAGAGAAGGATGGGAAAGTACATTAAAAAAACTTGGAAAAAAAGATTTGAGGATCTGGAAATCAGAGAAAGAATTGATACCATCCAAACTACTGCATTGCTGCAATCGGCTAGAATGCTCAGAAGAGTCCTGGACACACGAGGAGACTTTTTGTCACTCAGACTCCAGTAAAAGACCATTAGCTAACGCTAGTGTGAAAAACTCAGAATAATAATAATAATAATAATAATAATATTAGATGAAAAGAGTTAAGGGTCTACCATGGTTTCAATCCAAATGATTTCATCAGGACCCTACTCTATCTATAACTAAGTTGATATAATTCCTTAGTTAAACAGTTTCACTTAGGAATTACATCGACTTAATTAGATTGTATTGAGCCCTCTTTATTTAGAAATACAACTAATATATATATATATATATATATATATATATATATATATATATATATATATATAAGTTTGAAACTAGCGACAATATTCTAAAATGCATAAAATATATAGATATAATAACTTTTATTCTAAATCACGTTTTACTAACTCGTTAGAGATATTTTAAAAAATAAACTGCCACCGTTTATTTAGCATGACCTTAGCGACAAAAACAAAATAATAATAAATGATAGTTTAGACCAACATAAACAGACTTCACAAAGTTTCGGAAAAGAAGCACAAGTACTTGGTTTACCAATAACTCGTTGGGACAACTAATTAATGCCTTTTGATAACAAAGGTGATAGAAAACTTGAAAGAAAAAAGAAAAAAACTTGAAAATAATTAGGATACTACATTGTTTAGCATAATTTTCTTGAGTATATATATTCAAGGGTAGAATTTAACTGATAAATACATACATAAGTACATAAGTCACGGCTGCTAGAGAGCTCACATCCGTTTTATAGGAGAGCCATTGTCATTTAAGCTTAATTCGTAGCCGACAATCAAATTTTTACCCCATATATATGTCTTGCCAACTCTGAGCCGCTCACAGTGGCTCTCCCACCACTACGATTCTACACACACACACACACACACACACACACACATACATATATACATATGCGTGTTTGTGTGTGTTTGTGTGTGTGTGTGTGTGTGTGTATTATACTGAACAACTCCTGGAAGCAGCACCCCACAAAATAGTAGTTATACGGCCACTTACCTCCCATCTCACAAACCATCCAAGTAAGACGGACAAGACATGCTTGGCACTGCTAGTAAAGTAAGGACGAACTCATAAGCAACGTTCTCTTGTAGACTCCTACACATGGACATACCAGTGTTTACCGGACAAGCAAAGGCTTACATTCACCAGTTCTGTGCGGACACTAAATGCTGTGTTCTAGTGACCTGCCAAAAGCGATGCTTGATAGGGACGGATGGCGGGAGAGAGTG
Source organism: Doryteuthis pealeii (assembly GCA_023376005.1). NCBI lineage: Eukaryota > Metazoa > Mollusca > Cephalopoda > Myopsida > Loliginidae > Doryteuthis > Doryteuthis pealeii. The sequence continues at coordinate 64,687,838 of CM042161.1, read as the reverse complement.
TGTGTGTCAAGGGAACACATGCAATCAGCACGCCCTAATGATGATAATGATGTGGATGATTCTCATCATTGCTTTGCCACTGAGAACACACGAACAGTTCACTAAAATCGCCGCCGTCATTTTGACCGGTGTTATATCATAGCCTTGTCGGCGTTGTATTAATTTGTATTGATTGAAAGAGAGATCTTATGACCTGGAGTTCAATGCTCTATCACCGAGATACACTGACAAGTCCACCGCCGAAAGCACTTCACTGTTAGACGGAAGGAAGTGTACACAGGCTCCCCTCTTTCTCTTGTATAAAACGTCCTATTCTTATTGAAGGACGTGTGGATGTTACCCCCTGCCTTTGCTCAAACGAGTGGGAGATCGACTCAATGCAGCAGCTTGGCACAGGTCTTTCTGTCTTTTTTTTATTTTTATGGCCGCATAGCATTCTGGTCTTGATCGTTTGTCAAGACGAAGTAAATAGGACAGAGAAACATGGCACACCTTTCCTGTACATTACTCCGAGCAAACAGGGCCGCCATCTTGGGAAGTCTGCCAATATTCAACTCAATTATATTCTCTGCTGTCGTACCTTACATTTGCGCCTAGGAGAATTTTCCCGCAAAAATATCGCCCGTGTCTCCTTCTCTATCTTCCGACAGTCTCTCTGTTTGTCTATATATGTATTTATTTTCTTTCTTTCTTTGCTTTTATTTGTCTATATATGTACTTCTTTTTTTTCTTTCTTTCTTTCTTTCTTTTTTCTTTTCTTTTCTTTTCTTTTCTTTTCTGTTCTGTGAGTCCTCTGTGTGTTTACAGAATGGTAATGTCCCGGTGATTATTTCAATTTGTTTTTGTGTCGCTCCACCTTCCTTCTTATTTTTTTTCCCTTCCCCATCTCCTTTGCTTCACTCGGACGATTCTTCGGTCCCCGTGTCTTTATGCCATTTGGCAACGGGACAATGTCGGGTGTTCCATCGGCAGCATCGGCAGCGGCGGATAACCCGGTCGTTAAAGACTCCTCGATGACATCGGACGGGACTCCGAAGTCACGTGACGCTCCGAGGATTTTTTTTCTTTCATCATTCAATTGGACAGATAGCGGAATTATCTTGTATATCTCTTACATGCAGGTTCATATAATTGCGGATTTACATATTCCGTTCACCATATCAAGGTACATTCACGTGTGTGTGTGTGTGTGTGTGTGTGTGTGTGTGTGTGTGTGTGTGTGTTATACTGAACAAATCCAGGAAGTAGCACCCCACAAAACAGCAGCTATACGGCCACTTACCTCCCACCTCACAAACCATTCAGTTAAGACGGACAAGACACGCTTGGCAATGCTGGTAAAGTAAAGACGAACTCATAAGCGACGTTCTCTTGAAGAATCATACGTATGGACATACCAGTGTTTGCCGGCCAAGCAAAATATTACATTCACCAGCTCTGTACGGGCACTAGATGCCGTGTTCTAGAGACCTGCCAAAAAGCAATGGCTGATAGGGATGGATGGCAGGAGAGAGTGTGTTTCAAGCGAATCCATGCTATCAGCACGCCCTAATAATGATGATAATGGTCATTATTATCATCATAATTTTTTTGCCATTGAGAACACTCTGGGTGTGTGTCTGTGTGTGCGTGTGTGTGTGTGTGTGTGTGTATGTGTGTGTGTGTGTGTGTGTGTGTGCGTGTGTGCGTGTGTATAAGTTAGTATAGTTTCTCTCACTTTCTCGCCTATGCGATCATCGACCAACTGCATCTGACTGTAGGGTCCCCAATCTGGGGAGGGTGGAGTACCATTTTATTCCCATTACTCCCAGGTCCACTCTGACCCGGAGTAGTCGTATCTGTTAGGATCCACACCAGGGGTCAAATACAACTGGTTAAAAATTATCCGTATTCGATAAGGTCGTGTGCAAAAAAATAGCCCTTAAGAAACAACTACACAAAAAGTATAAATATAAACGCACAATAAAGACGAATCCTTAACCTCCATGCATTAATTAACCCTAGACAGGTTGTCATGCCGCTAAAATCAACCAACTGATCAATCAATCATATAATGATCAGTGAAATTAATAAAGCGGTTTAGCTACAATATCTACCTATGAATCACAAGGTTCCGGGTTCGATACAGGTCCTCATCAACTCAGCGCATGAGTAGTACAGCTTGGATATTTCCGTAAAGTGAGAAGCTGAAGGTAGGTGTTGCGTTCCATCTTAGACGCAAACATAATCTACCTGGTTTAGCGCTAGTGAAAAGTGAACAGACTCCCTCGCTGTCCGGCCGATATCGACAATAGGACACTCCGTAAACTTTACTTACTTTTTTATGTGCATTATGAAGGAGATTATGTTCAAAAATAAATTTGTTGATTGGTTTATACACTCATGTGTATAAGCCTCTCCATTTATTGATATACATATATTCAAATAACACACACACACACAACACACACACACACACACACACACACACACACACACACACACATATATATATATATATATATATATATATATAAAGTTTGTGAGAAAAAAACAAGAAAATATTTTGAACATCGATATTATTGAAGCCAACGCTATATCATTTCGGTTTTATCTAAATCATCACCTAGTCATCTATACATATGTAAAGGCCATTTGTGTGTATGTTTGTATGTCCAGATGAATCTACGCAAATAAAACTATTAACGACAATGTATATATATATCTTTGAAAGGAAGTAAAGACTCAACACCGTTATTCCATAATAAATTTATTTCGACCAAAATTGGGGCCTTTATAAATCTAAGTTGATTTAATATAGCTCCCCAATTTTAAATACATACACACAAATGGCCTTTACTTATGTATAGATGACTAGGTGATGATTTAGATAAAACCGAAACGTTATAGCGTTGGCTTCAATAATGTCGATGTTTCTTTCAAAGATAAATATTGCTCTGTATATAATCTAAAAAGTTTATTATACATTAAGCTCTCTGTAGTGATTTAAAGATTCACTGTATTTATACATACTGGATCATACAATAATAATACAGTTTATCTTAGAAATCACATATAGAATCATCCCTTACTACCAGGTTTTGGATACCTCTCAATATCTATAATATATATATATTATATATATATATATATATATTTTACTATCACCAGAGCTTGCTTTTTGTGCAAAAATATTTACTCATATCTAAAAATATTTAAAAATCAGGATTTGAATAGTAAGAAAAGGGAAAATCATTAGTTGCGTTCGTGATTAAAATATAAATCAATCATGCAAGACCAAATCAATCAATGGATTTGTGAGAGTAACTTTTTATTATACCTCCTCTACCCTGGCAACACCGGGTAGCCCATTCTAGTTAATCATATGAAAGAAAATTGTTGAAGATGCAAAAGCTTGTGAGTCTTTGTTTAAAAGCCCGATTCGATTTGCCTTGTTCTTACATTTCGAGTATCAACAGTCCTTTAATCATCGTAAACATAGGCTCACAAGCTTTTGTATGTTCCACAATTTTCTTTCATATGATTAATGATTATCAGTCCTGTTGATGGTTTAAATAAAACCGAAACGCTATAGCCTCGGCTTCAATAATGTCAATTTTCAAAATATTTTCTTGCTTTTTCATTAACTTTATACACATTTACATTGTCAGATTTTATATTCATTTCTTTCTTCATATATAGTTATTTACTAAGCTAAGCTAAGATGTGGCCAGAAGTATGGGGCACCCAGTGAGAATCGAACTCACTAGCAGTGATCTGCTAAGCTGGCTTACTAACCATTCAGCTACACGAGGTGCCTATATTTCTTTATATATATATATATATGTGTTTGTATGTGTGTGTGTGTGTGTGTGTGTGAATTATTATATATAAATATAGACACACACATATTGGTTTTTGTATATGAATTTATATAAACACACATACATGAGAGAGAGAAAGAGAGAGTTAGGGAGAGAGAGAGAGAGAGAGTAAGGCAGAGAGAGAGAGAGAGAGAGAGAGAACGGACTTTATAGACATATAACCACTGAGATGCCCCCAGGATCTTCATTGTTTTAGAAACAAGAAAACTTCCTTTATTTGTAATAATTTGATTGAGTCTCAAGTGTGCCAAATTTTATTAATAGGCACCGACTTTGAGGACCAGAGTTCAATCCCCGAAGACAACCAAACAACAAATATGTAATTATTTATAACACTTGGGTATTGAAGGTTTTATAAGATTTTTGCTTTTAGGCAACTCACAAGAAGCAAACGTCGTGGTCGTCGTCGACATGAAAGTCTAGCTTTGGTATAGAAAGGAGTGTTTGACCATGTTTCAAGAGATAGAAGAATGAACTGATGGCCGAGAGGTCTAATATTTCATTTCAAATTACTTAAATGGTGGAAGAATGCGAAACCTGTGTCCACCAAAGACTAGACTTCCCCCCTCAAGAACTGCAACCACATACCAACCATGTTTTGTATCCACATGATTAATTGATGAACTTGCCCGGAAAAGATCCGACGTTTTTCCTCGAGGATTATTCTGTATGTGACAAAGAATGGTAAACGGTAAGTAAAGAATTGCTGAAAAACTCTTTGGAAACATTGAAAGTACATTTCATCCTACTTAGAAGTGGCCCTATCAGTGGGGCTTATAATGGGCTGACTGTATCCCCTGTACTAGGGTAAGACCACCCCCATAAAAAAGGGAGTGTCCTGGGTATGACACAAAATTGCATCGGGTGGTGAGGTTCCGATTCAGGAGTTCTAGGGGCTCTGGAGTACACTCAGCCCATTAATACCAGAGTAATCCGGAGTGTAGTAGCTGTTATATATGAGGTGGGTCTGAAAAAGCCGACCCCCTTGATGGGCCCTTCAGCTTGGGAGTACGCGAGAAGGGACGATAGTTGTGGCAGAACAAATTGTGACTTTTTTCTTTTTCCCAAGCTAAAGGGGCTCATCAAGAATGCGTTGAGGCCAATCTAAGGATTTACCTTTCTTCACGCCGCTGACGAGTATTGTATTTTGTTAATGTTATAAAGATTCCATTTCATTTCCAATTGGTTATTTCTCATTTAGTAACCTTTGTTAGATTGCAATAATAAGAATACTTGATATAAGAGTTTTCCTTTTCCTAGATTATAAAATCTAAATTTAAACTATTTTCCTTGATTTTGTAATGAACTCGTGATGATGGGGTTTAGAATATGCTGATTGTATTGCCTAATCTCTACACATGCAACAATCATGTATGTGTTGTTATGTAGCGGTAATAACCGCGGGAAAAATATGCATCCAACTACTCTCCCTCCAGCTATGGTAAATAGTAGGGCAGACTGGGATCTTTAGCATTGGCTAGGAAACCATTATATCAAGAGGAAAACTCTGAATTCAAACCCGTTAAACTCCGCTTAAGAAATTGACCATGTCATATCCTGCTCGTGCGGAGGGATTGGTAGATATATATTATGGACTCTCCCGTCTATTTTCGATGCATGAGGGTTCACACATACAATAAACACCCACCCAGTGATTTGTTTATAGTGGTGAAGGCTTGTGTTGGACCATCCACACTTTTTGGCACAGTCGATAGGAAAGAATTGGTGATCAAGGGTTGCCACAAACCCAATCAACGACCGAGCTCAGGAATTTTGAATTCAGAGTTATCCCTCTCCTAGACTGGTTATCTACCCAAGGCTGTCTGTCCTATAATTTAACCCATAGCTGGAGGGAGAATATATGGATTCATAACTTTCCCAAGGGTATTAGCGCTATGTGAAATGCCGACAGCTTTGTCTAGGAATTGAACTCGAATCGACGAGTCCATTTCCCACGACTCTAACCACTAGCCCACGCGCCTCCATATATATATATATGTCATATGAACCACCATTTCGTTGACCCGAGTTTAAAACCTGAACGAGACTGTTTGTATTTCCCGTAGAGCTAATACCCTAGGGAAAGGTATGCATCCAACTACTCTCTACCTCCAGCTATGGGTAAATAGTATGACATATTTGGGCTCTTTAACCTTGGCTAGGTAACAAGTCTATCAGAAGGAAAACTTGAATTCAAACCTGTTAAACTCTGCTTAAAAATTGACCTTGTGTCGCACCGTACTCGTGCGGAGAGGTATATATATATATATATATATATATATATATATATATATATATATATATGAGCATGCATTGTGGATGTACAGGAGATATTGATGATCCCAAATAGAATTATCCACAACACACCAGTCAATGGGATACTGTTACATATATATATATATATATATATATATATATATATATATATATATATAGGTAACAGTACGTCCACAATGCATGCTCATGTTAATGCATACATACAGACTTATACAAGGATTTTTACAAATCCTTAAGAGAGCTCAATGTATGATAATCAATAAATTAATTATATACAGAGCAATATTTTTCCTTTAGGAGAACAAAACTCTGAAATCAAACCTGTTAAACTCCGCTTAGATAAATTGACCTTGTGTCACATCCTGCTCAATTGTTAAAATCAATCAATTAATCTTGTTGTACGTTTAAACTATCAATAGAGAAATCAAGGTAGATTGCTGATCTTTGATTTATTATCCCCTTTCTATCAACGGTCAGTCTCGCGAGATCAAGGATTCTGCACCTGCATCTAGGGATACAAGGTTGTATGGATGATCGGCAGTTGCCCAATATCCATGGTCTCCCTCCATCCCCATCTTTATGACACCGATTTTGTCCAAGGGGAGGGCAATGTGCTTTGCAACTTGGCAGTGGTGTTGCCACTGGAGTTTCTAGATTGAGGCTGAAGATAATGTCAACTGCCTTAGGGAATCTATCCCTGGATTTAGCCACTCGAGCACCGGAAGTTACACTACCATCGCAGTAAGAAATGGAATCGGTGAACCGAGTTCAAATCCTGGACGAGGCTCTTTGCTATTTCTCTAAATTTGTGAGATGAGGCTTGATAATTTGGATTAATTAAACTATTGTCCTCATCTTTATTGTTAAATACACAACGTTTCGACCGATGTACTCCAAAGGTGAGTCTGTCTGTCTGTCTGTCTCTCTTTCTTAGTATTTCTCTCTCTCTCTCTCTCTCTATATATATATATATATATATATATATATATTCAACAAATATAAAACGTTTTATGAAGCAGCCCTACAACATAGTGGAATATGCACCAAACTAAATTACACACAAAACAACAACAATGATAACAAAAGATCGAGAAACGGGAACATCATATGGTTCACTCCCTTTACAACTATCAAAACAAACGTGGGAAAAATAAAAAAAAAGCACTTGGAAAAATCTACTATACTGAACAAACTCTTTGATAAGAATAATTTTAAAATTAGTTATTGTTGCATGAACAATATCAAGACAATCATTAACAGGTACAATTTTAGAATATTATAACGATAACCGGAATGACAGATGCAACTGCAGGGATAGAACTTGGTGCCCCTTGAATGGTAATTGTTTAATTAACAATATGATATACAAGACTACAATCAGCACAACCTCAGCTTCATTAACAGAAGATATATCAACAGTACCACATTATACAAAAATATATGGAATATAAAAAACGTAACGGGTAAACTTCCCAAAATAAAGTGATATTGTGAAAAAAAATAACAAGATATGACATGATGATGATATATATATATATATATATATATATATATATATATATATAAGTCGACGTGGCGGCCTAAAGTCGGTATCAGCCAGTCAGCGCTAGACCAAGGAGATTGTTTTTTAGCATCTGAGGTGGAGCGCCACACCTACCATCAGCTCCTTACTTTACCGTACAGATCTGTGCTACTCATACGCTGAGTTGGCGAGGACCGGTATCGATATATATATATATATATATATATATATATATATATGGGAGAAATATGAGGAGGTTAATCCGACAATATGTGGAGAAAGGTAGACAAACACGGGATGTTATGGAAACTGGATGTTTATTGTCGACGATGCAACGTTTCCGTCTATTAGACCTTCTTCAGGACTTGAATATAGTTCTTGCTTCAATGATGGACATTCTCAAAATGGTGAAAACAGTAGGTTGTAAGTAGGGGCAGGGGTGGTTGGGAGTGGGTAGTGGATTTTCTTCTCTCTAGATGGGGAGTGTTAGAATGGTAATGCAGGTGTTAGTCCAGAATGTTGGATTGTAAGGATTGGTCAAGATAAATATGTATGTGTAGTGGAGAAAGGTAGACAAACACGGGATGTTATGGAAACTGGATGTACACATACATATTTATCTTGACCTAATTAGTTGCTAAGTGCAGACATATCAACAAATTTCTCTCGTGTCATCCTGACCTGATTAATCCCATAATACTAACTCCTTTATTTTAGACTGCAAGATAATTTTTTTCTTCTCGTTCGAATTTCATGTGTGCTAACACCAAACACGTTAATCTTTTTTTTCTTCGTGTAAATGTCTCACGAACTAACATCTCACCACGTGAATATATCTCACTCTATACGAATGCTTGACTGGACACTTTTTACCACACTCACGTCTAAATATTGTGTGTAATGCATGAAACTTGAGTAACGGATATATAGTGTCCCTAATTATTTGATTTTTACCAGCTCTTTTATAATAACTTTTTATGCAAACACTTTTCTTATTTGCAGTTCTTCTCATATATATATATATATATATATATATATATATATATGTGTGTGTGTGTGTGTGTGTGTGTGTGTGTGTGTATGGTAAAATGCATTTAATGTGCGATTGTACCATTGGTTTAAAGGCAGCATGTTAGCCATTTATCGTCAAGACAAGGCGACCGTTTCTTCACAATGAGTGACTAATACGCTGCTTTGAAACCAATGGTAACAATTGCATCTTAAATGATTTTACTCTATAATAAATAAATAACTCTTACACCCGTAATCGAGCACTTTATTTTCAATTCTACAACACTAGAAAAAATACTATATATATATATATATATATATATATATATATAGAACTTAAATGTTGAATCATAGATCTTGTTCAACAGTGGAAACTTAAGTAAACTTCGGTTATAATGAATCTCCGTTTTCTCCAACGTCTTGCGAGATCTGTTACGTTTACGTCAACATAACTGGCTACAGAAGAAAGACGCCTGTTATTTTGATAAAGTGTGAGTTTTAGAATTTCTGCCTGATTACCCAGCTCGCCGTAATGATAGCCACTAGGCGGCTGACACCACTAAAGTAGCCAACGAAATAATAAATAGGCGTATTAACCAAACGAAATATACCACTCGCCTTAAGGAGAGCATAACATGACTCAGCATTATTAAGGTGCAAACCATTAAACAATGCAAATTGTCCTCACGGTCAACCAATCGACCCTACTGTGTTGGCGATGGCCGAAGCGGTAATTGCCGGACAGATGACCTGGGCGAGAAACACACGCCTTTTCTATTTGGGCTATCACACTTCAGTTTATGGCTGTGTCATCGATGCGAATTGGTTTGCTTTCTTCATCTTTGCTCAATCATGGACTTCGAAGGTATCCCTTGGGCGCTTGGGCTGACCATTTAGGCCTGATTGGGATACTGCGTTGCGGGGCCAGTTTTAGGCTCTTTGCTTGAAGAGCTTTTAAACAATCTATTAAAACGGCCATGCGATAGATAAATAGATAGTCTTCTTCATAGTTTTGCTTAGTTAGGCACAAGGCCAGAAGTAAGGAGCGCCCAGTGAAAGTTGAACTACTACTGGTCTGCTGGGCTATTTTACTACGTGAAAGTTCAAGATAGATAGATAGATAAATAGATAGTCTTCTTCATAGTTTTGCTTAGTTAGGCACAAGGTCAGAAGTAAGGAGCGCCTAGTGAAAGTTGAACTCACTACTACTGGTCTGCTGGGCTATTTTACTACGTGAAAGTTCTAGATAGATAGATAGATAGATCTTTTACTTAGTTTTGCCTAGTAAGGCATAAGGACAGAAGTAAGGAGCACTCAGTGAAAGTTGAACTTATACTACTGATCTGCTGGGTATTTTACTACGTGAAGTTCAAGATAGATAGATAGATATGTCTTTTTAGTTTTGCCTAGTAAGGCATAAGGACAGAAGTAAGGAGCACTCAGTGAAAGTTGAACTTACTAGATCTGCTGGGCTATCTTACTACGTGAAGGTTAAAGATAGATAGATAGATGATCTTTTATTTAGTGTTGCCTAGTAAGGCATAAGGACAGAAGGAGCACTCAGTGAAAGTTGAACTTACTACTACTGATATGCTGGGCTATTTTATTACGTGAAGGTTCAAGATAGATAGATAGATGGTCTTTTTAGTTTTGCCTAGTAAGGCACAAGGCCAGAAGTAAGGAGTACTCAGTGAAAGTTGAACTCACTACTACTGGTCTGCTGGGCTATCTTACTACGTGAAGGTTGAAGATAGATAGATAGATAGATAGTCCTTATCTATCTATCTTCCCAGATAGATAGATAGATAGATAGATAGATATCTTTTCTTTTTCTTCTTCATATTGATTAATAGATTGAGTGATTTTAACGGCATGTCGACCCGTGTGGAATTATCTTATGCCTAAAGTTTATTAAATTGCATAGATTTTTTCATTTTTTTTCTCTGGCGGTGACTTTTGCATCTCTGGTGTAACGAAAATGTTGCATGATCGAGAATAATTTATTATAATCAATATATCTAGTTCTATGACGTCTGTGATTGTTTATTCGAATATAAATGTTTATTTTGACGTTCCAATAAATTGGTTTTAGCAATGGGTGCATTCTAGTGGGTAACTGACATTTTTAATTAATTTAAACGTCATTGAAAAGAAAATACATCGAACATTAAACATAGAATTTTAAGTTGTTTCTACACATGCTGTTAAAATTTAAGATCATTTGAATGAGGGTTGATCAGGTTACTAGATTTCGAAATTATGTTAATTTTTCTTAAACTTCCTGTATATTAGTGGGTTTATTTCTTTTTTATCAAGGCTTATATATATATATATATATATATATATATATATATATATATATATATATAAGATTTTTGGATGTTTGTTTTTTAGAAGCATTGTTGAATAAAGTATATATTATATTTTTGCTTGAAGGCAATTACAATGCATGTATCGCATAAAATTCGATACTTTTTTAATAGAAAATGAACTTCACAAGTGTAATCCCGGCAAAGGATCGCTCGGTGTGTACAGACTGTTTTGACTCTATTAAGTCTCATCAGCGATGTATACTAATGACTTCCCTCCGACAGAAATCGAAACCGGGACCTCAGCAGGCATAGTCAAAGACCATGTCACCTCGGCCACAGTACACAGCTAACAATCCCTGCGAAATTAACCTTGTCAAATGTTACTTACACGCTTCTACCATAATAGGCAAGGGGACGTTGAGTGAATAATAACAAACCAGGCCTTATACTCTTCGGCGAAGTGAATAAGATTTTTGGATGTTTGTATATATATATATATATATATATATATAAAATAAGTGTATTTAGGCAGCATTTTTTCTTTTATACAGGTTTCGTTGAATCGAACAGACAATTCCTGTCTGACAAGTCTTTCGTTGATCCGTTCTAATCTTCGGGTCATCCTTCTGGTGTCAGGGTGGAACTGGTATACCAGTCCACCGAATGTTTCGTCACTAGCGCTTTCGGCAATACACTTTGCCATCCTCAGGATATGAAAACACACAATATGCTGTTAAAATGAAAATATTTCATATCATATTCATAGCTAATATTGAACAATATTTCGATTTATAAAAAACATCTTCAGAGCTTGTTTTTACTCCGGACTCATCGAGAGAGGAGCTGAAAATGGTTTGAATTCAAAACGAAAACAGTGATATTCCAAAAAGTCATGCGGTCGTTTCATCATTTCCTTTCTCTTAACTTATATATATATATATATGTGTGTGTGTGTGTGTGTGTGTGTGTTGTGTACGTTATATAGATATTATGTTATGTTAGATAGTTATGTTATACTATATTGTATATCTATACATATATAAAGGGCAGTTGGTGTGTATGTGTGTATGTATCTATGTCCGGATGAAACTACGAAAATAAAACAATTAACGACAAACTAAATATATATATACACATTAAATATCACCGACTCTTGCTTTTTGGGGGAAAAAATATGAAGATTCAATTTATATTCTAAGATGTTTAAAAATTGAAATATATATAGAAATAGCATTGAAATTCTACTAAAAAATCTCCAGCATTTGTAAATCTCAAAAGTAAACAAATCAATACACCAGGGTCTCCCAAGGCGATAATGGGGGATTGCTTCTAGGTTTATACATATCATAAAAATTTGGCATTAAATAACCCATAGGATTTATATGCAATTGTGTTACATAATTGTTAGTACCCTAACACTTATTTACAGTAGTGTAAAAACAAAAATGGCTGTTATAAGTTGCAGCCGGCGGCCTTGAAGGATTGAGTGACACGGCTTGACCTCATCCTGATCGGTGGATACCGTGAGAATCGGTGGAGAAGACCCTCTTCCGGTTTAGATTAGAAAGAGAGTTTAGTTCAGTATCGGCCAAACTACGAAGGTGGTAAGTCGCGTTGCGCGCACTGCCGACTCAATTTGCGCAGGTTGTCTGGTGGGGATTTCGGAATAAAATATGATCTAAAGCAAATCGAAGTCTTGGGTTATTATCTAAAAAACTACCAATGACACAGGGCTTCTGATAAAGAGAAATCCCCAATGGAAGACCAGACACGAAGTCCCCAAGACGAAGTCCAGACGCTAGAAGAAGAACGTAAGATACCAAAGATGAGCAGAAGAATAATAGAAGTAAAGAGAGTATACAACAATTGAACAAAACCAAAGCAAACCAGACCCAGCCGAGATATTTAATTATTCCCAACTAATAGAGATCTGTTCTAGAACAAGGTTTTTTTTTTATTGTGGGATACAGTCTCTTCGACATGATCCTGGAGGTGCGCCTTTCGAACTGACCCTGATCCAATCTTATTAAGTGCAATGGAGAGCCGGGATCGAAACTCGACCGATATTTCGTCTGTCAGAGTCTCTATCCATCGGGCTATCAGCACTACCCTAATAGCGAAGAGAATTTTACTGATAAATACATACAGCTCAATCTGTTTTTTTAAGGAGAGTCTTGAAATTGAAGCATAATCGGCAGCCGACAACAAATTTCCCTTCCAGAGAGCTTAACATATATATATATATATATATATATATATATAGAGAGAGAGAGAGAGAGAGAGAGAGAGAGAGAGAGAGGGGGGGAGAGAGAGAAGAGTGCGAGAGAAAGAGAGAGAGAGAGACTGAGAGAGAAAGAGAGAGAGAGAGAGAGTGAGTGAGTGAGAAAGAATAAGTGGAAAGAGAAACACGAAAGAATTAAAGAAATAGAGGGAGATCAATAAGCAGGAAGTGTAGAGATAGATAGATTCAGAGAGAGAGAGAGAGAGAGAGAGAGAGAGAGAGAGAGAGAGAGAGAGAGAGAGAGAGAGAGAGTGTGTGTGTGAGAGAAATAGAGGAGGGAGAGAGAGAAAGAGATTGGTGTAAAAAGAAAGACGTGATAAAGAGATAAGGAGAAAAAGAAAGAGAAAAGAAGTTGTGCATCAGCCCTCATTCGCTCCTCAGACAAAAAGCCGAGAAGCAGAATATGACATAATGTCGGTTTAATGTGGGGTGACCAGCAAAAAGCAAATTTCCCGCAGGGTGGTTTAAAAAGGGTTAGATTCTGCCGGCATTCCCCTTGCTGGGTACCCCAGGCACTAGGCAAAAAAACACAGCCCTTACCCCTTTTAGGTGAGGGTACTGCTTAGGGGAAGTAACTGATGTGGAAAAGAGTATGGGACTAAGTTGTAACCAGTGTCTAAACCGTGCACACAGGCGTAGTAGTAAGTAGCACTGTTACAGGTACCGTATTTGATGGCATATAAGACGCACCCCCATTTCAGCAGGTCAGATTCAGGAAAAAAGTTTTTAGTCTATTTAAGCATATATTGTTGAAAACAGTCTAGCTGTGCATTACACAAGCAGAAACATAGCTGTATAAAAGCAATTTGGCAGTACAGGCAAGCAATAAGCATACACAAGACATCTCAATAGCAGGAAATAATAATATTATAGCCTAGGCCTATGGGAGGTCTCAAACTTCACCGACGATGTATAAGACGCAGGGCAATTTTTTGAGCTAAAATTTTGGGAAAAATGTGCGTCCTATATGCCGTCAAATACGGTATTTGTTGGCTTGGTGATAAGGATGATATTTTGTTGAGTCTCCAGTCACCAAGGACTAATATGAGCATTATTATATCCGTGATGTACTATCACTGAACACAACGGAAAGAAAGACAAGATAAATGCATTTTTACCTACTAGAACATTTAACCTTTTATATACGTAATATACATTCCAATTGTTTCAAAAAGAAAGAACTCATAAAACAGAAAGAAATATTATAAGAATTAAGTAATGAATTTAAACCCCTAAGTAAAAATATATGCCTGCTAGGAGAATTTTGCTGTATGAATTAAATTCTCCGGGTAACAGAAATCCGCTGGTCTAGAGTTCGAAAATTGGTAGTAATTCATAGTAGTTTAGTTGAAGGCTCAATGTGTTCCCATGTGTGGCAGCACAGCTTCATCTAACATTGTGGGTTTTGCGATGCCAAACTGATCCATACCTGTTGTCCATCGTGGGGTCGGGTGAAGAAGAGGGGGCATTGCTTTTATAATTGACCCCACGTGATCTCCAGAACCCCTATTAAATTTCCAATAATATGCACATGTTTCATGAACAAGCAGTATGTGAAAGGGAAGCAAAAATTGGACAAAGATTTACTTTAAGATGGAAAGCGAAATAGCCATGTAGCTTCACAGTTTCCTGACAGGGCCCAAAGAACAGAGGCAAAAGAGATCGAGAATAGGCATCCGATACTCTCATGTGACACCCCATTTAGTTTTCCCCACGAGGTACACAATGGACACACCCATTCTCTAAGGGAGATAATTTTTATTGTCTCCTTATACAAGCTTCAAAATTTAGTTTTCCCGACGAGATACCCAACGGACACGCCTATTCTCCAAGGAAGATAATTACTTATTGTCTCCCTACACAGGTTTCCAAATTTAGTTTTCCCCACGAGGCACCCAACGGATACGCCCATTCTCTATGGGATATAATTACTTATTGTCTCCCTACGCAGGCTTCAAAATTTAGTTTCCGTGGTAGAATTTTTATCGTTTAATTTTGAGTAAATTATCGGGACAAACGTCTGCATTTTCACTGAAGATTGTAAAAGATTCCTTGTCCGAAATGCAGTAGTGTATTTTTTGGCCGAACTTTGTTTTAAGTGGTTAAAATGTGGCAAGGATACATTGGCACAACATTAGTAAATGTATTGTGGTTTCTTCCCAGTCGACTGCGTCTGTCGGATAAACAGATTTACGTGGAATGTATTTATGTCAATTTGCGAGAAAAATTATTGCAATGTCTTTTGATATAAACTGAGATTCGTTTTTATCGGGGGTTAGGGTGGGGTCGAAGAAGAAGAAGAAGAAGAAGAAGAAGAAGAAGAAGAAGAAGAAGAAGAAGAAGAAGAAGAAGAAAGTGTGTGTGGGGGGAGAAGAATGTGAGGTAGTGAAAGAGGAAGTGATCTAAAAAACAAAAACAAAAAAGTGACAATAAATAAAACATTATTCGAACAGTGGCTCGGAATCTCGCCCGCCTCACACACACACCAGGAATAATAATAAAACAAACAAATAAAACAAATAAATAGAATACAAGAAGACAAATAATACTACTAAAAACATGGAGAAGTAGGAGAATAGTGGCGGGCGGTAGAGGCGATCACGTGACGCTAATGCCGGGTCCCCCGAGACATCGCGAGATCTGGAAAATGTGCGTTGCCTTAACGCTACGTGACAGAAACTAACGCTTGGGCACATCTTTTATAATGTCGAATAACAACACCAGGACAAGATTTAAACCAGAATGTAATAATAATAATAATAATAATAATAATAATGAATAAATAAGTAGATAAGAAAAAAAATATGAAGAAATCTTGTTAAGGTTACCCGATAGGCAGCCGCGGTGTCTCCATATTTGTGAGCAGAAACGATAGCAAGGAATATTCTTGGTCATCGATTATACATCCCAATGACAGATATGACGGCCTGAAGACATCGATCTTTTTCTTCCGTTTTTCAGGTCTGTTTCCGTCCCTGGGTCTTGTGTCCGGCATTTTTTTTTACCCCTTACTAGTGTGACATGCACATATGAACTGACCCAGACGAAACAAGGCCTAAAAAAAACAAAAAAAAAAAAAAAAAAACTCTAAAAGAATACAACAGGCCAAAAGATAATGTAGTGTGCTTGTCTACTGCACAAACTTACGATAACCTATACATACGATTTATTTAGACTTTTTTTTTCTTTTGTCAGTTGTGTGGTTCGTGTTTGACTTTTTGATAAATAACAGGCGACTTTTTTTCTTCCATTTGTTTGTTTGTTTGTTTTTTTGTTGCTATTGTCTTTTGCTTACACTCTTTTTTTTTTTTAGTTTTCAAGCTTTCTGTCTGTCTGTCTGTCTGTGTGTCTGTGTGTCTCTTTTGTTTTTTGCTGATTTTTTTTTCCTTTTTTTCTTTTTCTTATTGTCTCTTGTCATTTATCCCTGTTTCTTTTTTAATCTCTCGCTTTTATACACATACACTAGCCCTCTTTTTGATTTAATTTATTTTCTCTCTCCATTAACATCATCGAACTCCATGATTCTCTCTCTCTCTCTCTCTCTCTCTCTCTCTCTCTCTCTCTCTCTCTCACACACACACACACACACACACACACATACACACACTATCCCTCTTTCTAATTTAATTTATTTTCACTCTCTACTGACATCATCGAACTCCAAGTCTCTCTCTCTCTCTATCTATCTATCTATCTATCTCTTCCTCTTTTGTCTCTATATATATCCTCTATATATATATATTATATATATATATATATCCCCCCCTCTCTCTCTCTCTCTCTCTCTCTCTCTCTCTCTCTCTCTCTCTCTCTCCAACGACACCGTTGCCCTGCTCACCACCACCCCCACCAAAAAGAAAATATTCATTTACAGAGATGAAAGACGAAAGGTACAGGGATAAATTCTGACATTGTTAAATATTTCAAATGGGATTATCGAAGTCGATTCTGCCGGAAAAGACGACATCGCCATTTTATGAAGTGCTAGACATAAAACAAAAAATATAAAGAAAGCAAAAAAGAAATAAAAGAAGAATAAAAAGAAAAGAATTTTTAAAACGTGACTAAAAAAAAAGATTATTTAATAATCTCAGCTTAATCCGACACAAAGTCTTCGGGAATTCCCCAAAGACATAAGTATCGGCAACAGATTGAATAGTATTTATGAGGATGGGTATCTGGAATTTCTGTATATTATTTGGATTTCTCGGACTGTTGTCCTCATTTTTATTGTTATTAATAATAACTTATTTAGGTAAAACTTGCAAATCATACTCAAAATCCTATGACCTAGAAAAAACAGAACCCACAAATTTTGTAATAAAACTGTTAATTTTAACTAGGGGGTTAGGGTTAGGGTTTAGGGTTAGTTTAATGGGAAAATAAATAAATAATTTGGGTTCTGTTTTTTCTTTGTCACCCTGTAATATCGGGATTTTGTGTATGATTTGCAAGTATTACCCTTATTTAATAACCTATAAGAATTTAATAACCTATTTAATAAGCTCATCTTAATACGACTCACAGTCTTCGGGAATTCCCTAAAAAGTATCGGCACCAGATTAAATGTTTACAGCTGTTGGAGTATTTTGGTATATAGTTATTTACTAAGCTTAGCTCAAATGTGGCACAAGGCCAGAAGTATGGACCACCCAGTGAGAATCTAACTCATTAACAATGGTATTCTAATCTAGCCTGCTAACCATTACACCATATGAGGTGCCCAGTATTTTGGCATTTAAGGTGTGCTGGAAATCGCCACTTAAACTTATTGACTCTGTGTGGGCACGTGGATTAAACCCAGCCAATCAACAGCTCGAATACGTGGTTAGTTATAATACTATTTAATCGACAATCCGGAAAGACGTTCATTTGCACGAATTCGCCATTGCCGAACGGACCTGCAACCAAGGACTTTGCTCAATCGAACGATTCTAATTAACACTAAAGGACACCAAGGAAAACCAAATGATTTTACCCAACACTAAGGAACATCAAGGAACAACCAAAGGATTCTTCACTAAAGATCGCGCCCTGCTTAACACAAGGGATCCCACTTTAAAGTGCTCTCACTAAAAATGGCCACAAAATTTGTAACAACAGCAGACTTCTTGGAATAACCTGCCCTCTTATCACAATAGTATTTATGAGGATGGGTCTCTGGAATATCTTTATATTATTTGGATTTGTCAGACTGTTGTCCTTATCTTTATTGTTATATACACGATGTTTCGGCCGATGTGGCCTACGGCCTTCTTTAGGTGTTTCTTGTAATTTTTTTAAAGATAAGGCTTGATGATTTCTATTATTTAAATTTTTATGACTGTTATACTTATCTTTATTGTTACTAGCAAATATATGCACCCTCCGTAGGGTGCAAGTATTTAAGTTTGAATATAATAAAATATCATATTAAATTAGAAAGGCTAATGAAACTGAATAAGAATGCAGATAAAAAAAATTTGGAACAGAGGGGGTATGAATGAAAAATAGAACAACTTTGAAACTAACTCTTCCATCATTTTCAATTACTCCCGTCTTTCATTGGTAAATCTTCCTATTTTTTTATTTACTTTTTTTACTATTTAGTTAAAATAGGAAGTAAAAAATAAAATTACAGTTATTTCTTCTTGTTAATGGATTTCTTTTAAGATTTATCCCCGAGATTTTTGCTCATATTCAATAAGATAAAACCAAACAATTAAAAATCAATAATACTAAGCATATATTTATTAGAATCAAATTTTTAAAATCAATATGCAAATTAGCCTTCCCATTCACACTGTAATCCGCTATTTTTTGCATATATAAATACAATTGCATGTTATTAGTATGTAGATATGGTCAACAGTCTTAATGATGTAAAACAATTTTATTAATAATTGAGGTTTAAATAAAAATAAAATCATGGAGAATATGCTGTAAATAACTAAGGGAATTGTGACTTGAGTAGTAATATAGT
Organism: Doryteuthis pealeii; assembly: GCA_023376005.1. Lineage (NCBI taxonomy): Eukaryota > Metazoa > Mollusca > Cephalopoda > Myopsida > Loliginidae > Doryteuthis > Doryteuthis pealeii. The sequence goes on along the minus strand of CM042161.1, from coordinate 64,668,610 downwards.
TTCGGTTACAGGCAGAAAAACCCACAATCTCCATTATAATAAGATATACACAACGTTTAGAGTAATGTGCCCTTCGGTCTTCTTCAGGTGTTTCTTGTCGAACTCGGAAACCTTCTGGTCGAACTCGGGAGTCTCCATGTCGTAATCGGGAGTCTTCACAGAACTTCGAACCGAACCCATTATTCAATCCACCTGGGTAGACTGTTCTCATTTCGTTAACCATGACCGGGTACAAGTGTTAAGCTATATTAAGTATTCTATGATACCACCCGTGGTTAGGATTGAACCGGTAACCTACAGATGATTGTCACTTAGAACTGTATTAACTCAACCCCTATTTCCGTTGTGTCCAGCTGTATCGTTATATATACAACGATAATCTATCTATCTATACATATATAAAGGGCAGTTGTGTGTATGTGTGTATGTCCAGAGAAAATAACAAAAATAAAACAGTTAACGACAAATTAAATATATATACACATTCACTATCACTAGAGCTTGCTTTTTTGCAAAAGTAATGAAGAATTTACTTATATCTAGAAACATATTTAAAAAGATTAGGATTTGAAACATGAATCAATTATGTAAGACCAAAACAATCAACGGATCTGTGAGACTAACTTTTTATTATTGCCCCCTCCATCCAGACAGTGCCGGGTAGCCAATTCTAGTACATATATAAAGGGCACTTGGTGTGTATGTATGTATGTATGTCCGACATGTAAAGACATGGATTTTACAACATGTTAACTCTTGAGTGATTTAATGCCAAATTAGTGTTTGTTTTATTCATTATTATTGTTTTTTTAAAAACTCATTTTTTATTTATTTACCCCATAGATGGGACTCTAACAGGTACTACCACTCCGGGTCAAAGTGGACCTGGGAGTAATGGCAATACAGGGGTAATCCACACTTTCCAAAATCTCCAGAATGGGTACCTCACCACTAGAGGCAGTTTACCGTCATACCCAAGACACTAATATTAGTATATTGAAGAATAATTAAAATAAAATAAGACAAAGGAGTTATGTCCCTTACAACAAATTTATTACTAAAAAACGTTTTATGAAAGCCTATTCATCAAAAGGACCATCAATATTATAATAACTTAATATATAAACTAACAGGTTTAGCCATGTTCTAAGAAAATTAAGAAATTTTATAATTACATTGTTTTTATTATTTCATAATTGTTGAGAATATAACTTAAATAACTAAGGAAATTGTGACATCAGTGGTGATGTAGTTTTGGTTACAGGCAGACAGACACCGAATCACCATGTAAAAGTTTGTATCATAGATAAATAAAATAAAACAATTAATGTCAAAGTAAACATATATTAATTTTCATTTTCAGAGTGTCTGTGCACTTTTTTTCCTGACGCCCTACCAGGCCGGATCAATGGGGCATCCTGCGATGATCCAACTCACGATTCAGAAATAATGGATCTGCGAGACTAACTTTTTGACCTCACCCACCCCATTCTACCTAGACGACGCGGGTTAGACGCTTCTAGTAATATGATAAGGGAAAAATTGAATCAAATTACCGGAAGAACAATAAAGGGAATATGATTCAAATAAAGAACCATGTTTTTTTTCTGGCTCATCGATTCCACTATAATGGTCATATTGTGCGAAAAATGTTTGGAGGTTGATTCTTGTTGCATTAAATGACATATCCTCCAATCTTTTGAAATATTGCAATCTTGGAGTCTTTGAATGTTTTTTGACTTAGTCGACAAGCTTCATGTGAGGGGCATTCAACTGTGGGTGACGGTTAAAATGGTTTAGTGAATAATAATTGTTTGTTTATTTTCATCCTGTCACAGTTTCAAGTCGCTGATATGACAAATGGTTGGCGTACTGCAGTGATTGTTATTTTATTAGGAATGACATTAGTTATGATGTGAAAGAAGAAGAAGAAGAAGAAGAAGAAGAAGAAGAAGAAGAAGAAGAAGAAGAAGAAGAAGAAGGAGGAGGAGGAGGAGGAGAAGATTATTTGAAAGAAGAAGAAGAGGAGGAGAAGGAAGAGGTGAAGATTATGAAGAAGAAGAAGAAGAAGAAGAAGAAGAAGAAGAAGAAGAAGAAGAAGAAGGGGAGGAGGAGGAGGAGGAGGAGGAGGAGGAGGAGGAAAATGAAGATGAGAAGATTATTTGAAAGAAGAAGAAAGAGGAGAAGGAAGAGGTGAAGACTATGAAGAAGAAGAAGAAGAAGAAGAAGAAGAAGAAGAAGAGAAGAAGGAGGAGGGAAATGAAGATGAGAAGATTATTTGAAAGAAGAAGAAAGAGGAGGAGAAGGAAGAGGTGAAGACTATGAAAGAAGAAGAAGAAGAAGAAGAAGAAGAAGAAGAAGAAGAAGAAGGGAGGGGAGGAGGAGGAGAGGAGGAGGAAAATGAAGAGGAAAAGATTACTTGAAAGAAGAAGAAAGAGGAGGAGAAGGAAGAGGTGAAGACTATGAAAGAAGATGAAGGAAAAGAAGAAGAAACTTACTTGAAAAAAAAGAAAAGAAGAAAAGAAGAAGAGGAGGAGGAAACTATTATTTGAAAGGACAAGAAGAAGAAGAGGGAGGAGGAGAAGGAGAAGGAGGCAGAAGAAGAAAG
>CM042161.1:64656002-64663502 GCA_023376005.1 Doryteuthis pealeii | reverse complement strand
CTTCTTTTTTCCCCTCCTTTTTGCGTCTTGTATGACAAATTAAACTGGCATAAAATATGTATGACGGATTTCGAGACGACAATATAACAATTACGTAATTCATTTCAAAAGATTCTCCCAACTCCGACCAACGGGGATTGGCGCGTGAGGAGAGAAAGAAGAAGAGAAGGAAATCTCGTGAGATTAGAGATCAGACGCTAAAAATTGCTTTAATGGGAATAGTTGTAATTGTTGTTGCTGTTAATAATAATAATAATAATAATAATAATAATAATAATCCCAGCCAAGAGACCAGACCTTGTGTTGATTAATAAAAATTTAAAAAAAGAGAACGTGTCAACTGGTGGACTTTGCGGTTCTACCAGACCACAGGGTGAAACTGAAGGAAAATGAAAAGATGGATAGATACCTGGACCTTGCCAAAGAATTGAAAAAGCTGTGGAACATGAGAGTGAAAGTGATACCAATTGTAGTTGGTGCACTTGGAAAGGTACCAATAAACTTGAGACTGGAGGATATAGAAATAAGAGGAAGAATTGAGACCATCCAGACTACTGCACTGCAGCAATCAGTTAGAATACTCAGAAGAGTCCGGAGACCTGAGGCGACTTGTTGTCACTCAGACTCCAGTCAAATACGATCAGCTAACGCTGATGTGAAAAAATCAAAAGGAATAATAATAATAATAATAATAATAATAATAATAATAATAATAATAATATGTGTCAAGAAAGGAAGGGGAAGAGGTCTGCAACATAGAGGAATGCGTAGAACCACAATCCAACAACTTGAAGATTACACAAGGAAGAGCAAAGACAAATTACTTATGGCGACCAACAATAGTAGAAACGGCAGATGGACAAACAGAAGAACGACAAAGACTAGAAAACAAAAATGGGAAGAAAAACAATTATATGGACGCTTCAAACGACAAATAGATGAGGTTGCACATCAAAAGACTTGGACATGGTTAAGAAAGGGAAACCTCAAAAGAGAAACAGAATCACTTATAATTGCTGCACAAAATAATGCCATAAGGACAAACTACATCAAAGCGAAAATTGATAAGACCCAACAAAATAGTAAATGTAGACTTTGCGGTAATAGAGATGAGACTGTTAACCATATACTCTGCGAATGTAGCAACTAGCACAACGAGAATACAAAACTAGACACGACTGGGTTGGGAAGGTAATCCACTGGGAATTATGCAAGAAATTAAATTTTGACCACACAACAAAATGGTATATGCATAAACCAGAATCTGTTCTTGAGAACGAAACGCACAAAAATTCTCTGGGACTTTGAAATTAAAACGGATCACCTTATCCCAGCAAGAAGACCAGACCTAGTGTTGATTAACAAAAAGAAAGAACTTGTCAACAGGTGGATTTTGCAGTGCCAGCGGATCACAGGGTGAAGTTAAAGGAAAATGAAAAAATTGACAAATATCTGGACCTTGCCAGAGAACTGAAAAAGTTATGGAATATGAAAGTGAAAGTTATACCAATTGTAGTTGGTGCACTTGGAACAGTCCCAAAAGGATTAGAAAAGGGTTTGGAAAGTTTGGATATCAGAGGAAGGATTGAAACCATTCAGAACACTGCACTGCTGCAATCTGCCAGAATACTCAGAAGAGTCCTGGAGACCTGAGGAGACTTGCTGTCACTCAGACTCCAGTGAAATACCATCAGCTAACACTGATGTGAAAACTCAAATAATAATAATAATAATAAGGGGGAAGAAAATTAATGAACGGAATACAACTACCCATCAGAATACTATAAAATCATAGATGACAGCCATATAGAGAGACAGACAGATTAGTTATGGCAGACACAATAGCTTAGTTAATATATGGAAAACAGAAAAGCAGCAAAACTAGAAAACAAAAATAGGAAGAAAAACAATTATATGGACACTTCAAACGACAAATCGGAGAGGTTGCATATGAAAAAAAGATGAAACCTCAACTCACTAATAATTGCTGCACAAAATAATACCATAAGAACAAATTATATTAAAACATATATTGATAAGACCCAACAAAACAGTAAATGTAGACTATGCGGTGACAGAGATGAGACTGTAAACCATATATGTAACCTTTGACAAACTAGGCCCGACGGAAGGTGATCCTATGCAAAAAAATAGAAAAAGCTTCCCAAAAAGATGGATAAATACTTGACCTAGGGAAATGAAAAAGCTATGGAATATGAAGTCAAAGTGATACCAATTGTAGTTGGTGCACTTGGAACACCCAAAAAGCTTGGAAAAAAGACTGGAGAATCTAGAAATCAGAGAAAGAGACCATCCAGACTACTTCATTGCTGCAATTGGCTAAAATACTCAGGAGAGTCCTGGAGATCTGAGGGCAACAGACTGAGTGATAATAATAATAATAATAATAATAATAATAATAATAAAATATAAATAAAGAAAGAAGAAGAAGAAGAAGAAGAAGAAGAAAAAGATTTAAAGGAGGCTACAAATTAAAAAAGCTGCAGGAAAAAATAAATCACATCAAGTGTGTTGTTGATATTAAGATATTTGCCAAAAATGAAAAAGATCTAGAAACCCTTATACAAACTTTAGGGTAATTCCATGTCAAATCATTTAGGCCAGTCACCCACCCGCTTCAATTTTTCTGAAATTTTGTCCAAGTGTGGATTATGATAAAGTTAAACAATCCCTAAAAACTGGCGAAATTATATCAATTTTTTACCTCTCCAAATTTGAGCAAAAAATGGCGACTTTTTGTAACCTATCTTTGTCTGCAAAATGAGTTCTAGAGCTTCCCTACTCCTAAAGATTGGTTTATAAAAGCATTTTTGCCAAGAAATCCAAACATGTTATCAAAAAATATTAAAGTAAACCAATTTTAAGTTATTAATGATTTCTGATTTTTCCATAGCATGATCAATATCCCGACGTGGCACTGTATCTACGACAAAAAAAATTCTATTATTATTTCACATATATTGAACATTATTTGTACCAAAAAGATATTCTGATTTTTGCTAAGTTGGGAAGCTCAGGTTTTGAACTTGTGTAGCCATGCCTATTTCCCACAATGATAACCATTGCACTAACAGCACTTTATGCTTATGTATATGTGTGTACTGGTATATGACTCATTCTAAAGGCTGCATGTTAAATACAAACAATTTCGTCGGTATTTGAACACGAGTCGCCGGGTCCGTTTTTTTTTATAACGATAACCGTTACGCAACGAGTGCCTCCTCTAAATGTAGCCTTGTACCAGACAAATCTATGTTGGGTGAATAAATAACAAAGTCAAAATTCCTTGGCTATCAGAAGGCAGCGTGTTTGGGATTTTTTTTTTAAAGAAGGTGATGACGTAATTAGCCGTTTCGAATTTAACAAGCCTGATTTCACAACAACAATACCACTTTTTCGCGGTTATTATTTTCGCTAGCTGCGTTAACAGAATCACAGATATAATTACCAGTTAACATGTATCTATGGAAATCGACTCTAATATTAGAATAAAGAAGGCAGCCATATTTTATATGATGTAGTGATTACGAGGATCATTGGCTATAGTAGCCATTAGTGGTTTGTGTTATTAGGATCGTTGCAAACGGCTCATCGGTCTTGGATTTCATGGTCTGTGTTTTACAATTAAAATATTTCACAAGCTCTTTAACAATTGTCTGACATTAGTGGTTCCAAATTCTTGCCGGACCAAATTTAGGCTCATCAGTCTTGGATTTCATGGTCTGTGTTTTGCAATTAAAATATTTTACAAGCACTTTAGCAATTGCGGTTCCAAATTCCTGCCGGACCAAATTCATCAAATAACTTCTAATTTGATATTTACTGAAATTGTTTGTGCAAAGGGTGAAATTGAAAGCAACCACGGTAATCAATTTCCCAACCGCAAAAGTCAACTGACAAAGTTTTTCTGCCTGCAACAATATTACAGCAGTCCTCGCTCAATCCGCCAAAGTTCACTCGTCCCACGCACGTTTCTCTTCACGTTAGAAAAATCAAACACAAGTGCCCGCGGTGTGGAAGGTAGGCCTTAAATAATAAGTAACTACCCCCCCCCCAAAAAAAAAAAGATCTTACATCCGGGACAATTACACTCAGCGTGCCCGAACCTTGCAAAATGTGTATATGTAAGTTCAATCTCTGTAGTCACCCGTTACGAAACTGCGGCTACTTCATCGTGAAATAGTCGATTAGAATATATTCGTTCATGTTAATGTTACCTATCGTAATGTAATGGTTAGGAAGCTAGTTTACTGAGTTTCGATCCTCACTGGGTGTTCCATTTTGAGGTTTTGCACCAAATCAATGATATCCTGAATGTTTAAGTGAACCTCGTCTTGGTGTAATACTAGAAAGCTATAAAGAGTCATGAGTTCGATCCTCACTGGGTGACCCATTTTTAGATCTTGCACCAAATAAAATATTTCCTTACTTTTTAAGAGCACTTCGTTGTGGTTTAACAGTTAATAAGTTAATCGACTGAGTTGTGAGTTCGATTCTCACTGGGTGCCTCATCTTGAGGTTTTGTGCCAAATCAATGTAAGTTTTTGCTGGTCGGCCAACACTGGTGTGTCCATTTGTAGGTGTCCTCAGGAGAACACCACTCATGAGTTCATCCTTATTTCACTAGCATGACTTGAATGGTTTGTGTGATAGATGCCGTAGATCTACTTTTTTGTGGGATGCCGCTTCCAGTATTTATTCAAGCGAGCACGCAGCATCTTTGCGTAGCTCTCATCTAGGTTTTTTCTTCAATCGTATTAAGGTTGGTGCACCCATACAGCAGCACTGATACGGCTAGAGATGGAAAGAATTCTCACTTTATTTTATCAGAGAGATCAGATTTCCATATGATAAATAATCTGTGTTAGAATATTTTGTTATATAAGTTGTGTTGGAGGCCACAACTTGAATTTATAGACTCTTCGTGGCATCATGGATTCAATCGGCCAATCAACACGCTCGAATACGTGGTTTGTTAACTATTTAATGGCCTTGTGGAAAGGCGTTCAGTTGCTTGTGCTTAACACTGAGGAACACAAGGATCCCGCTTAACACTGAAGAACACAAGGATCATAGGATTCCACTCAAAACGGATCAAACTTAATGCCAGAAGGGATCTCCACCGTAAAGTGCTCTCACCTGGTGCCTAAAAATAGCGACGAGTATCTTAACAATCTATCAATAGCAATCCATCCCTTTCCTATGCGTATATTAACATCGCTTTCTGTTGATGAGATATTACTACCTAAGTATGTGAAGTAGTCTACTAATTTGAGAGGCTTGCGCTCTAATGTGGACATGCCTTAAACTTGTTCAAAACACGTGAATTCTGAGTTCTCATAGAGGCCAATTAAAAAAAAGAAGAAGCGTTAAATCTGCGTAATCCGCATTGGTAAGAATTTCTGTGGGATATCATCTGTTTCTTGCCTTTCTTTAGTGTAAAGTTGTTTTTTCTTCATTAGATCTGATGGCGTTCCTAGAACGTAGTCTAAGCATATTATAAATATAAATGGTGCTATTGTATCTCCTTGTAGGACTCCAGCGATAATGTTAAAAAGATTTATGTCTCAATCAGGTTAACGAGCCATTGCTTTCGTGTCTTTGTAGAGCATCATTATAGTGATAACATTTTTGTTGGGGAGACTATATACTAAAAGTATTTGTTCCATCTTTCCTCTATGTATGGAGTCAAATGCTTTGAAGAAATCTACAAACAAAAGTGTTGCCTCGAAACTTTTTGCACGTACTTCTTCGACGATTCGACGAATTGTCAGAAGTTGTGGAACGATTTCTCCAAAATCCATTTGGCTTTTCCTAAGAATTTTCACGACTTCAGGTTGGATGCAATTGAGAAGAAGGTCGCTATAAACCTTAGTAGCTTTTAAAGTAATAGCTATACCCCTGTAGTCCTAAGTGATTTCGAGGTCAGCTTTCTTCAGGAAGGGAGGATGCAGCCTTTCGTCCATTTATCTTTTGTTAATACACTGCATTGCATAATTGAAGAAGTATGTCTTCCATACTTCAGAAGGTATTTCGTCGACTGCCGTTATAAACACAGGCATATTACCGGAAGTGCTTTCCGGTTTAGCTCAGTCGGTAGAGCGTCGGACTAGGAACCACAAGGTTCTGGTTCGATATCGGCCATCGCCAACTCAGCGTATGAGTAGCACAGGAAATGTGCGGTAAAGTGAGGAGCTGATGGTAGGCGTGGCACTCCACCCCAGATGCCGAAAACAATCTCCTTGGTCTAGCGCTAGTGAAAAGGGGATAGACTCCCTCGCTGTTTGGCTGATACCGACTGTAAGCTGCCCCGACGACTTTATATGGTAATAAACGTCGTCAAGTGGATAACTTTCATGAGCACATGAAATGTTGACACAGAAATTTGACTTTTTAATTTTTGATTTTTTAGGTCACCTGTGTGACCCGTGTTTTAGATTTTCTTTTTCTTTCTTTGCTTTTTTTTTCTTTGGTCCCTTTCTTTCTTCCTTCCTTCCATTCTTTCTTTCTCTTTTTTTTCTTTTTTTTTGTCTTCCTCTGCTTTTTCTGTATTTACCTTTCTTCCTCTTTCTTTATTACAGTTATCATTAACTTTACTACTACTACTACTACTACTACTACTACTACTACTACTACTACTACTAATAATAATAATAATAATAATAATAATAATAATATCTTTCTCCATTGCACTAAACTCTTATTGTTATTTGTTGCCATGGTTTGGGGCTTATTTTTTTTCCCCGAAAAGGAGATAACTCTGATTTTTCCTAATGAGGGCCGCCGAAAATCTCTTTCTGAAACCTTTTTTTAAAAGGGGGGGATTTTCTCTCAACATTTTACTTATTTGTATTTCTATCTATTGTTCTTTTTTTTTGTTTTGTTTTTGTTTTGTTTTTTCTTTTTTTTTTCAAAAGTTGATAGAAATCGCGAAGATTGAAGAGATTTGGTTGGATGCCAAGCAGACATCCTAGAAGGGATTTAATAATAGGCAGAATTATTATTATTATTATTATTATTATTATTATTATTATTATTATTATTATTATTATTATTATTATTATTATTATTATTATTTACTCCTTTTGAGTTTTCACATCAGCATTAGCTGATGGCCTTTCACTGGATTCTGAGTGACAGCAAGTCTCCTCAGGTCTCCAGGACTCTTCTGAGTATTCTGGCAGATTGCAGTTTGGAAATCAGAGGAAGGATTGAAACCATTCAGAACACTGCACGTGTTCTGAATGGTTTCAATCCTTCCTCTGATTTCCAAACTATCCAAGCCCTTTTCCAATCCTTTTGGGACCGTTCCAAGTGCACCAACTACAATTGGCATCACTTTCACTTTCATATTCCATAACTTCTTCAGTTCTCTGGCAAGATCCAGATATTTGTCCATTTTTTAATTATTATTATTTACTCCTTTTGAGTTTTCACATCAGCATTAGCTGATAGTCTTTCACTGGAGTCTGAGTGACA
>CM042161.1:64643502-64648502 GCA_023376005.1 Doryteuthis pealeii | reverse complement strand
ACCCTAACATGTACTACCACTCCCGGTCAGAGTAGACCTGGGAGTAATAGTGATGAAGGGGTACTCCACATCCCCCAGAGTTCCAGAAGTGGAACTTTATCATCAAATAGTTTAACATCATACACAGGACATTAAGACCTTCACCCACTGCTTTCTAGTATACATATGATAAAAAGGCTTCTCAGGGCTCTTTAAAAACTAACCCTGTCCGTGACGGAGGAGTTGGATAAACACAAACCCAGTCTGATGCCTTAGACAGCAAACTTCACCCTCTTCTCTTTCCATCTTCTTTCAAGCATTTCCTACAATGGTTGTTATTTCTTGGGCACAATTCCATCAATCATAACCCACATCTTTTGTTTTGATCAAATTTTGGATGCTGGACCCAACAAAACAGCCATTTACCTCCCATCACACAAACCATCCAAGTAAGACGAACAAGGTATGATGGGTACTGCTGATGAAGTAAGGACGAACTCATAAGTGACGTTCTCGTGTGGAAGAATCCTACACGTGAGTACACAAGTGTTTGCCAAACAGCTTTAGAGCAGACATGTCAGACACGCGACCCGCAAGGCCGCATGCGACCCTCAGCAAGTACAGGTGCATCCCGCACACAGACTGCGCTCTCATACGGAGCTTTTTTAATACCCCCCTGGGGTGGGGGGTTCAAAAGTTTTTTCTAAAAATTCTTAGGCAAAAACGGTCGTTTATTTTTATTAGAACAAATTGTTGTTAAGAAACATAGTCTGCTATCAACGCATTGTTTCTCACCTCTTCCTTTTTGAGGAATAGGGAGGCTAAATCAATCAATGAAAAGGAGTGAGTCTTTCCTCTTGCCTTTTCCTGCTTTCAATCAAGACATGGCTATAATTGAAAGTGACATTGACACTTGTACGCTTTATTATAATTCAGTAATTGTCTTTTTTCCTTCTTTTTAACAAAAATGTTTTTTTTAGATATATATTCAATGGCTTTTAGATGATAATAAAGAAATTAATAATAGCAATCATCACTTTGTTCTGTTAATTTAGAAGAAGGGTTTAAAGACTTAGTTCTCATGTGCTGCCCTCATGATAGACATATGTAATCCATGTGGCCCTCACGACAAACATATGTAATCCATGCAGCCCTCATGACATAGATATGTAATCCATGCGGCTCTCATAACATACATATGTAATGCATGCGGTCCTGGGCGGTGGTGTGCTCAATTTGACTTGCCTGATCTAGAGGACTCTCCAAGGTCGATGGCCGATAGGGACGGTTGGCGAGAGATAGATAGATTGATATATAAAGAGAGGGGGAGAATCGAGGGAATCAAAACGACATGATGATGATGATGATGATGATGATGATGATTGCAATAATCACTTTGTTCTGTTAATGTAGAACTGTTTAAAGACAGTTGTCATGACAGACATATGTAATCCATGCGGCACTCATGACATACATATTTAACACATGCGGCCCTATGGCGTGGGGGGATACTCAGTTTGACATGCCTGGCTAGAGGACTCGCCAAGGGCGATGGCCGTTAGAGACGGTTGGCGATATATATATAGAGAGAGAGCGAGGGACAGACAGACAGACAGACAGACAGAGTCGAGAGAAATAGGGAGAGAGGGGGAGATAGGAGAGTCGAGGGATTCGGTATTATCAAAACGACTTGATGATGATGATGATGATGATGATGATGATCCCTTTGTTCTGTTAATGTAGTAGAAGGATTATTTGTCATGTGCGGTCCTCATGACAGACATATGTAATCCATGCGGCCCTAGGGCGGTGGATACTCAGTTTGACCTGCCTGGTCTAGAGGACTCGCCAAGGGCGATGGCCAATAGGGACGGTTGGCGATATATATATATATATATATATATATATATATATATATATATATATAGTAGAGAGAGAGAGAGAGAGAGAGAGAGAGAGAGAGAGAGAGAGAGAGAGAGAGAGGTGAGTCGATGGAATCGTGTTATCAGAACGACTTGATGATGATGATGATGATGATGATGATGATGATATCTCTTACCTTGATCTTACACTCTGATCTTTCTTGATCTCTTGGGATTCTTCCTTGTCTACTGACCTTCGTGATTGGGAATTTAAACCTGTACACACTTACGTCTACAGTTTCCGATATTGAATTTATCGTACATTCATCACTCGTTTTTTTTATGACACTGAAAGTGATCTCCCCTGGGAGAATACCATGTTACCCCCGTGGCAGGGAGCACAGGCAATAAACAACCCCGTGGGTGTGGTATAGCAACAATATACTATCAATGAGAATGTCACAATTTATTACAACAAAAAAAACCCCGCGGTACTCAAATGACAGATTTGAATGTCATGATCGGCAGGTGCTCCGTTGATAGCCAACATGGGGAGAACCTGTTTCTCACCCTGTGAATGATATCTGTTCTAATTTCAGGTATACAGACAAGAAGACCCTTCTACCCTTAAACCCCCTGATTGCTAAAAGGTAAAACAAAACAAAAAGAACAAAAGAACTACACTGCTATTTTAGAAGTAACCCGATACAACGAGGCTACAGGAAACGGATGATGGAAAATATGGAAGGAATTTGCCAAGTCTAATACAACAATCCAAAAAGAAAGGAAGTTCCTTGGATCTTGAAATTCTGGAACTAAGTAGACGTGTAAGTAGTGAATAAGATAGAATAGCAAGAACTCTTGAAAAGAAGGTGAAACACAACATTCTGAAAGCGACAACACGATAAAGAGAAAACACATGAGAATACAATGGAATGAAACAGCAGATAACAAGAAAGGTGGAAGAAGAGGAAGAGGGTTCAATAAGAATTATGCATTCAGATATTGGATAATTTCCTTTTTATTCATAAAGAAATCAAAATGGATCTGCGAGACAAGCTTGCTAACTTTTACACCACGGCGAAACACCCTCAAATACGCAACACGTTCGCCATGGGTCGTAAGGTCGTAATTGGTTTGCAAGCTAGTCTGGCAGATCCATTACTATTGAATAGCAACTTCTATCTTCTCTGTATGCACAATAGTACGACCTTATAACACATATGGATGCGCATGGTGTAATGGTTAAAGTCTTGGGAAATGGACTCGTCGCCCCGAGCTCAAATCCTGGACGTGGTAATTGCATTTCACTTAGCGCTAATACACTTGGGAAAGGTATGAATCCTACTTTCCCTCCAGCTATGGGTAAATAGTAGGGCAGACTGGGCTCTTTAACCATGGTTAGGCAACCGGTCTAGGAGAAGGAAAACTCTTATTACGACCTTATGGCCCATTGTTGGATGACCCATACTTACGACCTTGAGTCACATCCTAGCCATGCCGAATGGACTTGGCATTTAAGAACGTCCCATCGTGGTCTAATAGTTGACAAGCCTGTCTCGCAGATCCATGCGTCATAAGGTCGTAATATGGCGCATCTAGCGAAGATCGAACTTACTATTCAGTAGTAATGGATCTGCAAGACTAGCTTGCTAACTGTTACCCCACGATGTGACGCCTATTTGTGAACGTTTTATTATTTTCGTGTAAAAGTGTAACTGGTGTTTCTTAGAGATTTTAATAATTGAATTTTAGACTATTTCTACTTAATCTTCTTCATTTTTTTATCATTTCGGGCAATGTTTTATGTTTTATAGTCTACTGTCATTTTTCGCCATTTTTTTATTTGCTTAAAGATGTTAAAATCGGCCTAGTCTGTCCAGGTGTAAGGAAAGTCAGGCACACAAGGATACCAACGCAGACAGCCGTTCGCAGCTGCGCACAAACCTTTCTAAACTGTGTTGTACCGCGCCGACAGGCAGAAACCCAGTTTCCGGGAACTGGAAATAATTTGATTAAAATAAACAAACAAATAAAGAAAGAAAGAAGAAAGAAAGAAAGAAAAAGGATAAAGAAAGAAAAAAAGATCAAGAGGAGGAAAACTTTTCTTTTTTTTGTTTTTTGTTTTTTTAATTATTGGCGGATCGTCTGCTTCTTGTACCTTGGGAAAATATTTTTTGTTTAAACTCTTATCTTCAACTTGTAAAGTTTATTTCACAAACTAAAAGTGAGCCACGAGAACGAAGAACTTGACCGAGTTAAAAATTGAAAAAAAAGGAAAAATAAATATCCTTTAATTTAAAGGTTATTGTAGATTTTACAAACATGGATAAGATCGTAATAATTTTCCAAACTTTGTTTGGTTTGACACATGGGCCTCAGAATTTCTTTTTACAGAACCTCCAGTCACAGAAATTCTGGACGAAGCTGTTTGACTGTGGTAATTTGAGTATCAGTTAAAGACACACAACGAGTATTAAGGATAAGGTAAAAGGTTTACTAAGCAAATACAAGGTGGACATAGTAGTTTCACTGGTCTCAGATATTTTAAAGTGATTACTGTCACAGATCTTCTATAAATTCTGAACAAAGCTGTTTGTCGTAATTCAGTATCAGAATTAACAGAGAAATAATAGGAAGAAATACAACGAGTATCAATGTTAGGGAAAACGATTTACTAAACAAAGATACAAGGTGGACAGAGTAGTTTGACACACAGTCCTCAGATCTTTTTAAAGTACTTACAGTCACAGAAATTTTGGACGAAGCTGTTTGAGTTTGATAATTTGAGTATTAGTTAAAGAAATACAACGGGTATTAAGGATAGGGAAAAAGGTTTTACTAAACAAATATACAAGATGAACAGAGTAGTTTGACACACGGGTCTTCTATAAAATCTGGACGAAGCTGTTTGAGTTTGTTAGAACTTGAGTATCAGAGTTAACAAAGAAATAATAAGAAAAAATCCAACTAACTAGACCAAGGAGATTATTTAGCGTCTGAGGTGGAGAGCCACGCCTACTATCAGCTTTTCACTTTACTGCACAGATACCTGTACTACTTATACGCTGAGTTGGCGAGGGCCGGTATCGAACCTGGAACTTTGTAATTACTAGGCGTGGACGCTGTACCGACTTAGCTAGACTTAATTTTGTCTAA
>CM042161.1:64631002-64641002 GCA_023376005.1 Doryteuthis pealeii | reverse complement strand
TGACTTTTTTCAAATTACATTAGCCAACACACACACACACACACACACACACACACACACACACGCACACGCACACACACACATACTTCCCATTTCGGCCATACTTTCAAATCGTCGTCAAAATTAAAACGGAAACTTATTTGGTGGTGATCCATGACAGTTTAACAACAGTCTATGAATGAACGTTTTTGCGAATTGGGTTACGGTTTAGGGGTTTGGGGATTAAGGTTGTTTTTGAATACATATTGCTTTAAAAAAACAACATTAACAAAAAAACAAAAAATTACTATACATTTAATTAACCATTGAAATTAATTATTGAATCCAACGGTAGACACATTAGTCTCAGTTGTTTGTGTTAGTATTGCAATGTATAATTTCAATTAAACTTGGTTTAAAAAAAAATATTTTTCAACATTAAATGTATAGTAATTTTGGGTTTTTTTTTTTTTTTGTTTTTTTTTTGTACCTAATTCTGTCATCGCTTCAAAGATGTCTGCAAGAGAGAACTGAAGACATGCCGCATCGACATAGACACGTGGGGGCTTGTGCAGAAGACCGTGCAACCTGGCGCCTCCTCGTCAACAAGGAACAAAAAGAAGTGAAGAAGGAGGAAAAAAGCTGCCACAGAAAGAGAGCTAGAAGAAAGGAGAAACAGCAGCACCCCCAACACCTACAGAAAGCATCACCTTTTGTTTGCAGCCATTGCACCAGAGACTGCCATTCGAGGATCGGTCTGTTCAGCCACTCACGTAGCTGTAAGTGAGAGAGAGAGAGAAGAAGAAGAAAAAAAACTACGCCATCGTCTAAAATAGACGGAAGGTTGCCAACCATAATTCTGTCATGGAGCATCACCAAATAAGTTTCCGTTTTAATTTTGAGGACGATTTGCAAGTTTAACCCTTTTCTCATAAGATTGCTACAAGAGAATTTTCTCACCCTCATCTGACCTTGCTGACTTGCACAGTACTCTTATCTAAGCTTAACGACAATCGACTAACATTATCTACCGTTTATATATACTACGTTCGTGTTTGTGTAAAATCTGCAGTGTTCGTTTGAAATTGCGCAGCTGCGTAACGGTTATCAGTATGGGAAACGGAAACGCCGAAGCAGGCACGTCACCAACGTATTGCGAGTGGTGGATGGGGTTGGGGTTACATCCATTAAGCTCCGCGAACCGCGAGTACAAATGGAGAGGGTGTAGGAGAGCCGGGGGTGGGGGAGGAGCGAGTAAAAATGGTTTATGTTATAAGAATGAACATACTAAAATTAGCTCACATCACATTCATGTGTGAGTGGGGGGGAAGTGATTTTCATGAAGGACTAGATACCCCAATCCGTTCCCTGTGCTCCCACCCCTCCACTCCTCCTTTGCCCCCCCTCCACCTTTGACGACGGACTCGCGTCGAAGCAACATCGATTTCCGGTTTAGGCTGTATGTGCTTTACTTCGCATTTATGCCCTTGTAAAAGAAAGAAATGCTCTCTCACCTGCGCTATGCTTAGTTTCGTCACTGCATATCTTGATAAACATCTTGTCACTGGCATGCCACAATGGCTGAACGATCATATTCCCCTATAAGGATTTTATCTACCAAGACAATAGCAATTTAGAAGCTGTGGTCTCTATTGCCAACCTTGTCAAAAGCTAATTATAATGATATGAATTGTGTGTTTAACCATTGATTGAAAAAAAATTAATTACTATTGAGTAATGAGTTTGCTCCTCACTGAGTGTCACATATTTGACGCCTTGCGCTAAATCTAAGGGCGCTCTGCGAGGCGTAATAATTACCGAACTTGGCTTGCAAATATTTGTGAGTGAGTTCAATTTAAACTGGGTGCTCAATACTTCTGGCCTTGTGCCAAACAAAGCTAATCTTATTAAGTAACAATTATTAATCATCTTATGAAATAACTCTTTTCATTCTAGCTTTCCTTCTTCGTGCGCACGGGCAGGATGTGGCACAGGGTCAATTTGTTAAATGGAGTAAAGCTGGTTTACTTCTTTTAGACTAGTTGCCCTAAAAAAGAGTCAATAACCAAGTCTGCCCTACTATTTTCCCATAGCTGGCAGGGGAGAAGAATTGAATTCGTGCGTTTCCAATTCCTGGTTGGTTGTTTTGTTTTACGGCATATCAACTCTTTTCGGGTCATTTAATGCCGAATCAAGTCATTTTGATAAACAAAGGACCCAGACTATTTTTCAGTACCTGCTGTTGTTTAAGTGGCCACCCAATTGAATATTAAACAAGCTCATCAGTGTTCACGCACACACACACACGCACACCCACACACCCACACACACACACACACACACATATATATATATATATATATATATATATATATATATATATATATTATATTACGGATCTTTGCTAATCCACGAAGCAAATAAATTTACTTCTGGGTTATATATATATATATATATATATATATATATATATAGAGAGAGAGAGAGAGAGAGAGAGAGACCCTGAAGATTCGCGCTACTGCGAGAAACTTAAGTCGGTAGTTTTAAACCATTCGATTTTAATCGTATATATATATATATATATATATATAATATATATATATATATATATAAATAAAGGACTCAGGCTGATTACAGTACCCGCTATTGCTTAAGTGGTCATGCAATGAATAATGAACAGGTACATCGCTGCTTAACTTCGGTGATCTAGCGGGAACCAGTACTTTTAGCGGGACTTGATCGTAATCCTTTCCCATGAGTATTAGCACAAAAGTGAAACAGACTCGTCCGGCATTTGAACTCGGTTCGCCGATTCCATTTCCTACAAAGATAACCGTTACGCTAGGCGCGTATTCCTTCTTTAATGTAGATTTGACTTTCTCTCTTGTCGTATTTGCTTAAAGCTTTTTCGGTTTGGAGATTTATCAATCAGCAAAGCATTCAGTGACCAATCCTTTCTACGAACATAAAACGGAGAACTTTCAAGATTAGAGTTTTAAAAGAGGAAAAAGTCAAAGGGAATGAGGATTTGTGAAGCTCTGTGATTTGTAAAGAAATATTAACGGCTCATTTTACGGAAGATGGTTTTTATGCTTTTATCTTTCATAGGGGTCACCAGTATTTATTTACTGGGAGCATTTCTATTAAATATCTACACATGGAAATCATTTTAAAAAAACAGATATTAAGGGAGCTTATTAAACTTGCCTTTATACTTTCTTAGATATTTTTTTGTAATTATTCTCTTAGCTTAGACATGGTCTGGCACAAGGACATCTCTTCCATAGAGATTCACGCCTTTTATCATAGTCTGGCACTAGGTGAAGTCATTATCCTAGGTTATTCTTTCACGTTATCATTGTGTGTCACAAGGCCAGATTTTCTTCATTGCCATTACTCCCAGGTCCACTCTGACCCAGAGTGGTAGTACTTGTTAGGGTCCTATCTATGTGTTAAATAGAAAAAAAAGTTTAAAAATTGTGTTTAAAAAAATTGAGTTAATTTTTTTTAAAATGAATATCCATCAAGAATGAATAAAACAAAACGTCTTCGATATAAAATAACCCAAGAAGAGTTTAAATGCCGTAAAATCTAATCAACCAACCAACCATATTTTCTTCTAGAGAAATTCACGTACCTTCGCATAAGTAAGTAAAGTAAACGGAGTGGCCTATTGTCGGTATCAGCCGGAGAGCGAGGGTGTCTATTCCTTTTTCACTAACGCTAAACCAGGGAGATTTTTTTTTGTGTGTATGTGTGTGAAGTTGAACTTTACCGCACAGATCCGTATTGACCAAGATAGAAATGAACAAAGAATGGAACGTTAATTTTTTCAGAATACAAAGTGTGTCAAAAGTACAAAAAATCTCGATACTTTTTTGACACACCCTATATATGTATATATATCATAGTTTTTATCATAGTCTTTCGAGACTGAATTGCCAATGATGATGATATAGATAGATAGATAGATATAGATATAGATTGATAGATAGATAGATAGAGAGAGAAGAGAAGAGAGAGAGAGAGAGAGAGAGAGAGAGAGAGAGAGAGAGAGAAATAGATACATAAACTGATATATATATATATATAAATATATATATATATATATATATATATATATAGATGTAGACTTGAGAATTAATAGGAGGGATCATATATTTGCTACTATATACAAGGTGTGTCAAAAATATATCGACATTTTTTGTACTTTTTAACACACCTTGTAATCTGAAAGAATTCACGTTCCATTCACTGTTTATTTCTATCATGGTAAATACAGCTTCAAACTCGGCATTTTTTGACACACCTTGTGTTCTGGAAAAAATTAATGTTCAATACATTATTCATTTCTATTTTGGTAAATACAGCTTCAATCTCGATACTTTTATGACACACCTAGTATATATATATATATATATATATATATATATATATATATATGTGTGTGGTGTTCGGGATAAATTTGACATGTTTATATTTGGTTATTTTCCCCCGTAGATTGGATGTATTGATGCACACTACGCATCATTTAAAAGCTTGAACCCTTCTTCATTCATATACGTGATGACAGAGAGAATGGATGACTGGAACCCACCTGAATCATGGAAGAGAATAACTTGTATCATGATGATCTGCGCCGGCCATCAAAATAAGGAGATTATGGTTGCTGCCCAATTTTCGCTGAACACTGTAAAAACAATCAGGATATTTACCTCGTACCCCACTTGTACGGGTTAGGCACAAGGCCCTATTAACGTGGGACCACCCACAAGCCGAAGCTTATGGGTGGTAGGCACAAAAAAATGCGTCGATCCCGTCGGCATTCCCCCTCGAGAGGGGCACCTCAGCCCTGTCCCTTTAAATCAAGGGAGCAGGTATTGCCTGGGGGGTGGTAGCCCCCTGGGATCGACGCTGTTAATTTTATTACTTAGCCACTCCAGAGGCCGAAGCGCTCTGGAGCATGCTCCGCATTCATGAACTGGAGAATTGTAATTGAGACTACGAGGCTGTGGCTAGAAGAAAGCAACAAAACAGACGATCTGATTGCATTCGTACAGCAGAATTCCTAAACAATCTACAGAAAAAAGTGTTAGAGGACCCTCAGATGCCTACCTGGAGTTGCTAAACACTGCAGTCAAGCCCTGGATAACAAGGATAGCCAATGGTGGGCCATATTATGTATGGCAGCAGGATTCGGCCCCCTTCCACACCTCTGGGAAAAGTCAAGAATGGTTGTCGGCGAATTTTTACGACTAATCCCATGGATTATTATGTATGTGTGTCTGTTGAGAAAGACATCAATCGCCGTGCCAGTACCACAACAGCCTAGTTAATCGACATAATTAAGGTAGTTTTTGTGACCCTTCCCAGAGAAACTGTAACATCAGCTTGCTCCAGGTTCCAGAGCATGATTGAGGCTGTGATCGACGCCAATGGCGGTTATTTTGAGTGAAACTTGTTGGCAGTAGTGTCATTTACGTGTCTGTTGAATTTCTTTACAATCTATCAAATTTTGTAGTTATCAAGCACTTTTTCTTTTTCCTTATAAAACTGTCAAATTTCTCCCGAACACCCTATATATATATATATATATATATATATATATATATATATATATATAGAGAGAGAGAGAGAGAGAGAGAGAGAGAGACAGAGACAGAGACAGAGAGACAGGGAGAGACAGAGACAGAGAGACAGAGACAGAGACAGAGACAGAGAGACAGACAGACAGACAGACAGAGAGAGACAGAGAGACAGAGACAGACAGACACACACACAGACAGACAGACAGAGAGACGGGGGAATAGATAGATAAGAAATAAAGATAGATAGATAGATAGATAGATAGATATACACGTGTTTGTTGAATTTCTTTACAATCCATTAAATTTTGTAGTTATCAAGCACTTTTTCTTTTTCCTTATAAAACTGTCAAATTTCTCCCGAACACCCTATATATATATGTATATATATATATATATATATATATAGAGAGAGAGAGAGAGAGACAGACAGACAGACAGACAGACAGACAGAAAGAAAGAGAGACGGAGGAATAGATAGATAAGAAATAAAGATAGATAGATAGATAGATATACACGTGTTTGTTGAATTTCTTTACAATCCATTAAATTTTATAGTTATCAAGCACTTTTTCTTTTTCCTTATAAAACTGTCAAATTTCTCCCGAACACCCTATATATATATGTATATATATAGACAGACAGACAGACAGACGGAGGAATAGATAAATAAGAAATAAAGATAGATAGATAGATAGATAGATATACACTTGAGAATTAATTAACATCTTTTAATCATTAAGCTAATTAGAAATAAACGAAATGAAAAGTAAGTTGCATTTTGCAAATGCTCAAATTAAATTATTTACAAACTGGTTTTACTTATCTATTAACTTATATATTTATCGTGTTATCTTTATGTAAATTAATTTCATGGCAGTATTAAAAGGATTTCCAATTATTAAAAAAAAAGAAGAGAAAAATCATAGAGGAATTTCGACTCTACTAATTGCAATCAGATGCTCTGAGATTTTACTTGCAAAAAATGGTACACAGGCGGAGAGCGTTATTATAAAGACTTATTATGATGCGCTATTCACAAACAAATTTACGAGCCAAGGTACGTTGTTAAGAAAGCCTGCTTGGATTGATTCAATATACGAATGGCTTTAAAACTATGGTTATGTAGGGATCCATAAATAGGAACTCTCCTGTGTCAGAAGACACAGAAAGTTAAGAATTAACCCCCTTAGAGGGCTGGAGAAAATCGGCCACTTCGTGATGCCATAAAAAATGGTGCACAGTTATAAAGACTTATTATGATGCGCTATTCACAAACAAATTTACGAGCCAGGGTACGTTGTTAAAAAAGCCTGTTCGGGTTGATTCAATATAAAGTAAGTAAAGTCGTCGGGGCGGCATAGTGTCGATATCAGTCAGACAGCGAGGGAATCTATCCCCTTTTCACCAGCGCTAGACCAAGGAGATTATTTTAGCGTCTGAGGTGGAGCGCCACAACTACCATCAGCTCATCACTTTACCGCACATATCTCTGTGCTACTCATACGCTGAGTTGGCGAGGGCCGATATCGAACCAGAAAGCTTGTGATTCCTAGCCAAACGCTCTATCAACTGAGCAAATGATTGGCTTTAAAACTATGGTTATGTAGGAATTCTTAAATAGGAACTCTTCTGTGTCAGAAGACACAGAAAGTTAAGAATTAACCCTCTTAGCGGGCTAGAGAAATACAGCCACTTCGAGATACCATAAAAAATGGCACACTGGCAGGGGATGCTATTATAAAGACTAATTTTAGGGCCGGGTTAGCTCAGTGGGTAAAGCGTTCGGCTAGAAACCACATGGTTCCTAGTTCGATTCCAGTCCTCGCCAACTCAGCGTATGAGTAGCACAGGGATCTGTGCGGTAAAGTAAGGAGCTGATGGTAGGTGTGGTGCTCCACCTCAGATGCCAAAAACAATCTCCTTGGTCTAGTGCTAGTGAAAAGGGGATAGACTCCCTCGCTGATTGGCTGATACCGACATTTGCGAGTGTTGCATAGTTTTGTTATTAAATTCTAATGTCGTATTTCTGTAATCTTCTTTCTTAATATGAGTCGTCTCGGGTGTTGTTTCGGGGTTTTCCCGAAATCGTATCTCTCTGCTTCCATCTTTGTCAGTTTTTATCAAAGCCTTGGTAGGCGACTAGTCTAGTAGAAGGGAAAACGAATTTAAACCAACTGTAAGTAAGTAAAGTCAACAGGGTGGCCTAATGTCGGTATCAGCCAGAGAGTGAGGGAGTCTATCCCCTTTTCACTAACACTAGACCAAGGAAGCGCCACACCTACCATCAGCTCTTCACTTTACCGCAGAGATCCCTGTGCTACTCATACGCTGAGTTGGCGAGGGCCGGTATCGAACCAGGAACCTTGCGATTCCTAGCTCTACCGACTGTGCTAAACCCTGTACTCTACTAAAAAAATGACCTTGTGGGGTATCTTGTCCATGACGAATGTGCGGGATATATATATATATATATATATATATATATATATATATATATATATATATATGTGTGTGTGTGTGTGTGTGTGTTGAAAAGAGAAATAAAGGAAAGAAAGTATTGAATGGATAAAATAGGATTATTTTAATTAATTTAACTTACACGTGTTTCGGTCAGGAGTTTATCCATGTGTACATTATTCTATCTATATTTATTTTTAAATCGCAAAATGAAATAAAATAATAATGATAGAAAAAAATATAGAAATGTTCAACACACAAAGAAACATCGACCTTCCTCAGAGTACTCTGAGGAAGCTAAATGGCCTATTGTCGGTATCACCCGGATATCGAGGTAGTCTAATCCCCTTTCACTAGCGCCAGACTAGCAAGATTGGGTCTGCTGATGTGGAGCTCCCCACCTACCGTCAGCTTGCCACTTTACAGCACAGATCAGATAACCCAACCTGTGCTACTCATGCACTGAGTTGACGAACCAGGAATCTTGCGATTTCTAAGTGGATGCCCTACCGACTGAGCTAAGCCAGCGACTTCTAAGATATACATCTTAGAGGGTCTTGGCTAAGCCGGATTTACAGTAACTAAACCCTTTGAACAAGTTTATTTTCTTTATGTTATATAACCGTTTAATATGTCACATCTCCCAGCGCTTCTTTCTTTTCTTTTTTGTGACGAGTAGGATACTAATAAGTAATTGAGAGTTACCTCCCCTATTTTAGTATTACCCCCCCCCTTGGGGAACTCTTTAGTGTTTCTAAGAGTATATAAGCTCTCGGTAAACGGTAACATTATTCTAAGTAGAATAAAGCATTCTTAATCCTATCCGTGTTTTCGTTTATCATTACAAGGATCAAAAGTTTCTTTTTAGATATTAGATATGAGTCAAATCTTATCTATGTTAGTGTAATAAGTAATTACGAGTTACCACCCCTATTTTATTATAACCTCCCCTTTGGGGAACTCTTTGGTGTTTCTAAGAGTATATAAGCTCTCGGTAAACTATAACATTATTCTAAGTAGAATAAAGCTTTCTTAAGCCTACCCGTAAGTTTATTTTTAAATGTTAGATATGAGTCAAATCTTATCTATGTTAGATAAATTATCTAACGACCATTATTTAAAAAAAAAAGATTATCAGCATAACAGCTGGATATAAAGAGTTATCTCCCCTGTCTAGTTTCATTTGTATACGTTTGCACAGGACATGAAGATGAACACCATTCTTGACAATGCCAGTCGACAGCATATTAAAAAAAAATACTTGAATAAGGCAAATTGGCATAAAAGTCGTTCATTTAGTTTTCCATATTTTTTATTTACCTTTTTTTTCTCTTTCTCAAACAACGCCACCTGATGGTATTAATTAGTCTGAACAGAAAGAGACCTTTTGCTTGTTCCGGAAGGGGAGATAACCGCGACTCATCACTAATGAACGTCGACACAGCAAAACTAACACGAGCAGGAGCAACAATAAGAAGCAAACCGCTGGGAGCCATTGCCCAGCCCAGGTGATACTGGCGCCTTGTTACTACTTATTAACCTTGTAATTACTATTCTCTGCCACGTCCCCTTCGCGTACAAAAATATGCTAAAAAGTATAATAATAATAATAATAATAATAATAATAGTAAAAGAAGTATGTCATTATTGCATCTTGTGGATGAATGGACCTGCAGGAAACAGAAAAGCAGGAACTAAAAATTAGAGAGAAAGAGAGATGAAGAGAGGGCGATATATATATATATATATATATATATATATATATATGTGTGTGTGTGTGTGTGTGTGTGTGTGTGTGTGTGTGGTAAACAGAGAGAGAGAGAGGAGGGAGGGAGAAAGAAAGAAAGAAAGAAAGAAAGAAAGAAAGAGGGAAGAGAGAGGGTAAGAGGAGATGCAAAGAGTTGCCTCAATTTGCTGTAGTTAGAAAAAAAACATAAGAAGTCCACAGTGGCTGTTTATTATAGAGAGAAAGAGAA
>CM042161.1:64573502-64628502 GCA_023376005.1 Doryteuthis pealeii | reverse complement strand
CTATCTATCTATCTATCTATCTACCTCAGTTTGATAACTATATATCTGATTATCTATCTCAGTTTCTTCATATCTAATTTCTATCTATCTAAGTTTGTTCTTATCTATTTCAGTTTGTTGTCTCCTCTTTTCTCTCTCTCTCTCTCTGTCTCTGTCTCTCTGTCTCTCTGTCTCTCTCTCTCTCTTACTCCATATTTCTCTCCTTCCCTCTCTCTTTCTTCTTCCCCCTTATGTATCGCCTTCTCCTTTCTCTCTCCCTTTCTCCTTCTTGTCCCTTCTATTTCTTTTTTTTACTCTCTCTCTCTCTCTCTCTCCCTCTCTCTCTCTCTCTCTCTCTCTCTCTCTCTCTCTCTTATGACTTACCATTATAAATCTAACACAGTACACATAGACATACAATCATCAATGAAGTGTTTGCCATTGAACTGTAAACCTCTCTCAGTGTATAATGCTGATTATTATTAAGTAATGTTTATAATTGATCGTTGACCGTCTCATCTGGTCTACCTGCTCCCAGAATTCATTAGAGGTGGAGATAGAGGGGGTGAAGAGAGTTAGGTTAGTTTTGGTTTGGTTTATTGATTTTAACGGCATATCAACCCGTCTGGGGTTATGT
Source organism: Doryteuthis pealeii (assembly GCA_023376005.1). Classification (NCBI taxonomy): domain Eukaryota; kingdom Metazoa; phylum Mollusca; class Cephalopoda; order Myopsida; family Loliginidae; genus Doryteuthis; species Doryteuthis pealeii. The sequence goes on along the minus strand of CM042161.1, from coordinate 64,627,886 downwards.
CATGCCTAACGGTTAGGAAGAAATATATGTTGTGTATTTATAAGAGAGTTACTATGTGAAGTAAAAATCATTTTCTAAAACCACAAAATGACCGATTTTTAAGCTTTTATATATATATATGAGGGTAAAATATCGATATGAATCCGACAATATATAGAAATAGAAAAAACAAAATGTTCCAAAAAGATGAATTTATTATAATTACTAGCAAATATATGCACCCTCCGGGTGTAAGTATTTTAGTTTTAATGTAATAAAATATTGTATCAAATTAGAAACTATTTAGAAAATGATAAACTGAGGGGGTATAATCGAAAAATAGAACAGCTTTAAATCTAACTCTTTCATCATTTTTCCTCACTCCCGTCTTTCATTTTTCCTAATTCATCTATTTAGTTAGATTATGAAATATTTAATAAGATTACAGTTCTTTCGTCTTGTTTATGGATTTCTTTTAAGATTTATCCCCGAGATTTTTGCTCAGATTCGTTAAGAGAAAACCAAACAATTAGAAATCAATAATACTAAGCATATATTTATTAAAATCAAATTCTTAATATCAATATGCAAATTAGCCTTCTCGTTCACACTGTAAACTGCTATTTTGTTGAATATATAAATATACTTGCATGTTATAAGTATGTAGAGTAATCCAACACTATCAATTAGGTATAACAATTTTATCACTAATTTAGGTTTAAATAAAAAATAAATTCATGGTGAACATGACGTCAATAACTAAGGGAATTGTGACTTGAGTAGTGATTTAGTTTCGGTTACAGATAGACAAGCACACAATCTCCATTATAATAAGATGTCGACGTTTAAACGTTTTTTTTTATATCATTTTGAATTAAATTTATTCCAATCCTATCCTCTCACTTATCCTTATTGTTGTTAGGTTCATTTAAACAAACACCGTTGTATTTATTAATATAAACATAGACTACTTAATAATATAAGTACGTAGATAATATTTTGAACATATTGGATATTTATAGGATTTGCACCCAACCTAGTCATGTATGAAATTTTTATTTCCTTTCTTCATTTTCTTCTTTCTCTTTTTCTTTTTTCTTTTTCTTTTGGTTTTTCTTATTTCTTCACCTTTTCTAAAAAATTCAGACCATTAATACTTTTCTCGTTTTTTAAACAAGTGTATCTGTAAGGAATACGTCACACATTTTCAACATCTCTTCGTGTACCAATCACGTCTTGACTTTCGTACTCGTTTCTCGTTTTTCATATATATATATATATATATATATATATATATATATATATATATATAGTTGGGACTATCACACTTGAAGCTAAATGATAGATCTGTTGGGTGGCAAGCGGTTTAATGTTTTAGATTTAAGGGTGGCTGGTTATTCTTGGTGCGTATTCCTAGGGTTTGCTTTTAACCCCATCACATTTGTTGGTCGCACTGAAAAGGAATTTAAGGAAATAAAAGGAAGAGACAAAGACAAAGACAAAAGGTAGCTTTAGGATTTAGGTTTTATTCACGGTCTTAGCCATTATGGGGTAAGGAAATTATTCTTGGCCAGTAGAAGTGCCTAGTCCCAGTTAAGGCCTAAGTTTGAATGGCCGAGATATTATCTTGGGGTTTGAAGTGAGTCCCTTTTCCCGTACATATTCGGAGGGTTCTTCCGGTCTGAAGGCTAATGAGAGTTTGTTATTTTCTATTATATTCTTTCATTTTTATTTTATTTTAATTCCCACACATTCAAGGAGTATTCATGTTTGAGGGGAGAGAGAGAGAGAGAGAGAGAGAGAGAGAGAGAGAGAGAGAGAGAGAGAGAGAGAGGGGGGGTCTAATGGTGAACTCTGTAACTTTGTTGGACTTTAATTTTCATCTCCTTTCTCTTTTTTATTTTTTTATTTTTTTTTACTGAGAGAGAGAGAGAGAGAGAGAGAGAGAGAGAGAGAGAGAGAGAGAGATAGAGAGAGAGAGAGAGAGGGGGAGTTAGATAGAGAGAGAGAAAGAAAGAAAGAAAGAGAAAGGGTCTAATGTTGAATTCTGTAACTTTGTTGGACTTTAATTTTCGTCTCCTTTCTCTTTTTTATTTTTTTTACTGAGAGAGAGAGAGAGGGAGAAGAGCGAGAGAGAGAGAGAGAGAGAGAGAGTTAGATAGATAGATAGATAGAGAGAGAGAGGGGGGAGAGTTAGATAGAGAGAGAGAGAAAGAAGAAAGAGAGAATTCTGTAACTTTGTTGGACTTTAATTTTCGTCTCCTTTCTCTTTTTATTTTTTGTATTTTTTTTTATTTTTTCTTTTTAAATTTTTTTACCTTTTTTTTCTTTCCTTTTCTTTTTTATAATTTTTTAATTCTTTTTTTCTTTCTTTTTCTTTTTTTTTTTAAATCTTGACAGTTTTGAAGAAACTGTTATAACAAAGTTGAAAAGTGAGTAGTGAATGACAATGCATCATCAATTGATGACAGCACATTCACAGATTTTGCTTTTATATTTACACAAACTCAGGAGAGTTCTTCTTTCAAGTGATGAGACAATTTTCCATCTCCTGTAAATGTTTCAGTTGTTGACAAGTTTTGGTAACAGGCCAGACTTTACGAACCAACCATCGTGTATTCATTGCAACAGCACGTTTTCCATCTCACATCTGTAGTTGTGAAAGAAGACAACAATTATGGGGTATCCATGCGACCCCGTCGATGGTGATCTTTGATTGTTGAGTTTTTACGGCATGTCAATTCACTATGTTATTTTATGCCGAATACGTTTTTGTTTTATTTATTCTTGATGGGTATTCAATTTGTATAACTCAATTTCATAACACGTTTTTGCAAACTCATTTTTCTATTTAACTCTCAAATTGGACCGAAACAGGTACTACCACTCCGGATTAGAATGTACCTGGGAGTAATAGCAATGAAGGGGTACTCCACATTCCCAAGAACTCCAGAATTGAAATTTTACCATCAGATAGAGTTTAACGTCATACCTAGGACATTAAGACACTCAACCATCGCCTTCTAGCACACCACTTTTTGATAAAAATCATTGGGGTTTGCCATAAGGGCAAGAGTGTTGGGACAATAATATAGGTTGACGTGACCAACCGATTGATCGGAGGGGGTCTCTCCGATCGACCGTCTAGCCTAAGTAAGGACCAAAGTAGAGTGTTGCATGTCATGAACTGCTCAGCCACTTATGGGTTCCATCCTTAAGCATCACGGGTCACCACCCACGGTCAACAGGTGGCCCCATTGGAGGGGGGTCTTACATCTATGCAAAGGTGCAGTCAGTGTATTCTAAAGCCCTAACCAACGGGGATGATCTGCGGTTGTTAAAGAAAACACCAAATATGGGGTATCCATGCGACCCCGTCGATGGTGATATTAAGCGCTCTCTCTCTCTCTCTCTCTCTCTCTCTCTCTCTCTCTCTCTCTCTCTCTCTCCACTTTTCAGTCTCCTGCTGTTTTTGTCTTTTGAGTCATTTTACCAACGTTCGTCGTGTATTGTTTCTTCTTCTTTTATATATGGATATACCATTTGGTTTTATGGTCAGAATTTAGTTTGAATGTAGATTTAAAAAACTCAAATTTTTTTTTTGCATATGTAAATCTTATTATAATGGAGATTGTGTGTTTTTCTGTCTGTAACCGAAACTATATTAATACTCAAATCACAATTCCCTTAGTTATTGACATCACATTCTCAATGATTTTATTTTTATTTTAACCTCAATTATTAATAAAAATTATTTTACGTTATTAATACTGTTAACCATATCTACATAGTATTTACCGCGTACCCCACTTGTACGGGTCAGGCACAAAGTCCCTATTAACGTGGGACCACCCACAAACCGAAGCTCATGAGGTGGCAGGTGAAAAATTGCGTCGATCCCGTCGGCATTCCCCCTCAAGGGGGGCGCCTCAGGCGCTGGGCAATAAACCCAGCCCTGCCCCTTTAAATCAAGGGGGCAGGTGTTGCCTGGGGGGATGGCCCCCTGGGATCGACGCCGTTAATTATATCAATGGTCCAGAGGCCGAAACCACTGTTGACCATATCTACATACTAACAACATGCAATTATATTTATATATACAACAAAATAGTGGTTTACAGTGTGAACGAGAAGGCTAATTTGCATATTGATATTAAAAACTCGAATTCAATAAATATGTGCTCAGTGTTATTGATTTCTAACTGTTTGGTTTTATTTTAATGAATATAAGCAAACATCTCTTCAATTAATCTAAAATGAAATCTATTAGCAAGTCATTTTATTCTTTAATTCCTCTTTCAACTAAATACTTAAATTAAAAAAAGAAACAATGAAAGACGAGAGTGATGGAAGAGTAAGTTTCAGTTGTTCTGCTTTTCGATTATACCCCCTCTGTTTCAAATCTTTTTATCTGCATTCTTATTTAGTTTCATTAGCCTTTCTAATTTAATACGATATTTTATTACATATACATTTAAATACTTGCACCCGGAGGGTGCATATATTTGCTAGTAAATATAAAATACCAACAAAGAGTTTGCTACATATATGCATTTACCCAACCCCTCCTCCACAAGCAGGATGTGACAGAAATTCGAGTTTAAACGAGTTTTCCTTCTCCTAGACTGGTTGCCATTGCAAAGTTAAAGATATGGCCCAATTAGAACTTGTAAAGCATAAGTTCCCGTTGCGTGTTCATCTATGTAGGTTTTACTAGTTTTTATTATTATTACTAGCAAGCATAAGTATTGAAGTTTTAATGTAATAAAATATATTAAATTAGAAAGAATAATAAAAGTGTGGTTTACACATAATTCTGTGATTTACTTTGTAATGGCCAAACGTATGACGGAAATAATGTGATTATGCATATATGTGACACAGTAAAAAAAAAAAGTAGAAAAATTGGTTGGCTTTTACGGCATGTCATCCTATGTTGAGTCATTTTATGCCAAAGCCGTTTTGTTTATCCATTCTTAATGTGTATTCAACTTTTTTTTATACTTACCTGAGGCCTATGTCCGGTGGCTTCGGCTACTGGACCAGTAATGAATTAATGATGGCAGGATCCCCGGGGCCATCCTCCATGGCAACACCTGCCCTCTTGATTTAAAGGGGAATGCCTAGGTTTATTGTCTAGTGCCTGAGACGCTCTCATTTAGGGGGGAATACCGAGGGGATCCACGCATTTTTTGTGGCTAACATCCCATGAGCTTCTGTTCGTGCGTGGTCCCACATTATATAAACTTTTGGGATGCACGGAAAATAACTTCAACTTTTAAAAAATTAAGCACATTTTTTAAACACTTTTTTGTATCTAACTCGTAGATGGGACCCTAACAGGTACTACCACTCTGGGTCAGAGTGGACCTGGGAGTAATGGCGGTGAAGAGGTACGCCACACTCCCCAGAGTTCCAAAATTGAAACTTCATCATTAGATGCAATTTAACATCACACCCAGGACACAAAGTAAGGGTGGGGGATAACAGAGAATGTTTAGAAGACTCCAAAACCGTTGTGCTATCTAAACGAGGAAAACACTTACGGTGATCATTTTCTTTATCTAGGTAGTCAATAAAACACACACACACACACACACACACAAACACGAGATGTTAGTGGGATAGTGACTAACGTTCTAAACTGCGTCCTCGTAGTAAACAAGTTCGAATTCCAGTCTCGCTATTACTTTCAATTTTGGACTAATACTCTTGGGAAAGGTATGAACTCCCTTATCCATCCAGTTATTGGTTAAATAAAACCCCTACTATTCTTCTACAAGAATAGCTTTGGCATTAAATAATCCACAAAGGTTGATATGCCATTAAACAAACAAACCAAACAAAGAGTTAAGCACTTTGGAAGGAGATTTCACTGACGACCGCCAACTAAAGCGTAAACGCAACGCTCTCCTATAAAAGGGATGCAGCACTCTATGGTGGCCTATTACATACATACAGATGTGTGTATTAAAAAAGTTTTTAAAAAACCTTTCCATTCTGTAGGTGACAATAGCCGAGCGCTTAAGCTGTCCGACTGATGCGGAATCGATCGGGTTTCTTTCCCGGCTGTAGGTAGCTTACAAATGTCTAGCCACAATGAGGAGACGTGATACGTCGAAACACGGTGTCTGTAGATGACTATATATATATATATATATATATATATATATATATGGTGATTGCCACTTCTTCACAGATGAAGGCAATTTCTACAAGTTGTTCGGTTGTGAGTACGCATATGGCTCAGGGGTCCAGCTTTGCTTTTGCGCGACCTGTCGCACATATGAGCCCTCTCCACCACCCCAGCCGGCTTCCTCTCGTATGTGATTGTACGTGATTGAGAAGCTCATCCCTCGACAGGCAAGCTCTGACATACACATAACATATATGCTTAGGTTTAAATGTAGGAAATGTGTCCATCATGTGCCGCCTACGTAAAGCCCGCTTCAGGATGGAGTACTCGAGCTGCCTTGCCTCCAATCCCCTACAGCCACCATGAACAAGTCTCCTCATATATATATATATATATATATATATATATATATATATATATATATATATTAGTGAAATGAATAAATTGTTTTAAACGTTTTATTTTATCAAAAAGTGCACAAATATAGACCAGAAAGAGAAGGATAAAAGCTAAACTGTTATTTCGCAAACACCTCATGTCATCTTTATTAAATAAAATTTCGTGAATTAAAAAGTACATATATTTACCCAACTCCTTCACCACAGGCAAGATATGTCGATTTTTTTGCGGAGTACTGCTAGTTTAGCTCAGTCGGTAGAGCGTTCGGCTAGAAACTACATGGTTCCTAGTTCGATACCGACCCTCGCCGACATAGCGTATGAGTAGCTCAGGGATCTGTGCGGTAAAGTAAGGAGCTGATGGTAGGTGTGGTGCTCCACCTCAAACGCCTAAACAATCTCCTTGTCTAGCGCTAGTGAAAAGAGGATAGACTCCCTCGCTGATTGGCTGATACCGACTTTAGACCACCTGGACGACTTACTGCTGGTTTGAATTCAGAGTTTTCCTTCTCCTAAACTAGTTGCCTAACCAAGGCTAAACCACTCAGTCTGCCCTGCAATTTATCCATAGCTGGAGAAGTATAGACGCATTCATGCCTTTATAACTAAGTTATTAATGAAGTCAAACGCAAACAGTTTTGCAAAGTATATTATAACTAAAAATTATAACTAAAAATTGAGATAAACAAAATTCATTATAACTAAGTTATTAATGAAGTCAAACGCAAACAGTCTCGTGCAGGATTTGAACTCGAGTCACCGTTTCCATTTTCCATGACGATAACTAATTAGTTAAATGCATACCTTTACCAAAGGTATTGGCGCTATGTGAAATGCAAACAGTATCGTCCAGGAGTTAAAATTGGGTCAACGAGTCCATTCCTGGCGATTCTAACCATTACACCATGTGCCTCCACCATGTGTCTTTTTTTCTCCTATAGATGTGTACGTGTGTGTGTGTGTGTGGATCGATACATTTTCGCTTATGTTTTATTTATTCAAACTGATCATTTACATATGATAATTTTTCAATAAAGGGTATTTGCCTGCTCATCCCACTTATGAGGGCTGGACACAAGGTCTCGTTTTTACGTGGGCACATAAAAATTGCAACGATCTGGGAGGCATGGCCCCCTTGGATCGATGCTATTAATTGTACTTTACCGGTCCAGTGACCGAAGCACACTGGACCCCCAGCCGAGGCCGGGTATAGAAGGAAAGTCTCAAAGCATAGAATCTGGAACGGATACTACACTTTGATCCTCCTTTAAAGGGGTGTCATTATAAACAGTTTGGAGTCTTCTTATCTATCTATCTATCTATCTATCTAGATTTTAATGGGACAATCATGCGAGAATCCAACTCACGATTCGGTAATAACGGATCTGCGAGACTAACCTTTTGCCACTCCCTCTATCCAGACGACGTTGGGTAGCCGCCTTTCGTATCATATAAAATACAACTTGAGATTTTAGTAAAATAGGTCAACGTATCGATAATTCTTGAAGGAGACTTTCAATCATTACACACACACACACACACACACACACACACACATACATACATACACACACATACATACACTCACACACACACACATACACACACTCACACACACACACACACACACACACACACACACACATATATATATATATATATATATATATATATATATATATATATATATAAAGCCTGACATTCGTATACAAGGGTACTTTTCACCCTACCCGGCATGGCTTACAGAGTAGCAACAACAGCCTTCAAGCCGGTAATGTATATCCTGTTTAAATAAGACAAACTGTGACATTTGAGGGGAGGAGTGAGGCGGGAAGGGGTAGGAGGGGAAGGTGAGATGAGGATGGAAAGGATTTTTTTTAAAGAAAAGAAAAATGGACGAAAAAAAAAGCTAAGAACGAAGAAAAATAGAAAGATTTACAGAAGAAAGTTAATGAAGGATTGTAGAAAGATAAAGAAAGAAAGAATGAAATAAAAGATATGGGAAGATAATGACTATCACATGAAAGAAGAAGAAGAAGAAGAAGAAGAGAAGAAGAAGAAGAAGAAGAAGAAGAAGAAGAAGAGGTGAGTAGAAGAAGAAGAGAAGAAGAAGAAGAAGAAGAAGAAGAAGAAGAAGAGAAGAAGAAGAAAAGAAGGTGAGAAGAAGAAGAAGAAGAAGAAGAAGAAGAAGAAGAAGAAGAAGAGGTGAGTAAAGAAGAAGAAGAAGAAGAAGAAGAAGAAGAAGAAGATTAGGTGAGTAAAGAAGAACAAGAACAAGAACAAGAACAAGAAGATTGTGAGTAAAGAAGAAGAAGAAGAAGAAGAAGAAGAAGAAGAAGAAGAAGAAGAAGAAGAAGAAGAAGACAGCTAAAGGAAAAACTAAGACGAACAGAAATAAAAAAGAAAAAGAGAATAGAAAAAAGAAAGAAATAACGAAAGAAAGAAAGAAGAGAGAGAGAAAGAAACAAAAGGAAAAGAAAGAAAGAAAGAAAGAAAGAAAGAAAAGGAAAAAAGGACTATTACTTGAAAGAAGAAGAAGAAGAAGAAGAAGAAGAAGAAGAAGAAGAAGAAGAAGAAGAAGAAGAAGAAGAAGAAGAAAGAAAGAAAATTTGGTGACCAAAACTAATAGGAAAACTAGGAAAGAAAGAAGGAACGAAGTGAAAGAAAATGAAAAACTAAAAGAAAGAAGAAAATAAAATGAGAAACTAAAAGAAGGAGTAAAAGTTGAACTAGAATAGATAAATAATTTTTTAAAAAGAACAAAATAGAATTTTAAAAAAAGGAACGAAGAAGAGAAAGAAAAAAAGGTGAAAGAAAAGAATTTATGATAAAAGTAAGAAGAAACAAAGGGAAAGAAAATGAAAAATAAAAAAAATAAAAGAAGGAGCAAAAGTTGAACAAGAAAGAGGGAAGAATTAAAGAAAAAAATAGAAAAAAAGGAACGAAGAAAAAAGGAAAAAGGGTATAAGAAAAGAGAACAAAAATGGGGAATTAGAAAGAGGGGGAAGAAACAGAAGGTAGGAGATAGAGGAAGAGAAGACAGAGGATGAGGAGGAGGAGGCGAAGGAGGAGGAGGAAGCGTCAGACCAATTTCCGGTGGCGTTAGGCACACTTTTAGCTCGTGTCGTGTAATTATAATCAAAAATTACCTCCTGGTAACTAAGAGAATCTGTTTAGCAGGGACTGGTGGGTCTATCTCCTCAACTTCTCTGGACCTAGTCGGCGAGTACAAAAAAAAATAAAAACAAAAAAAAATAAATAAAATAGAAACAAAAAGTATAAAAAAAGGAGGACGTGGATCTGTTTTCAGAGAGCGGGCAGCAGACCAAACTCCAAAATAAAAATAAAAAAAATTCTAAACGCTGGGGAAAAAGGAATTGTATAGGCGTCATGCAATGTACAAAATAAACCAGGCGATAACTGAGACGTAGCTCAGATTATATATATATATATATATATATATATATATATATATATATATCAACGTGGGTAAAAATCTGAGGTACGTTGGCATTTGATCTCTCTCTCTCTCTCTCTCTCTATCTATATCTATATATATATATATATATATATATATATATATATATTGTGTGTGTGTGTGTGTGTGTGGGTGTGTGTGTGTATACATATATATGTATATGAGAGAGAGATTAAATGCCAAAGTACCTCAGATTTTTAGCCATATATATATATATATATATATATATATATATATAATAGAGGGAAAGAGACAGAGACAGACAGACAGACAAAGTACCTCAGATTTTTAGCCATATATATTTTATATATATATATTATATATATATATATATATATATAATAGAGAGAAAGAGACAGAGACAGACAGACAAACAGACAGACAGAGTGAGGGAGAGAGAGAGAGAGAGAGAGAGAGAGAGAGAGATCAAATGCCCTCTCTAGTACGAAGATGAGATGAAAAGTTCATATGATGACGTCATATCTGCTGTTGTTTACGTTTTTTTTACGAATGGGGTCAAAGCACTGCAACCACCATGGAAGAATTTCGTGGACTGCAAGAGGGTGGGGATATGTTAAGTTTCGATAGCGAAGGCCTAGAGTCAATGGCGTTTGGTAACTGTCAGTTTCTCGCCAATGCGATCATCCTCACCGATTTATATGCTCTATAATTGATACTGAGTACTCTTTATCTATAAATATAGTAAACTACACATATATATGTATATATATATGTGTGTGTGTGTGTGTTGAACTCGATAGACATTTCCTGTCTGACAAGTTTCTTTTCTATCTTTTCCAATTGTCTGACCATCTTTTTTATGCATCTAGCCCTGTCAGCTGGGGCTTTAGAATACACCGACTGCACTTCTGCAGAGTGGTAAGACCCCTCTTCCCAACAGGACCACCTGTTGGCCGTGGGTAGTGAACCGTGATGCTTAAGGACGGAATCATGGTGGATGAGCAGTCCATGACATACAACACTCCACTTAGATCCTTACTTAAGCTAGACAGTTGGTTCGAGAGACCCACTCTAATCAATTGGCTGGTCATGTCAAGCCATAGCACCTATATGATTGGCCCAACCCTATTGCCCTTATGGCAAGCCTCAACCCTTTTTATCATATGAGTGCTAGAAGGTGGAGGATGAGGGTCTTTATGTCCTGGGAATGACGTTAAAATCTATCTGATGGTGAGGTGGAATTGGTGGATGAATCCACCAAAGGTTCTTACACTAGTACTTTCGGAACTACTTAGTGCCATCATCAGGTGTGTTAAGTGGTGAGATGTTTCAGTGGTTCTTTTCTTATACAAACAGAGTAGCAGTATGAATAAGCAGGAGGAGGCACTCACAGGTTTATAAGAAATGTTATGGGGAATGAAGGGTGGAGAATTGGCAGGAAATTATAGGCATTTGAGAATATATTGGCTGGATTCGAAGTTGATTTTGTTTAAGATGGTTTTTTTATGCTTAATGTACAGAGCTTCGAGTATATATATATATATATATATATATATATATATATATATATATAATATACCAAGCGTGTTGGTAAATCCGCGCGGTGAGAAAAAAAAACAGCAAATAGTTTGATTGTAAAAATATACTACCAAACATCAACCGGGGAGAAAAATTTTTGGGGAAAAAAGAAAAGACCAAGATAATCGTACCAACAAAAATAATCTATTAGTACAGTATTTGGCCAAAAGAAAAAACAATTTATATGTATATATATATGTATATAAGATATAATAAGCTAATAAGTAAAAAGTGCTCAATACCTAAGTAGAGCAAATAATAAAGATAAATCTAATGAGTCAGACGAACCTACTATTAGTTTTGCTTAATGCTCTTCAGGGCTAAGATCTGACTCTAAGAGTCAGATCTTAACCCTGAAGAGCATTAAGCGAAACTAATAGTAGGTTCGTCTGACTCATTAGATTTATCTTTATATATATATATATATATAATCCGTTACTAACCGACCTTGAGCGGGTTAAAACTCTTCTTTTTGAAAAAGAGAATTTGTCTATTTTTGAATTTGAAGTATTTCTTTTTCTTTCAAAAACTGTTACACTAAAGAAATACAATGTAGCGAAATGTACATGACGTTAGCGAAACACGCAGTGAATGAACAAATACGAAGCGATCGCATGGCTTACATGTTTTTTAGAAAAACAATGTTTCCGGTTTGAATTCAAATTATTTTCTGCTTCTCTCTCGATGAGTCCGAATTAAAAACATTTACATCTAAAAACAGACCTAATTATCATTATGTTCCGATGATGATTTTTTTTATAAATCGAAATATTGTCAATATTAGCAATGAAAATGATATAAAAATAATTCATTTTAACAACATTGTGTGTTTTTATACCCTTTATATATATATATATATATATATATATATATATATATATATATATATATAGATAGATAGATAGATAGATAGATAAATGTTGTAATAGTAGTTAAATTGATAAACTAAAATAACTATGTAAAATAAGTAAATTTAGTGATTGTTATAGTACTTGTTATTGGAATATTAGTGACCTTAAATCTAATTCTTTGGCCACCTCATGTGGTGTAACGGTTAGCAAGCTACATTAGCAGACCATTGTTAGTGAATTCGATTCTCACTGGGTGTCCTTCTCGCCTTGTGCCACAACTAAGCTACGCTTAGTAAATAATTGGGGCACCTCATGTGGTGTAACGGTTAGCAAGCTACATTAGCAGACCATTGTTAGTGAGTTTGATTCTCACTGGGTGCCCTTCTCGCCTTGTGTCACATCTAAGCTACGCTTAGTAAATAATTGGGGCACCTCATGTTGTGTAATGGTTAGTAAGTTAGATTAGCAGACCATTGTTAGTGAGTTCGATTCTCACTGGGTGCCCCATACTTCTGGTCTTGTGCCACATCTAAACTAGGCTTAGTAAATAACTATGGGCACCTCACGTGGTGCAATAGTTAGCAAGCTAGATTAGCAGACCATTGTTAGTGAGTTCGATTCTCACTGGGTGCCCCACACTCTGGCCTGGTGCCACATCTAAGCTAAGTTTAGTAAATAACTGGGCACCTCACTTGGTGTAATGGTTAGCAAGCATGATTTGAAGACCATTGTTAGTGAGTTTGATTCTCACTGGGTGCCTCATACTTCTGGCCTTGTGCCGCATCTAAGCTACGTCTTAGTAAATAACTATATCTCATTCTTTCGCTGCTTGTGTGATGGAAAACTTTTCGATTCTTTTTTATTTTTATCAGCACAATTTGTTTTTTTCTTAGCGAAATTTTGAATAAAAATAAATTATGCAGAGTGGCCCCTTCAATTAATTGGCTGGTCATGTTAATCCCTAGTACTTATATGATTGTCCCAACCCTAGAGCCCTTATGGCAAGTCCTAACCCTTTTTATCATATATGCGGTGGCTGAGGGTATGATGTTAAGCTCTATCTGATGGTGAGGTTCCAGTTCTAGAGGTCTGGGGAATGTGGAGTACCCCTTCATCACTGTTGCTCCCAGGTCCACTTCTTCTTCTTCTTCTTCTTCTTCTTCTTCTTCTTCTGATGATGATGATGATGATGATGATGATGATCCAGTTCTGGAGCGTTGGGGAATGTGAAGTACCCCTTCATCACCATTGCTCCCAGAGCCACTCTGACCCGAAGTAGTAGTACCTGTTAAGGTCCCATCTATGGGTTAAATAGAAAAACGAATATAAAGAAAATGTTTTTTAAAAAGTTTATAAAAATCAAGAATGAATAGAACAAAACATTTTCGGCATAAAATAACCCAACAAGGGTGGACATGCCGTAAAACCCAACGACCAACCAACCAACCAACCAACAACCCCCTTTTGGTTACTTCCAATTCCTATTCTTTCTTTTTCTGTTGCTCTTTCTTTTCTTTTTTTTCTTTTTTTCCTTACTCAGCCAGAATTATCATCATTATCTTTTTCCTCTAAACACCACTTTTTGGCTACTTCCAATACCTTCTTTATTTCTTCTATTCCCTACTTCTCTTCTTTTTTTCCCCACTCCTTTCTCTTCTTCCTGATCATTCACTTTCTTGTCGCACATCTCCCGAACGCCTGTCCCTGTCAAACACTAAAACTATTGAATCATTAATTCAAACATCGTCCCAGAATAAAATATTTTTTCCGAACGCGCCTCACCCCTCAAAGCCACAGCCAATTTTATTGTCTTTCCTTTGCCACTAAATCTCGAGTAAACGAATTCGCTCTTTCATCTTCACTTTTTTTCATCTTCACTCTCCTTTTTTTCATCCTTGCTCTCCTTTTCATCCTGGCTCTCATTTTTCATCATTACTTTCCTTTTTCATCATTAATCTCTTTTTTCCTCCTTACTCTTCTTTTCCTCCTTACTCTCCTTTTTCCATACTTATTCTCCTTTTTCATTCTTGCTCTCCTTTTGCATCCTTACTCTCCTTTTCATACTTAATCTCCTTTTTTCATCCTTACTCTCTTCATCTTTACTTTCCCTTCTTCATCCTTACTCTCCTTTTCCTCCTTACTCTCCTTTTCCTTCTTACTCTCTTTTTCCTCCTTACTCTCCCTTTTCATCCTGGCTCTCCTTTTTCATTATTACTCTCTTCATCTTTACTTTTTTATCCTTAATCTCCTTTTTCATCCTTACTCTCCTTTTTCCTCCTTACTCATCTTTTTTCTTTCTATCTCCCTCGGTTGCCTGTAAACAAACTCTCCCAAAATGGCCGTCCCTTTTGTATTCCCTACGACACATCTGTCATCAAGAATATATGGCCTGGCGTCTCCCATCAAAGTTAACCATAAAAAACTTCCGTCAATCAATTCCCAGGTCTACTAAGTTATTAATTACTTATTTTCAGTCAAGAATAGTGGACTCGTTTTGTGTCCAGGAGTGGTCAGTCAAGGGAGGCATTAGAAGGCCTTAAGTGGGCCAAGAGGAAACAGGTTTTTAGGAGACAGTGACCACCAAGTGAATATCTCGGGAGGAAATTCGTGTTTATTTTATTAGAAGGAAAAAAAGAATGATTTTTAACACACACACACACACACACACACATACAGACACACAAGGTGAAAGTATTTTCAGGACAGTGTGTTAGTAATTGTTTAAAAAAATATTCATTCATTTATAAGATACATACTTACACATTTTTATGCATGTGATACACACACACACATACACACACACACACACACACACACACACACACACACGCACACACACACACACATACATACACACACACAAGGTGAAAGTATTTTCAGGACAGTGTGTTAGTAATTGTTTAAAAAATATTCATTCATTTATAAGATACATACTTACACATTTTTATGCATGTGATACACACACACACACACACACACACACACACACACACACACACACACACACACGCACACACACACCACATACATACACACACACAAGGTGAAAGTATTTTCAGGACAGTGTGTTAGTAATTGTTTAAAAAAATATTCATTCATTTATAAGATACATACTTACACATTTTTATGCATGTGATACACACACACACACATACACACACACACACACACACACACACGCACACACACATACATACACACACACAGGGTGAAAGTATTTTCAGGACAGTGTGTTAGTAATTGTTTAAAAAATATTCATTCATTTATAAGATACATACTTACACATTTATATGCATGTGATACACACACACACACACACACACACACACACACACACACACACACAAACAGCTCTATCGCTGATAATAAGCTCTCCACTACTAACACAGCAAAACTTGGTCCTCCATACTCTCAGCAACTGAACTAATAATATATATATATATATATATTATATATATATATATATATATATTTGTGTGTGTGTGTCAGAGTGGATCTGGCAGTAATGGTAATGAAGGGATACAAAATAGAATTCCTTACTATTTGTTGTAACCTAACAAAGGTTACTAAATGAGAAATAACCAAATGAAGCCTGGAAATGAAATGGAATCTTTATAACATTAACAAAATACTCGCCAGCGGTGTGAAGAAGGTACACCATTGCTAGTGGTATAAGACTACTCAGTCAGCATTGATACTCCCGTATTCATGAGGATTGAGACACCCATTAATGTTAATAGGTAGGGTATATGAGTATTGGGACATATCCATTAATGTTAATAGGTAGGGTATATGAGGATTGGGACATACCCAGTAATGTTTATAGGTAGGGTATATGAGGATTGGGACATACCCATTAATGTTCATAGGTAGGGTATATAACACTTTTCTCTTTTTGAGGTTTCAAACTGGGACAATGTTGATGACTGTTAGTTTTTTTTGTTTGTTTTTTTTTTTTTTTTGGTTGGAGGGAGTATTCAACGAGCGTCTCGCTGACTGTCAAAATGTTTGTTAATGCCAATCTTGAGAACTCTGCCGGAAAATGTATGTTGACAGTGTACTCGGTAGCTACCAAGTCACATCCAGTGGGTTTTGTTTATAAAAGTCATACTGTCGACCCAGCAGACGCAGACGCAGACACACACACACATACACACACACACACACACACACATCCAACTGGATTGAGGGGTAGAAAGACATTTCCTTACCGAAATACGCACATACACGACCAGTGATTCTGATAGCCTTTTGATTTAGTGAGTCCTGGGACGCACATATTTGCTTTGAATGAGTCCCTAGGAAAATTTATGGGTCCCAACTAAAGCCGTCTAACTCCTACCTTGTAACCTATCCTGTGTAATTCGTTTCTAAGAAACAATTGAAAAGTATTTACAGTTAGCTTGAAATGGTGATCGAAGATAAAAGAAAAACACTGGGACGTATGGATACTATTTTACTGCGCCCTTTTAAATTTTTGTGCGTCAAGGACGCAAGACGCGTACCTATCAGCATCTCTGCACGACGAACATAACCGAATTGACTTAGTCTGAAAAGACTTTCTCAGAAACAGAATATCAAGTCGCGCAGATTCTATTTCGTTAATTATTCGGACAAGCATTCTATATATATATAAAGTAAAGTCGAAGGAGTGGCCTATTGTCGGTATCAGTCAGACAGCGAGGGAGTCTATTCCCTTTTCACTAGCATTGGACCAGGGAGATTATTTTTGCGTCTGAGGTGGAGTGCCACACCTATGATCAAAAATCGCAAAGGGAGGTAATAATTTTTAAAATAGTTTTTTAAAATTTTCAAACTATTACCAAGTCATCGGTGGCCTAAAATCGGTATCAGCCAAACAGCGAGGGAATCTATCCCCTTTTCACTAACGCTAGACCAAGGAGATTTTTGGCGTCTGAGACGGAGCGTCTCACCAACCATCAGCATCTCACTTTACCGCACAGATCCCTGTGCTACTGATACGCTGAGTTGGCAAGGGTCGGTATCGAACTAAGAACCTTGTGGTTCCAAGTCGGACGCTCTACCGACTGATCTGAGAATTGTCCGATTTTAATGAAATTTTTACGAAATTATTCATTAATGACTTAATTCTATAATGAATAGCTTTTTTATATAAAAAAAAACCTTGCAAAAAATAATTTTTTTTTATCAATTCAGAATGATGCACTAATTTACCAGAAATACCCTCCTCCCCCGAACAACACTCCTCAGTATTTCTTTGAATTTTTTAGACGCGTCTTGATTATTTGGATTATTTGGATTATTCGGACTATTGTCCTAATCTGAAGAAGGCCAGAAGGTTAATCGACCGAAACGTTGTGTAGATAACAATAAAGATGGGGACAATAGTCTAATTAATCCAAATAATGCAAACACACCTCAGTTTTTGAATAATTCTTATAGACCAGATACTCTCTCTCTCTCTCTCTCTCTCTCTCTCTCTCTCTCTCTCTCTGTGTTTATCATGCTCTCCTCATTTTTTAAAACTTATTTTCTATCAACATCTTTATCTCTGTCTCTCTGTCTCTCTGTCTCTCTCTCTCTCTTCAGTCGTGGAACTGGTAGTGTACAAAATCGAAAGAGCTGAGACCTGAGAGTTTAACTGCCGAAGTAGTCGAGTATTTAGGTCACACAGCAAGAAAAAACTCCAAGGAAGGGAATCTAACACATTGAGTAGATAAATCTTATTATAATGGAGATTGCGTGTTTGTCTGTCGGTAACCGAAACTATATCACATATCAAGTCACAAACTCCTTTGTTATTTACGTCACATTCTGTAGGATTTTTTTAATTCAACCCTCAATTATTAGTAAAATTGTTTTATATTATCAATACTGTTGGCTTATAACATGCAATTGTATTTACATATACAAAAAAAAAAAATTAGTGGTTTACAGTATGAACGGGAAGGCTAATTTGCATATTGATATAAAAAATTGATTCTAATAAATATGTGCTTAGTATTATTGATTTCTAATGGTTTGGTTTTATCTTAATGAATATGAGCAAAAACCTCGGGATAAATCATAAAAGAAATCAATTAACAAAAAGAAATAACTATAATTTTGTTCTTTATATCCTATTTTAACTAAATAGTTAAATTAGGCAAATTTAGCAATGAACGACGGGAGTGAGAGAAGTGTAAGTTTCAGTTATTCTATTTTTCGATTATA
This sequence comes from Doryteuthis pealeii, assembly GCA_023376005.1. Classification (NCBI taxonomy): domain Eukaryota; kingdom Metazoa; phylum Mollusca; class Cephalopoda; order Myopsida; family Loliginidae; genus Doryteuthis; species Doryteuthis pealeii. The sequence continues at coordinate 64,609,310 of CM042161.1, read as the reverse complement.
ACCCACTCTGTTTCAAATCTTTTTAACTGTATTCTTATTTAGTTTCATTAACCTTTCTAATTAAAGGGGCCGGGTTAGCTCAGTCGGTAGAGCATTAGGCTAGAAACCACAAGGTTCCTAGTTCGATACCGGTCCTCGCCAACTCAGCGTATGCGTAGCACAGGGATCTGTGCGGTAAAGTAAAGAGCTGATGGTAGGTATGGCGCTCCACCTCAGATGCTAAAACAATCTCCTTGGTCTAGCTGACTGGCTGATACCGACTTTAGGCCGCCCCGTCGACTTTACTTACTTACTTACATTAAAACTTAAATACTTGCATCTGGAGGGTGTATATGTTTGCTAATAGATTTTAGTTAAGAATAATTTAAATACAAGTGATCAGTAAATAAATAAAACGGTTTCATCTTTCTTTTAATACAATCTTCTAACTAATTATTCGAGTATAATACGCACCCATGTATAATGTACATTCCGAAATTTAGGGGAAAATTACCTCGTGTAGAATACGCACTGACTTCTTAAAATTTGCAGCAGCTAAATTTAACATTTGTTTAGTTTTTTCTCTGGTTCGTATAGACTAAAAAAAAGCTTACGGCGAAAATAAGCTCACAACAGCGGAAACAAAATTGTAAACAAACACACATTCCAATGGATATATATATATATATATATATATATATATATATATATATATATTATATATATATATATATATATATATATATATATATATGGAGAAAAAAGAATAGAATCATTCCCACCACCAATTCATCTTATCTATATATGCATATATTATTATTATTATTATTATTATTATTATTAGTAGTAGTAGTAGTAGTAGTAGTAGTAGTAGTAGTTTTTCACACCAACGTTAACTGATGATCTCTCACTAGAGTTTATATATATATATATATAAAATATATATATATATATATATATATATATATATATATATATAGATAGATAGATATAGATATAGATATATATATATATAAATGAATTGATATTCGCTGCATTTCTTTCACGGACGTGTTGTCTAGGCGATAAGAGTCTTATATGCTGCTTTCAAACCAATAGTAACAACCATAAAAAAAATCAAATACATTGTTCCCTATCACAAATATATACACAAATATATATATATATATATATATATATATATATATATGAAGTTTAGTAGCGAGAGACCGTCCCACATGGTTGCACCACTCCAGTGGACATTGCTCAGTGTCAATCCCTGAAACCCTGAATGTGTCCGAAAAGGGAAATCCTGACAGGATTGGACACTTTACGGAGTAGCCTATCGTCAATATCAGCCGGACAGCAAAGATGACAATCCCTTTTTCACGAGTGATTGTTTTGCGTATAAGGTGGAGTGCAACACCTACCATCAGTTCCCCGACTTTACCACACAGATACAAAGTTTGCTATTTACAAGCTGAGTTGGTGAGGGCCAGTATCGAACCCGAAACCTTGTGGGTCCTAGGCTGATGATCTACTGATTGAACTAAAGGTGACCTAAATCTTTTATTTTAATTCAGATTTAATGGATAGATGGATAGCTATACTAATCACCCATATCAGTAGGATATGACACAATGTTAATTTCCTACGGGGATTTTAACAGATTTGAATTCAGAGTTTTCCTTTCTTCCTTATACTGATTGTCTGGTTGGTTGGCAGCCTTCCGTCTATGAGAGACGATGGAGTAGTGTCAAAGTGTTTGTTTTTTCTCCTTTGAAAAACATAGCCTGGGCGGGTTCATATGGAGGATAAGCTGTTGCCCATGCAGCAAATCCCCCCTCTCTACACTGCCGCTGTGATCCAAAGGAAAGGTTTGGCCACGGTAGTGTCGCAGGAGTTGATGGGTAGCACTGAATTTCAGCACCACACCACCTTAGAGACTCCGGCTCCTAATTTGTTTTCGGGGTTTACTCCCCTATCCTTTCCTTGAAAGGCAGCAGAGGTTTTGTGTCGGACTATTTTGATGGGTAGCACTGAATTTAAGATTATGCGTAGCACTGAATTTAAGATTATTTCAGGAGTTGATGGGTAGCACTGAATTTCAGCATCACATCACCTTAGAGACTCCGACTCCTAATTTGTTTTCGGGGTTTACTCCCCTAGCCTTTCCTTGAAAGGCAGCAGAGGTTTTGTGTCGGACTTTTCCTCGACTTTGATGGGTTGCCGGCCAAGACTAAGGAGCTCCTTTTAACACATTTGGGGATTTATGTAAGTACCCCAATCCTACTACTATTGGTGTTCCTGGGAGATGAAATGAGATTAGGGATACGGTATGTCTAACCAGAGCTCAGAGCTCAGTCTGTCCTACTATTTACCCATAGCTAGAGGGAGAATAGTTTGATGCGTACCTTTCCCAAGGGCATTAGCACTATGTGATATGCAAACAGCCTCGTCCAGGATTTGAATTCACCTTGGCCGTCATCGTGGTTAGGTGCATCAATACTTTTACTCTTTTTGACAATCGTTCACAGAGAATTTGCACACACGGGTTAATTTGTCGCGTGTTACTCGACTTTGACGTCACTTCCCGACGCCCCTTCCCCTCGCCACTACCGGTACCGCCATAATCAATGCAGTTCCAGCAGGAAGTGGGGTATATAAGACTTTTTTTTATTATTTACGTCCGCCCCTAATTATGAAGATGGGAGTGTCGAACACTTCTCCTCAAATTTTCACCTTCGGGACCTGCAAAGATGAGCAGATGTACAACATATGGTCTGTATATCCTCACTTATTTACACTGGAATGTAAGTATATATATATATATATATATATATATATATATATATATATATATACAAAAATGTATGTGTGCGTGTGTGTGCATCAAAAATTTGTTCATATATATATATATATATATATATATATATATATATATATATATATATATATATATATATATATATATCATCAGCATTGCTGTCTTGGAAAACCATATATTTCTCGTGCCCTGAAGTTATGTTCTAGCACAGCGCCTTCTGTGACTGTGAAGGCCAGTGTTCAAAAAACAGTTTCGACCACAGATGTCGCACGTGATATCTCGTCTTATATATATATATATATATATATATATATATATATATAGAGAGAGAGAGAGAGAGAGAGAGAGAGAGAGAGGAGGAGACAGAGAGAGAGAGAGAGAGAGAGAGATGACAAGATTATAAAAATGAATGTACTGTGTTTTTATAATTTTTTTTATAATCTTGTCATCTAATATGTGAAGCATACGCGAAACCCTCACAATTCTAATATATATTAATATATATGAAACGGATATATATATATATATATATATATATATATATATATATATATATATATATATATTATTATAGGGTAACAACCGCACTGTATTGTACCCTATAACAAAGAAATACAGCTCTTACACCAGTAATCGAGCACTTTATTTTAAATTCTCCAATAACAGAAATACTAATATATATATATATATATATATATATATATATAATATGTGTGTGTGTGTGTGTGTGTGTGTGTGTGTGTGTGTCATCAATAGACACTGTGTTTCGAAATTTCACGTCTCGTCAGTGTGGATATATATATATATATATATATATATATATATATAATGAATGTACTGTGTTTTATCATTTTTTATATAAACAGACAAATTAAAGTGATAGATAAGTTAATGTTTAGGTAATAGGCAATTTTCACAACGACCAATCAAATCTTATATCAGCCATCACCCCTCCCCATATACACACACGCGCGCACACACACACGCGCACACACACACAGACCCATACACACACACACACACACACACACACAGTCATATATACATACATACACTTATACACATTCGCGTATGTTGATAGATTTACATATATAAATATATATATGTGTGTGTGTGTGTGTGTGTGTGTGTGTGTGTTTAAAGAATCACAGGAAATGTATGGCGTCTCCCTGGAGCCAACGGGGTGCCCAGAATTGGGCAGACATCTGGTGCCACTCATCCTTTCAGCTGGAGCCAGTCTAAATGTTGGCATATTGACAAGACTAAGATTTATGGTCTTTAAGATTTCAAAGTCTGTCGCTTCCTCTTGGTGTGTTCCTCGGATTTGTGTCCGTAAAAAATTCCCCGATCGCCGCTCTGTCTTTTATCAACAACTCACAACTAACACCCACCATTTTTTAATTTTTTTCAACGACGGGGTACTCCAGAGCTCCAGAGCTCCAGAACCTCACCACTATCTACACAGTGATGCTGGTAGCCTTTTTAATTTAGTGTGTCCTGGGACGTACATATTTGCATTGAATAAGTCCCCGGGAAAATTCATGGGTCCCAAATCAAGTTTCTTAATAGATTGTAGGGTTTTTATCTATGATCTGGGGAAGCAACTAAAGCTGTCTAACCCCTACCTTGTAACCTATCCTGTGTAATTCGTTTCAATAGAAACTATTGAAATGTATTTACGGTTAGCTTGAAATGGTGAGGGAATAAATGGTGGAAAAAGAAAAACACTGGGACGCACGGATACGATTTTACTGCATTCTTTTAGATTTTTGTGCGTCAGGTACCTATCAGCATCTCTGTATGCAGTTTAAATAGTAATTAGTAATTAGCCATGTATTAAGAGTGTGCCAAAGTTCGCAGCACTTTATTTTTCAGTCAGATATTGAATACATAAAAACAGTTTGGGGATGGAATCCTTTGCATACACTTAATATATTAAGTGAGCAAGGGAGAGAGAGGAGGGGAGGGAGAGAGAATGAAATAGAAAGAAAGAGAGAGAGAGGGGGGGGGATGAAGGTGTAGATTTATCAACTTCGACTTAGTCCGACATAAATCAGAAAGATAAAAAAAAAAAAATTCAGAGCATAATGTAAGGGGCAAATCTCCGTATAAAATATTGTGGAAAAAAGCTTAAGTTTATAAAGGAGGTGATAATAACCGCAGATTGTGTCTGGAACATGCTGAAAATAAATTACTGAATAAAAGAAGCGAATTGATATTTAAGTGTAGTCATTTTAACTTCTTCTTCTTCTTCTTCTTCTTCTTCTTCTTTCTTCTTCTTCTTCTTCTTCTTCTCGCACTCCTTAGCCGGTGGATCACTGGCGGTTGAGTGCTAGCAAGTCTCCTCAGATCTCCAGGACTCTTCAGAGTATTCTAACCGATCTTAACAGTGTTGTAGTTTTGATGGTCTCGATTTTTCCTCTGATTTCCAGTTCCCCAAAATTATTTTCCAGACCTTAGCGGACCGTTTTCAAGGGCACTAATTACAATTGGAACTTCACCTTCATGTTCCACGGTTCTTCTTCTTCTTCTTCTTCTTCTTCTTCTTATTATTATTATTATTATTATTATTCTCCTAAGTCTCCTCAGGTCTCCAGGACTCTTCTAAGTATTTGCAGCAGTGCAGTAGTCTGGATGGTCTCAATTCTTCCTCTGATTTCCAGATCCTCCAGTCTTTTTTCCAAGTTTATTGGGACTGTTCCAAGCGCACCAACCACAATTGGTATCCCTTTCACTTTCATATTCCACAGCGTTTTCAGTTCTCTGGCAAGGTCTAGGTATTTATCCATCTTTTCTTTTTCCTTCAACTTCACCCTGTGATCTGCTGGAACAGCAAAGTCCACTAGATGACACGTTCTCTTTTTTTTTTGTTTGTTAATCAACACTAGGTCTGGTCTCCTGGCTGGGATAGGATAATCCGTTTTTATCTCTAAGTCCCAGAGAATTGTATGCGTTTCATTCTCAAGAAGAGATTCTGGTTTATGCATATACCATTTTGTTATATGTTAAAATTTTAATTTTTGCATAACTCCCAGTGGACCACCTTCCCAACCCAGTTGTGCCTAGCTTTGTATTGCTCTTGTGCTAGTTTGCTACGGGTATCGTTCTACATACCGGTCGCATTATTAGCTACTTGAATATAAATGGTTTCACAGAAGTCTAAACAACAACCGTTATTCGATGGGAGCAGATGCAATGGTATTCTGTCCCCAAGTAAGCAATTTCTCACCATGGTAGTTGAACCCTTTTGGGCTTTCGGGTTTAATAAAGATGTCTGAGAAAAAATAATATAAGTCTCGCGTTCATCACGAAAAACAAATGTAATGTGCACAGACAAACTACAACCGGAACCCAGCCCAAAAGAAGCCCGGGTCAACCAGAGGGAGAGACCAGGGAAATCAACCCAAAAGAAGATGGCCAGTAGGAGAAATAGATGACCATTAGAAACAGTTAAGACCTCGTTATGAAAGGGTATATAAAAGAAGCTTCAGAAAGAATGAATGATACCCGGTAGAGACAGAAAAAATAAGTTCTTGCCGGAAAGCCGCCCTGTCAGCTGCGGCGTTAGAATGCACCGATTGCACCTCTGCAAAAGGGTAAGACTCCCCCAATGGGGCCACTTGTTGGCCGTGGGTGGCAACCCGTGATGCTTAAGGATAGAACCCAGGTGATTGAGCAGTCCATGACTTTCTTGGGCTAGACGGTGTTAACTTTGTATTACTTATGTATGTATGTTTATGTACACCTCTATGTATTATGTACCCTGTTTATTCTGTGCTGTATATAAAATGTTTTGTCTATCAACCTTTGTCGGAGTTTTATCTTCAAGTATTATCACTATTAATCCTTACAACTGGTGATACCCCGACGTGATGAAAACGTTTTGTGAAGGCTTTGTTTCACATTTGGAACTTTAATCCTTACAACGGAAATACTCAAATCTGAGGAAACAATGAATGCAGTTTTATCTGCGATAAACAAGAGACAAAAACTGATTACATTCAGCTGATGATGTTGCATAATCTATGTGTCAGCATAGATTATTGGCAACACCCTGTAGCGAGAATGCAAAAGAGCCCAAATGGAAAAATACCAGACCGTTTGGGAACTTTGACTTAAAAAGGCGGGAAACCCACAAGTCACGTGAGAACTAGTTAAGTAATTAGTTGACACCCACACACCAGGCAGAGAGGGTCTCTCTGCCTTGGTGCTGTTGACTCCCCGCGCGGTGAAATGGGCTAAAATAAAACCTTTGATCAAAATAACAACAAGTCTTGTTAATTATGCATGACTTAAAAGATGCCCTTAATAAGAAGCCTTTAGTTTAGAAAATGAAGCAGTAACAAGTTAGAAGACGAGACAAAGTAGAAAGAAGAAAAGATTCAACATGGTGACGACTGGACGATCACGGATGGCCGAAAGAAAGAAGATAGAAAGTAACAAGCAAGTAAGTCACACTACTCCATCTGTCTGTCTGTATATGTCTGTCTGTCTCTATGTCGATCCCTCCCCCCCTCTCTCTCTCTCTCTCTCTCTCTCTCTCTCTCTCTCTCTCTCTCTCTCTCTCTCACTTAGAAAGAAGTAAAGATTCAACATGGTGACTGGACGATCACGGATGGCCGAAAGAAAGAAGATAGAAATAACAACCAAGTAAGTCACATCTCCATCTGTCTATCTGTATCTGTCTGTCTCTCTCTATGTCGGCCCTCTCTCTCTCTCTCTCTCTCTCTCTCTCTCTCTCTGTCTCTGTCTCTCTCTCTCTCTCTCTCACACACACACACACACACACACATAAGAACTTGTTTATGTACCCGACACGAAAGGGGTACGTAACAATGGGAAATAGGCTGAAGTGACAAGAAGTGAACTTCTACTACAAGGCCACGCAACCGGTTGTTCCCTTGATAAAAAATAGGGGATATAAAAAATAAACAAAATATCAACGATAAGGATACTAATCTGACTAACAGAGTAAAAATATGTTTATCAGATTCTTTTTAAAAAAACGTTTAATCTGGGGTATTTTTCTTCCAGGCCGTTGTCGTGTCAGTACTGCTGTATGGCTGCACCACCTGGAACCTAAGTAAGCGACTAGAGAATAAACTAGATGGGAGCTTCACAAGAATGCTGCGAGTGATCATGAACAAGATGTGGAAACAGCACCCTACGAGAAAACAGCTGTACGGCCACCTACCACATATCACCCAAACCATCCGAGTAAGACGGACAAGACACGCGGGACACTGCTGGAGAAGCAAGGAAGAACTCATAAGCGACGTCCTCCTGTGGAAGCCAGCACATGGACAAGCCAGTGTGGGCCAACCAGCAAAAACGTACATTGATCAGCTCTGTGCGGATGCTGCATAAAAGACCTCCTGAGAATGATGAGCGATAGGGACGGATGGAGAGAGATTGTCATGGATATCCGCGCTGAAAGCGCAACATGATGATGATGATTTTCAGCAAAGAGCTACAAAATATTAAATGAAGTATAAGATTGGTTGGTTGGTTGGATCTTACGATGTTGCATAATTCATTGATAGTCAATGAATTATGTACGTACGGTAGTAAGAACATTTTTGAATAAGGGTTCCTTAGATTCAGAATAACGGGCATCCAGTGAAAAGTTACCTCAACAGTTACTGGCGGGTAATAACCTTTTTACTTGATCCCTTGAAAAACGCACCATTAGAGGCGGTAGAAGTTTTAGTGAGATCCGACAAGAAATTCAGGGTGAGCGGATGGATAGGCCGCTCGCCCTGAGAGGCGTTCTTCACTGCGCGGTTGAATATGGGTTGGGTTGTCTTAAATAAAAAACTTAAGAAAAACAGTTAATTCTTGTTTGTTAAGTTATTTAAACAAGAAATGACCAGCCCGAATAAATCAACCCGAAGAGATCAGCCCGAGAAACAGCCCAACAAGAGAACATTGCTGCCGACGAGTTAGAAGAAGTAGAAGAAGAGTAACAAGTAAGAGCCCTCATCATATCTCATAGTCTGTCTTTCTCCCCATTATATACCTGATGTATTATAAGAGGTATATAACAACGATATGTCAACCTTTAAAGGATAAGGACAAAACAAAAATATAATGGAACAATGGAATGGAAATCTAAATTAAGATTTCGTAAGACACTTATTAAACCTGAGATTAAAAAAGTTTATCCACAGTACGGATGTTCCAAAAAAAAAAAAAGCTGTATCTGGTGCGGGGAAGATTCAGAAAGAAGATTAAGAACACAGAGAGAGAGAGAGAGAGAGAGAGAGAGTTCCAGCTTTCAGGTTGGGATTAAAGTGTGGTTCATGATAACGTAATATCGTGACTAGCGTTCGAACTCGCTTACTACGATATCGCAGTCCAACACGTTAACCACTACGCAATGGAATTCCAGCTTTGACGTATCTATTGCAAAATATTCCTAGATTTCTTAATGTTTGGAAAGGTAATGGCATTGCTAAAAGAATATCCAAAATTCTGAGAGAAAGTGCAGTTTTATGTTACTGCTTTTCCTTTATTTTACCTTATTAAATTTTTATTTCAGCCAGTGCTTTAATTTACTAAAAGCTCATAACCGACTCGATGTGAGTTTCGATTACCATTGACAACATTGGGGCCGAATATTGCAAAACTAGCAAAGCAGTATCAAGCACAAGACAAGCACTGAATAAGTAAATAAAGTCGACAGATTAGTGTATTGTCATTATCAGCCAGATAGTGAAGGAGTCTATCTCCTTTTCACTAGCGCTAGACCAGGTAGATTGTTTTACTTGAGAGGGGTACTACTTCAACACACAGATCAGACACTCCTAGACTGGTTACCTTGAAAATGAAACAGCTCAGTCTGCTCTACTATTTACCCACAGCTTGAGGGAGAGTAGTTGGATCCATATATTTCCCAAGGTAACCTTTTACGGGTCATTTAATGCTGAATTAGTAATTTTAATATCAGGTTGATTACGGTATGTTGTTAAAATGGTCACCCATCTAAGTATTGAATAGGTTCATCGCTACCAAATGTTGAAGATAATTTTGCTATGATTCTTTTCATAAAAAGTTGGCAGAATGGCTTATTGTCAGTATCAGCCAGATAGTGAAGGAGTCTATCTCCTTTTCACTAGCGCTAGACCAGGTAGATTGTTTTACTTGAGGGGAGTACCACTTTAACACACTTTAAGATCAGATTACTCAAGCTGTGCTACTCATGAGCCGGAAAGGACTGATATAAAATCTGGAACCTTGTGATTCCTAGTCAAATACTCTAACAACTGAGCTAAATCAGACCCTTTATAATCTGGTATAATCTATTTTCCACTAATCGATGTTATCAGAAATAAGATATGCAACAATTTCTTTTTACTATTTCTCTGAATTTTTGAGATGAGGCTTGATAATTAATATTATTTGTATTATTCGGACTATTATTGTCCTCATCTTCATTGTTGTTTGTACAACGTTTTGGCCGATGTGCCCTCCAACCTTCTTCAGGTATTTCTTGTTGGACTCGAGAACCTTCTTCAACTGAGAACCTTCTTGTCATAATCAGGAGCCATCATGGAACTTTGAACCTAACCCTTTATTCAGTGCTATAATCTATTTTCAACTATGTTAAAAACTAATCAATGTTATCAGAAATAAGATATGCAACTTTTTTTTTAAATACAAAAAATAAAATAATTAAAACACAGAAGAGAAAAACGTTAATTTCTCTTGTTAATAGTAAGTTAAGTCAGCAGAATGGCCTATTGTCAGTATCAGCCAGACAGCGAGGGAGTCTATCTCCTTTTCACTAGTGCTAGACTAGAGAGATTGTTTTTGTTTTTGTTTTTTGTGTCTGATGCGGAGCGCCACTCCTACCTTCAGCTTCCATTTTACCTCCCAGATCTAAGCTGTGCTACTCATGCGCTGAGTTGGCGAGGGCCGTTACCGAACTCGGAATCTTGTGGCTCCTGGGTAGATGCTCTTCGGACTGATCTAAGTAGCATTAAAGTAGTATATTAAAAAAAAAAATGTGTCCTTGTATATTTCTGACTAATTTTACAAGTGAACTTTTTTTTTAAAGAATTCAGTTGTTAAAGTTTATGCGCAATACATGTGTTATACTTCTACAATTCATAAAATATTTTAACAATTTTTATACAATTCCTAATAATATTCAATTATAGAAAAAATACAATAGGATTTTAAAAAAAACTCGAATGGCTATGGGGGTGGGGGGTCACCGGATTAGAATAGATATCAAAGAGGTCAATAGGTAAAAAAAAAATTGTTGAGCACAACTGAAATAGGGGGTAGTGATAAAATGCTTCTATCCCAGGAGTTCATGTGTGAATGTGAGTGTGTGTGTGTGTGTTTTTGTGTGTGTATGTATGTTTGTGTGTGTGTTTGTGTATGTGTGTGTTTATGTTTGTGCATATGTTCTTGTGTATGTTTATGTATATGTTTATGTGTATTTGTGTGTGTGCTTGTGTATGTGTGTATGTTCTTGTGTGTTTTGTGTATTTGTGCGTGTGTTAGTGTAACTGTGTTTGCGATCGCGTGTGTGTGCGTGCATGCATGCGTGCGTACGTGTGTGCGTATGTGGTGTGTGTGTGTGTGTGTGTGTGTGTGTGTGTGTGTGTGTTTACTTTATTTTACATTTTTTTTTTCAGACAACAGAAGATTCATCAGTTCGGAATTTTTCACAAATCCATTCCGGGTCATGTTCTACTTTATCCAAGTATGGGAAGATCCAACTGCAACTATCTTTTCCCCCTCAACCATCTCTCCTTGGGACTCGAACTGTTACGCTCACTACAACTGCAATTGCGACTGTGTGTGCCCCGAATCTTTTTCCCGTTTTTTTTTTATTTCATTTTCAATGACTCGTTCTCTCTTTCTTTGATCTTTCAATAAATTCCATCAAAAGTTCCATTTCTTTTAGATTTTTTTCTCTCTCTCTAAATTCTTTATAGGCCGATCGTTAAGCTACTTCACGTCTTCTTTTTTTTTCTTTCGTATTTTTTTTGTTTTGTTTTATAGTTGTCTTTTATTTCTTTTCCTTTTGTTTTGTTTGTTCTTTTTTTTTACGTTTCTCTCCTTCTCCTCCTCCTCCTACTCTTTTCAGTTCCGCCATTTTTAACTCCTACCACATCCACTCGTTTATCTTCTTTTTTCTTTTTTTTACCCTTTTTTTCTTCTTCTCCATTTTTACCTTCTTCCTCTCAATGCTCAGCTGGGATGACTACTTGGTCACATGACCCGACCACATGTCCCATGTCTGCCGCTGAGGCTCCGTGCCAAGTGAGAAGACCGCTGTTTTGAAGCGCCCTGTCCCAGAAGTTTGGCACGGTGTCAAAAACCCGAAGAACTGAAATTTGAAGTGCATTTTCAAGAGTTGTGGCCCGGTGCCAATTCCATACGAATAAAAATCATTCAGTTTTTGGGAAACGAGAGGGACAAGGAGGAGGAGGAGGAGGAGGAGGAAAAGTAGAAGGAGGAGTTCTTTTTTAAGAAGAAGAAGAAGAAGAAGAAGAAGAAGAAGAAGAAGAAGAAGAAGAAGAAGAAATACTTCAACTGTTTCTAATTTGGGACTTGATTCCAGGTCAAAGATCAGAATGAAGAAAAACTCCACAGATACAAAAAATAAAAAAATAATAATAATAACGATCGAAATGGATTTTATTTCAATAGATTTTTTGACATCGATTTAAAAAAAAATTCACAACTGATTCTCTATCATCATTCACACTAAACGATTATCCTCATTATTTTATTTTTATGTTTTTATTTATTTTTTTTTCAATTTTTCTGTCATTGTAAAAAAAAGTAATAATTACTATAAGACATCTTCACACCATTTAGGTCATTTTCCCACATCATTTTGTGGAGAGCTAGTGATAGGTGAAGCGCTCCACCTCATTACACCACGATGGGACGTCCAGTGTGTATGTATGTATGTATGTATGCGCGTGTTTGCGTGCGAGTACGCGTGTGTGTATGTGTGTGCGCCATTCTTAGTTTAATTTGGCATTTGATCCTTCCAAAAAAGTTCAGCTTAGTCCGAGAAAATGTTACGAAGTTTGAAATCCGGCTTTCCAAGTGAGGGGGGGGGATCTCTGCCCTGTTTTAAATGCGAGTATTCAATTCTTATCTTTTATCGGGAGCCTGAATACAAACAACTCACACACTTCGACCCCATTAAACATGCCCATGTATAGGCCTCTTCTTGCATGCAACATATTCTGGAGGAGTCACCCCTATCAGTTCTCCGCTTACACCATCTGTGGCGTTGTGACTAACGCACGACTTCGGCATGACATCGTAAGTAAGCGAGTTCGAACCTATCGGCCAATAACGCTCACTTTTCGACCAATGCCTTGGAAAAGTTATGAACCCCTTCATTCCCCAGCTATGAGTTAACTACTATTCTTCAAAGGGCCTGGTTAGCTCAGTCGGCAGAGCGTTCGGCTAGAAACCACAAGGTTCCTGGTTCGATACCGGCCCACGGCAACTCAGCGTATGAGTAGCACAGGGATCAGGGCGGTAAAGTAAGGATCTGATGGTAGGTGTGACACTCCACCTCAGTAAAAACAATCTCCTTGGTCTAGCGCTAGTAAAAAGGGGAGAGACTCCCTCGATGATTGGGTTATACCGACTTTAGGCCACCCTGACGACTTTACTTTTTAAATATATATATGTGTGTGTGTGTGTGTGTGTGTGTGTGAGAGAGTGAGTGAGTGGGTGAATATGTGCGTGCGCGCCTGCGTGTGTGTGTGTGTGTGTGTGAGAGAGAGAGAGAGAGAGAGAGAGAGGAGAGAGAGAGAGAAGAGGGTTATTTACCACCGTTTTCTCAGCTTTAACATGTTTCACATGGTCATTTTAACGAAGGGTCTAATTCAATCAAATATGAACAAGGTAAAGAATAAACCAAGTCACAGCAACCAGTGTCACGCAAGAGGTGGACTACTCCGAACTCCTCGTTTAGTGAAGTTGGGTAATATTGGAATCCTTGGGACTACATTTCATTTATTTTTACCCGTCTTACCAAAAAATAAAGATATTATTTTGGGTTATGGACGCGAGGGGGGGGGGCGTTACGGTTTGGAAATGGACGGCGCCCCAAGTTCAGATCCTGGTTTTGGAATCGTTGGTTTCTCTTCTCGCTAATGCCGTCAAAATGTTATTGATCCATTTCTTTTTATCTCAAATATGAGTAAATAATAGGGCAGAATGGGTTCTTTAGTCTTGGTACGGCAATCGGTATAGGAGAAGGAAAACTCTGAATTCAAATCAGTTTTACTCGCTTTAAAGACCCCTCTCCCCACTCTCTCTCTCTCTCTCTCTCTCTCTCTCTCTCTCTCTCTCTCTCTCTTCTCTCTGTATGTCTGTCTCTTTCTCTCTCTCTCTGTCTCTTTCTTTCACTTTCTATTTTCTTCTCAATTCCCCTGCCTTTCTACCTCTCTCTCTCTCTCTTTTTCTCTCTCTCTCTCTCTCTCTCTTACTCCATATTTCTCCCCCCTCTCTCTTTCTCCTTCCCCATTATGTATCTCATTCTCCTTTCTCTCTCCCTTTCTCCTTCTCGTCCCTTCTCTTTCTTTCTTACCTCTCTTTCTCTCTCTCTCTCTGTCTCTTTCTTTCACTTTCTATTTTCTTCTCAATTTCCCCTCTTCTCTCTCTCTTCTCTCTCTCTCTCTCTCTCTCTCTCTCTCTCTCTTATGACTTACTATTATAAATCTAACACAATACACATAGACATACAATCATCAATGAAGTGTTTGCCATTGAACTGTAAACCTAATCAGACTCAAGTCTCTACCATTAACCATGGAGCTATTCCTAAGTCAAGTGACTTTTCTAATACCAATGAGCTCTCCATGATGGTGGGCTTCAGTAAATACATACATAAGTGATATATCCATATTCGTAAAGATTTATGTAGAGTCAGACACACTTTTTTTGGGGGGGGGGGATAAGCTGATAAAAGAAGAATGCTGCACCAATGTGCTAGATTCCCCGAAAAGTAGTCCTCATTTTTTTTTAATTCAGCATCTTTCCTTCTCCCAGTTCGGTTACTCTGTCAATGCCAGAGAGCTCGGTCTGTTCCATGATTGATGGGGGGGGGATAGATGAATATATACTTTTCATAAGAACATTAGAATGACTGTTTTCAACCTGGGCAAAATAATAGCAGGATCCGATGGGATCCACGCATTTTTTTTTTTGATTAGCCATTTATGAGCTTCGTTTGTACGTTGATTCCCACGTTAGAAAGACCTGGTGGGGTCTTTGTAGATACCAAGAACATTAGCGTCAAGTGAAACACAAACAGCCTCATCCAGATTTTGAACTCGGCTCATCGAGACTATTTATGTATGACCATAACCGTTAGGCATATCGCGCCTTCAATTAAGGATCTGTTAAACGAGGTAACTCGCATAAATATGGAATGCTACTCTTCTACTTAATTAATATATCTTCTTGGTATTTCATATTATTTTATAATTTGAAATAGTTTACTAAGGTTCCTGATGAAGTTGGGTCTATTACTAAAAAAAGGGACCTGACCATTTGGTGTCATTATACGATGGCCCCATAGAGTTGATACGCCGTAAAACAAGAAACACAAACACATCAACACAAACGCACACACGAACTTAATACCCGCTTATCTTCGACCCTACGGAATGGGATCCATGTGGTTACATAGGCCGGCTCGTAGCTCGCAGGCCGCGTTTCGGGTATGACCTCGAGATACAAATACTTTGTGTATTTTGCAACTCCAAGTAAGAATACTACTGTTACATAGTAGATAGATGTAAGGCAGTTCATATTTTTGCGATCGTACCTGTTTAAAACGCAAAGATTACCTTAATGTGAAGGCGGCGAATATGCCATTAAATCGTTTATGTGTCATACATAAATTAGTCTCGTGTGATGGCTCGAGTTCAAGAAATCTGGGATGATGCTGTGTTTGTTGTTTCTTTCACCTGTGGACGCTAATTTGTTGCTGTTTTGGTTAGTTCGTTCATATCAGATTCGGCTCTTCATCCATACGGTCCTCGTCTTAAACGTGGAAAATCCAAACGTACTAACACCTTGAAGCTCGGAGTAACCTGGCTAATCAATAAATAAAAGTCGTCCGGGAGTCCCATCGGAAAGTCTCAGTATCTCATTTTTGCCAGGTTAAAAACACGTCATCTTTAATGTTCTTTATGAAAAAAAGTTGGTTATTATAAATGTTCCACAATTCTATCCCACTACAACCCAAGATATTTCTAGAATGAGGTAGACGACCCGTAACGCTCTTGGCATTGAGACTAACCAGAACTGGGAGAAGGATAAAGATGCCTGGAAATTAAAAAAAAAATAATGGACTCATTTCGGGGAAATTCTACGCACAATTGGTCAGCATTCTTCTTTTATTCAGCTTATCCCCCCCAATAATAAAGTGTTCTGATCGATAACAAATAAAGAATCTTTCGAATATTGGATAATTATACTATGTATGCTTATTTCACATGAGACGCCACCATCATGTGGGCATGATCATAAGAATAAGTTCATATTGACTTAGGAATAGCTGCACTTGGGTTATGGTAGAAGACACTTAATGAAGTTCTGATATAGGTTTAACTAAGTTCAATGGCAACATCTTTGTTATTGAATGATTGTATTGAAATCTATGTGTTTGTGTTAGGAGTTTTATAATATGTAACAAGTTTCTATATAATAATATTGTTTCAAGTAAGTATTCCTATTTGATTACTTATAATCGTTCCAACAGTTGTGATGGTTTTCAGTATTCGTATATAATTATATTGTTTCAGTAGTATTTCTATTTTATATAATTCGTATCACATATGTATGGTTTCAAGTATTCCTATTATAATTAATTGTTGTCATGTAAGTATTTCTATTTGGTTTATAATTCGTTCACACAGTGTTGGTTTCAAGTATCCTATATAATTATATTGTTTCATTAAGTATTTCCTATTTGATATTATTAATTCGTTCACATAGTTGATGTTTTCCAAGTATTCATCTTTATTATATTGTTCAAGTAAGTATCCTATTGTTTATTTATCGTTCAACAATAGTGTATGTTTCAAGTTATCCTTAATATAATTATTATATTGTTTATGTAAGTATCCTATTTGATTATTATAATTCGTTCACATAGTTGTATGGTTTCAGTATTCCAATATAATTATATTGTTTCATGTAAGTATTCCTATTTGTTATTAATATATTCGTTCACATAGTTGTATGGTTTAAGGTAATTCCTATATATTATATGTTCATGTAAGTAATCCTTATTTGAATTATAATTCGTTCAGCATAGTTTGAGTTTCTAAGTATTTCCTATATAACATTATATTGGTTTTTCATGTAAGTATTTCCTATTGATTTTAAATTCGTTCACATAGTTGTATGGTTTTTCAAGTATTCCTATATAATTAAATATTGTTTCATGTAAGTATTCTATGGATTATTATAATTCGTTCACATAGTTGTATGGTTTTCAAGTATTCCTATATAATTTTATTGATTGCGGAGTAAATATTCCTATTTGATTATTATAATTTGTTTCACACAGTTGTATGGTTTCAAGTATGCCTATATAATTATTATTGTTTCAGTAAGTATTCCCATTTGATTATTATAATTCGTTCACAAAATTTTAATGGTTTCAAGTATTCCTATATAATTTATATTGTTTCATGTAAGTATTCCTATTTGATTATTATAATTCGTTCACACAGTTTGTATGGTTTCAGTATTCTTAATAATTATGGATTGTTTCATGTAAGTATTCCTATTTGATATTATAATTCGTTCACAGTTGTTATGGTTTCAAGTATTCCTTATAAATTATATTGTTTGCAAGTAAATATTCCTATTTGATTATTATAATTTGTCACACAGTTGTATGGTTTCAAGTATTCCTATATAATTATATTCGTTTCAAGTAAGTATTTCCTATTTGATTTCATAATTTGTTCACACAGTTGTATGGTTTCAGTATTCCTATATAATTATATTGTTTCAAGTAAGTATTTCTATTTGATTATTATAATTTGTCCCACAGTTGATGGTTTCAAGTATTCCTAATTATAATCATATTGTTAAAATAGTATAGGTTGGCATCATTTTTTTCTTTATGCATGTTTTGTTGAACTTCGACGGGAAATTTCTTGTCTGACGAGTTTTCTTTTCTATCCTTTCCAATTGGCCGGCCATCTTTTTTTATATCAGGATGAAATTGGTGGAATGAATCCACCGAATGTTTTATACTAGTACTTTCTGCACTACTTAGTTCCATCATCAGGTGTGAAGTGATGAGATGTTTCCATGGTTCTTTTTAAACAAATAGTAGCAATAGGAATAAATAGGATGTTATATATATATATATATATATATATATATATATATATATATATATATTGTTTCAAGTAACTATTCCTATTTGATAATAATTATTTGTTCACACAGTTGTATGGTTTCAAATATTCCAATCTAATACATTTCCAGCATCAATTGGTCACATGATCCTCTAAGCCAATAAGAGGCCCTGTTTCAGATTACCCTAGGCTCAATGCTATTGCTATTCAAAATATATGACAGATATTTTTAATTATGTAACCGTTTGAATTTGTTTTCATGCTTTTACTATTTTACTTTATTATATAATAAAGATTTACAAATGAATTGAATTTCAGCATTAAATACCCCATTAGGGGCTGGTATGCCATTAAATAAACTAATAAAATAGCTACTCAAAGTTTTATACCATGAGTTGATTATGAAGCCATTACCAATATGTGCAAATGGGTGGATGACTAAATTCCTTGGCTGACATGTAGTTGTTAGATATATTCTTTTCTGAAACTTTCATTGTATGATATTTAATATATTTGATTTAAGATAACAGTGTTCAATTAAGTTCATTGACAAAGTTTTTTTTAATAAAATAAATGCTTTTATATCAGATTATTTACCTCGTACCCCACTTGTACGGGTTAGGCACAAGGCCCTGTTAACGTGGGACCACCACAAACCGAGACTCATGTGTGGGCAGGTGGAAAAATTGCGTCGATCCCGTCGGCATTCCCCCTCAAGGGGGCGCCTCAGGCACTGGGCAATAAACACCAGCCCTGCCCATTTAAGTCAAGGGGGCAGTATTGCCTGGGGGGATAGCCCCCTGGGATCGACACTATTATTTTACTAAATCTGATCCAGTGGCCGAAGCTCACTGGACCTCCCCGGTGGGGAGTTACAAATCCAGTAATGCTTATTATCAGTATTTTGATATTACACATATACACACACATATACACATATACACACAACATATATTTTGATATTACACATATACACACACATATACACATATACACACACATATACACACACAAATATGCATAAACAGATATATGTGTTTGTGTATGTACCTATATATTTGTATTATTATATATATATATATATATTATATATATATTAATATATAATAAAATAAATATATAAAGGTTTTACATATCTATTTATTGTCACCTAATAAATAGATATGTAAAACCTTTATATATTTATCTTTTATATTATATACAGCTCTATTTTTTATATGAGCACTCTACCAATAATACTGCCTTTGGTACACCATTCCAGCAAAAGCTGAAACAGTGACCATCTCACACTATATATATATATATATATATATATATATATATATATATATACTCTATTAGTTGGGTGGATGGATTTTACGGCATGTCAACCCTTGGGCTATTTTTTACCGCAAATGTTTTTCTTTTTTGGGGGTATAAAGTTGTTTTTAACTCATTTTTTAACAGGTACTAACACTCCGGGTTAGAGTGGTCCTGGGAGTAATGGCAATGAAGGCTCCAAAATTGATGCAGTTTAACGTCATACCCTGGACACACACTATTTTGACTATTCCTAATTCTAATAATTTCTACACTGTTATACAGTTTCAAGTATTTCAAGAAGTTATATGATTTCAAGTAAGCAATAATAATAACTAGAAGGACCTGTGAATATACCACAGTAATGATGATTTAATTATTACAACGTTTGATATGATTACTTAAGAGCTATTGCTAAATAGTTCAATATGTTAAAAAGTATAATAATCTGGATCTAACTTTCTCTTTCACTCTTTTTTTTTTTCTTTCTTCCCTTCTCATTTTTTCATTATGTTCGATTAAAACAGATTAGTGTTATCGCGTTTGTGCACTCACCCCCTTTCTCTATCTTTCCTCTATTCTCTCCTCTCCCTCCCTCCCTCTATTCTCTCTCTCTCTCTCTCTCTCTCTCTCTCTCTTCTCTCTCTCTCTCTCTCTCTCTCACACCACACACACACACACACACACGCACACACACATAATTTTCTGTGTAGCAAGTCATTTTTCTTCCCTTTCTTTCTTTATAATAAAAATGGAATGGTCCATTATTCTAGTTGATGTGAGGATACTCATAAGAAATGAAAATTCGGCGGATAAGCAACAGTTTATAATCAGGATTTACATTTTGGCATTTCATTTGGACGATTTGGACGGTCTCATTTTTAACCTGAGGGTTTTGCAAGATGATAACAGGGACACGAGTATTAATGTATAGATCCTTTGTAAACAAAATATGGTTTTAAAACAACTATTCTTGATGCAAATAGTTGTCACGCAAATATATGGGTTTTATGTATTCCTATCTAAATCGAATAATTATTTCACAATTATCTGGTTTCAAGTAACTGATAATAATCCTTGGTAAAGATTAACAACTGTTACGATTTTTAGTGACCATTTTTAGGCTTCAAGTGAGAGCACTTTACAATGGAGATCCCTTGTGTTAAGCAGAGGCTGATCCTTAGTGAAAAAACCATTGGTTGTTCCTCGTGTCCCTTAGTGTTGGGTAGGATCCAAGGATCCATTGGTTGAGCAGAGCGTATGTTTGCAGACCGTTCGTCAATGGCGCATATGTGCAAATGAACGGCTTTCAAGATCGGCGATCAAATAGTTAATTAACCAATGTATTCGAGTCTGTTGATTGGCTAGCTTTAATCCACGCGCCCACACAGAGTCTATAAGCTTGAGTGGTGGACCTCAGCACACCTTATATCACAAAACAATCCAACAATAGCTTCAAGTGATTATTTTAATACAAATACTTTGCACGCAATTATATGGCTTAAATTATTCCAATCTAAGGGCAGAGTGGCCTCTTGTCGGTATCAGCCGGGCAGCGAAGGAGTCTATACACTTTTCGCTAGCGCTAGACCAGGGAGATTGTTTTTGCTGGTGCGTGAGGCCACACTTACCGTCGCTCCTCACTTTACCGCACAGATCAGATTACCCAATCTGTGCTACTCATGCGCTTAGTTGGCGGGAACCGGTATTGAACCCAGAACCTTGCGATTCCGAAGTGGGTGCTCTACCGACTGAGTTGATTCTGATAAGGTATATTTCAGAATCCAATTATAACATACATCAAAAAACACATGTTTCAACTGAAAGTTTACACCATCATCAGTTAACACTACATTTAAAGCGTTACGAGAGTGTGGTACATACAGTTCCCAGTGTTGAAATTCACTTTAGTCAGTGCTTGTTAAAACTAACAGGCTCTAATAATAGTCGGTCAGAAGTTATCTGCCCCGGACCCAATTTTTGTACAGGGTGAGTTACTTGCCCTTTGACCTTTTTTAGTTAGTGTTTTTTAAATAAAAATACACACTTGGTGTTATTGAAAAGCGATCCTTATGTGTTGTCTCGTTAATTGATTTTAAGGTGTATCATATGGAATATGTCTAGATGAGTAACTGCGATAAAAAGGTATGTCTTTTTTTTCTGTGGGATTAAGTTGATAAATTCCCAACACCCAGATATAAAATAGTTTCGGATTTATATTAAAAAGGGCCAGTTACAATAAACTTTTTGTTGGGTGAGTTCCGTGGTATAGTAGCTAGCGTGCTGAACTACGACATGGCAGTAACTGAGTTTAAACACCAGTTGCGCTATTACGTTCCCTTTTGGACTAATGCCTTAAGAAAGGTATGAACTACCTCATCACCCCCAGCTATGGGTTAATAAATAAACAGGAACACTACTGTTCTTTTACGATGACGGTTTTGGCATTGAATAACCACAAAGGTTGATATATCTTATTATAATGGAGATTGTGGGTTTGTCTGTCTGTAACCGAAACTATATTACTATACAAGTCACAATTCCTTTCGTTATTTACATCATATTCTCCATGATTTTATTTTTATTTAAACCTCAATTATTAATAAAATTGTTTACATTACTTACACTGTTGACCATATCTACAAACTAATAACATGCAATTGTATTTATATATACAACAAAATAGAGGTTTACAATGTGAATGGGAAGGCTAATTTGCCATATTATCTTAAAAAATTGATTTTAATACAATATATGCTTTAGTAGATTATTGATTTCTGATTGTTTGGTTTTATCTTATTGAATATGAGCAAAAATCTCTTCAATAAATCTTAAAAGAAATCCCTTAACAAGAAGAAATAACTGTAATATTATTCTTTACTTCCTATTTTAACTAAACAGTTTAATTAGGAAAATTTACCAATGAAAGACGGGAGTAACGGAAAATGATGGAAGAGTTAGTTTCAAAGTTGTTCTATTTTTCAATCAAACCCCCTCTGTTCAAACTCTTTTTATCTACATTCTTATTCAGTTTCATTAGCCTTTCTAATTTAATATGATATTTTATTATAAAATTTAACTAAAATACTTGCACCCGGAGGGTGCATATATTTGCTAGTCATTAAATAAAGAAAAAAACAAACCAAATCAAATCGAATAATTTTCAAACATATCATCATCATCATCATCATCATCATGTCGTGCAGGCCGCACGGATATCCATGACAATCTCTCGCCAACCTTCCCTATCATTCATTGCCCCTGGGAGGTCTTCTGCGCCGGAGCCAGCGTCCTTACATAATTGGTCAATGTAGGTCCTTGCTGGGCGGCCCACACTAGCGTGCCCATGTTGAATATTTTGGTTTATCAAGGGTTAAAAGCCAAAACAATCTCCTTGGTCTAACGCTAGTGAAAAGGGGATAGACTCCCCGACAACTTATTTATAGTCATAGTTTTATTACATATTGCAAATAGCAATGTACAAAGGAGAGTAAAAAATTCTCCACACTTTTACCATCATCATCATCATCATGTCGTGCAAGTAGCACGGATATCCATGACAATCTCTCGCCAACCTTCCCTATCATTCATTGCCCTTAGGAGGTCTTCTGCGCAACAACCAGCATCCTCGCATAGTTGATCAATTGACCCATATATGCGACTCTAACAGGTACTACTACTCTGAATCAAATTGAACCTGGAGTAGGTATTTACCCAACCCGTTCGTCAAGGGTAGGATGTAACACAAGGTCGCAAGTATAGAGCATTCCAGTGAGGATTGAACTCACCATTCAGTAATGATGGATCTGTAAGACTAACTTGCTGACCGTTACACCACGATGGGACTTCTGGGGGAAATCGGAGTATCGGGTATATACATGAGAGAGACAGAGTCTCGGGTGATAGAGATTGACAGGAAGACAGAGATTTGAGACTTACTTCATTTCTTCTTTACTACTTCTAGTCGCCATGTTTCCCCCTCTTCTTCTTTGGCCATCATCTTGTCGTCTAGTCTTCTAAGTGCTTCTTCTAAGGGCTAAACTTTTTAGTCATGCAATTAATTAAACCACAAGACATTTTTTTCCCTTGATCAAGATTTATTCAACTCATTCTTATTCGCCGCGCGGGCGAGATTCAACCTCAGCAGTAGCATGTCTACTCTGCTTCAATTCTCAGGTTGAAACTAATTCTCTAACTAACTAATCACGTGACGCGCGAGATTCGCGCCTCTGGGGTCAGGGAGCTATAACCGTCCTGGTAGTTTTCCATTTCCTGGTCTGAAAACCAATGGCCCCCTTGAATTCTCACTTCAGGGTCTGTCAACAATTTATGCTACCACATAAAATGTAACAGGGTGTGTTAGTGTGAGGGTGGATGTTTAGTACTTTCTTTGCGTTCTGATGGATACATTTCTGACAAAACAATTCATTTTTAAATCCAAACTACAAACTACTAGTTATCCCCTTCAAAGTAATCCCCTGGAGTCTAATGCACTTTCCTATACTTCTCTGCTACACTTGCATGCACCCCTGGAAACATTCTTCCGGATTCTCTGTAGCTCTGTCGTCACGGACTTTTTGATGTCATTCAGATCCTCAAAACGGGTTCCCTTGATGATCTATTTGAACTTAGGGAAGAGGAAAAAATCAGATGGAGCATAGTCAGGCGAGTAGGAGCAACCCTCCAGCACAATGTTGTTCTTCTGGGCCAGGAACACTCGGATACTCATGGCAGTGCGGGCAGGTGCGTTGTCATAGTGGAGCA
This sequence comes from Doryteuthis pealeii, assembly GCA_023376005.1. Classification (NCBI taxonomy): domain Eukaryota; kingdom Metazoa; phylum Mollusca; class Cephalopoda; order Myopsida; family Loliginidae; genus Doryteuthis; species Doryteuthis pealeii. The sequence goes on along the minus strand of CM042161.1, from coordinate 64,585,082 downwards.
CCCACCAGTTGTCCTGCCACATCTCTAGCCTCTTCTCGCGCACTGAACGAAGAAAACGCCGCAGTATCTCTTTGTAGATATGCTGGTTGATTGTCTGGCTTTGTGGCAAGAACTCGCAATGGACGATGCCGCTCACATCAAAGTTTTCTGACATACTGGAATTTTTCTGACATACCTCCTATGTACATCTATGGCTATCAGTAAGTAAAGTCGTCGGGGTGGCCTAAAGTCGGTATCATCCAGACAGCGAGGGAGTTTATCCCCTTTTCAATAGCGCTAGACTAAGGAGATTGTTTTTTTGCGTCTGAGGTGGAGTGCCACACCTACCATCAGCTCCATACTTTACCGCACAGATGCCTGTGCTACTCATATGCTGAGTTGGCGAGGGCCGTTATCGAACTAGGAACCTTGTGGTTTCTAGCCGAACGCTCTACCGACTGAGCTAACCCAGCCCATTCTATGTATATATTATACATGTATGTATTATCTATGGCCTTCACATGCGACATCTGTGGTCGGAACTGTTTTTCAAACATTGACCTTCACAGTCACAGAAGACGCTGTAACTTCAGGCACACGAGAAATATATATTATTCCAAGACTGCAATGCCAAAGAATTAATGATTATCTATGTATATAGATACCGTGTATGTGAAGAAAAAATGAATCCGAGTGTATGTAATATGGTAAAAAATTTGAAAAAACACAAGTTTATAAACGAATAATGTTTATTTCGCCTACACTGCAGTGTTTCGATCCGTTTCGATGGGCCTTCATCAGGGTTTTCGTTTGTATAAGGAAAAATAAATTATTACTGAAAATAAAATGCCCGCGAGCCTCGGTTTTTGACATGCGAAAGAAGGCTTGCAGACTTTTAATTTTCAGTAATAATTTATTTTTCCTTATACAAACGAAAGCCCTGATGAAGGTCTATCGAAACAGAACGAAACACTGCATGGTAGGCAAAATAAACATTTGTTTATAAACTTGTGTTTTTTTTCAATTTTTTACAATATTACAGATAGATGTATGTATCATCTATGTATATAGTGTGGAGAAAACGTAGAACAAACATGGGATGTTATAATGGATGGAAATTTATTAGTCGATGTTCGAACATTTCGGTTTATAAAGGAAACCTTCTTCAGGACAATGAAATTATTCAAGAGAAAAAAGGATTCAGGTAGATAAAAGATGATGGATGTTTCGAATGCATTGAGTTTGGAAAATGTGTAGAAAAAGGTTCGTTACCGTTCATTGATTGGCGTTCATAATTGAATGTTAATGACGTGTTTGTTACATATGAAAGCGAACATCAATGTGATAGGAACACGTGAAGTTGAAAAGCCAAAACGTGATTTGCTCACGAGGAGATGTTGAAAAAGTGTGACGTATTCCATATAAATTCCAACGTTTAAAAACACGAAAAGTATTAATTGCTTAACAATTTAATATATATATATATATATATATATATATATATATATATATATATATATATATATATATCCTTTTATCTATACTCCTACCGTCGGATTCATTCCTTTCTCTTATATATATATATATATATATATTATATATATATATATATATTAAGAGAAAGGAAATGAATCCGACGTAGGAGTATAGATAAAAGGATATGAAAACAACACAATATGCTGTTAAAGTGAAAACATTTTATAACATATTCATAGCTAATATTGAACAATATTTCGATTTATAAAAATCATCTTCAGAGCTTGTTTATACTCCAGACTTATCAATAGCGGAGACGAAAATAATATGAATTTAAAACGAAAACATTGATGTTGCAAAAAAGTTATGCGGAAGTTTCAAATATAAGCAACCGCCAACGCTTTTCTCGGTATTGTAACAGTTTTTGAAAAAAGCAAACATATTCCAAACTCGATGATAAACAAATTCTCTTGTTTGCAACATCAATGTTTTCGTTTTAAATTCATATTATTTTCGTCTCCGCTATTGATAAGTCTGGAGTATAAACAAGATGATTTTTATAAATCTAAATATTGTTCAATATTAGCTATGAATATGATATAAAATCTTTTCACTTTAACAGCATATTGTGTTGTTTTCACATCCTTTTGTCTATACTCGTGTATATATATATATATATATATATATATATATATATTATATATATATATATGGTGATTGCCACTTCTTGACAGAATAAGGCCATTTCTACAAGTAGTCCAGATGTGAGCAGTTGTGAGCACGCAGATAGCCCACGGATCCAGCTTGTTTTTGTTTTTTTATGTACCCCATCACACATATGAAATCCTCGACATACAGGCGCTGCCACACAGGTCAGACTTCAATGTAGGAAATGTTTCCATGGTGTCCGTCATGTGTCGCTTCAGAATGGAGGGCTCGAGTCACCTTACCTCAAACTTCCTACAGCTATCATCGGCCTGTCTTTCCATGAGGATGTGTATCCAGACCTCCTGTCAATTGGACCTTATAGCTGGAGCTGATTTCCGCAAGAGCATCGGTGTCTGTCCCTTATCAAGATACTTCCCTGTCACGATGCAAGTATGTAGTTTGGGGTTTCCCAATCTCAAGATCGGGAGGTGTCCAGACATTCCAGGTGGCTATTCTTAGCCTTGTTTTGTGTTGCAGTATTTTCTAGTTTTCGCCCAGCTAATGTGGACAACGTCGAAATGTTGGTTTCTGGCCAGCTTGATAGGTGAACCGGCATTTGTTTAGGTCACTTTTTCTAGACACTTCCCAAATGGCTGGGTGAACAGTGTTAACCGGGGCTGCTCATTCACCCACAACCTCGCCGAGGCACGTTGCTGTTCGATCAGCAAAGCTGTGACGTTAAGTGCGCCACGAATCACGCCGTATGTATGTAGATTCACATTTTGCATGCTTCCATCCCGTCAGGCCTGCATACCACACATTCCTACATCACTCGGACTTGTAGAAATATCTGCACATGTTTTTGTTTTACATGTTGCGCGCTTGTGCGACACGCACCGCATGCTCTCCTTCCCAAAGTCAAGTATCAGTGACAAGCCGAGGCAAGATGACCTTTGGGGAACGCAGGTGATGATCTGATGAGATCTACGGGTCCACCACACCGATATATATATATATATATATATATATATATATATATATAATATAAATAATATAATAAGATAAATATATAAAGGTTTTACATATCTATTTATTAGTGACAAAGGAACATTCACGACCATATTGGTTTCATGCGATGCAATCATCAGGTGATGTTTCAAATCACATGAAACCAATATAGTCATGAATGTTCCTTTGTCACCTAATAAATAGATATGTAAAACCTTTATATATTTATCTTATTATACCATATAACACCTCTATTTTATATTGAGAACTCTACCATAATACTGCCTTTGGTACGCCATTCCAGCAAAAGCTGAAACAGTGACCATCTCACACACTATATATATATATATATATATATATATATATATATATATATATATATATATTATGTTGTTGTTATTTTTGCTATGGGCGGGTTTTGTAGTTTTGTAGCTATTAATGATTGATTTACCTAGATGTGAGGATATGTATATAGATAAATGATTAATATTTTGGCTTTATACTTATGCTTTGGAATTTTATCAATTACGTCATTATTGGCAACTAATTTTATTGATTTTGCGACTATGCAACTCTGATACAGAGAAAAAAAATCACTTCCAATCACTTTAAAACAAATGAAAATCACACAAACGTCCCTCTAGAAAGAAAATGAAATATTTCTCTTCTTTTGTTCTTTCTTTCTCTTCATCTCTTTCTTTCTTCTTTCTTTCTCTCTGTCTCTGTCTCTCTCTCTTTCTCTCTCTCCCTCTCTCTTTTCCATTCTATCCCTTTCTCTCTTTCTCTCTCTATTTCTCTCTCCTCCCTTCTTGCTTTCACTTCCTCTTTCCTTTTCTATCTCTGTTCTTATTTTCTCTCTCTTTCTCTTTCTCTTTCCCTTCCCCTCTCTCTACTCCTTCATCTCTCTCTCTCTCTCTCTCTCTCTCTCTCTTTCGCTCTTTCTCTTTCTCTCTCTCTCTCTATCCACTCTCTTTCACTCTCTGTCTGTCTGTCTGTCTCTATCTATCTCTTTCTCTCTCATTCTCTCTCTTTCTTTCACTTTCTATTTTCTTCTCAATTCCCCTTCACCGCCCTCTCTCTCTCTCTCCATATTTCTCTCCCTCCCTCTCTCTTTTTCCTTCCCCTTTATGTATCTCCTTCTCCTTTCTCTCTCCCTTTCTCCTTCTCGTCCCTTCTCTTTCTTTTTTTTTACACTCTCTCTCTCTCTCTCTCTCTCTCTCTCTCTCTCTCTCTCTCTCTCTCTCTCTCTCTCTCTCTCTCTCTCTCATGACTTACCATAATAAATCTAACACAATACACATTAAGTGTTTGCCATTGAACCTGATTAGACTCAAGTCTCAACCATTAACCATGGAGCTATTCCTAAGTCAAGTGACGTTTCTTTATGCCACGGGGTGCGGAGGCTTTTAGGAAGCGGGTGTAACGGGATACCCGTGGGAAATGAAAACAGCATTCCAGTCCTTCACGATCAGGTTATTTTTGGTCTACCTACGTCAAAAGAAAGATACACCTTCACACAACGGAGGGAAATCTCACTTGATAACAACATTTCGTGGGTGTGGGTGTAGGTGGGTGTGTACGACTTCACGAACCCTCACACAACGGCACCAGCCTCACCAAGCCACCCCCACCCAATTCCCTACCCTACCCGATCCCCACCCGTACGCATATCTGAATCTATGAATTTATTTATGAATAGAATCTATATTAGCCAATAATATCTACATACAAAGAACTTGAATTCGACTCACGGGTAAATCCATGAACACGTGTAGGTGCGCGCGAACACACCTTTAATCATATACGCGTGCCCTCTTTCCTCCCCCCTCTCTCTCTCTCTCTCTCTCTCTCTCTCTCTCTCTCTCTCTCTCACCTACACATATACACACGCTTCCTCTTCATCCCACGTCAGCTGTGACAGTTCTATACTGTGTGTAGTGAGTGTGATCCACACTGGGTGCCCCATATTTATAGTTATTTACGTTAGATAAGTTTGAGAATACAGAAATATTGAACACCCGGTGAGAATCGAATTCACTAATAATTGTTTATTACCCTCGCTCGTTGACCATTACACTACGAGAAACGGGCTAAACTTGCAAATCGTCATCAAAATTAAAACGGAAAATTTTGACGACAATTTAAAACACATCAAACTAAAGTCAGGTAAGTCAGGTTAGTAATGGTTTTATTTCATTTATTTAACGAATCTTGAAATATTTTCTATAAATAGTTTAGTTCAGAAAATATTTCAAGATTCATTAAATAAATGAAATAAAACAATTAATAACCTGACTTACCAAAAAAAAAAGTAAAGTTTTGAATCGGATTTTTAAAATTAATTTTAATTTCAAAATTTAGTTTGAGGTGTTGCAAATCGTCGTCAAAATTTTCAGTTTTAATTTTGACGACGATTTGCAAGTTTAGCCGAGAAGACCCACTCGTAGACAAAACTATGGTTAATTATTTACTTATGAATGTGTGTATGTGCGTATGTGTGTGTGTGTGTGTGTGTGTGTGTGTGTGTGTGTGTGTGTTGTGTACGTGTGTATGTATGTATGTATTTAATATCAATCATATTGGTTCAAGTGCTTGACGTGACCAGCCGATTGATCGGAGGGGGTTTCTCCAAAAGCCCGTCTAGCCTAAGTAAGGGCCAAAATGGGTTGCGTCCTTAAGCATCACTGGTCGCTACCCACGGCCAACAGGTGATCCCATTGGGGGGGGGGTCTTACCCCTCTGCACAGGTGTAGTGGGTGTATTTTAAAGTCCCAGATGAAAGGGCTTGCATGTATGTATATATATATGTATGTGTGTGTGTGTGTGTGTATGTATGTTTGCTCATGTATGTATGTGTGTACATGTATGTATGTATGTACGCATTGTGACAAGAGGGGGATACTTTGATATCTTAGAGAAAATTTATCTTTTAAATATTTTTTTCTTTTTTGTGGTACTGTAATTCTAGGTCGACATATACAGTAATATACACACAAACACTCACACTAAACACACACACATACATGCACACAAACACATGTACACATAGTAACACACACACACACACACACACACACACACACACACATCATTCCACAAATATTTTACATTTAATTCAAGTTCTGAATTTTTAATGGCGTATAAAAATATTATGTCATATTTAATGAATTTTTTTTTACAATTGAAATTTCGACATATTTGGTAGTGTTGTTCCCCATTTTTAAAAAATAAAGCCTTTCTTCCTTTTTTCATTTCTTTGTTTATTCTTCATAAAATTTAATAAGTCGAAATATCCAATAGCTTTATATAATTTATATAAAAAGGTCAAAAGGTTCATTAATATAAATAATCATTTAGATTATTAGTTAATTAAAAATGATTAGTTAATAAAAAAAACCCATAAAATTATTTAAAAAAACATTTAAAAAATAATCGATTAATATTAATAATTAATATTTACATTAATTGATATTAATTAATTAATAATCAAATAGCTATCCAATACTTAGTTGGGTATATTTAAATTATAATCGTATCAAATTAAACATTTCAAGAATAAATCCAGTCATCAACTAATAGATATCGAACATTTTATTAAAAATGTTGATAATTAGTTGAATAGTATTATTTGGATTATTCGGACTATTATCCTTATTTTCATTGCTATATGTATAGATAGCAATAAAGATGAGGACAATAGTCCGAATAATCCAAATAATACTAATTATCAAGCCTGATCTAAAAAAAAAAAAAATGCCAAGAAATAGTAATTAGTTGAATTTTAGGAGATTTAATATTTTCCAGTTGATTTGAGAATTTTAATAGTTTAGTTTGTTTCCGATTTGAAACGAAAGTCAAATTTTAAAAGCAAATAATTCTGTGGATAATTATTATTACTATTATCTATTAGAATTATATTATAATTGCTATTATTAGTCATTCTCATATCAGATTGTTCTCCAATTTCTCTCGACAAATTCTATCATATATATATATATATATATTTATATATATATATATACATATATATATATATATGTGTGTCTGTGTGTCTGTGTGTCTGTCAGTATATATATATATATATATATATATATATATATATATATATATATATATATATTATTATTATTATTATTATTATTATTATTATACTAAAGCTGAGATTTTCACATTTTAATCTCTAAAGGCTTTTTTCCTGGTTAGTTTAATGACACGAAATTTATACTAATTTATTCCTTAGTTTTAGGATTACTAAATGTTTGAAAAAAATACCATTTTAATTGGTTCTAATTAGTCGTAATTTGCAATTAAGTCAAAAACTCACCCGACTCTCTCTTAAATATCTGCTGGAATGTTCCCCCCTCTCTAATATTCTGTCAAGAGAAGTGTGTGTGAAAAAACTTTATCGGCAGCTTAAATCTTCTTTCTATCTTTACAGGTTACAGTGAATAAATTTTGTTTTGTTTTAATAAAACAAAACAAAAGTTTTTCTTTTTAGGCTCAACTAAAATTGAATATTATGCTTTAAAATAGATTTTTTAAATACTTTAATTATTAATTTTTAAATTTATAGAGTAAAAGGGGTAAGCACATCAAATATTTGTTAGTAAAAAATTTAGGAAGATGCTATTTAGCTGGTTTCGGTAAAATATAAAAACCTATTTTATTTTACAAATTACATTAACCCCCACCCCCACCCCCGATTGAATGAAACTTACTAAAAATCAGTGAATAATCCGTTTTTATGAAATTTTCAGTGTTGAGTTATCAATGAATGAATTTTATAATACATCAGTTATTTTTTTTCAAAACTTTCTGATTTTTTTCAGGTCACTTAACGCTGACCCCACCCTTATTTTTGGGGTGCAAAATATCGGTGGGGTTAAATAAAGTTGAAACTAATTACAGTATAAATAAAAAGACAAAAAACTAAAGGTGTGAATAGAAGAAAAAAATGAAGGGTGGCTATCCTGGTAGAAAATAACTACTGAAAATAAAAAATAAAAATTTAGAATAAAAACTAAAAAAACAATTTTGTTGATGTTTTTTTTTTTTTTTACTCTTTTTATTCATCAAAATCGGATAATTCCTTGATTTTTGGTAATTTTTTCAATCGGGGGGGGGCGGGATAAGTTTATTTTGTAAAATACGGATTTTACGTCATCTTTGGCAACCATGTTTACGATATATTTGAGTAAAATTGACCGAAAAAATAGTTTGAAATGTATTAAAAATAAATTACATATGTAATATTATTTTGCTTTTTTTTTCTCTTTTTTTTACTGATGTTACTACTTTTCGCCATAGACAAAAAATTTACCTTAAATAATCGATTTAATTGATTTTAATTAATTTTTAAAATGAAAAGCAGACGACATTTTGGCAGTGCCTATTTTTTGCTTATTTTACTGGTCTTGTAAATATTTCTACTTTGAATTCAAGTAATGTTAAAAATAACAACAGATCTGACACAAAATTTATTTATATCTATATTTTGTGAAGGATAAAGATACAAAAAATTCTTCTAAATGAAAAATATATATACCGTTAATGACTTTGTGGTCAAAAATGTGAATTTTTACAAAATTTAAAAAAAAATTAAAGGAAATGATGAAGGTCAATTTGACTATCGTGAATTTGTGGAAAAATGGCATTTTCCACTTTCAATTGTTAAAACATAAAATTGTAACCCTAACCCCAAACCCAACCCTAAAACTAACCCTAACCCTAACAAGATGAAAATCTTGTCAAGTACCATTTTAACAAATTAGATTTAAGATAGATTGTTTTAAAGTTTGTTTGAATTGCACAACTACTTTTTAAGCAATTACCTTTTAGATAATCCCAGATTGCTTGTCAACAACATTTTAATCTTTTAGCTTTTAGATAGTTTGAAATATATCTAAATATATTTCAAATATATTTGCTGGCAAAATAGCCTGTGGTCTATTTTATTAGGACTGGTGAAATAAGCCTAATAGTAAGTCTATTTTACTGAAACCGGCTAACTAGCCTATTCAAAAAATTATATAAAATTACAGAATTAGATTGTTTTATTTCTAAATAAATGTAAATAAAATAAAATAAATAGGAAACTTAATCTTCGTAAATGAAGAGATTTTCAGCCGTATGGTATGGCAGACAAATCTAAGCATCTGCACATGCGTAAAACTGACGTAGGTAAATTATAGAAGTTGCAAAAAAGTACAACCCTCATTTTTGTGTCTATTCTCAATAAAATACAACTTATTTGGACAGTTTTGGAAAACTTTAAATTGACGAAATAATATTATCCTGTGATTTTCTTTCAACAATCCAACCTGAGCTCAATGGGTGACCCAACGGGTCATGTTTTTTCTAGTATATATATATATATATATATATATATATATATATATATATATATATACTGTAGTATACTAATATATAACGCTATTATTTTTTTCAGAATAAAAGTGTGTCAAAAAGTACAGATTTCAAAGCTGTATTTACCAAGATAGAAAGGAAGAATGAATGGAACGTTAATTTTTCAGAATACAAGGAGTGTCAAAAAGTACCAAAAAATATATATATATATATATATATATATATATATATATATATATGAATGTATGTGTGTGGTTAGCAAGCTCGCTTCGCAGATTTTGTTAATGAATTTAATTCTCATTGGGCGCCCCATACATCTAACCTTGTGCCACATGTAAGCTAAGCTTAGTAAATAACTATATATATATATATATATATATATATATATATATATATATAATATAAAGTTCTCAGTAATAGACCATAATAATATAGGACAGCGTACACATGGAGTCAATGTTCAGCTTGGTTCGATGATCGCATAGGCGATAAACAACTGACTGTCAGCAAGGGCGATTGATGCTATGTCTAGGTTACTATATTATATATATATATATATATATATATATATATATATATATATATATACCAATCCCTCTGCACGAGCAGGATAAAATGTATATATTGTGTCCAATTTTACATATGTCCATGTAGATGTAATAAGACGATAAAAGAAGCTATAGTGAGCTAAAAATATTTTGTTCATACTTAATTTCAATATTTTATATGAATACTAGGGCCGGTTTAGTTCAGTTGGTAGAGCGTCTGCCTCGGAACCTCAAGGTTCCGGGTTCGATACTGACCCTCGCCTACTCAGCGCATGAGTAGCACAGCTTCTGTGTGGTAAAATGGGGAGATGACGGTAGGTGTGGCGCTCGCCTCAGACGCAGCAGCACTCCTTGGTTTAGCGCAAGTGAAAAAGGAGTAGACTCCCTCGCTGACTGGCTGATACCGACTTTAGGCCACCAAGACGACTTGACTTACTTAATACAGATTGACTTGTACTAGATTGGGGGCACTGTATCATACGAGACCAACAAGACCTTACAATTTTTAGTAGTTTTGGGGGTTGCCTTGGACAAAAGACTGGCTAGGCAACATTTTCTGTGCAACAAAGATCGGAAGACAGTGAATTTTTACCATAGTTTACCGGACAGATGTTAGTAGAATATGAAATGAAGTTCCATGTATATATTTTTAATTTTTCAACTGGGATTAATACTTTTAATAAAAATGAAACTCTAAGGAAAACATAACTTAATACGTTAATTCATTTATAAGTTTTTTTTAAAGAATTAAAGGACAGGATTAATTGATGTATAGATTTAAAGTTGTTGCGTAGTGATTCAGTTATATACTAAGAAAACAACTTATAAATGAATTAAGTTATTTCATTTAGGAAAACATAACTGAATACATTAATTCATTAAGTTTATTTTTATCTTTTTTAAGTGGTCAAAAAGTGGTATAACTGAATCACTACGCAACCACTTTAAATCTATACAACATCAATTAAGGATGTCGTTTAATTTAAAAAAAAAAAAAACAACTTCTAAATGAATTACAGTTTCATTCTAGTAAAAGAATTAATCCCGGTTGAGAAATTAAAAATATATACATTGGACTTTATTCCATATTCCACTAACACCTGTCCAGTAGACTATGGTAAGAATTTACGCTCTTCAATTCACAGTCTACCGATCTTTGTTGCACAGTCAGTTTCCTACGCAGTCTTTTGTCTAAGGCAACCCCGAAAACTTCTAAAAGTTATTAATAATCAGGGCCGGTTCTAAGGTCTTGTTGGTCTCGTATGATACGGGGGCCCCAATCTAGTACATGTCAATTTTTAAATTTAAAAATAATATACATTGGATTTCATTTCATATTCGACTAACACCTGTCCAGTAGACTATGGTAAAAATTTACGCCCTTCAATTCACAGTCTACCGAAAGATCATATGAACACAAACCAAACTGATGGTGTTGTTTTTTTTCACACGTCCTGTGAACATTTATATTCAGTTGGGGTGAAATGTTCATAGATTCTCTTAATGGCTCGAAAAAAAGAAACGTAGTTGTTCTTTGAATTTTGTTTTTCTTTAA
>CM042161.1:64546002-64568502 GCA_023376005.1 Doryteuthis pealeii | reverse complement strand
TATATATATATATATGTGGACTCTCCTATCGTGAACGAAGATAAGGGTCAGCATTGAGTGATTTGATTCCTCCCATGTTGTGCATGCTGTCAAGAAGACATTTTATGTTTCCTCGAGTGTGACAGCAGCCCAGCCCTGCTGCGAGCCATGAAGCCACACTGACAAACGAAATGCTCCAAGGCAGGAGTTAAATGTTTTTGTTTTAAAGTTAGGCGGAGCCGATCTCTATGCTCAGTCTATTTTGTCCAAAGCTCTTTAGTCTAGCGAAACATGTCTTACGCCATTCCTTCCGATCCGATGCTAGTTCTTCGCAAGCACTCAGGTCAATATCGAGGCGTTTCAAATTGTCCTTCAATTCGTCCTTGTAGCGTAAGAGAGGACGTTCAATAGAACGCTTAGCATTTGGTAGTTGCCCGTATAAAATCTTCTTTGTTCTCATTCATTCCGACAACGTGACCAGCCCATATAAGTTGAACCTTGGCTAGTAGGGTTTCAATGCCAGCAATGTGACATCTTTTTTAATATTATGCTATTTCTTACACTATCATCCCATTTTATACCGCAAATGACACGAAGATAACGCATGTGAAAGGCGTCAAGTTGGTTTATGTGCTTGCGGTAAAATGTACAAGTTTCAGTACCATACAGTAGTATATATATATATATATATATATATATATATATATATATAATATAATATAGATAGATAGAGAGAGAGAGAGAGAGAGAGAGAGAACACGAAGTGTTCCAAAGGATGAATTATTTATTTTTGATGGTAATGTCGACGCTATAACGTTTCGGTTTATGCAACCTTCATCAGGATTTGTGGAGAAATCTTGTATGGATATGTTAGGAGCCTTGTGGTATATATATATAATATATATATATATATATATTATAGAAAAAGACTTAAAAATCGGCCATTTTGCGGTTATAGATCTATTTCTGCCCATCAGTATATGTGTATACCTATGAGTTTCATCAGACCGCTAACTTTATTGAAAATGGTAAACAGATAATTCATGAAGCTTTACATATACTTTTTCTGTGAATTAATATATATATATATATATTATATATATATATATAATATATATATATTAAATGAAATAAAGAAGGGTAAAAATGGTTTGTCACTAGGGGCTCGTAAGGACTGAATAAATACTAGTATAAACAGTATTATTCAATATGACTGCTTTCTTTATGGTAAACGAAATAATATAAAATCTCGGTAAGGAGATAACGGGAAACAGAAAATCAGGAACGAATTTAGCCGTGTGGAGTTGGCGGGGGGGGGGTCAGGAAAAATGTCTTCTGTGGCAGCGGCAAGAAAACGGAACCATTGTTAAGATGTTTCTATGTCGGAACCATTTTTGGAGAACTATCAATTAGCGAAGTCTGGAAGGGTTTGAGTTGCAAAGGGGGAAAACTCTTGGATTGGCATTTGGGTCAAGTTCATGAAGAATTAGAAGAGAGGCCTAATTAGAATGAGGTGCAAAGAAAGAATATCCCTCCTCCTCCTTCCCCCTCTCTCTCTCTCCCTCACATCCCCCCCTCTCTCCTCTCTCTCTCTCTCTCTCTCTCTCTCACTCACCACCCAACATACTGATAAATACACAAATACATAAAACACTTTTATGCGAACACAAATATTTATTTATGTGTTTACATGCAGTAGCACACAGATCTAACAGTCTCTGTCTCTCTGTCTCTGTCTCTGTCTCAGTCCTGTCTGTCTGTCTGTCCTGTCTCTCTCTCTCTCTCTATATATATATATGTATATATATATATAAATCTCTCTATATATAAGTGTCTCGTCTGTCTGTCTGTCTGTCTGTCTCTCTCTCTCTCTCTCTCTATATATATATTATATATATGTGTGTGTGTGTGTGTGTGTGTGTGTGTGTGTGTGTGTGTGTGTGAACAAATGTATACGTGTGTTGTGGAGTTGACGTATGCTTTGTTGGTATATCTGGTAAGTCTAATTTTTAATGTATATATATATATATATATATATATATATATATATATATATTGGGATAAAAAAACTCCAGCCACTACAGCAGTCAACCAGTCTAAAAATCCTTGTAAAAGAGGATCATTCCCTCAAAATATGCTATGAAATAAAATGGAACCTAGCACATAACATCTAACTCAGTTTCTCATTTATTTCACACTTTACCCATTCTTCATTCTAAATCCCCAAAATATATATTATAGACATATATGTATATAATACATATATACAAATGTAATATATACATGAAAAATTAGACTGCCTATATATATAATATATATATATATATATATATATACGAATTGATACAATTCGCTAACCACGACATACAAACTAGGCGAATACCGCGTACGATGTGCGGTAACACTGGATGTCTGTTTCGACCTATATTAGGTTCCTTCAGCAGTGTAGAACGCAGAGCCAGAGACTCTACCTCTAGGCCCCGGCCCACGCCACCCACGAAACTCGCCAAATCAATCGCATTTATCATTAACAAGTCGATATATATATATATATATATATATATATATATATATATATATATATATATGAAGAGAAAAATGGAAGTGAATCCGACGGTATGTAATATAAAACACAGGTTCAATAAAATGAGTGATATTTATTCAGCCAACGCTGCAATGTTTTAATTGTTTAGTAGATCTTCTTCAGGGCTTTTGTTGATTTCTGTGATAAATTTTATTTTTCCTTAAATCAACAAAAGCCCTGAAGAAGATCTACTAGACAGATTGAAACACTGCAGCGTTGGCTGAATAAATATCACTCATTTTATTGAACCTGTGTTTTTTCAAATTTGTTACTATATATATATATATTATATATATATATATATATATATATATGGATGCACAGTTCTATCTTTGCGGATAAAAACTTCATATATACAATTTACAAAGTCAAACTTCCAAAACTTTCAAAGTGCAGTGTACATACATATTCATTTATAATTAAATATGTATATAAAATATACTATGGCGAATACGCAACTAAGAAATTAGCTTACTTTTTTCCGTTTTGTCTTTAATCTTTCTTTCTGTCTCAATTTCAGTGTCTTCTCATATTTATTGTTTTTGTTCTTCAATATCCCCCCCCCCACCTTGTTTCCCTCAACCTCAATATCCTTTACCCCCCACCCTCTGCATTCTTCTCATAATTCTAACCTTGAGTTTTCCGGGCACGAACTGACGAATCTCCTAACATTAAAAGTGAAAGTGAAAGTAGAAAACCGAGAGAAAAAAATACAAGTCCTCAGTTCATTTCTGTTTAGTTTGTTAGGGTTGGCATCTTTCGCTTTCACTTTCACTTTCGTTATTGAAACGAAGTAATCGTAAATGTCTCAGGGCAGAGATATTTATCAATAAAGTGAAAAAAAATTTTTTTTTTTTCGACGTAAGGTCTTGGAGGAAAACAGTGGACAATTAGTATTGAATCGACTGGGCAGTTTGGGGAATACGGCTTATTCACGATAAACGAGTCATGTACTTTTTTTTCTTTTTTGTTTCTTTTTTTTTTAGATGAACATACAATGAGAGAGTGCAGCCTGATTCACTAGTTACTTGTTACCCCCCTCACCTACCTTGCCAGTTTGTTGTGCATCGGCAAAATGTGGGGGTGTATACATAAATATCATTTGTGATCATTTACAGATGTTATTCGCTCGACAATGATTGGACACTTTCTCACCATTCACTCCCTCGAGTGTCTATGTTGCACCTGGCTTTTACTAATAGATGACATATTCATCTATATAATTGATTTGTTATATATATATATATATATATATATATATATATATATATATATTATTGACAACTGGACAAATAGACACTCATAATGAAGTGTATATATATATATATATATATATATATATATATATATATATAGTATCCAATTGCCGCTTTAACCCTTTCGTTGCAGTTGCATCAGTAAATAATCCAAAAGTGGGCAATATATTAAAAACATAGAGAAGTGATAATAATGATAATATTAGTATTAACTTTTTTCATATATATATATATATATATATATATATATATATATAACCAAATCAGCACTACCATTTACCCATAACTGGAGAGAGAACAAATGAATTCATGCCTTTCCCAAGAGCATCAGCACAAAGTGAAACACAAACAGCCTCATCCAGGATTTAAACTCAGTTCACCGATTCCATTTCCTATGATGATAAGCGTTACGCTAAGTACGCCACCTCAATGGTGAATGTAAGTATTACACTTCTATGTAAGTTTTTGGTAAATTCTAACAATTAACGTTGATTTTCATGAGTGAGTTAATATGAGCAAGCAGCACTTTTCATCTTTTTCAACAAACAACTACAACTGCTCTTGTTATATACCCCTATATACCCCTTTACATCGGGTATATATCATACCTCATATATATTATCTTATTATAATGGAGATTATGTAACTGTATGTCTGCAACCAAAATTACGTCACCACTGACGTCGTGGTTTCTTTAGTTATTTCAGGTATGCTATCAACGAATATGAAATAGTCATTACTTTATCTTAACTATCGTCTATTTCTCTCTCTCTCTCTCTCTCTCTCTCTCTCTCTCTCTCTCTCTCTCTCTCTCTATCTATCTATCTATCTATCTATCTATCTATTTCCCCCCTCTCTCTCTCTCTCTCTCTCTCTTTCGCTTTTCTGTCATCTTCTTTGGGTCTTGTCATCTTTAAACTGGAGAATTAATCCCTTACCCTCCTTAATCCGGCATTAAAGTCTAGCTGAGTTAGATTTGCTGTAAAACTGTCTATATTATTAATGCATTTAAAATTCTAAAATATGTGTTATACATCTCTAAGAAATAAAGATTTACAGAGTATATGGTGGGAATAATTTGCATAATGTTTTTAACAAAACTGAATTTAATAAATAATTATTCGCTTATACTGATTTCTAATACTATCATGTTATTCTCAAACGTATTAAAAGCAATACTATATATAATTCTACAAATTTTTTCACGTGCAATGATCACGTCATCAGCTTTCGTATATAAACGCACATATAAAAAAATAACGGTAAATAACATTATATTCACACATCCACCATACACTTAACATTTTTCATTTTTCTCCCTTACAAAATTTCTTTTGCATTGTCCTGATGATGGTTTATCATAAACCGAAATACTTAAGTATAGACATATAAAAAAAATGTTCCTTTGATCATAACATCCTGTGTCTGTTATATTTTTGAAAACATTTTCTTCACATATAATTCTACATAGAAATCAATTAAAATAACTTTAAAATGAGTGTAATATTTTAATATTCATTCTTATTTAGTTTCGTTAGTCGTTTTACTTTAATATAATCTTTTATTACATTAAAACTTACATTCTTGCGCCTGTGGGGATTAAAATTAAAATAAAATAAAACTAAAATAAATTTAAAAAAAAACTCCCATGAGCCTTCACCGGAAGAATCCTCAGCGCATGTCCGACAAAACGGACAGTTGTTGCATACCCTTCTTTACCGGCACTATATAGATATATGTTATATACTTCTCTTACTTCTTACTCTGTCGTCTATTCTTCCGGCCGTCTTTGCTTGTGATCGACCAGACAACTGCGCAGTGAGACTCACATCTTGCTAGCTTCGCTTCTAAGTTCTAACTCTTACTAACTGAGTTGCTTACCCCTTAAACCGGAAGGGGGCTTCTATCGGGGTTCCGTTTCTCACGGTCTATCCCGCAAGGCAAGGTCAGAGTGAGGTCAAGCATTGTCACTCACTCTCAAGGCCATCAGCTGCACTAATATGATCTCTACACTATTGTCATAATCATTAGGTAATTTATGATTATGTAACACTGTCCCCCAATAGAATATCTCGGCCATTTCGAGTTCAGGCCTTAACTGAGTGTCGTCGCTTCCTTGGCCAGGGGGATATCCTCTTGCCACGATCGACTATGACCCGGTCAATAAAGTCTAAGTCATAAAACTACCTCTTGCCTTTGTCTCTTTCTTTTTGTTCCTTAAATTCTTTCTTTTCAGCACGATCACCAAATGAGATGAAGTACAAAGAGAAAACTCTAAGAACACGCAATCAAGAATATCCAGCTACATTAACTTTAAAACACCCAAACCTCATCCTACCCCAAAACTTCTTTCTACCCCATACTTAATATGATATTATATATATATATATATTTTTTTTTTTGGATGTTTGTTTATTTGGAAACGTTGCTGAATAAAGTATATATTAAATTTTTATTATTATTGTAGAATACCGTACAGACTGTTTCGACTTTATTAAGTCTCATCAGCGGCATATACTAACGATTTCCCTCCGACAGAAATCGAAACCGGGACCTCAGCAGACACAGTGAAACACCTTATCGCCTCGGCCACAGTACACAGCTGACCATCCTAGCGAAATTAAGCTTGTCAAGTGATACTCGCGCCTCTACCATAATAGGTAAGGGGGCGTTATTGAGAGAATAATAACAACAAACAGACCGTTTGCCCTTCGGCGAAGCGAATAAGATTTTTGGAAATCGTTAGTATATGCCGCTGATGAGACTTAATAAAGTCGAAACAGTCTGTACGGTATTCTACACATCGAACCATCCTTTGTTGGGATTACACTTGTCAAGTTCATTTTCTATAAGAAAAAGTATCGAATTTTATGCGATACATGCGTTGTAAGTGCCTTCAAGTAAAAATTTAATATATATATATATATATTATAACATATGGGGTAAAGTTTAGGTTCGTTGGTACTTGTATCCTATCCCCAATATAGCTGGTTCTTCCTTCTTGTAGGTTGGCAAGCTGAAATGGAATTTAAGGAACGAAAAGGAAAAAGACAAAGGCAAGAGGTAGTTTTATGACTTAGGCTTTATTGACCGGGTCATAGTCGCCTGTAGCAAGGGAATATCCCCTGGCAGTAAGTGCGACTAGACCCAGTTAAGGCCTGACTCGAAAAGGCCGAGATATTCTTTTTGGGGGTCGGGATTTGCTGTTTTTCTTGTTTGTCTTTTTATTCTAATTTTATTTTCGTTTTATTTTAATACCCACAACATTATATATATATATATATATATATATATATATATATATATATATATATATACACAAAATACACTAATATATATATATATATATATATATATATATATATATGGCGAAGGAGAGAGATGAGATGAGAGGAGATAGGTTCTTACTGTTCTATTTGTTCTGTTTCGTCGCTGACCATCTTTCTCTGGGCTGATTTCTTCCTCTGCTGGGCTGAGTCGTTTGCTCATTTCGTTGTTAATAAATAAGTAGAACAAGATTTGGTTTGTTTTATAAGACGCCTATTCTTTATTAAGAACCAAACCCCAACATCGTGGTAAGAAGTTGGCATCTTAGGAAGGAATGAACGATCCTTAAGTCTGCGAGGTTCCAATAAAAGGTCATTACCTATCAATAATATAACCCTGTCTGATTTTGAATTTCAACGAATTTTAATTCAAAATCTTATCTTGTCTTTCTTTCTGTTGTGTTCACTGTTAGTATATCAGTGATTTACCCATGGTAATATTGGTTCTTGGAGAGTGGATACTTGACTATTTTCCATACCAGCAAGCATTTCAATTGTGGTGACTTTTCTTTAAAAAAAAACAATGAAAAAACATCAGAAACTTACTGATCTGTTTGGATTACAACTGATTTTAATATATTACTAATCATCTTTATTACACTACTATTGATTTTAATTATATCATTACCTATTTTAACTACAGGTGGTTTAAAAAAAATTGATATCATTTCGTAATCTAATAACTTGACCGATTCTTATTCAAATGATCTCAGTTTTAGTATATCATGAATATACTAATACTTATATTTGTCCTTGGAGAGTGAGGGCTTGACTAAATATTCCCTACCATCAAGCATTCTAATAGGGGGTGACTTTTCTCAAAATGAAAAAACTTAAGAGAATTACTGATCTGTTTGGATTACAACTGATTTTTAATATATTACTAATCATCTTTATTACACTACTATTGATTTTAATTATATCATTACCTATTTTAACTACAGGATGTTTAAAAAAAATTGATATCATTTCGTAATCTAATAACTTGACCAATTCTCTTTCAAATTATCTAAAAAAAATTTTTTTTTAAATTAAACATTGAATTTTCAGTTTCTTTAACACATTCAGTTACCATTTAGGATCATTTAAATGAGAATTGGTTAAATAATTAGAGCACAAAATGATATCAATTATTCAGAAACTCTGTACATCTCAAATGAGAGCAATTTTTCTTATTATTACCTATTTTAACTACAAGATGTTTAAGAAAAATTGATATCATTTCGTAATCTAATAACTTGACCAATTCTCATTCAAATGATCTCAGTTTTAGTATATCATGAATATACTAATACTAATATTGGTCCTTGGAGAGTGGGGACTCGAATAAATATCTTCCCTACGCCGAAGTTAGTCGTATTTGAATAGACGTAAACATTTTTTTTCTTGTCAAAATTCATCCGTTTTGTTTTGTTTTGTTTTGTTTTTCTCATTTCATTTTCTCATGCACAACTCATCGAAGGGGCATGTATAATACATAGAATAATGTACAAATTCAGGAAAATGAATAGTGTATAGTCATATGATATATATATATATATATATATAAGGAAAGTCGACGGGACGGTCTAAAGTCGGTATCAGCCAGTCAGCGAGGGAGTCTATCCCCTTTTCAGTAGCGCTAGACCAAGGAGATTGTTTTAGCATCTGAGGTGGAGCGCCACACCTACCATCAGCTCCTTACTTTACCGCACAGATCCCTGTGCTACTCATACGCTGAGTTGGCGGGAACCGGTATCGAACCTTGTGGTTTCTAGCCGAACGCTCTACCGACTGAGCTAACCCGGCCCCTATTATATATATATATATGTGTGTGTGTGTGTGTGTGTGTGTGTGTGCTTGTGTGTGTGTAGAGGGTATATCAGATATAGTCTTGGCGAATTAGAAGAAGCCTGAAGGTGTCTCAGCAGCTAACAACTGATGCAGGTAGTTTGTGTCATGCTTCAGCAACTCTGAGCATGAAAAAGTTTCCAAAAGTCATTTGAACTGTTAATCTTGAAATGAAACTATAAAATGTACTGTTAAAATATCATCGATTCTCCGTTAGTAAAAAAAATATTTGGAAGTTTATTTTCTTTTTAACTGTAGAGCACTCATTAAGTATAAGAACATTATAAAAGAACGAATGTAATATTGTAAAATCAAACATATTTACAATTTATCAAAATTTGATATAAGAATGATAAAAGGGAGTTACAAGTTAGATTTATCCAAAGTTGGTTGACACACAGACAAGTGTTAGTCATATTGAAGATAAGAAAAAATAATTTGTTTCTTCTTCTAATGCAGCCATTTTGTTGAATCTTGTTAGAGAGATCACATTGATCTATTTTCTCTTAATTTCCAATTTTCTTTGTAGAGATTTGTTGAGTCATATTTTAATGTTGGCGCAATTACTTTCTTTTTTTTGTTTGTTTTAAACTTTTCAGGTCTGATAATTTCCTTTACCAAACTTGGAGATAAATCGAACCATATGACCTTTAGGCACCCCTTTTGCGATCTCAATTCATAAGGACATTTTTTACACCGTCAAAATCCGGTTGTTTGTTAACAGACGATTTTTAGAGTTTTTTTAATTATAAAACTAACCCCTAACAAACAACCGGATTTTGACGGTGTAAATGAAAAAAAATGTCCTTATGAATCGAGATCGCAAAAGGGGTGCCTAAAGGTCATATGGTCCGATAAGTCAACCAATTTTGCTCTAAGTCATATTACAATCATTGTTTTTATATAAATATCTGAATATCCTAAATTTACTTATTTTCGGGAAGACGAGAAAAGGGATTTGCTTAGTCATAATGCAAGGTCCGCTGGTGACTATTGAAATATGAGCGCCAGAACTTCTTGGCTCGTCATGTGATTCCTATGTCCAATCACAGAAAAGCTCCCTCACTTAACTCCATGCATAGAAATAAACGTATCTTACTGACCCAACACAGTCTTCCTATTTCTATTACTTCTCATTTTGACTCATGCAACTCCAAGGTAATCTTAGTAGATATTGCTTCTTGCTGAATTCATAGAGAAAAGTAGTTATTGAACTAGTAGTTATATTCCTTACTTACCACGGTTCTTCTGTTAGGCATTAGGTGGCATTGCGACTGGTATTATAAAAGCCAAATCCTTTTAGATCCTCTTGCCTTCAGAAGTAACACACTCTACTTGCCTTCAGAAGTAACACACACTAGTTGTCTCCTGTCCATATGACAGGTAGGATTTGCCCCCAGGCATTCCGTGTATATGGTACAAAAGAAATCCTCCGGTTTTGCAGAGGTAACACGTACAAATACGTGTTTTGTCTACTGGATAAGGGGTGGGGTTTCCTTAAGGATTAAGTGTGTAGTCCATGTTCACTGGAGGAATATTTGTGGCTGATAAGGCCAATGCAAGACAGGCAGGCACGATCGCAGCGACTGCAGCTGAAGGTCTGGTCAGGGTTTGATGGCATAGCGTGGTGGTTCTTACTCCTGTGTCTTTTGTCTTTGAGAGTGGCCCTGCGAGTGTTTTTAAAAGAGGAGACAGCATGGTTCGTGGTGAGATGCCAGGCGTCACGGTTCTCAGCAAGGATATACCATCAACTTTACTAGATAGGAACTTCACAAGAATTCTGCATGCTGTTTTGAATAAATCCAAGAAGCAGCACCCCCACAAAACAGCATATGTACGACCACTTACCTCCCATCTTAGAAAACCATCCAAGTAGGATGAACAAGACATGCTGGATACTGCTGGAGAAGTAGGGAAAACTCATATGCAATGTTCTCCTGTGGACTCCCACACAGACACACCAGTGTTGACCAACCAGCAAAAAACGTATTTTTCATCAGCACTGTGTGGACACTAGATGCCGGGTAGAGGACCTGCCAAGAATGATGGCCAATAGAGATGGATGGAGAGAGAGAGAGAGAGAGAGAGAGAGGGGGGAATCCATGCTATTCTATTAATAATAATACTAGCAGGACCTGTGGATATACCACAGTATGATAATTTAATTATCAAAACGTTTGATATATTTACTTAAGAGCTATTGATAAATAGTTCAATATGTAAAAAGTATAATAATCTTCATTTAACTCTGTCTTACTCTTTTTTGTTTTTGTTTCTTTCCTTTCTTCACTTCATTGTTTAATTGAAACAGATTAGCATTATCGCTTCCATGTGCTCACCCCACTCTCTAGCTTTCTCCTTCTCTCTCTTTTTTTTCTTCATATTTTTTTCTGTGTAGCATGTCATAATTCTTACCTTTCATTCTTTATAATAAATATTGAATGGTTCATTATTTAGCTGAGGTGACAACACTCATAAGAAATAAGAATTCAGCTTAATTGAATGATTATCCATTTGAACTTTAAACAAATACTAGGAGGACACAGTATGATAATTTAATTATTACAATGTTTAATATGTTTACTTAAGAGCTATTGTAAATAGTTCAATATGTAAAACATATAATAATCTTGATTTAACTCTGTCTCATTCATTTTTTTCTTTCTTTCCTCTTTTCTTTTGTCCTTTGTTCTCTTGCAAAGAATTCTACAAATGTACAAATGGGGTTAGCTCAGTTGGTAGAGCATTCGGCTAGAAATCACAAGGTTCCTAGTTTGATACCGATTCTCACCAACTCAGCATATGAGTAGCACAGGGATATGTGTGGTAAAGGAGCTGGTGGCACTCCACCTCAGATGCTAAAATAATCTCCTTGGTCTAGCGCTAGTGAAAAGGGGATAGACATCTTTCCTGATATGCTGGTACTGACTTTAGGCCACCCCAACAACGACTTTATTTACTTACAAATTTGCAACATTGAAGACAATCAACTTGTAGTGAAATTATTTTCTACTCCAATCTTCTCTTTTTCTAAATTATCACAACAACATGCATATTACTTTTTGTTGATGAGGAGGGCCTCAAGTACACTTAGGTAGAACTCGTTGGTTGAGGACGCCAAGATAGTAAACATTGAGGGGTTATATGCCGCAGCACAATCTGGATTATCCAATAATGTGTGGCCCAATGATGGAGGGCAAAGATTGGAGGGTAGAGCAGAGATACTGATAGGTACGCATCCTGCATCCCTGCCGCACAAAAATCTAAAAGGACGCAGTAAAATTGTATCCATGTGTCCCAGTGTTTTTTTCTTTTTTCTTCCTTCACCATTTCAAGCTAACTGTAAATACATTTCAATAGTTTCTAAGAAACAAATTATACAGGATAGGTTACAAGGTAGGAGTTAGATGGCGTTAGTGTAGACCCATGAATTTTTCCGGGAACTCATTCAAAGCAAATATGTGCATCCCAGGACACAAATATGTGTGTGTCCCCAAGCTATCAGCATCACTGTAGGATAAACCATCATATTCCCTCTGTTATCCGTAAAAATAACTTGGACCATTCTGCTCCACTGAGCAATCAAAATTCACCCTTCACCATTGGGCGACGCTTATTTGATAATCTTGTTTGTGCTGCAGCATATAATCCAGGGGTTGGCAATCCCCGGCCCATGGGCCACATCAGGCCCTCAAGTGGTTTTTGTCTAGCCCGCCAACTTAACAGCTGGACTCTGACTATCCAATTAGTATAGAATAGAAATACAATAGTTCGATGCAGGTTAACCCATTAAAGACCAGTGGCAAAGATTTTTTATTTAAACCTTTAAAAAAAGACAGCTTTTTGGACAGAGCCGTTTGAGTCCGAGAAAATTTATTTGCATTATATTTAATACCATTGCCCTTCACCGAGACACTACATAGCTCTCTTTCCAAAAGTTTGCCGACCCCTGATATAACCCCTCAATATTTCTTTTTGCAAATTTTTCGAATGCTACAAGCGGCAAGATAAAACAAAGAAAACAAGAAACAGGAGCAATTTTGGTTATAAATGTTTATTTCTAACCTGGCCGATAAAATACCAGCCAAATCAGACCTTTTTTTTTTTTTCCATATAAATATTTTCATTAGTTTAACAATAAATACAAAGAAACAGTATGGTACAACTGATTACTACAGTGCATAAAGAGCGGGCTACCTATCTAGCCTTGCACTGGTTATTTGAAAAAAAGGAAAAAAAAAAGAAAGTCACATAATAATAATAATCATAATAATGATAATAATCATAATAATAATAATAATGTCACTAAAATAAGTTCTAACTGACCTAAATGAAGAAGTGAATCTAGTTATGTACTACACTGGTACTCACTTCAAAAATTATCACAAAGACCTGACGAAATAGCCACCCAGTACCAGAGACCACCAACTGACCCAACATTAACAAAGTTACCAATACCATTCAGATGCCAACGGCTTAAGAGTGAGTAGTGAGTAGTTGGATAAAGACAAAAAAAAAAAAATTAATTTTTTGGCACTTGAAGGAGAATGCATGCTGTTTTATCCAGTGAAAACATTCTTTATGTGATTTTATTGTTTTTCTTTCTCTCTTCATTGTAGATTTTTTTAAGGAAAAGTTTTTTAAGATTTTTTTTTTTTTTTTTATAAAAAAGAATTTCGTATAAAAAATTGGGGGGTCAAGGGGATGGGATTGGGTAACTTAGAAAGGGGAGACAATGAAAGCCTTGAATTTTGATACAGTTTGCTTAAAAAATTTTTTTTTTTTTTTTAGGTATAATATAGTAAATAACATTAGGTTATATTAGATCAGTAAAAAAATGTTTGTAAAATATTTAGTATTGTCTTCTACGTTTTAATAATTAATGGTTGGCAGCATTTTTTCTTCTGAATTGAATTGGTTGAGTATTAAAATGCAAGCTGATTGTTGGCTAATATTTGTTGCAGCAGTAATTGAGTATATATATATATATATATATATATATATATATATTATATATATATATATATATATATATCATAAGTGCATACAACAATGTTTTGTGTTAGACACCATCATCTTCAAATCTTTAATTCTGTAGGGAATTTTTAAATTTAAAAAAATAAATAAATAAAAATTAAAATAAAATAAAATAAAAACAAAGAGTATTTATTGTTTCATGATCTTTAAAATACCTTCATTTTAACTAAAAAAATGATATATATATATATATATATATAAATATATATATATATATATGTATATGTGTGTGTGTGTGTGTGTGTGTGTTGAGAAAAGTAAACAAACATGGGATGTTATACTGGATGGAAGTTTATTACTGGTGGTGATGTCGACACTATAACATTTCGGTCTTTCAGACATTCTTCAGGACAGAAGCTGAGTTCTTGTATTGAAGGGTTCAATTCTCTTACTTCAATGCAGTATAACATTCCGTGTTTGTCTACTTTTCTCCACATACTATCAGATTGATTTCCTCATTCTACTCCCATAATTATGGTGTAAAGAGCCTAGTGATTAAAAGAAAATAAAAATAAACTAAAACAAGCTGTCCTTTGGAAGACATGACCCAATAGGCAAGATCTCTGGATGTCAACAATCTCTGGTACACCTATCTTATACAAATCAACCCCCACCCAACTGATCCCCACCAAAAAGCAGGACCCAAATGATGAATTCCCAAAAGAGAAGGAGACCAGATGCCTAGGACTTTCCCTAGGCCTCCCGGAACTGATGGATTATAAATGTGGGGTGGAATCACATGAATTTAAGATGGCTCATCAAAAGTAAACATTTTTTTTCTTTTTAATTCTTATTTTCTCAAGGAGGTTATAAATTAAAAAAGGCAAAGTTGTCTTATTTTTTTTCTTTTTCTTTTCTCATTTTTTTTTAAAGTATTACTCAAACTCTTAACCAATGGCAGTGGCATTGGAAACAGTACCTTTCATTAATAGCGTTCATTGCTTGTAGAAATTACAGGACTATTCAACACTCATCTAGATAAAAAAAAAAAAAAAAATGAGCGAGAGAAAGAGAAGAGATGATTTCTTTTTTTTTTTTAATTTTGCTTTTTTTATTTAAAAAAACAAAAAAAAACCTAAAAATTAAATTATCACAGAAACGGTAAAATAAACCTTTATTGTTATTGTTTTGTTTTTTCTTTCTTGTTAATTTAGTAAAAATGTGCTGGAGCAAATGTATAAGCCAAGCTTCTTCATTCCAATATTAAGTCAGCATTTAGCATTTTCAGAGTAACCCAGCCTACTTTTTCATTATTATCAGAAATGACAGCTCTAAACTTGCTTTGCGAGTAAAATCCTAGAATATTTACTTCGTTTTTTTTTGTTTTTTTTAAACCAAATCTATCCAAAAGTCATGAAAAGATTTTTTTTTTTCTCTCTTTATTTATTCATTTTTTTTTTTTTGGAAGTAAAGGTGGTTTTTAGGTAAACAACTTATTTTAAAAAGGTAATAAGTATAAAAGTCGACCTTTAATAAATATTTCAGAAAAGAAAACACAAAATGAAGAAATACAAGCAAAGGCAGCCAAGAGAGATCGATTAGTCACTCTAAATATCAAAGCTTTTTTTTTCTTTTTTTTTTTTTCAATGTTAGTAATGGAAGAATTGTGGGTTATTAGAGACAGAATTGGTTACAATAAAATACCGACAGCTACCAGCAATCACTGAACATTATCAAATTTTATCCTGAATATTTAGGAAAATATTCCTTCATATTTATAAAATGTCAAAAAAACATTCCTTTTTTTCTGTTTGATGTTGATTCTTTTCACAGGAATTTAATGTTCAACTTTAAGTTTTATAATGTTAAAGAAATTAAATAATTATATTTGTTATTGATTAATAATAATAATAATAATAATAATAATCCTCAGGTCTTAGACTCCAGTGAAAGACCATCAGCTAATGCTGATGTGAAAAACTCACAAGGAGTGAAAATAATAATAATAATAATAATAATAATAAACACAATATTGACTAATAATAAAGACTTACAAATCATAGGTAAAAGTTGGAAGCTGCACAGGTGTCATTTAAAAGTAAGAGAATTGGTAATAATTATTATTATTTTCTTTTTTCATTTAAGAGGACAATAAGCATTTTTACTTGATTTTTGCCTTTTAAATAATATTAATGGAACGTAAATGCAATCTATAAAAATTACCATTTTTTTTCTGTGTCCACTTAAGTATATATGTACCCCAAAAATTTGGATGAAAAGAAGTTGTCTCCCTTGCTAAGCCATCATTAGACTATTGTTGCTTTTTTTTTTTTTTTTTTTTTTTTTTTAGATTCCTGTCAGGAATGAAATTAATTCTTTCCTCTTGCCTTGTGCCAGACAAGATAAAATGACTGTTGTTGTTTTTTTGCTTGTTTATGTGAGGTTTAATTAAAAGAAACAATGAAATTAACCATTCCTCTTGCCTTGTGCCAGACAAGATAAAATGACTGTTTTTTTTTTTGCTTGTTTATGTGAGGTTTAATTAAAAGAAACAATACCAAAGTAGTAATAAGATGTTTAATATCAAAAACAAATGCATACTTTTAAAAAAAAAGAGCATTAACAAGTGAGTATGATTGCACCAAGTTGGATTCAGGTTTGGGCCAGATTTTTTTCTCTCTTATATATATATAAAAAAAAAACAAAAAAAAAAAAAATGTAAAAGAAAAAAAAAACACCAGCCCATATCTATATGACAAGGAACAGATGGGACTTGAGAATGAGAGAGTTAAACAAGAAATATAGAGATAGTGGGTTACAAAAGGAGAGAGAGAGAGAGAGAGAGAGAGAGAGAGAGAGAGAGAGAGAGAGAGAGAGAGAAAGAGAGAAAAAATTCTCCAATCAAGATGTACATGAATTCTTGACCAATTAAAAAAAAAAGAAGATATAAATACTAGATGTACATAGATGGGACACTGACAAAAAATCCACTGATCTTTTTTTTTTTTTTTTTCATGATACAAAAGTGTTATATTCATTGTAGATTTTAAAATAAAAAATCAATAAAAAAAAATCAATATAATGAAATCATGATTGATCCTGATCAAATAAAGAATTAATATTGACATAAACAAATTTGAGACAGTAATTAGTATGATATAAGAAAAAAAAAAAAGTTAAATGACTGTAACATCAGGATTTTGATCATACCATATTTTTATATGATGAAAAAAACAAAAAAAACAAAAAAAAAACACAAAAAACCTGTTGCATTATTTTTGTCTTAAGTTTTCTCTTTTTATCGTAGTGTAATGCTCACAAAAAAATGATCCATTAAAAAAAAAAAATCACATAATATTTTAATTATTTTTCATATGTATAAATAAATCATACACACACACACACACTACATATAAGTGGTCCGTTAAAAAAAAATAAAAAAATATTTTCACTAATTTTCATATGTATAAATAAATCATACACACACACACATACTATATATATATATATATATATATATATATTAAAAAAAAAGGTTTAGATCAAGTGTTTTTCCCCTCCATTTATCAATGATATTTGAATTTTCTCAAGAGAGAGAAATATATTGACTTAGAGATCAAGAAAGAGAGAGACAGAGATAGATAGATCGAGAGAAAGAAAGAGAAAGAGAGAGAGAGGTGAAGTTATTATATTTTATTCTAATTAGAAAACAAAGAGTATAACTGCAAAAAAGTTTTGTACATAGAACTTTTTTTTGAAAATCTTTTTAAAATTTTTTTTTTTATTGTTGTTCAATTTAAGTTAAGAACTGTTTGTAACTCTCTCATTCGATTCCAGACCCACGTAGAGATACAAGGCTATACACTGTTTATTTCAAATTGATTTTTGTTTCTTTGGGGTAAATCATGAATAGAAAATGTCGATATTTACAGTGTCTACGAGGCAATTAAAAAACACTAAATAGTCATACCTACATTAAATAGGTTGTATATCAAAACACAAACGAGAGCCTTAATTTCAGATTTGCAAAGTCTGACCCATATCAGAAGCTGTGCCATATATAAATAATGCATATGTATATGTATATATATATATATATATATATATATATATATATATATGTATGTGTTTATATATATATATATATATCAAATGCACATATATGTATATGTGTGTATATATATATTATATACATACATATATATATATATATATTATACATATATATATGTATGTGTGTATATATATATTATATACATATATATATATATTATAAATATATATATGTATGTGTGTATATATATATTATGTACATACATATATATACATATTATACATATATATACATACATATGCACAACTGTATGTATATATGCTTTTGCCCATTTATCTATATACTATACATATAAAATGCTTACTGGCTTATATGTACATATAAACACATACAAACTATATGTATATATGCATATACACAAATATGCAATACTATAGACACATACATGTACATATAAACATACATATTTATACACATGTATATGCATATAAACTCATACATATTGCACACATACACACACAAACATGCATATATATATGTACACATAAACATATACATATATACAGAATTAGATATATGTAAAAGTATACATATATATGCTATACACATGTATATATTTCAAAAGGGAAGAAAAAAACGAATTTTTTTCCCGTTGCTTTCTCTGCCTTCCCTACCCTCCCCCCAAAACCCTGTATATACATACATACATAGTTGTGTTATAGAAGCTCACACAGAGCAAAGACCAAAGTTGGAGTAAGAATTATGACTAAGTAAAAAATGTCATTTATACACAGGTGTCATTTGTAAAAAAAGGGGGGTGAAAAAAAAAACAAAGTTTTTAATAATAATAATAAATAATAAATAATAATAATTTAAGAAAAAAAAAAAGATGAACAACAAATATATTCGATGTCGGAACTTGCTAAAATTAGAAAAAAAAAAAAAAAAAATTCTGTTGATAAATATTGTCTGATATCAGTCAAGTCCTTCCTCATTTTTTTTTATTAAAAAAAAAATTTTTTTTATTAAAAAAATTTTTTTTTTTTTTTTTAAATTTTTGAAGGGTTGACAATGACTACCAGGTTATTGCACACTTTTATTAAAGAAAAAAAAAAGAAAAAAAAAAAGAAAAATGTTCAGCCATTGTGGTCAGATCACTTGAAGCCACAGAGACCTGGTAACCAAAGTAAGTAAAAACTCTTTAAACTTAAATCTACCAACAAGAAAATCTCTGATGGCAAAACTGCAAGCCAAGTTCAGATTAGCGATCATCTTGCAGTAGACAATGGCAAACACAGCTTTAAGATGAAAGAATTCTGACAGATTGTAAAAAAAAATCCAAACACACAAAGAATGAGTTAATTGGTAGTGAGCAGTTTGGAGAATAATCTTATTCAGAAAATATTCTCTCATTTGCACACTCTGAGCATGAAGTGTGTATGTGTGTGTGTGTATGTGTGTGAAGACTTTCTTTTAAGTCAAAGTGATTTTTACTCTGTTTAAACCTAAGCCAGTCATCAAACCAATCCTGTTTTGCCTCTGGTTATGGCAATACTAACCGGGGAATTAAGGTTTTACAAGTATACAAATATATTGACCATAATGGGTACAAAGTTTGCTTCAGTTTTTAAACGTTTAATAACTGAGACAAACAATACACCAAAGTGGCTTTTTTGTTATTGTTTTTGTTTTTAAGACCAGATTTTTTCCTTCCATCTGCCTCAGTATTTTTAGAAATGTTTAATCACCAAATATTCATTGAATTTTGAGATGAGGCTTGATTATTTGGATTATTTGGACTATTGTCCTCATTTTTATTGTTATCTACACAACGTTTCGGCTGATGTGCCCTCCAGGGATTGAAAAAGATTTGCCTAAAAATGTTATTGCCAAGTTCACACCCACACCAGTCACTCAATAGTTGGTTGGTTGATTGATTTTAATGGTATATCAACCCATCTGGGGTTATGAAGTCACTTAAGTCAACAGTATCAAGATTTTAACAATACAAGTCATTCCATTTTAAATTCAAGAAATCACTTGAAATGTCAATTTTTAAAAATGTTGGCTGCAGAGGGCAGGGTTTGAAACCCTGCTAACCATATCACCATTGTAGCTGATTAAAACCATTAACCTTTCTTACCAAATAAGCCATATGCCACCTACCTCATTTTTTTTTCTTCTTCAATATATTTAATACTAATTATGTACCGAGGACATTAGAAATAACTGTAGTATATTGCCCAAGATCAGGTATGATTACTCATAGGCTTGAACCAGTGTTTACAATCTTCAGAGAAATAGAAAAAAGAAAAATGCCTTCATCTGGTGAGCCATGTCAGTGATCCTAACAATGATATGCTCAGTCTAAGTGACATGCATATTTTATCCACAATGTTGAAATGGCAGTAACAATTTCTGAAAACAGATATTGTCTGTCATCACTTTGTAAATATTACGTACAAGTTAGATGAGTAAACAGAATGCATTGACTGTGAAAGACTTATTCGATGACCATATTGTAGCCTTTGCCACATTACATGCCAGTTTGAAAAGAAAGAAAAAAAAAAGAATTTAAAAAGAAATTAATGACTTCTTTAGAACAAAACTTTAATCAACATTGAGAAATTGTCCTGAGGTCTAAAACGAAACAGATGAGCCATTCGCTATACATTGCAGAAGACCAAAACACACTTAGAAAGAGTTTTCTGGGCATGTATACATTGCACATGTGACTCAAGTGAATGTACACACAATGCACATGTGTCTTGAATGAACATGCATGCATTGCACATGTGGCTCAAGTGAACATGTAGACATTGCTCCAGTGGCTCAAGGGAACATGTAGACACTGCACAGACAGCTCAAGTGAACATACATGCATTGCACATGTGGTTCGATGAACATGTAGACATTGCCCATGTGGCTCAAGTGACCATGTAGACATTGAACATGCAGCTCAAGTGAGTATGTACGTGTTTCACATGTGGCTCAAGTGAACATGTACGTGTTTCACATGTGGCTCAAGTGAACATGTACACATTCCACATGTGTCCCAAGTAATGCACCTTATCAAGTGTCTTCAATTTTAATAAACAGTTCCAGAAGCCCAAAATTTTGGGATTGAATCTTTAGTTGCCCATTGCTTCTCATAAGACCTTTTGTTTTAGTATTGCTTTAATAGTTCATACGATGTTATAAGAACCTGATGTAATTAATCATCACTAAGCTTAGCTTAGTATCATGACACAAAAACCACAGTCAATTAAGGACTGAGACTTAGTAGCAATGGTCAATAAAAACAAGTTTGTTAACCATTCTACAAAAAAAAAAAAAAAAAAGGTGTCATTAAAACATTTGAAATAATTATTGCCATAGAGCATTTTTTAGTTTTAAAAAAACATTTTAAGAAATTTCCTTGAACTGGTCGTTGATGTGCATAATTCCTTAGTCCTTTGTTTTTTTTTAATTTCACCGGTGAAGCTGCACGAACACAAACACCCGATGAAGATAGGAGACAATTAAAACAGGATTTGCTAGAATCATACATTGACAAGTTAAATTCTTACCCCTCCCCCAAACAATGGTTTGATTTTTTTTTTTTTTTTCTCTTAAAATTAATAGAAAGAAATTTTACATGGATTTAAAAAAAAAAAAAAGGAAAAAAGATGTAATGATATATTTTCTCAGTGTTGTTATTTTTGTTTTGTTCTCAAGCAAGACTTCAAATATTCGTTTCCAGTTCTGAATCATAATGCAGTTAGCAACTATCAAAATTATCAGATGATAATTAACCATAATGATAATAAAAAAAAAAAAATTTAATAACTTGCTATAATAATGTTTATTAAATAAGAAATTGTTCACAGCTGACAAGTACTGTGTGATAAAAAAAAAGAAGAATTTTAGGGAGTGTAAAATTCCCAATTCCAATAACACACTTTTCACAATCCAATAATAATAATAATAATAATAATAATAAAAATTTCAAAAAGTCAGTATATGGATTTGAAAAATGTACCATAATCATAGTGGTGGTAGTCGTGGTGGTTGTGATAATAATAATAATAATAATAATAATAATAATCTTGAGAATGACATAAGAAAAAAAAAGAAAAGAAAAAAAAAAGAAAACATTTGTTTTCAACTCATAGTATCCCTACAATTGGGACTGAAAGAGTGTGTGTTCTTTTTCATATCACAAGACTTTCCTACATTGAAGCCTTTTTTCAAAGCAGGCATATCCATTTTAATATGAAAGTGAGTGAAGGTAATGAAAGAATGTATTAATCAAACTATTTGGTGGTGGGGGAGGGGGGCAAGGCCTGTTTTGATTGCAAAGGAATGGAAATGGAAGAAGGATTTGAAAATATACATTAAAAAAAAAAAAAATGACCCAATAGGTAACACTGAGATAAAAAAAAAATTGTATCGTTAAATTATCAAATTGGAGCATCGAGGGAGAGAGTTTTATCAACTGGAAAGAAATGTGGT
>CM042161.1:64521002-64541002 GCA_023376005.1 Doryteuthis pealeii | reverse complement strand
CACATGAACCTTTTTTTTTGTTTATAGATGTCAGTTAAAAATGACATTTTGTTTATTTCATGAGTGGCTCTAAGGTGTGGTTTAACTGATGAATATTGGCTTCCAAGAAACAGGTTAGTTATCTTAACTCATTGAGCCCATTCAGAGATGCTGATAGGAATGCACCCTGCATCCCTGATGCACAAAAATCTAAAAGGACGCAGTAAAATTGTATCCATGCATCCCAGTGTTTTTTTTCTTCCTTCCCTCACCATTTCAAGCTAACTGTAAATATATTTCAATAGTTTCTATTGAAACAAATTACACAGGATAGGTTACAAGGTAGGAGTTAGATGGTTTTAGTTGGGACCCATGGATTTTCCCAGGGACTCATTGCACAAATATGTGCGTCCCAGGACAAACTAAATCAAAAAATTATCAGCATCTGCCATTACACTAATTGGTTGGTTGTTTTACGGCATATCAACCCTTTTCGGGTCATTTAATGCTGAATCAAGTCATTTTGATATCAGTTATGCTTACAGTACCTGCTATTGCTTAAATGGTCACCCATCTAAGTATTGAACAGGCTCATTGCTGCTTAACTTTAGTGATCTAGTGGGAACTGATGCTTTCAATGTGGTTTGACTGTAAACCCATTACACAGGTGATACTTTTATTTTTACCCCAACACCATAGCATCAGTTTACCAGTGCATAGGTCACGCTAAAATAGCAGAGGGTAAATTTAGGCTCAGGACTCAAAGCGTTAATATGCCAAATAACAACTCAGAATATAAGCCTTGCTATTGGTCAGAAGTAAATTCTATAGCTCTTACTATAGTGTAAAGATTTTTTTCTTGGTTATTGTTGTAGAGTAGCTAGCACCCCTTCAGCACTCTACCAGATGGGTTGGCTCATAGCCGTAAATAGTCAATGATTAAGGACTTCAACAGTGGATCAATAAGCTGATTAATATTCAGACTGAATTTGGCTATACCCCATTTGACCCTCCTCTATTTCTTGTAAGTTGCCTTGTTAATTGTTTTGTAACTTACTGTTCTGTGTGTGTTTTTTGTATGTATCCATTAACACCGGATACTGGTGATGAATAAATATATTAAGCACTCAATTTCTTCTGTGTATCATTCCACCTTGACGATACAAGAGTTAATAGTAGGACATTGAATCTAGGGGTTTAACTGAAGAACATTTACATTAAAGATATCTTTCACATACAAGAGAAATCCCATCTTCTTAGGTGCCTCGTTCTTGGTTGAAATAGTCAAACGATGGATCAGAAAAAGGAAACATTGTTTCTTTTAAATCTTATACATTTAATCATTGGCTAAAAAGATACAAAACTAAAAGGAGTATTCAGTGATGAGTAAATTACTTCCAGGAGTATTAAAGGAATATATTAGCAATAATTCACTCTTAAGTTATTTTGTTATGAATACTACTAACAATGGCTTTAAAGAGTAAACTTGATTTTTATAAGCTTTAGGGGCAGATATTTTTATCAGTTTTATTTATGATGCTTGGCAGAGTCAATTGCTCATACTAGTATTGTACAAGAGAATTCTTTATGAAAGTATTTTGAATTTTATTAAAACCCAATAAGTGCCATTGTCCCATATATATATATATATATATATATATATATATATATATATATATATATATATATATATATATATATATATATATATATATATATATGCCCAATAAATGAGATAGAACCTTTTATATATGATAAATATTGGCACCAATTTTAAATTGCATATACATTTTTTTTTCCAGAAAGCAGCCCCATACTCATTATTAAAGAAAACAAAAATTCCCTCCAGAATAATTTTGGCAGGTATTGGATTGAACAGAACTGCCTTGGCCATTGTATATAAATGAATTGAGCAAAAAGTTTGGTTCTTCTAAGACAGCAGTTTAAGGAACTAATGTCTTTTAATAAAAAGACATAGCTGATGTAAATTTTCTGTATAGAAAAAAAAAAAAAAAAAAAAAGAATTTCAAAAAGTTGCCATTTGCATAGGTTTTGGCACATATGAGCTTCTATTTAATGATTTTTTCTTTTTTAAACAAAATGTATTGTGTTGTAGATAAATAGTTTTTAGATGTTTAAAAAAATGCTTCCTGTTAGAAGAACAGGAAATATGAAGGTTTTTACCTATTTTTGTTTTTCTGGTCAATATTATGCATACATTTCACAGTGTTTGTTGTTGTGAGAATAATTAGAAAGCAATCTCTATTAAAATTGGATTTTTTAAAAATTTTTATGCCAGATTTTGTTTTTAATGTTGCTAAGCATAAAAGACCATGAAAAAGAATAAATAAATAAAAATAAAAATAAAAAGATATGCTAATAATATGAAAGTCAATCAAGGAATAGTATGGTCCAATGGTTGAGTGTTGTATGACTTTAGTAAGAACCCTGTTTCAGATTTATATAAATCACTTTCCTGTCAAATACAATTTTGGGATTAGAGAGTTTGAAGGCTGAAGGTATTTTAATTATAAATACATGAAAGAAAATAGGTGGAAAAAAAAAACAAAAAAAAAAAACAGAGGAAGTCCTAACCATCTCAGTTGATACCTTCCTTGTCAAAAAGATTTCATGACCTGAGTTCTGCCATTTAAAAATAAATAAATAAATAAAGGTAACAAAAACATATTTTTAAAAATTTTTAATTATTTTTTTTGAGGGGGAGGGAAGGAGGAGATTTTAGTCTCAGTATTGCCATGCTTATTTTTTTTTTTTACTTTTACAACACTAGTAATATTAATAATAATGATGATGTTGGTGGTGATGATGATAATGATGACTTCTTTCATTGTTTTTTTTTGTTTTGTTTTTGTTTTTTTTTACTTTGTTTTCTTAACACTAACAAAAAAGTTTGTTGTTTCTTTTCTTTTTCTTTTTCTTTACAAGGAAACTAAAGAACAAATGATGGGTTCTTGTTTTCAGGATTACTGAGAAAGCATGTATTTGTCATGAATAAAAAAACGTCCTATCGATGTATCTTTGAATCAATCATTTTGTACATGAATCTATTTACATGTTTTTCGAAGATGTTGAAAGAGTCTGTAACTGTGTCTTGTGCGCATAATGCTATAAGTGCAGTAACAGAGGATTGGGGGGAGGTAAAATTATTATTATTATTAATTAATT
Source organism: Doryteuthis pealeii (assembly GCA_023376005.1). Taxonomy (NCBI): domain Eukaryota; kingdom Metazoa; phylum Mollusca; class Cephalopoda; order Myopsida; family Loliginidae; genus Doryteuthis; species Doryteuthis pealeii. Next base: position 64,537,837 of record CM042161.1, on the reverse strand, counting down.
AATAATAATAATAATGATAATATTAATAAAAAGAAACAATTTTGCTTGCAAAACTTCTGGCTCGGGGAAAGGGGATAATGTATTTGTTCCATGGTTGGCTATGACAATAATAAAACACTACATAATCATCGTAATAATAATAATCATAATACAGGTAGTAAGCCATGTTTGATAAATTTTACAAAGCTTCAGTGTACAAGTGCATTCTCTTCTCCTATAGGGCTCTCATTATGTCTGTCACCCCCGCCCAGCAGGAGAGAAAAAAAAATGGAGGTGTCAGGAGGAGAAACAAGAGAGGGATTACCCAAAAAGGGTTCTGTGTGTGTGGGTTTTTTTTTTTTTTTTTTAATTGTCCCTATCGTAGTAACTCCTGCAATAGTGATACAAGTAAGTGCATATACATGTAGGTATATTCAAAGGTTGCATGTTCCACATTTCAATGCAATGTGATTCATGCGCAAGTGCATAGTCTAGCAAGTGGGAAATAATATGAAAACAGAACTCTAAACCAACTGTATTGTTTTTGTTTGAAAAAAAAAAAAAAAAAAAAAAATCTTTTCAGTTTCGTTATGTATGGATGGGGGGAGGGATGTATTGTTTTTATTTAGAGGTGCACAGTCATTCCTTGTCCTCTAGTCAAATATTTAAGAAAAAAAAAAAAAAAAAAGAAAAAAAATTTAAAAATTTAAAAAAAAAAAGAAATTAGACAATATAAAAAGTTCTTTGTACAATGTTTTTTTTTTTCAAATACTTTATTTTTTTCTTTTGTAATCTTTATGTTGTTGTTGTAGTTGAATTCCCCTGCCCCAGCCCCTGCATACCCCCATGCCAATTTATTGATGTCCTGGCTGGTATGGTCTCTTAAAGTAGCTACTCACACCAGTTTTAAATCTTTTTTTTTTTTTTTTGGTCAAGCAAGGATGACCACTGATTAAATATGTTATACAGCATTATTTTACACACAGCATGCAGCAATTCAAGGCTAGCATACCCCAAAAATATCACACCCTAAATGTTAGGAGGACTGAACACATGCAAGGCCAAGTGCTTGCCATATGAGAGAGAAAAAATTATATTTGTCATCAAATGAGAGAAAAAAAATACAAACAAAAAAAAGACCCATTAAAAAAAGAGACCCATTAAAAAAAAAGAACCATTAAAAAAAAAAAGACCCATTAAAAAAACTATGGAAATGCATCTGTAACTGGCCCCTACTACCATCTGGAAAGCATAATATCGATCACCTCCTAATCTTAAATGATATACTTCATTTTTTTGTACTTTTTCTTCTTCTTCTTTTTAATTATAGAATCAAGAAAAAATCGACTTTTTTTTTTCAAATTTAATGTATGTTTATATATCACTTTTCAAATGTAACCTTATGGTTTAAAATGTACTCTGGACTTAGTGTTGATCATGCAAATTATTATTTAAATGGATGACAAATCAACATTGTTATTTGTTAGTGGCTCTTAAATATCTGATTTTATTTTAATATTGCATGGACCCTGCTAATAAAAAGCTATGAATATTGGGATATTTTTTTTTTTTAGAAATAAGTTTGTGCAACTGGCATCTCAGTACACCTTCTTCTATGCTACAAAAATAATAAGAATAATAATGTTTTAATAATCATGATTCATAAAATTCATCAGAAAAACCAAGAAAAAATATTCTCAGAAAAGGTCCTAAAAATACAATAAAAATTTCACTCTGATAGCACAAATGCCATCAAATATGTTTAGCGATACACACACAAACTTTCATCTAAGTCTAGACACCACAAAAAAATGAAAAAAAAAAAAAATGAATAAATAAAAATAAATAAAATAAATAAAAAATAATAAGTAAAAACATAAAAAGCCAATAAGTAATGATAATAAATAAATAAATAAATAAATAAAAGATAAGTAGAGAAATTTTTTTTTTTAAATCTTTGGTTTTTTTAAAAATTATAAATAAAAAGAAAGATAAAAAAAAAACACAACGATTGCAATAAAATGACATGAACATGAATTTTGTGATCAGTTAATTAATATTTTGGTCAACTACAAGATCAAGTTAGAGAGCAAACATCAGCATTTGGCCAGTGTGTGCCCCCTACATAACCCCAGCAACAACACAGGTAGAAAGCTATGACATGATGGCTGTCATAAGACTATTGTAGAATAACAAATACGCTGTGCCAGCATGCTCACAATTTAAAAACAGACAAATGGTGAGGTATTAAAACTTCTCTCTAGACACTGCTTGGGCGATTTTTTTTTTAAAGTTCCAAATCAGTTTCTTGTCAAATGTTTTTTTATTTATTTATTTATTTTTTTATTTTTTTTGCTGCAGTTTTGCCTTGAAAAATTTTTGGGCAATATTTTGTATATAAATTTATTTTCAATTTCCAGTCCTTTTCAAAGATTTTTTTCTTTCTCTCTTTCTTTCTTTTTTTTTTTTTTTTTTTTTTTTTTGATGGAGGTCACATTAAAAAATGCAACCTTTTTTTTTTCTGTTGAAAGAATTGTTTTTTTTTCTTTTTTGTTTTTGTTTTGTTTTGTATGGGAACAAAAGAAAAAAAAAATCATCTTAGCAAAAAATGAGTTTGTCCATTTGTATTTTGACTTGTTTTTGTTTTTTGTTTTTTTTTTGACATATAACAAAAATCCGAATGAAAGGACCTGTGCACCTTTTTGTTTAAGGAAAAAATCCCATTTCCAACCATTGTTATAATAATCTTTTTTATGATGCCAGCAATGGCTATTACAATTTGTCTTTAATTTTTTTTTTTTTGAATTCCTTTCTTCCGTAGCAGCTAACACATCACAGTGCTAGTGGTTCCAACACCTCAAAAATGTTCATTAGCATTTGGAGCCTATTATAGTCCGACTCATCAACATGTTACATAGCAAAAAAATCCACACTGCTACCATACACACACACACTGTATTTTATCTTTTTTTTTTTATGGCATCACATTATGCAAACTGGTTTTATAAAACAAAGTGTTGAGATCTTTTCACCTAAGGCAAGATAAATAAAAATAAATAAAAATAAATTAAGGAGATATGACTCGATTCACAACGTGAAAAAATCCCAACAATATACATTGCGATCATAGAAGGAAAAACAAAGAAAAAAAAAATTCTTAAAAACTTTCTTAGTACATGTGTTTCTTTAAAAATAAAAAATAAATAGAGAAATAGAGAGAGAGAGTAAAAAAAAAAAAAAAAAAAAAAAAAAAAAAGAAATGATAAAATATCAGAAGTACATGAATTTTTTTTATTTGTGATCCATGATCCATTGTCAGCAAGTTTACTGGATTGAACTAAAAAGATTTTTTAATTAAAAAAAAAGAAAAAAAGAAAAAAAAAAAGAAATAGATTTTTTTTTTTTTTTTTTTTTTTAAATTATTTTTTTTTAAATAAAATTAAAAAATTAAAATTAAAAAACAGTATTGTCAAAGAGTGACATATACATAATGCACATTTTAAAACTGCTGAGAGAGAATAGCAATTGCTCTACAGCACCGGCTCTATTTTGAGAAAGTTTTACCTGGCTAGATTTCTAGTCATGTAAAACAATTTTTGAAAAAAAAAAATATATATATATATATATTTTTACAAATAAAATTAAAAATTAAAAAATGAAAAGAAAGAAAAATGCAAAAAACAAAAGAGTGAAGGAAGAAAATTCTTAAATACTGGTATACAGTGGAAAACACTTCTCAATTTTTTTCTTATTTTATTTTACAGAGGCAAGGTTCCACAAATTCAGAAGAGAATTAAATAAGGATTTAAAAAAAAAAAGTACTGACTGTCATAATTTTAATATATATTATATATATATATATATATATATATATATATATATTATATATATATATATATCTACATCCACATCTCTTAGTAAATGAAAAGATGAAGTAAATTTAAAGTATTTGTAGAGATAATTATTACCTCTAAATAAAGGTTTCATTTTTCTTCTTCTTTTAGATGACACTATGCTTGCAGTAAGGAATATTAAATAAATATTTCTTTGACAGGAGAGAAAGGCATTTTAAATAAAACCCATCAAATAATTACAAAAAGCAATGATTTAAAAAAATACGGTTATTAAATTGAATAATAATGAATGATATTCTAAGATGAAGAATTTAATAATGAATGTTTTAATTTATGACTATCGGCTGTTTTCAAATAAATAAATGGATCAAGTTAAATACAAATTCATCAAATAGTTGTCAGATCATTTAATTGGGTAAAAGTGTTTTTGAATCAAAATCCAAAATATACTCCAAATGTATCGGGTAAGCCATTACATGTTAAATAATATCTTATTATTTTAATATCTATATAATAAATGTCTCATATAAATATTAAATAAATGTGTTGTATATTCAGGAATGAGGTTTTGGAAATCAAGATTTCCGGTTGACTTTTTCTGGACTGCCCCATATCCAACACAGCCAAGATTATATGATTTAATTAGGTGGTTATAGTGCTATAAAACCTCAAAAAACACTAATGAATACCTATATATATATATTATATATATATTATATATATATATATATGGTTAGCAAGCTGGTATTAGCAAACCATTGTTAGTGAGTTTGACTCTCATTGGGTGCCCCATACTTCTGGCCTTGTGTCGCATCTAAGTTAAGCTTAGTAAATAACTATATATATATATATATATATATATATATATATATATATACACACACACTAGTCTTTAAGAAATCGGTAAATACCCAACTTTTTCTAATGGAAGCAATTGTCTTAATCTTTTATGACAAGTCTAAAATATACCATATATGGACAATTTTGAAATTTTATATTAACCTCACAGACTTTTTTTTTAGCTTATAAGAATTCCACAAGAATTTGCTCAAAGTATTCAATATACTTTACATCAAAAAACCCCATAAACCATGAATATCTTTTGTTATTGCCAAAATTATGAAATATTTAGCTATAGTATTGACTGAAATGGACAATGAACAAGATTATTCCATGCCCAATTTTAAGTTCAAATGTGAAATAATTGTGAGATACAATCTTTACAATTTATACCAATAACTCTAACTTTTCTTTTTAAAGTTCATAGTGTACCCATGAATCACCTGCATCACTTTTAATATTTAGTACATTGTAAAATGACTAATATTATATATAACAGAATGAACCTTTTTTCAATAGTGATTACTTATAATAGCTGAATAGATTGAAGACATAGGGAGGGAGTAAAGAGTTAACATATTGATGTTATTAAAATAGGAAGACTTGTAAATTTTGTATTTTTCTTTTTAAAGTATTTCAATTGGACAGGCCTTTGTATAGATATATTTGATATAAAGAGGTTTGTCCGAGATCTTGACTTGGGTTGACTCTGGTAAACATGACAATGAAAGACTGATGTTTACTAAATGAGAAACATAATTTAAGGGTCGATGAAGGTATTCATAAATACAATGAAAATGATCATGAATTAAAAAAAAAAAAAAAAAAAAAAAAAAAATTTTTTATTTGAACTCTGGTCTCACTGCTAAGTTAACGCAAAAATTGTTTCAAACCGTAGTTGTATCATTGTTACTTTATGGTTGCACTACTTGGACCCTAACGAGGCACCTGGAGAATAAGCTAAATGGTAGTTGTGCAAGAATGCTGTGTGTGGTCTTTAAAAAATCATAGAAATAACACACCACAAGAAAGCAGCTGTACGGCCACATGCCCCCTATATATATAGGGAGAGATCATTTGATATAGAAATATTACTTTAAAACATATTTTAATTATAATATATCATTAACATTATAATGATTCATATATTTTACATTTTCTAATTAAACAATGCTATCAGTTTTGATTATCTAAGAGCACTGCACTAGAGAATATGAAAAACATAATCTTTATTTAGTACAGGAAAGATAAGGTTACATAATTTTCATTGTAAAAAAGTGGCCTATTGTTGGTATCAGCCAGCAGCGAGGACTCTATCCCCTTTTCACTAGCACTAGACCAGGGAGATTGTTTTTGCTGAGGTAGAGCGCCTCACCTACCGTCAGCTTCTCCACTTTACCATGCAGATCAGATTACCCAATCAGTGCTACTCATACGCTGAATTGGTGGGGACTGGTATCGAACTCAGAACCTTGTGATTCCTAGTTGGGTGCTCTACCGACTGAGCTAAACTGGCCTCTTACATGGTAATATGCTAAATTTCTTCTGATTATTTTTGAAAAAAAAAAAAAAAAAAAAAAAGGCTGTGAATGACTGGAGCAATCTTGAAAATGATTATTATAGTTGATAATAACTAACATAGTTATTATCAATCCTCTTTCTTAAATGATGCAGTGGTCAGTGATTGGCAAGTAGACTAGCTCAGTTCTTACAAACTGGAATAATCACTGTCATCATTAAAAGGATTAAGAATAAAGAGAATTTTTTTAAATGCAAAATCAAGTCCCATTTTGTGTCCACTTTCAATGCTATCCTTTAAGTTATCAAACTGACCCAGATGAACAAAGTTATATTAATAAGCTTGGAATGCAACACAAAATAAAGGAAACCCAAATAATAAGTAATAAAAAAGCAGAGGCAAGATTGTTGGTCAAATCTTATTATGAACAGTAAAAGCCATAATTGCTGCCTTCAGGTGTGAGGAGGAGGAGGAGGAATTTAGGGTAGCTCAGATCATAAACATAATATATATATATATATATATATATATATATATATATATTGTTTGTAAATTTTTTCTTTCTTTGAAAGTTAAATATTGCTCTGTATATAATTTGATTTATTGATTATTATACATTGAGCTCTTTTTAGGAATTTATAAAAAAAATCCTTGTATGAGTATATATGTTTGCAGCTACAAGAGCATAGAGTATGGTTGTACAGTGAGATTTCAATGATCCTAAATAGAATCATCCCTTACTTATCAGTCATTTGGATTAACTTACATTTATATATGAGAGAGAGAGAGAGAGAGAGAGAGAGAGAGAGAGAGAGAGAGAGAGAGAGGGGGGGACCTGATTTAGAAGGCTGGTAGGATTTATTGTCTTTTGAATTGAGCCTAGGTATTATTTTAAGGTAATAGCAAATCATTAACCTGCTGAAAGGCATTAGATACATAAAGATAAAAAGTCCTCCAAATTCCGGTTGCTTTCGGTATAAAGTTTGGTTTTGTTGTTTCAGTTGAGATTTGGCCAAACTGATAAAATTATTGCATAAATTCCATATTATTGCACATTGCCCAAAAGTTTTTTTGAGAAAATTATGAGAGAATTCATGCGTAGGGTTAAGTCTGGCTGAGTATGATACATAAAAAATATCATCAACCTTGTATTTTATGTTTGGCTCATAAGGCCTTCTCAGGCTCAAATATATAAATAAATAAAACACTTTATAATCAATAAGCATCAGAATTAGAATCACATTTTGTTATTATTTTGATGATGATGCAAAATATATACTTAAATTTATAATGAAATATTAAAAATAAATAAATAGAAATAAAAACCTGCTCCCCACCTTCTGGGCAAGAAAACTTTTTTTTTTTTTTTTTTTTTTTACCGTTTAGGAATTTTACTTCGAGGTAAGATCAGAAAGATATTAGCATAAAGGATTATGCAAGTGTTTTACACTGCAAGGAATTCCTTTTTTTCTTTTCTTTCTGGAATTGTTATAATATTCTAAGTAGTAGTAGTCACTGATAGGACATGAAAGACTTACCAAAGGTTTATTCGGCTATTCTCGGACATGGACTTAAATCTATAATTTTATAAACAGGGTTTATATAAATAACTCACACACACACAAACAAAGAAACAAACACACACACACACACACACACACACAGACAGACAGACAAATGTTGAATGTCAATAATCTGAAATCTGATGGTTTGGCATCTTTCATGATTCAGAACAATAAGCACATGTGGATCAAGTAAGGCCAAACTTATGCACCATTAGCTGCAAGCACAATATCCCAAAATAAAACAGACCAAAGACAATGCATCTTAGGGAAATTCACTCTTAGTGTAATTAATGTATTTGAAGATATTTTCAATTTCTGAAGAGTAGTAACCACAAATGTTGTTGTAAAACCTGATCCCAGGTTAGTTAAGTTCTTGACCAACCAGAGTCAAAAATTGATAATATCTTTAGAAAAATTTTTTTTTTTAAAATTAGTAAATCCTATCAGGACCTATACTTAGGGTTAAATTTAAGTTCTATGTTATTGTTTTTTTTTTTTGTTGTTGTTGTGAATGCCGATACCTATTTTCAGATTATAACAATAAGTTATTTCTTAAAACCAGTGGAAGGTGATTTCTACAGAAATCATTGACCTTTTTTATGTATTTTGTTTCAATAACTTAAACAGAATTAGACTTGAAGATTGAATGATGATTAAAAAAATGTATAGTGAAAATTGTTGATAAGGAGGTTTCTGGGATAAGGACTATGATGAAAAAGGTTATTTTTAAATCACCTTTTGATTTTTTTTTAAAGAACTGCCCAAAAAGACAATGAGGATGAAAAGAAAGCAAAAAGTGATGAGCAAATAAATAAAAACCTTAGCAAATAAATTAATGAATCAATCTCCAAATGACAGAATAAAACAAAGGTTAAAATTACTGGAATACAAAACAATTGTAAAAATAAAAATACTAAAACATTAGATTTGAGGCAAATAAACCAGAAAGAAGTAGCAATGATTCAACAACAAAATATGTTGTTTCAAGAGATTCTTTGGTAAAATTTGGAGATTGATTACATGAATATATACAAATGAGATTTGGATGCTCAAAAAGATTTGGACAGGGGAAATGATGAGGGAGAAGAAACTCCTAAAATAGTCAAACTTTCATTATCAGAATTTGTAAAAGAGAAAAAGATTAACAAAAAAATTAAAAAAAGATAATGATCTGGCTTGAGAACTACATTTATCATTGTCCGGATGTTCCACATCGCAAGGTTCAGATCTTTATAACTTTAGACCTTATTACTCTGGGCATTGTTCTGCCAGTATCAATATTTATTTTTGTTGTTCAAATTTTGCAGTAGAAAGCAGGCAAATTTAGTTTAGGATGCACAAGGGTTTGCCAGTTGTTTGTGCGCCCCTCTCCTCTACCGAGAATGTGCTGAACTGGCAAGAGATGTCCAGGACGAGATCAGCATCTCAGTGGTCGCAGTGACAGGCCGGGAGTATTTCATGTATACATCTGGCCTCACATTTATATAGAACAAAAATAAAGGTAATGTCAATTGGGAAATAAAGGCTTTTGATATTATCTCTAATCAGAGAGATTTACAGATCATGATTTCTTTTTAATATATCTTATAAAAGATATTTGATTAAACCATCAAAGATCAGGAATTTATATTGTAATCAATATAAAATAAAAGTACTCAACTGCACATAAGCTGAGCAGAAAAAATTATACTTAGACACGTCCCATTCAAACCAAATACCAAGTAGACGTGCCCTATTGCAGATATATGGTGTAGGCACACCTATACTGAAGAACAGATACAAATGTGCAAGTTTCTTTTTATATCAGAAATAGGTACTATCTCTCTACAAAGTGAAGGACACTTTGTATTAATTGAATCTGTACTAAGTAAAAAGTACTTAACATAAGGAAGGAACCTCAGTAAGTAAATACTGAATATAAAGTTTCAACACTGTATGTTTTTATACAAAGCAATAGGGTTTCCTTTCTGAGTTTATAAAAACTTTGTGCAAATTTTTGGGACATGGTCTGAGGAGAGACTAAACTTTTGATTAGGAGATCAAATGTTAAAAAAATATCAGAATACAAATTTACAAAGAGAATTTAAGTCAGTAATAAATTCTACTAAAAATGAGAAAATATTTTTGTCAGGCCTTAAGGAAATATAAACAGTAAATACTGTTGTGATTGTTTGTTGAAAATTGAAAGTTAAATCGCAATAGAAATAATAAAAATCGAAAGTGAAACCCAGGAACAAAAAATAAGAAATATTCCTAATGTTTCATTAGATAATGCGAACAAAATGAAAAAGGACAGTATTCAAAAGTTAATACTATTTTATAATGTATGAGTGATATACATATATATATATATATATATGTATATGATTAAAAATTGAGGAATAACAGATAAAATACAAACAACTTCATTCAATTGATGTATTAACGAGAATTTTAAATATCAATTGAATGAAGCTGTTTGTTAGTATTATCTGCATTATTCGGACTATTGTCTTCATCTTCATTGTGAAGACAATAGTACGAATAATACAGATAATACAAATCATCAAGCCTCATCTCAAACATTCAGAGAAATAGAAGCTGTTTGTGTTTTCTGTGTTATTCCATAATTTTTTTTATCCCATTTTGGATTTTATCCAATCTGTTATTTCCTCATATATATTAATATATATATATATATATATATATATATATATATATATAGAGAAGAGAGAGAGAGAGAGAGAGAGAGAGAATGAGCAAATTGTAGAGAACTGACCAAGCTGTATGAAATGCCTTCACTGCAAAGTTATGTCCTTATCTTTGTTAGGACGGAATAGTGTTTATGGTCACTGAATAATAAAACAGCAAACCATTTGATTTGTTTGACAAATGTCAATGAGATCTAAATGACACAAAAACTGAAGAAAGCCTTGATGGCAACATATCTGCCATCTAACTGTTTTGACCCTCTGATTCTTAATGAACCATTATATAAATATCAAATGATATGCATACAATTAAAAAAAAAAAAAAAAAGAAGAAAAAATCTATTAGCAGACAATACAAACATAACAACTGGTACCTGAGCAGAAACAACTAGAAAGAAAAAAAGTGAAAAAAAAAAAATTTAAAAAATTAAAAAAAAAAAAAAGCAAGTTAAAACCAAATAAAAAGTTGAAAATAAAAATAAAAGAAAAAAATTTGTAAAAATGTTTGTTTCGATATTTTGTGGTTGCTATTGTGTAAATATTGTATACTAAAAAAAGGAAAAAAAATTCATGTACTTCTGAGAATACTGGTGACAGTAATAAATAAATTATACTGGGTGATAGCTACGTTCTATATCAATGTCTGTTATAAACCAATGTTGAATATTAAAAGATGGTTGTACTTGCAATTGTTGTCTTTTGCTATATAATAATAATAATCGTAATAATAATAATCATAATAATAAGGACAGAACTTAAAACACTGCATTCTTCTGTGAGGTATCATGGTTCCTTTACAAGGACTATGTCTGCAACAGACTGTCAGGACAAGCCGTTTGTTTTCGTGGACGATAAATGACGATGAAGGTTATGGTTTTGTGTGTGCCTGTTTCGGCTTTTGCGGGTTGAGAAAATCTTATCACATCCTGAAACTGTACAGTGATACATTTCTTTGGGATGTAGGGTTTCAAAGTGTTCCTTGAGAGCAAGGTTGTCGCGGAACCTCTGCTGGCATACGTGGCAACTGACTGCAGTGTTCAGTTCGTTGTCAAGATCCTCGTCTTGCAGGTGATCGCCCCCATCGTCATCATCGTCGTCATCACCGTCATCGTCATCAGCTCCACTCTCATCTTCACCGTTGCGAGTAGGGTGGCAGTTTTCCTCACCTCGACTTTTGCTGTTGCCTTCTCTGTCGACAAAGCTGTCGTTGGAGTGACTCCCTACGGATGCTGCGGAAGTTGTGGTCGATGGTCCATTAGAATTACGTTTAGGATTTATGATGCCGCTTTGTTGATTTGCCTCGTCAATTTTAGCATTGCTATTTTCATCATAAATATGTGACGACTCATACTTTTGGTTGATGCGGTCATCGGATTCGTTTTTTTCTTTGCCAGCTGTGCCCATTTCATCACCTTCTTCATCATCATCGTCATCATCAATATCATCTTCGTCCAGCTCATCCACATCTTCTATTTCTTCATCGTCTGGGAACTGGTCCATATCAGATGTGGAGAGGAGTCTGCGATGTAAATTTAGGTTAGTACTGTGTCGGTCCCGACTGCGTTTCGATGGAAACGCAGCATTACAGCCGTCGACGGTGCATGTGTGCATCAGTTTCAAATGAACATTCTGGTAGTGAATTTTCAGTCCGAATTGGTTCTGTAACACTTTCCCGCACACAGTACACTTGCGAGGGTTGTCTTTGTCAAGGGGAACGTCGACGCTATTTGAATTAGAATCATCCGGAGAGCAACTTCCGTTGGCCCTTGCAGCCATGAGACCCTCCACGTCGGTCGAGGCCTGGGAAGCATTAGATTCGTGATCAGAACTTGGACTCATGTTGAGAGAGGATAGATTTGAGGGGCTTCGTTCACAGGCATCCTGCGAGAGATCAACAGGATCCGAAGAAGAATTATTATTGTTGGCCAAAAGGGATGCAATCCTAGGGAAGTGGCAAGCTTCTTTTCGTGCCTCTAGTTTGGGACTGCAGTTTGTATCACAGATAACGCTACTGTGACTCGTCAGGTTCACTGCCTCATACTCTTTGGCAATCAGGCTCTTCTCGGACATTTCTCGAATTGCAGACCCGTCCGGAAGTTCCCTTTTTATTGCAATTTTGTCATCGATATCTTCGTCCACAATTGAGTTCGAGGTAGGGTTTTCTGTATCAGCATTGTTCATGTGTTTCCTGCTTTGTTTAGAAGCAGCATCTTTCTCATCAGAGACAGAATTCTCATCACTCATATTGTAAGTCTCCTCCAACTGGGCACAACGGGTGGGGATCAAGCTTTTCCTTCGATTGAAGCCTCGTTGGCTGCTGCTGACATCCGGCTTCATCATGTCATCACGTGACTTCATATCAATTGCTTCTTCACTCAAGCAGTCGTCTTCCTTACTTTCAATCTTAATTTTTTTCTCCGGAGAAGACATGTACGGAAGATTGTTGCCGACATCTACAAAGCACGATTGGTCACTTCTGTTCAGGACATTAGAGTCTAGCGATGGAATCACTGTCCTCGATAGAAAAGACGAGGTCACTACCATAGTAGGGGGAGAATTAATAAGTCTAGAGGATGGTTTTGACTCACTGATTAGAGTAGCTCCTTCGGGGAGTTTGCGTTTTTGAGGCATGTGGAGTTTGGGGTTAGGATTGGCACTGTGGCGATTACGACTGCGACGAGAACTGAACATCATGCTGCAGCCTTCAACTGTACATTTGTGCATCTCTTTCAGATGCACTGCACTGTAATGAATTTTTAGAGCACCTTTATCACAGAAAGTTTTATTGCAAGCTGTGCAGAGAACACGCTTTTTACCATTGGGTGCAATCAAGGTACTTCCAAATGACGCCGAGGGAGTCCATTGACGCTTGATGGGGTTGGCTGACTTTCGCAGGTGTTTTACTTTGCGATCTGCGTACACAGACAGAGCTGTTTCTTCACAGTCTTTGGTGGAGTAGTTTATTGCGTCCATTGGAGGGTCATCTGGAGGAACGATGGGAGGGGTGATGTTTTGGATGTTTGTGCTCGTTGAGTTTTCGCCTCCTTCATGAGGTTTCATTGACTGGAACTGGGGTGGACTGGTGGGTGTTGGTGTCGGTGTGGTGCTCAAGTTTTTAGGACTGTCTCCGCCAATGGAGGGTGGTGGTGGTGGTGGTGGTGGTTGCTGCGTTGGTTGTGGCACAGAGGCACGTTTTTCTGACAGACCTGGACTGACAGCCGGACTTATATGTTCTCTACGAAAATCAATCGGTAGCATTGTCTGCAACCGGCCCAATGGGGACGAAGTAACGGGGCTCGATGTAGGTACCGGAGCAGGGGTTATGCTTGTGGGGCGCAGGTCTCGCGGGGGTGTCGTGGCAGTGTACGGCATTGCAGTTGGTGCTACAAGGCGGTTACTGTGGGATACGAATGACATGCGATTGGAGAACAGGTGCCGTGACTCATATGGGCGCATGTAACTTTGCATACTCAAATTGCTGCGTTCAATGAATTTTTTAATTTCAGACTCTGCCCGAGAAGTCTGCTTGACATAGAGCTCCTGCTTCTCTTTAGTATCCTGAAGAATGATTTCCTGAGCAATTGACTTGGTTTCTCCAAACCGAAGAAACTGTTGCAGAATAATGTGCTCCTCTTCACGGGTGGCAATGGTCCATTTATCCAGCACACGGCCAGAGGCTTCCTGAATAATTAAAAAGAAAGAAAAAAAGAAAAATTAATATGAGTTCACATATACACACACATAGATATCTATTTATACATCTTTGAATATATATATATATATATATATATATATATATATTTCAAAATAATATACAGAAAAAAAAAAAAAAACATTATATCATAAATGTATTGATTGCAAGGACATTGAAGTAGAATTTCAAACAAATAGAAATCTGGGTTCCAAAACAAATTTTGAAAAATGTCTTTCCCTTGGTTTTCAGATATATTCTAAGATAACCAAGTGGTCAAAATATTAACGATGCTAAAAGATAATGGTTTTTATACATAAAAGTGAGAAAACAAAGTTTTCTATTTTCTAAAATCACAAAGCATTAGATTAAACAAAACAAAATTGTTTGTTTGTTTTGTTAGATGAATAACTGAGATTGTATTTAGCTGTGATTTTTCTGAATTTCTCAATTTGTGAGGGTCATTATTATAGACTTGTCAAACTTATGTAAATATCTATTGATCATTATTAGCAGTTCAGTCTATTGACCATTATTAGCAGTTCAGTCTGTTGACCATTATTAGCAGTTCAGTCTGTTGACCATTATTAGTTGTTCAGTATTCAGAATTCAACAGGAAGTGATAAGATCCCCACAGCACTAGAGGTTCATTAAGTGCAGTCCACTTAAAAGTAGAAAATGTCCGATTTAAAAACTGTTTAAAAAAAAAAAAAAAAATTTTGCCAACGTTCGGTCATGTATAACTAAAATTTTACTGTGGTATAAATCTCAACAATGTTAAAATAGCATAGATTTAATGATTAAAGAAAGAGAAAGAGAGAGAGAGAGAGAGAGAATAATTTGTATTTGCCTGTCTAATAATGTTCTGCTAAGCAGATAAATTCCTTGAAATTGGTTAGTAGTTAGCCATTAGGAATGTTGACTTTTGAACTGTGCGTGATGGAAGACAGATGAAAATTGATGAGTTTCTAGCCAAATAGAACAGGAGGATAGGAAGAAAAGAGAAGAACAATAACACCGGTGAAAACAGAAGGGAAGAAAGGAAGAAAAGAGAACAGAAAGGAGGAGAACAGGAATTTTTACAGTTTCTATTCATACATTTTGTTTGCATATAGGACATTAACAGAATATGGGATAATGTAGGATGCTATTTGGTGCAAAACAGATCCAAGATATATATATATATATAGATATATATATATATATATATATATATATATGAGTGTGTATGTTTAGTAGTGGAATGTTGGTGTATTTAACCCCCCCCTCCTCTTCTGAAATTTAAATGATTGCAAATAAGCCCAATTTATCCTGAGAATGAATCGAATAGAAGGTCGTTCTATTTTTATCCCAATTTTCTATAGGCTCAGCATCCAAATAAATATCTAATTATTACAGCTCAGTAACATAATTATTCAAGTTTTTCCCATCTACGTGTACAGATCAGATATTAAGTCAAATGTCAAATAAATTGATCCTAAAGTTATTTAAATATTTACAAATATCACAGTGAATGATAACTAAAATTTCTTTTTTTTTTTTTTTCTTTTTTTTCTTTCAAAATGTTAAGCTTTCCAAACGTTTTATTAAACCCTTGAATTTTAATCACCAAAATAATGGAAACGTTTTGAGAGTAACCACACATAAGCCTTATGTATATTTCTGCTCTTGTAAAATCAAGTTATATGATGAGCCGTATAAAGATGAAAAGAAAAGAAAAATGTCTCCAGAATGAACTCAATTTTGTAGTCTTGCATCAGTGTAACTATGAAATGCTGTGAAGTTAATACAAGTTTTGGTGCTCTTGTACAAATGATAGTTCAGAGGACCAGTAATTGGACACATCAAAATTTCCTGTCTGTAATTCTTGAGCATCGCCAAGCCATTTAGTTAAAAATCATACTCCTCTTCAATTGCGGAGGGGGAGAGGTGGTTAGGGTGCTGTGGTTTGGGGCCATCTCAACTGCGGTGGAGGTGGGGGGTGTGTGTGGGGGGTCTGCAGTGATAGACATCTGCCTTCCCTGACCACCATCACCATCACCATCATCTCAGTCATCATTATATAGTACAGGGCATTGTATTGTGAGCCACTTGTACAAGTGATCAATACAAACATCTTTTAGCTATGTACGATTATGAAAAAAGAATCTAAATTACTCCCACTGCAAGTGCATCCCACATCTTCATATTGATTATCTCACTACGGTTGGGTTGGACAAAAGCCGAACAAGAAAGACAGGAGTGAGGGGAAGACAAGGAGCAAGGAGATGATGTATCTGGGATGGGACAGAAGACTGGAGAACAGTTAAAGATGGGATGGAGATAGGATAGGATAAAAGAGAGTGTGGAGAGGGTGCTACAAGAAGCACAATGTCCACCTTCGTAAAGACAGAATCAGCAGCATCACAAGCCATGCGGGGTGGTGGTGGGGTATTGCAAGTTGTCTCACAATAATGCCAATGATAGCTGTGAGTAATTCCAACAACAAGCAAGTAGTCATAAACAGGTCAACTGTGGCTAGACACACACACACACACACACACACAAATCCAAGAAAATCTATTAGTATTTTTCTTAGCATAACTTTACATTTGCAAATCGTAGAACATGACCAACAAATGTGTCCATGTATATGCAGGCAAGAGAAAGAGGGATTGAAAAAGAAAATGAGCAAATAAACAACTGGAGAGAGAGAGA